>CM052208.1:10394250-10994250 GCA_028454225.1 Lasioglossum leucozonium
ACTGACCACTCACTGACCAGTGACTGACCACTCACTGACCAGTGACTGACCACTCACTGACCATTCACTGACCACTCACTAACCACTCACTGACCAGTGACAGACTACTCATTGACCAATCACTGATCAGTGACTGAATAAACTGAGCCGCCTATACTAAAAGTCACAAGAGTCCATAACACCGAAAGAACCAGTTTTCGTTCATTCTGCGCAACCCCTATTTCATACGTCCGCATTTCTATGTACAACGCATGCCCACAACGATACTGACACGTGCCGCACGATGTCCACGCTGCACCGACGCCAAGGCGGACCATTCAGAGCGTGTAACGGGTGTTCCAGCAGCTTTCATATCAATTTTTCAATTATTTTTAAAGTATTAGTGTAGTTTTTTTGAGTGGCGTGCGAGTGGTGGAGTAGGAGTTGACATACTTGCTGCGCCTCCTACCGTCTAGTAACCTGCGCGAAACAGTTATGGACTCTTGTGATGTCTACTGTAATCACATTGGACAGAAAATAGGGAAACAAATATAACTGGCTTCAGTCACATGATAGATTTGACATAAATTCGTATTAGTACAGTCATTGCAAAGGAAATCCCCTGCGTGAATCATTTAGTATCTAAACTATGGGCGATAGAAAAAGTATAGAAAATTATCAATATATAAACTAGTGTGTGATGATAAAATGACATGTATACAAATCTACATAGATATAAATAAATACATATATGAACTATTAACATTTTATATTATCTATAATTTTTATCGTTTTCAGAAAACTTCCTTGTACGTTGTTGGAGTATCCATAACGTGTTATGAATCATTTAAAAATAATTTTCTCTGAAGTGAGTGCGAAAGATAACACATACAAGCTCACGCACCTAAATATATATATTTATATACATCGTTTATTGTAACTCCTACCCTACTCTACCCGCTACCCACGCTCATACTTGTGGACGTCATCAGTATGCTATATCGACGTTGTAGGTTGTATGTATATAATTGGTCGCGTAGGATGTCTTGTTGAGATTTGAACAGTTTTATTCCATTGCTCCTCCAACATTTATTCCAATATGTTACGGACAGGTGCTATGTATTGTGTTGTGCTATTTGGTTGCTCGTTCATTGGAATTATATACGGTTACGCGATAAATCCGGAGCAAAAGTTGGACAAAGATTTCATCGCTCCACAGTACACGCATTATGAGGATCTCAAAAAATTGTTCAATTCCCTGACCGAGAAGTATCCTAATTTGGCGAGAGTATTCTCCGTAGGAAAGTCCGTGGAAGGCAGGGACCTTTTGGTCCTTGAGATCTCGGAAAATGTCAAAGAACGAAGGCTGGGTGAACCGATGGTGAAATATATTGCCAATATGCACGGCGACGAAGCTGTCGGCCGAGAGTTGTTAGTTTATCTTGCTCAATATCTTCTACACAATTACGGTAAAGATGACAGGGTTACCAATTTGGTGAACAACACTGATATCTTCCTTATGCCATCCATGAATCCTGACGGCTTCGAGAAGTCTGTGGTAACGTTCACATTTCATTACAGTTTGCCTCTATCATTTGTATTCCATAAGAGCTATCAATTTAACTTTTGTCTTATGATAGGAAGGGAAATGCGACTCCAAGAATGATTTCTCAGGACGTGAGAACGCGAATCATATTGATTTAAATCGAGACTTTCCGGATCAATTTGATAGAAGAACCAGTCAACTGCAGAAGGGTAGTAGCATATTAGATGGACGCCAGAATGAAACGATAGCTGTGATGACATGGATCGCCAAGGAACCATTTGTATTGTCTGGAAATCTTCATGGAGGTGCTGTTGTAGTCAGTTATCCATACGATTCTGGGTAATAATATATTCAAATCATACTTAGCTTTATTTTAACCCTCTATATAATAATTCTATACATTTTTAAACAGAAGAGTAGCTATTGTTTGGTACATTTACCCGCTACATGTTCATAGCAGTCTTTTCACAGACATTAGCGCTGCAGCACTGATTTTAAGTTACCGTATCTCTCAGATACACTGTAATCTCTGAACAGATTTTTACGACTGCGACTGCTGCAGGATTAAATATAATACTAGGCAAATCTTAAAGTGCGAGCACACTAGTAGTTAACTTGTAATATTTTTTACAAGAACTTGCTAGTATGTTCGCACCTTTAGTATTGCGCTGTGATGGTAATTTAACGTAAACACTTCTTCTCAGAATTTCACGAGCCTGCTGTCTCGAAAGTAAAAGTCCAGATGATGAAGTGTTCAAATATTTAGCCCACGTATATGCAGACAACCATCCGCAAATGCGTGCAGGTAATGCTTGTCCTCCAGACATTTTTCCAGGTGGTGTAACAAATGGAGCCTATTGGTAAGTATGACTTATTATTATTTATAAGAGGACTATTATTTATGAAAGAAATCGCTGAAATTGACATGCTTTAGGTACGAAGTTGTTGGCGGCATGCAAGATTTCAATTATGTTAGTTCTAACGCATTTGAAATAACATTCGAACTAAGTTGTTGTAAATATCCATATGCTTCGACGATGCCAGAGTATTGGATGTTAAACAAGGAGTCTCTTATAAAGTATTTCGAGCAAGCACATCTTGGAGTAAAAGGTTCTTAGATGTTGATAAAATGTGATTGATCGGGGAGCTATACTATATTCGATGTTGATTTCAGGTCTTGTACGAAACATCAATGGTCAACCAATAGAAGCAGCTAATATTATTGTAGATGGAATAGATCATAATATTTCGACAACAAATCGTGGAGAATACTGGCGTTTGTTACTGCCTGGTACTTACTCAATTCATGCAGAGGCATGGGGGTAAGTAACTTTGAATAGCAAACGTGAAATTAATTTATTACCATTAGAGATGTGCGAGGATCTGAAAATGTCTGGTATCCGATGGTCGCGTCGAGACGTACCGGGTTCTGGAAAATTTCGGGATTCTCTATATATTCAAGAATCTTGAAATTTGCGAGAATCCGTCTCGAACCTGAATAAAATTCTTGATCTGCCTCGATCCTATATTTTCGGATTCTCGCACACTTCTAATAGTACTGTTTGGTACAACAAAATATTTTATTGTATTACATTTCCGTTTTCTCTATTGTAGATATCAGCCAAGCGAAACAGTAAAAGTTACTGTGAATTCAGATGCACCAGCTATCGTCAATTTCACTTTAAAACAGGATTCCTTTGATGACCAAGGTAATCAAGACATAGATTATCCTCGTATGCTACCACTTTTAGATCAATATTCTCCATTGTACAAACTGATTCGCTCTTATGAAGATATGGACTACTAATTGACATTCATACAGCTTACGATATAAATTCTTTGCGTTACATAATCTTTTTTTCATTATTCTTTCATGCAACTTGCTTTTTTTATCCATTTCATAAAAATACGGATGGTTTCAAATCTTTTTACTTTCTTACCATTTATGTTCGATTAATCATTATTTTTCTTGGTTTATTATCTTTTGTTCTATTATGTGTTTTTATTTCTTTGTTTTACAGCACCAATACGATAAATTAGCCACTCAACGTCATTTGACACCTTCTGATATACCCGTACTTTTTATTATGTAGTTTATATTTTACAAGCTTAGACAAACACACAAGGTATGGAGAAATAATGTGTCAAAAAATAATTCATTATAAAATATTAGATCTGATTGAAAAGGGACACATAAATTTCTTTTCTTAGTATTTACACTATGCATTTACATTTGTTGCACTTTTTGTTTCAAACTAAATGGTGAAAACGAAACTTGTTCGATATGGGAGTATGAACTTTATAAAAAGCTATTACATTGCTAGAAAACTGAACATATCTTTTTCTAATGGCAACTATCAATTCTTAAGCCATAGATTACTTATGATATATTCCCATTATAAACATATTGCGAACTGTGATTTATTTTAAATGCTCTCTTGTGTTTTTACATTAATGGACAATTTAAAAAACACAAATAATAGAGTAAGCAATTATCTGAGAGAATAGTAAAGAGATACTATGTTTTGATATGTATATTTTTTTATAAATATGTTTTTACACATTCAAGTAAATGAATCTCTATGACATTAAGATTTTAAACATACTCCACAATGTTAATCAAAAGCCTCGTTACTTCTATATTTTTATTATTTTTTTTTTTAATTTCTACATGGGTTTAGTGCACCACACGTTATAGGAACATTTATTATGGAATTTCAATAACAGTGTTAGAAGAATGTAAAACAGTGAGCGATGTTTATGATTGTATTTGTAATTAGATGTATAGTATACTATGTTTGAACTAAATGTATATCTGAAATTAAAAATAAAATATTATATTTGCCTCGGAAAATGAGTTAGATTCTTTTAAATATTTTCCAACCTCGTCCTATAATTTTTATCAATCGCGTAACACAATTCATTATTCATTTTATTGCTTTCACCTTTGTTAAGCTTTTATTTTCTCTGTACCTTGTGTTGAAATGCTTATGTGATTGAATTGTTTATTTCCTAACAATTTATTTTGACTTCCCCTTTCTGTTACATGGAACAATCATTAAATAATTTTATACCTTTCGATATAAATCATGTTTTGTGAAGCATGTTAATCTTAGTTTTAATTACAGTTTTATTTAGAACTTCTTTTCTTTATAATATTGTGTTTATTTCTAAATAGGAAAATTAAGTTCAACTAAAGTTGAGGAAACAGTAAGACCCATAGACGAGTATGGGTTCTTTCATGATACTAAATTCAAGCATCATAATTATGTAGAAATGGAAAAATATTTGAAGGAGCTAAACGGAAATTATCCCAACATTACAAGACTCTATAGCATAGGAAAATCTGTCAAAGGGCGTCAATTATATGTGATGGAAATAACAGAAAATCCTGGAAAACATAATGCAAATAAACCAGAAGTGAAATACATAGGGAATATGCATGGAAACGAAGTAGTCGGCCGGGAAATTTTATTATTGTTATTGAGATACCTCTGCGAAAATTATGAAACTAACGAAGCAGTTACAAAAATACTAAAAAATGTCAGACTGCATGTTATGCCAAGTATGAATCCAGATGGATATGAAATTTCTCAAGAAGGAGACGTGTATGGAGGACATGGAAGATTAAATGCAAAGGGCGTTGATCTCAACAGAAACTTTCCTGATCAGTATGAAATAAATCAAGTATGACTCTTAGTTCTTCAATTAACACTAGGTTTATGGGGCACGTAAAGATTTATCCATTGATAGATTTGTATAGACACATTCTGGTTATTTTTATAAAGTAATGTAAAATGGTCATTTTTAATGCTTTGTAAACCTAGTGTTAAACATTTTGTGTTGTCATCGTTTAGCAAAGCCTTAACTTTTGTACGATTTTTGCTACAGTTAAACAGAGAACAAGAACCTGAAACGAAAGCAGTGATGAATTGGATCGCAAAAATTCCATTTGTTCTTTCTGCTAATTTTCATGGGGGGACACTGGTAGCAAATTATCCATACGATAATGTACCACCGTATGCACTCAACACTCCAAATGTGAGCCCAGACGATGCTGTCTTCAAAGCTCTAGCACTAGCATACTCAAACGCTCATCCTCGCATGCACCTTGGCGAACCTTGTCCACCACTTCCCAACGAACGACTAAATATGCAAAATGTACTTGAGGAACGATTCCCAAACGGAATAACTAATGGAGCTGCCTGGTATTCAGTGAGTGGAGGGATGCAGGATTACAATTATCTCCATAGCAATGATTTCGAGATTACGTTAGAAGTCGGGTGCACCAAGTTCCCGAATAGAACTGAATTACCAACGTTTTGGTTGCAAAATAGGGAACCTATGTTACGTCTTATTGAAATGGTACGTGGCTCACAATAATAAAGGGGTCTTACTTTATAAATTTAGAAAGCGTTGTTTTGACGGATTCCGCAAGCCTAGTATAAACTGATGAAAAAATTTCGAGTCGATACCAGCAATGGTTTCAGAGAAAACAGTTTGTAACATTTTACGTAGGACACCCTGTACACACTATCTATGTCTACAGTATATTAGAATAATTATGATTGATATGGTTCACAGTCTCGCAAAGGTGTACATGGTATAGTACGCTCCACAATCGGTACCGCCGTACCTCATGCGAAAATATCTGTGGATGGAATTAAACATGACATCCACGCAACCGAAAGTGGCGATTATTGGCGACTTTTGGTCCCAGGAAAATACAATATTACAGTCAGTGCAGTGGGATACGAATCTCAAACACAGAACATAACTGTACCTGTGGGGGATAAAATGGGAGAAGGAGAGATAACGCTGGATTTCACATTAATGCGAGATGATCCTCAGCACTGGTATAATCATATGCAACCTTCTCATATTCATGACATTAGGGGATATCTTAACATTCATGAACATTGAAATTTGCAGAATAATATCATTTGTGTGTCATTAAATGTTGTAAAGGATCATGTTTCGTAAGGAATAATAAGAATTTCGTTTTATGAAGAAATTTCAGCTTCAAGAAATATTAAGTAAATACTTCAATATCTCATAAAACATGCTGAAGTTAACATACTAGATCGGAGCATTAAGTTATTATAAATTTAATATAATATTTTAATGAAATTATAAAACCATTTTCTGTTGATTGAATTTTTAGTTCTATTTTCGAGTATTAGATTAGTATAAAAGTTTGTGCTCCATCTCATATTAAAATACGACAAGGAATTATACACGAACTTTTGCACTGACCTAATAATAAGAACGATATCGTGTTGGAAACTCATGTTTCGACCCTAACATGTAATATATAATATAAGAGAATATGAACTCCTGTTTCAGGTCGTCTGCATATGATTTTCGTTTAATACCAAATTTGCAGAATGGTTATTTAAAAAATGCTGAATTGAATGCTAGATTTAGCGAGTTAGAAAGTCATCAACCAAACACTGCCGAATTTCTAGCTGGAGACTCTTTAATTAGCATGGTTATTCATTCGTTAAAGATTACACACGATGTAAGTATTTTTTTTATGACAATGGCACATATTAAGATTATATAAAATATTCAATTTTTATTATGGTCGTAGATGGGAGCGCCGGAAGAAAACAAATTTCATATTGGTTTAATTGGAGGACTGTTCGCTTCTCAACCAGTGGGTAGAGAAATGCTGCTGCGTTTAGCTACTCATATTCTTATGGGAAACAAACTCGAAGATCCTCCCATACAGAGGATATTGACTAATTCTGTTCTGCATATTATTCCTGCCGTAGATCCAGGTTTTGATAAAATATTTGATAGCCACGACTGTAATCCCATAGTGAAAGGCGAAATTGGCGAGAAAATGTTGCACAAGAGCAATCCGAATTCTGAGCCGGTCAATTCAGTTACCAGCGCGTTTAAGAAAATGATGGCTAACGAAGGATACGACGTGGTCGTTATATTAGGAAGTGGGGCACGTAAAGTTAGGTAAGAAAACATTGAAGATCCTCGTTTTGTAGATAAATGGACAAAATACACATTTCGTACCATTATTGTAGTTATACGGACAATAATTTGCATGTGTATAAAACGCTCGCCGAAAATTATGAACGCTCAATACACAAAGGGACGTGTAATATTCTTAATAGTGAAGTTAAAGATGTGCAAGATTATATTCAGAGTGAATATAATATCCCTGTAGTAAGTAATAGATGTGAATGCTCATGTAACTCTTTTAATCGTAGTTTGTATATTGCGCGTATTTACTGTGATGTAAAACATTTTTAGATGAGCATCAATTTGGATTGTTGCAAGCATCCGCCCGCCGAGTCTATTCCACTTATTTGGCGCGACAATCTACTGCCTCTGATGCAGCTTCTACATAGTTTAACAACCGGTGTCCGTGCAGTTGTAACGGACGTTAATAATATTCCTTTGAGGGAGGCTGTAATTCAAATCGGAACGAGGAGCTACGAGGTTTCGAAGAACATGGCTTACTTCAAGATTATTCTTCTTCCCGGCGAGCACACGTTGGTGTTCACTTGCAAAGGCTACGCGGATCAATCTGTAAACGTCCACGTGGAAAACGAGAATATAATTGATCTTAACGTTAAGCTAACGAAGCGTGATACAGGCGAGGAAAAACATCAAGAAGATAACGAAGATTCGGAGCCGAGTGCTCTGAATCAAGCTTTAACCGATCTAAACGACAAGTATTCTCAGTTGTCTATTCTGCACACAATGGGAAGATCGGAGAAGGGTATTCGAATAATGTATTTAGAAATTGGAGCTGAGAATAATTACAAACGAATAGGCCGTCCGTCGATTGCATTTGTAGCCGGGGTTACTAATGGTGTACATGTGACGTCCAAAGTCTTGTTACACTTTGCTACATATCTCTTGGACCATTATAGAAAGAATACTACGATTACAAATTACTTAGATAAGTACACAGTATATATCGTTCCAGACTTAACTCATAGTCCTAATAGTAATCTATCGTGTTCTTCCCTTGTTGTTGATGACCTACAATTCCCTATTAACGACGCACTGTCCAGCGAAGCAAGTATAATAATTAATTGGTTCAAAAAAGCTAATCCAATGCTAGCAATCAATTTAAATATTGGTGGCCAACAAATTGAAATTCCCTTCGCGGGAAGATATGGTAAGACACCAGAAAATGTGTACGAAACTGACGACGATGTTGTATTACAAGATCTAGCGACTACATACGCGAAACACAACGTTCGTATGAGTGGGCAGAATATGCTCTGTGATCGTGATTTAAATGCAAATATTGACAGTGATATTCATGCTGGAAAAGGAATTGGTGGGAAAAGTAAACATTCCTTAATGGATTATCTATACTTAAATACAAGCACGTTGTTAATGGACGCATATGTTACGTGCTGCGCTACTGATGACTCGAGTAACGTGTGGGAAGATAATAAAGATAGTTTCATAGCTATGATTGATAAGCTTAACAACGGAGTGAAAGGATTCGTTCTTACAAAGAATAACGAGCCGATAGAGAATGCTATTTTATCATGCAACAATTCGATACATCACGTTGAAAGTGGAGTAAACGGAGCTTACTGGCTTCTACTTCAACCCGGCACTCATGCTATTAGTGCCAAAGCAGCTGGCTACATTCAGCAGACTAAAATCTTTGTTACAACAGATATACATGATATTTCAAACTTAATATTTAAATTAAGATATAATGACAAGTTCCTAGGGATGCCCAGAATTGTCTTCATTATACTCATAAGTAAGATATCAAATATTAATATACACTGACGTGCAAAATTAAAGGATCGCTAAATTTTTCGTTCAAAGTATTGTAACTTCATGAAAAAACGTCGTAGAATATTTGTCCTGATCTCATTTTAAAACTTGAACCTTCTACTTTCAAAATCCACTATTCGTGTTTCTCAAAATACTTTTTTTGGTGAACATGTCAGTGTAAGAGTAGTATGCAAAGTAGATTATATTTTCTTGAGGTATAATCAGTCAACATTGTATGTTCTTAGGTACTATATGCTTCGGAATTATTACTTGCGTTGTGTTCATGTATGCAAACTGTACGTCTTCCGAGCAATCACCTAAAAATAATCGAAGTGGATACGCGTTCAGTTTACTTAAAGAAGGAACAAGTTTCTTCGACGACGACGAGAAAGAAGTTGAAATATTTAGAAGGCCAGTAAAAAATGGTAAGTACTATTTTTTCATACAGAGTCATCTTTTAAAAAATGTTGGATATATTAATCATTCTTTGTATTCTATTCTTATAGGACCTATGCAAATAAATGAAGTGACAAAACCATATTTTGATGACGACAATATGTCTAGTTCTGAAGATGCCAGCGATTTAGAATTTATTGCTCCAAGTCAGGTTCAGTGGGATGACAAAACGCCAATAGTACATAGATAGTGTTCTCTGCGAATGGAAAGATTTTAAATCTCCGTCAAACAAAAGATATAGCATTTAAAAAAAAGAAATCGATTGCCTTCCGTTATCACATTTACTAGTTGTATTGACTTGTTTGAGATATATATGTATGTGACAAAGTGTCAATAATACCAAGTTGGCGTGATAATACCGTAGTGATGCAAATTGTAGTGCAGCTTTCCTTTTAAAAGGTAGATCTATGATAAATTATATATCTACCCAGTGATAACAGCTATTAAACGGGAATTAACTGTATCTACCCAGTGATAAACAGCTTTTAAACGGAAATTATTTATCAAAAATCTAGACTTATATCGAAAATATAAAATGTAAAGTAAATAACAGAAGAAAATATTCTTTTTACGTACAGAAAATGTACTTAAAGTGTTGTGAAAGTCATGAAGGCATGTATGTATTTGAAAGTTGAAATGAATTTTATTACACAACAAAGAAAGATAAATATGTTTTAAAAATGTAATTAATATTTTTATATGTGAGGCAGAATTAATATTTCCTATGCGATAATGCAATATACATTCCAGAATGTTTTATATGTTATTTACATACAGTCTAAATGCATTTAGTATAATAAATTATTGTGAACTTTCAATTTGTAATACATATCTTTTATGAATATGATTGTTATCTTTAAAATGATCATAATAGTGAATATATAAGTATCTTCCTGTAAATCATATGATATTTTGATGAGTACTATTAAAATCTTTTATTATATTTGTAGATACTTTTACTAATTTCTATTTAATACTATTCTCTGTATCAATAAAATATATTGTTTGTTATAACGCATAATGTGAATCAAGCGAAACTCATTCACCATGAGTACTTAAATAACTGATAGATTTTATTCTAGATTGTCCCCATAAAACAAACTACTACTAAGATTGAAAAATTACACACGCAAAGAAATGGTAGTTTAGTTTTAAGACATATTCATTTTCCATAAAAGAATGTATATTCCGTGGTTGACATTATTTAGAAATATGTATGTTGTATGTATATTAACAAATTTATAATTTCGTTGTGACAACATATCTGACATTTTAAATAAAAGAATATGGAAAAGAATTATTTATTATTGTACAATTCTGAAGAATTATTTCATACTTCCTATATCTATTAATTATATTATAAAATATCTGTGAGTTGATGATAAACAAGAATTGAAATTTAAATGAGTTTAAAATTGGCGCTGTTTCTGTCTGACTACTTTTGAAAGATCGCTGCGAGTTGCGTGTATTTGTGAATTGTATACACGTTGAATGAAATGCACCTACTACCAGTGATGCCAAAATCGTGGGCCGTGGGTTTTTCTCCTCCGCTGCTTCAGCCGGCTTAGCCCCCCCACTCTGATGTACCGTGGGTTTCTACGTTACTTCTATGCGCACGCGGTACACACGAACGTAAGTTGTCTGGTAACAGGTGGTAACTGGAGTAATTTATTCATTACCTACGATACTACATATAAGTCCATTTACGAACGCCACTGACGCAGTCTTACTTAGATCTCGAGCAAATGTTCTATTTAAGTAGAGGCGGAACTTTTAGTGATGTTGATATTTCAAAATATATAAATCGTTGAGGCATTTGAGATAACAATATTTTATATCTTCGCGGGACTGCAGTATAGCTATTTTTAATTTTAATTCCTACCGCTAAGAACGCTGTCAGTGTATTTCAGTTCCAGATGGTAATACAGGATGTGACACTAAAATGGTAATAGGGTTACGCGCTTAGACCTGGTCTAAGGTTACGCGACGTTACAAAAACGTGTGACAAAGAAATGCATTGGATGATAGGTCTCTCCTTATACCTCGTCTGTGATATTAGTGATCCCTACCAGAGAAAATCCTCTCTGTCCCTACTCTCTGCTGGTGACAAAATATATTTTCTATAGTTTTATCACTGTATTAGATTTCTTCTTTTTTAACTTTTCAATCTTGTAAAATTAATGTACATACTTCTAATTTTTAGATATTGACACGAAGTAAAATTTAAACTTCCGGTTTGCTTATGCATATTCCTACTTTTTGCTGATGGTTGATCGTTGACCCATGTTTTCCCTGCTTCTGGCAAGCCTGGTGACCAATGGCGCAGTGGCAGTGGGTCTTGCTCTAAATAGTTATAGTTGGTCGTAGCACAGAAGAGTCGACAGTTTTATAGTCGACATATTTACCGGTGTTAAAATATTGTTTTGTGTTAATAATATATTCTAATATATAGTAAGTAAAATGGGTGACGAAAGTTCGATACAATGGGCGATTGATATAATGACAGACAAGACTCACGACAAGCCGTCGCTTCCCCAAAAATACAAGGGGGAATTAGGCATATTAGCTAGTGTAATCACTGCACCAATGTTGTACAATACATTTCGAGGTGTTCCTTGGTATACCGGTAAGTTTATCAATAATATATATGAATTTAATACGCATAGCTCTAGTCTAACAGTAGCTCTGATTATATAATGCGCAAGTTTAAGAAAATGAATTGACAGCGGTATCAGGAACATTATAAGTACGTCGTTGTAACATAAACTTGTTAATCCTTTCGCTGTGGAAAAACATTCGTATTTATTTTATGTTGGAAACGATTCTAAGCAGCATGAGATCTATAGAAAGATAATTTTTTTGTATATTTTAAAACAGGGAATACAACCACTCTTCCAAG
Organism: Lasioglossum leucozonium; assembly: GCA_028454225.1. Classification (NCBI taxonomy): domain Eukaryota; kingdom Metazoa; phylum Arthropoda; class Insecta; order Hymenoptera; family Halictidae; genus Lasioglossum; species Lasioglossum leucozonium. Next base: position 10,406,904 of record CM052208.1, read on the forward strand.
TTTTTAAAGTAGAACTGACGCCCTCTATAGTAGGAAGTCCTAAACTTTTTTGCTTCCTATACATTTTTGAAATTAATAACAAAATTATAAATATTGTTGAAACTTGTGTCTAATGATGTAAATTGATTCTGATGCGTTTTTGTCATCATGGACACAACAACACGTACGTTATTGGTATCTGCACGATACAAGGGCTCAACAGCGAAATGGTAAAACTATTACTTGTTAACACATTCGGTATGATGCTCTGCTCATCCAGCGTGCTTCCAGAGTCTGCATATTTTCGTGTGCTCCAAAAAAACTTTGTATATACAATGCATACAAGCATTTTATAAATTCTTAAATATTACTATATATTTTTTATATATCTGTTTATTATGTAGAAATTTTTACATTTTAACTACAGATCAAATTATTTTTAATTTGTTGAGACATCAATAAGCGAATGTAAGAAAGTACTAAAACTTTTTCTTCTTTCAGCGACTACTCGTTATTTTCTTATTCGCTTAATTGCTTAGTTGTGTAAGTAATTAGATTCTTTTATTTGATTAGGTTTTCCAAAATCGTTTTGCTACTTCACGTTGCCAGTCTCTTTCTGTGCTATTGTAACAATAAATGCGGTACAGAGGAATCGTGCTAAAAGGGATGCGAGAATTGTAGACTATATCAGAACCTATCCAGAGAGATTTCCAGAACCAGGTATGTTGTTTTGAACTAAAAAATTATATCTGATGCTAGCTATTTTGATCTAATCATTCCATTTATTGTTTTAGAAAATAAACAGTATAAAGATATATTTGAACCATGGATACCAGTTCGTTAAACATTTGTAATGCTCTTCTAAAACTGTACAATATTTCCATGTAATAGTAAATATGAAATTTAAATATAGAGATAATTGTTATGCCTTACAAGAGTACGTTGTATTCTTATATTGTATAATCCTATATTAAGAATCCATTGTAACATTCTAGTTTACAAGAAAAGGATCAATTACCTGGGAAAAATTGGTAATTTAATCATATTTTTTACCCTTCAGAATCGAATTATATTTTGATACCTATTGTTTCGTAAACAGCAAGTGATCATTATTTTAAAGATGAAAAAAACAGTTATGTTACTGCAAAGAGTACAACAAAATTACTATACAAAAAGGGAATAGAAAATTACACATAGCAAAACTAGTATTACACGAAGTTTCAGAGAAAGTAAAGGTAACAAAATATTTTTTTATCATTTTTTTATAAGAACTGTTTTCATTCGTTTAAGTATCGTTGAATTCTATTTGAAAGACTGATTAAGTTAAAGAGTCCGAAACTATTTTACGTATCACATACGTAGACAAAAATAAATGAAAATTAGTTGAACTCTCTCTAATAATCATTCTATTATACTTATAAAAGTTTCTATTTTTTTTCAGGATTATAATTATCATTGAATAGTCCAGTTCCTTTAGAGTCTCCTAACCAGGGATATTTGTTGGGACATTCCCTGCACGTTTCCAAATACCTGTGAACATATTTGTTATTATTATTATTACTACTACCAGTCAAAAGTATTAAATCTTTTATGTACCAACAGCTACTGACCTAGTCGTAGTAAAATTCGATTCTGTAGGCTTGAAGTCTAAAGCACACTTATTTGCGTTATTACATGGTGGTCCAGGAAGATTTTCTTTCTTTTTACACGACCATCCTTCGAAATTGTTAAGAGATTTAATTGGTTTTGGATCGGTAATCCATGTAAGCGCTTGCGTGGCTGTCACAAAATATACATCAGGTCTGTAAATATATAAAATAAGTGAATTTTTTAAATCAAATTTACAAGTCATTCATGTTTTTAATGGTATTGAATATTTACAGCTAAAATCGTTTTTAGCTTACAATGTTACTACCCAGTCGAGGAACTTTGCCAATCCTCGTTCCAATTCCTTTATCTGGAACCAATTCGTGTGGAAAGGCATCATGTACGGTGCTCTGTTTTGCTCGTAGTATCGATTGAAATCTTCTTGCAACCATTCGAAAACCTCTTCGGGATCATGATTATGAAGTACACACTGATCCAAGTAAGGACAATGTCCTCCTTCATAGCTTTCAACATAGTGAGCATTTAACGGCAGTTCCCATACACCTGAGAAGAAGGAAATCAGCAAAGATTAGAAGAAACTTGTTCACGCTTACATTCGATCTCACGAGGAGTGATTAAATACCTGGGAATGATTTAGTGGGACATGTGCCTGCTTTACACTCGTGAGGTATCTTGTAATCGAGAGTGTAAGGCCAAATCGGTACTTTCAATGGAGAAATTCCAATGCTGCTGTCGTATATGTATCCAAAGTCTTCTAATACCTTGTACTGGGTGTTTCTACCTGGTTTCAAGTACGGAGCCCTCATACCTACAACCTCGCTCGTCGAGATGTTGCTGAAGTACTTGAGTATCTCTCGCATTCCTATCATTTCTCCAACCCATTCTTCGTATCCTTTGTCTTCTAGTCCTTTTTGCAATCTGGACAATTAATTTTTATGTTACGCTCTGTACTATGAGATACCCTGTATACTTTATGAAATATTACGTTGGTGTTTATGAAATGTCCGATTTTAGAATGAAAATAGACATACGATTATAGTCTATAAGTTTATTGTACAGGTTGTCTCGCTAACTCTGTTACAATAACACAATCTTGTAAATAGCATCTAGCGAATATAATAGCGTTCACCTTGATCAATAAGTTTTACTTTGAAGAAAGTAATGTTTCTTTAACGTTACAATTAAAAATCGGACATTTCACGTGCGACAACCTAATACACATAACACTTACGATATGGTTTCAGTCGCAATTTCATGTCCATCGTGCGCCAGACTCTGTACCATATTGTAATTGCAATACTCGTGCGAGATGAAGAAAGTGCCTTTCAATGGGCAATTGTTTGGATTCAGTCGGTCAGTGGCGAATATCTTTTGGTAGTGGTCGAAGTTGTTGTGATTTATTGCTCCGTCGAAAGTCATTATGATTAATTGGGGAGTCTGGAATGAAAATTTCCAATGAGAAACACATCGGATGATAATCTTTCCAAAAGTAGAAAACAAGGTACCTCGTCGGGATGAAGGCCACCAGGAATTATTGTGCCATCTCTTGAACAGTAGCAGTATGGTAACTGGCATTGCGACGTGTCGCATCTCTCTGCTAAATCAGTTGGCGGTTCGGTTACCGGAGCTGGGGCTGAAATTCGAAGAGTCTATATTGATTCAAAAGTACTAGAAGAAGATAGGATCGATGATTGTTGTTCGAGAAGATAATTACTTGTAGCAATGGGACCGCAGCGAGCTTCGTTCTTAAACGTGCAGAATTTACTGATGTCGTCAAAGTGCAGTCCTGATGGACATCTGTTCAAGTACGGGTATCCATCGACACACTGTTGCACAAATAATTTTAGTATAATTTTAGTATTTCTTAATTTTAGTATAATCTTCTGATGTGTTACCTGGTAGAATCTTCTACACGTCGCTGGGTCCGCGAAGTTACCATTGCCTTGACCTTCGGGGCATCTGAACTCTTCATCTTTCTTTTCTTCATCCTTCTTAGTACCTTTTTGGCCATATACTGCAAACCAAATTATATCTGTTGAGATTTCAATTGTTATTTATTGAAATAGACAACAGTGTAGAGATAAAAAGAATTTAAGTGCATCGATACGTTAGCAACGATTTATTAGCTAAAGATCAAAGGTGATTATCTCTATGCATAGTGAATACTTAATCATTCACGTCCTAATTTTGTTGCATTCTTTCTCTCGACTACTAGCACTTCTTCAGCTATGTCCCGTTGAAAGCGAATCTTGAGTGGTCAGAAGAAGAAAGTCATCTAGGAACTTATTAATGATATTACAAATGAGATTTCACTTCTCTGTAAGATGTATTTAAAAGACAATATTAACGCTAGAGTTACTGAAAGGGTGAAAATTATCCATTTTATATTTTTTATTTGACTAGTAATGAAATTGCGAGGATACTATTGCGGACAATTATTAAATAATTCATTTGTTTGTGCACACTATGCAATGAAAGTCACAATTGCATCAACTCTTGCAATTTTTATAATTGAAGAAACGCAGGTGCATTTCGTTCTAGCTTGGAAACAACATTTTTAGTTTTATGTTATACTTCTGCACGTTTTTATTTTTTTAGTACCTTAATTTTTTGGAACTATGCGTTTAGTTTGTGATATCGATGGTACCTAGAGAATTTCGTTACATGGTGGAATAATGTTGCGTACAACGTGGAACCGTACACAGAAAGCTGCAAATGTGTAATGTAGAAAATACCTGTGAGAAATTCCAAGGGTATCAGAGAGGAGAAGACCGTCGAGAAAGCGAGGCAGTCAGAATTCCAACGCGTGGCGACGTGTTAGATAGCTATGAAAGATTCAATCGAGATTCAGATATTTACCATTCATTTCTCTCAAGCTCCATCAACTGATTCTTTCTTGCACATAAAATGGTATTAATATTGATGTAAAATTTATCGTCATCGTTTTATTGATCTCTAAATCACAATCAGGACAGTGACTCGTTTTTCATTAAAAATTCAATGAAATAGCGACAAAAAAAATCATACAGATTTCAATAGTTTGTCTTAAAGGGTAGGTATCAATCTTTAAATTGAAAAAAAAAATTGTCCAATGTCCGTACAGACGTTTGAATTTTTGAAAAAGAAAGGTATCTTCACTTTCCCACTCGCTACACGATGTAAAAATAAAAATGTACTCAGAATTGTGAAAGTACAGGCGTGTGTTATAATGAGCTCGTGTGGATTCTTGTACGATTTTTTTCACATGTTGTAACAATTTTTGATCCAATGAGATGAACGAGCCTTGTCTGAAGTGTATTACTTCAGAGAATCTCATTCACGATCCATTAATTGCAGTAACAATGTTTGATCCTAAAGTTTTGCACACTGTATATTAGTAAACGGATGCCTACAAAAATTTGATTGTGCGAAGCAAAGATTGAAATGTTAGAGCCACGCGTCGGGTGTATGGATCGCCTGGGCCAAGATCAAGGATCAACATTGACTCTCTAACGCTTGGAAGATGCAGACACCTATTTCGTAAATCGTTAAATGGTGAACGCGCGTATAGAAAGTGTCTATCGATTGCGATTAACGAGCCAACACCGTGGACAGTAAATTTACCAAATTTGGGAATTTTTTTCAAGCCCTATGTCTATCGCTCAAGGTACGACGTTCGAGTACTGTCTCAATCAAACATTTCGCTTCGGCCATTCAAAATCTCAATCGCATTAACGAGCTCCTACTAATATAAACAGGACGAGTACGCGAATTAGCATAACAAGCTCCGATTGCCTCGGATAATTTTATAAAATCCAGAATAAGGGGAGGATTTGCTTCGTTATCGAGAAATTCTTTAACAACAAAATAAAAACGTCCTTAATCCTTATTAATGTGGACTTGTTTTCTTTCAGTTTGCAAATTTGCACTTAAACGCATAAAGATCTGCGATTCATTTAACGGCCACGGAGATTATGCTCGTTTCAAGAGAAGATTCGCGTAAGAGGACGCTATCGGAGATTTGTTAATTTCATTCCCGAGGAATGGCTGACTCTTTTTCTATAATGATTGTGGGAATTTAAGGTATGCAAATTGCGGGGGATCGTATTATTCAGTCGTTCGACGGGTTACATCGTCATTATGGCGACATAGCGTTCTGAAAACGACTCGGGTTCTGCGATCACGAGGGGAATCCGTAATTGCAGGCACGCTTTTTATTCCAGACATATAGTAAAAGGGCGTAACCGGATGCAATCGGCTCTCTGATGTCTGTAGCTTCTTCTAGGAAAGTATGTTCTGTACATTATTATCTGAAAAAACATTATAAACTGTCGCGCTGCTTTCTTTAAGCCTGCGATCGTTCCCACATTTTCTACAAACGAAACCTATAATTACTCTGCGAATCTTACAGTCTGTGGACCTTTATGCAAAGTAAAAATGATCTGTATATTAATTACAAGGTACTACTGGATTTTCTGGGAGTTGTAATTTGACAATCGATTTAGTATTGACGAATACATGCTTGCATTTGATATTCGAAAAATAATTTTTTGGTGAAGACGGTAATAAGAAAGAAAAGAGTTTGTTAGGTCCATTTGGATTAAAAATGGCCGTCCGAATTGCGTATATAATAGTTTATTTCGACTTTCTTCGTTAAGTTCGTGCCGTTCGCTACTCTGCGGTATTCAAGCATAATTAATTCTTTAGGAAGATCAGGCTCGACTGTGTTGAAATCCTGTGTAGATGAGTCGTTAGGAGAAAGTAGTATCCACGGAAGACGCTCCCAGTGATCTTATAACCGTTCGAGATGAAGCGAACGTTTCACGATCATTTTACAACCTCTAGCACTAATATAATTGCCATTTGTGTAACGCAATAATGTATTCGCATAAGATCAATTATATGTTTCCCAACAGTAGTCGCGTTCGTCCATTCCACTGTACGGATTATCGTCGAACAACGTCGAAGGTCGTGGACCCTGGAAAAATTATTTTCACAGGGAATTGCAAACCGGAGACTTCGATTGATGCTTTCAAGAAAATTCTGAAGATCGCAATTTTCGAGGAAGAGGTATATTTAAAATCGCCGAATGAAAGGAAACGGATTTGTCAAGCCCACGAGGTTGTTGCAAAAGCTTGGTCGATGGACGTTTTGCATTAACTTTTTAACGAAAGTAACTGTTTGACTTTGAAAATGGAAGATCGGGAAACCCGTTTCGATAGTCTCCCCGTGCATGGATGCCAAAATGATCGGTTTAGCGGCAAAGTGGAAAGTGAAGGTACCGCTCTGGCAATGACGTTGCGGTAAATCGTTCAGGTGCAACGTTTCCATCGGCCGTGTACCATGCACACGAGTACAGTTGGCGCGCGCGCGCACCACACCGTATACGTAAACGACGAAAACTTATGTAAACATCAGTGAAACCGCCGCCGCGCCGATGGAACCTAATTTACCGAGGGCTTCGCTGTCGTCCGGCCACGGCCCCCCTCGAGTCCCTACCTCCGGCTACGTCTCCGTTTTATCTGTGTCAACTTTATTTACGAGGCGTCCGTCGTCATCGAATGGCACTTTCAACGTCTCGAGAAAAGTCACTCGTTTCGTTCCACGAAAACGTTCGCACACGTGTCAACAACAGAGTCGAAAAAAGAGTCGAGCGAAGATGAAGAAGAAGCGAAAGGGAACTTGACGTTTTCTGATTTTGCAGATTTTTTGAGGCTCGAGTGGTTGTTACTTTGGGGCAGCCATGGCTTCTTTGAGATCCTTGTTGATCCTCTTACAGAACTTACGACGGACATCTTATTAAATGTCATATTTAATATTGTTTTGACACTCTACGATGCACAACTGTGTGGGGGTATTGTGGTTTTCGAGGCACTCAACATGGGCCACGTGACCAACATAGGACATAACATTTTGTTGTCTTTCTTTATTTTTAAGTAAAATGCAAATTTGTGTAATTCTTGCGGATGGCTTCTTTTCAATCACAGCTATGTACATTTACTCTCGATCATAACGTTAAACTTAAAACATTTATATTTCTTGTTCTACCAGCAACTTTCTAACGTCGCTAAAATGTATTTAACGAATCAACACAGGTCCCGAGACATTTTTCGCAAGCGTAACAGCAAAATACTGTCCTGTATAAAAGTTAAGCGACTAATAAATAACAATTTTCAAGGATGGTTCAACATTTCCCAGGATCGCAGCTGGATAACGAGCAAAATGAACAATTCGCTGGGGAATTGCTAATCAGGATATAGTAGAGGAGAATGTCTGCAGAAGGCCGTTTCTTTACTCCCACGTTTACGGGCGGTTCTGTCCTCCGATTGGACACTGATTAAATTGTTAACTACTTTTCCACGTACAGATTGAAGTTTCGATAAAAAAAATCGGTGACAGACCCGAGAAGAAACGGTCGGAAACGTGGATAAACTGCGAAATTGATTCTCTTCGGCTTTTTACCCGAGTCGTTGAATCAATCAGCCTATTACATCATTGCTCTATAATGTAATTGTAATTTCATAGGTCGGTAGCAAATTTACGTAATTTCCATCGCTATTTCGGGAAGAGTAATTCACTACAGTTTTCTTTCATCTGAAAGTGAAATCAAGCAATTTCATTTGGCCGATCTGAAAGTCCGAATGGACCGAACCAGATAAATCTAAATACTTTATCGCTTCGTATCATTACAGGTAGAGCGGGTATACAAATGACACAGATTCCGAACAGGAAGGTCTATAAATATCGACGAACCTCGGGCTACAGGAAACTCAAAGGTTAAATTATAATCGCGTCTCTTCCGCGAGTCAAACAAACCGGGATCAATTTCTCCTCTCTCAATCTCTCTTCGTTGAAAGATCGCGATCAGGGCCGCCATATCTGTCGAAGCACTGTAAGCACGTTGTCAAGGACTCGTGAAAATTCCAGCAGGAAGTGTGAAGAATCCTACAAAAATTCTAGTTCCAAAATAAAAATATTCGTGTTTGCACAAAAATGGTAAATGCAAAGAACACCAACAAATCAGCAACAAACCCAGATCGACAAACGATACTACAAGAAAGCCTGAAAATTATAATCGGAAGTATGATCAATTAAGAATTTTACAAAAATTCTAAAGAAAATTCCAGCTTTAGAAGAACAATGTTATTCTATGCACAAAAATTGTAAGTACAAAGAAACAGGTTTATATTGATCACAAACAGTATAAACACAATGAAATGGGTTTATGAGATCTTTGTAAATTCTACCAAAAACAGGTTCAACAAACGTTTGGACAAACGTCCTGAAGAAAATCATAAGTCTAAAATAAAAATATACTTCTATCCACAGAAATAACGAACACAATGAAACAAGTTTATCAGATTCACAGAGAAAGTCGTAAAATTCCCACGAAGATTCTTCCAAAAGGCACAACAAAGAATTTCACAAAAAATTTGTAAACGATCACCATTCCAGAATAGCATTTCTATCTCGAAAAATGATATGCACAATGAAACCGGTTTTGTAAACCCCACGAAAATTCCTGGATAAAACACAGCCAACAAAAAATTTCAAAAAAATTATGGAGAAGGCCATAATTTCAGAACAAAAATATTTGTCTATCCTCAAAAATGCTGAACACAAAACAGACAGATTTATCCGAGCCACTAATCTGTATCTCCAAAGGAATTTCACGAGAATTCTGCAAAAAAAGGAGATCGTAATTTCAGGAGAAATATTTCTATACTCAAAAATACTGAATCTTGCTACAATTCTCCCCGACTCAACGGGAACAAATCAATTTCTCAAAAACAGTGTAAGAAGATGAAAAAATTCGACAAAAATATGTTTGGATCCGGAAAAATTCCTAATTTCAAGAGGTGATTTTAACAAAGTCGAAGAACATCCAAGGTGTACGAAAGGCCTTATGCGGCCCTGACGGCGACAGGAGCAAAAGGAGAGTGTTACATTGACGAACGGGTTCGTTCTGCTGAATCCGATCTCTCTTGGCCAGCAGATCTCGCAATATCTTGATTCACCAGGTGTGTCTTCTCCTACCTGAGACAATCAGGGCGGCGCAGATCAACAGTTGTCTTCTCCGTGTGATCATCGTTCGACCGGGGTCAACGACGACAGGCTATACTTGATTTCGCAACGGACCCGTGGACGTCGACAAGGCACTGGCACCCGGATCGATTAGGTTCGTGTTGCGATACGGTGATTTGCCATCGGCGGTGCACTTGGTGAACCTGGTCTCGCAGCACTGGCAACCGGGGACTATGCCACTATGCCTTCTGCCATGGGGACTCGGAAACCGGATGGTAGTCTACCATTGGTAGAGGAACCGATCCTTAGCTCATTGGCTGACCACTTTCTACCACCGTCCCGGACCGCCGAGAAATCATGGCTTTTATTTGCGTTAGAGCACGCACAAGGTTCCGCGTGAAACGTCCGCTGAAAGTTCATTTTTTTCGACCTGCTCGATCTATTATTTGCAAATTTGCAGATGATCTGCCGGGCTCCAAAGTATTCTGGTCCCGAACTTTCGAACAATTCATTTCCGTCCACAAGTGTTCTCGAACGTGTGTACAAAAGGATTTGTCTGAATTCGCAAAATTAATTTAGTTACAGACGTTTGGAGAACACAACTTGCGATCATATACCGTAACATTCTTCTCCCTCTCTTTGCAATGTTACTATTTGTTTATTGTTCACGCTTTTTCAACCGAAGACAACATAGAACTCAGTTTGAAGAGTGAAAACATTTCTGCATTTCTGTATCGATTGTTTTAAGAAAGATTCGAGAGGGGTCGCAATTTAATACTAATTTCTTAGTTCAAGGTCAACGCAAGGTCGTAGTATAGTATATAGATTCGCGAATTCGTCTTGAAAACTATGCAGTTAGATATACATAGTGGAATTTTAAAAAAGCCTAGGTGACCTTGACTTCTCGTTGGAAACTTTTTGTTCGAAATATTTTTTTGTATATAATAATTTTTAATTTAAGTTCTTTTAAATTTGTCTGTCTCATAGAGATTAAAAAAGTAAATGAAAGGAATTTTTATTTCACAAATAGGATACAAGCATTAAATTTAGAAGACAATTCTCTTAAATAACCAGAATTATTGTAAATAAATAAGAAATATATTAATTTGACGTTTCAAAAACTTTCAAAGAATATAAGTATAGGAAGCATTCATAATTCAATGTTGGCCATTTGAGGTCCTCTCTTCCGTTTCTCTTTCTTTGTCTTCGTTGTTCCTTTGTTTTCCATTCGAGATTCGACTGATCGCCGATAAGGATTAAAATATCCCGGTTCACGTTCCGTTATATTCAGCTCTTGAGTCACCAAATTAATTAAATCGATCGTTTTCTCGTCTACTAAATGTCTGCTTCGATTGGTGAAGTTCAAAGACCAAGTTAAGATCGTGTTCCATTTTGGTTGAGCTTGCAATATCCGTTGAGTTACTTCCGGAAAATGGAGGATAATATCCCCAAATAAAGCTGTGTTTTCTAACACGGTGGATAACGCTGTCAAAATATTTAAAACATGTATACACACATATTTAATCACTATCAATACTAACACAAATTTCAGTATTTGTATTTATCTGAAACAATTTGAATTTTCATTAGAAAATGAATTTACCGCTCTGCACCGTAACATTTCGTGGCAATGATCTATCGTCTGGATTAAAGTCTCCGTCTTCTATCAACGATTTACTCGACTCGATCACGTCGATCATTTTTTCCCCAAGCACCATAATCATTTTGTAAAGAAGCTCATACCTGTCTATTCTTTCAAGACGCTTAATGGCGCCTGCATGTTCTTCTCGTTGAAAACTAAATGATTTTCTGACTAATAGAAAAGGTTAAGGTACTTATGTAGACATTTATCTGTTTAACTAAAAAACATTTACATCGAATTTCATTATTTAATGATATTCTTCATTCATTTAACTCAACAGAAATTATTTAGTCTACAACTTTAAATAATTAATAGACTGTGGATTTTATGCGGTTATGTAGCTTCTGTGTCTTTCAATTAAAACAGACAGTTTTTATTTCGCATAAAAATCCGCAGTTTACCAATTAACATATGACTCTATTCAAATACAAACGTAATCGAATAACATACTACAAGGCAGTTGGATATTTTTTAAATATAATGTAACAGAATAACAGAAGAAGAAATGAAATAAACGATTAACTGTAAAGGGATACATAATTCTTCGTAAACCGTACTGTCGCCGTTTCCCGCCTCGTCGTCGATTGGCTGATCCGTCGCTATCAGATCAGCCTGTTGCACATGCGCGGTGCATGTCAACACTGACACGACTGCTATATAAATGAATACGCGTGGCATCTTATCGGCCCGCAAAACACTTTGAATAAAAATTCAGATAGAAAGGTGTACACCGTTTAATACTAATCGCGTTGCAAGGTAAGATATAGTACTTGAATTAGTGTGATCCTTGCATCCGTCCAGGACGATTCGTCGAATTTCGACCGGCATTTAGCCGCAAGTTTTCTGAGCCTATGGTCACGACCGACACACTGTCGCCACCTATTAACTTTGACATCGAATGTGTCAATCCAACGACGTGTTTCGCGTGGAAATAATTAAAGAGATCTCGATAGCTAGTTTATTGCTATGCGATGATCAAGAACGTTCGACACGTAATGCTCGTGTATGCTTTCAGATTTTTTACTGACACTATTCCAGGATAGAAGAAATTGCAACAGTTCGTGCATACACAGTGTCAGTTTTCAAGATGTTGCACGAATATGTTAATTAAAGGATTAATTCACGTTCTGTGCACATGGCAGTGATATAATTTGATATGACAATAATATACGATCGCGCAACGTCTAAATAATATAGTTAATTACTTCTTAATCCGAGTCCACTGGCGATAGCAAAAATGGCAGCGACAGCTGATACAAATCTCGATGTGAGTATGTTATTTAAACAAATAATGTGCTTAACTCTTCGTTGATCTACTACATACGTTCGGTGTAACAAATCTGGCGTTATATTAAGCTTTATTTCTTGTTATTTTCACGGTAAATGTGTTGGCTTCTCGAGGCAATACGATTCAAAATGTGAAACTTTGTCGAGGTTAGAACAATAATTGTAATGTAAATCTGTGGTTTTAAGTTCAAAGTTACCATGGAGTACGATGACCCTCAAAATATGGAGGGTGACATGACAGTGGGTTCGAAGAATAGTTCAAACCTTGGAGAACCTGAATTTAATACCTTAGACGAACCAATTAAAGACACAATTGTAAGTAGACATTTTATGGTTGATAACATTAGAGAGAATCGTGGAGAGAATTTACTAGAGAATGTTTTCTGTAGCTCAGAGATGTTCGAGCGGTGGGTAAAAAGTTTTTCCATGTTTTGTATCCTAAAGAGAAGAAAAGTCTACTAAAAGAATGTAAGTATATATAACTTTAACCATTTTAGTACTAAAATAAAGAACTTACCATATTTCAGGGGACCTTTGGGGACCGTTAGTATTGTGTACATTCATGGCAATGTAAGCGTTATATTTCTTGTATTCATTTTTCAGTTCTTATTACTTTAGAGTATTATAAAATCCTTATTTTTTAGGATACTACAGGGATCTTCGGATGCGGCGGATGATTCTAATGATGGAGGACCAGAATTTGCTGAGGTTTTTGTGATTGTATGGATCGGGTCTATGGTTGTTACGCTGAATTCAAAGTTACTAGGTGGCAATATGTAAGTAAATGCAAATGTCATTTTAAAATAATTTGTATCCTGTACCAAATTAATTTCAATTCCATATGTTAATGTGCTTCCTGTTTCTTTCGCTTTGATTTCAACCTCTTGCATTTTTTCTAATATGTTACAGATCTTTCTTCCAAAGTATTTGCGTCTTAGGATACTGTTTGCTGCCAACTGCTATAGCTCTAATTTTATGTAGAATCATTTTAATGGCAGAGCAAACAACTTTCCTGTTTAGTTTAAGGTTCTTTATTTCGATGACTGGATTTGCATGGGCAACATATGGTTAGTATAGGATTATGTACATTTCTTTTCGATCCTTTCACTCTGTATTCTTTATCACTGGCATTTTTAATATATTTTAGCATCGATGGCATTTCTTGGTGACAGTCAACCGGTAGGAAGGAAAGCTTTAGCCGTTTATCCAATATTTTTATTCTATTTTGTAATTTCGTGGCTGGTAATATCTCACACTACATAAAATAAAATATACATCATTTATAATAATAAGACTGTACATTGTTCAGTATTTGTGCACAAATTAACGAAGACATTGAATAACTCAACAGAGTATAGCCTACAATATACTTTGTAATTCGTAGAATCTAAGCGTGCGTCATACTGAGTTTTCTTTAGATAAAATAGTAGGTGCATAAATATATACATACATTTATTACTATGCATTTTAGGGAATCACCAGTTTGTATGTCAATTGCAATTATCTATATGTATTCATTAGAGTATGAAACCATGAATGACAGTCGAGTGAATTAGTAAATTCTTATATATTTATATATAAATCTGATAAAAAGAATTGGCCAATGTGATACCGAATAATTTATCGATTAATATTATAATTATTCTATTTATACAATCTTCCAGGATGATTCCTTATTTAAAAATCGCATCTTTGTTAATCGAGTTTTCCGCAAGCCGACATTCCTATTAAAAAATGCTTAATTTAGTAATTGACAGATTCGAACAAGTCGCAATTTCTACTCTTTACATACATTTACATATATATATATAAATTGTGTACATAATTTTAGCTGTAAAATTGAAATCAAACATTAAATAAAATATATCATTTTTATAACACGAAAGAATTGCTATCTATTCATCTTGCAGTTTACACGTGTGAAAAGTACTTCTCCAATCTTTTTAGAAGAATTTTGCTATCGCAATGCCCGGAATATGCACTCAGAGATTTTTGCACCGCAGCGTAACTTGTCTGCAGGTCTCCAACCTATGAAATTTTATACGATTTATAATATGATAATTCGTAAATATAAATTTTGATAAGCTAATCTATAGAAAACAAGGTAATTACCTCGTAAGCTAAGTAGGCACTATTAAAGTGAGGCTCGTAAATAAAATTAGCAATATTCGCAGCGGCATGGAAATACGTTCGAGCTGCTGTTAAGTTACCATTTCGTATTTGTATGACTCCGAGATTATTGTATGCTAAGGCATGCCTGTTGTCGCTTAAAGTAGCAAGTTTCAGACATTCTTCTGCCATTGTTATATCACCTACTGTCTGAAATTATTTACAAACTTAATTATAAAAAAGAACAAAATCGTGGATTTTTATATAAAAATCTGTGTAAAACGAACAAAAATCAAAATGCGTATAATTTAGTCAATTATTCAATTGAATTCAATTATTTCAACGTAAAATAAAATACAAATGAAAATCAACAAATATCAATTTCTATACCTACTAGAGCAATGTGAGATATGTTATACCATACATCAGCCGCGTTTTCATCCGTAGAAAGATTAAGTGCCCTTTCAAAACATGATATAACATGGTCATATTGCTGAGAATAAAAGCAGCATAATCCAAGATTATTGAACAGCTCAACATTATACACACCCATTTGTAGCAATCGTCTATGTCGAGAATAAGATTAAATTTAATTTCATGTTACCCTTATTAGATACATTTACAAGTTTTGCATTTCAAGTTTACAAGTTTGTTTCCTTAAATTATTGTAATTAAACTTGTAGAAAACCTTGAGTTTGGAGTGCACAACTTGTGTATTCACTTTTACCTGTAGAAACGTAAAGCCAATTCTGGCTGATCATTGTAAAAATGATGCATGCCAATGCTGGCTATTGCTTCTGTGTGCGAAGCATCTTCTTGAACAACCATTTTATAATATTTTAACGACATGCTTGCATTGTTTAAGCCGTCGAATATGCGTCCCATCTCAGTGAGAATGTTCACGTCGTTAGGAAAATACTCGAGACCTTTTTTACAGGTCTCTAAAGCAGTCAGTGGTTGATCTAGCCTAATGTATACTCTGAGCAGCCTCAGGACAGATTCGATAGTTTTGCAATCCTTTAATGCTGACTTAAACTGTTGCTCGGCATCTCTTACCAATCCTAAACTGTAATAGCACTTGCCAAGTTGAACTTTCCACCACCAATCTTTGTATTGACAAGCTTGCGTTGCTTGGACTGCCAGGTCTAGTGCCTAAGAATACTTCTAATGAAAACTTCATCATTAATTAGATATCTCGAGTGAAGTATACTTACATATCTCACATCATGTTCATGATAATATATATATTCGAACAATGGTTTTGCAATGTTGGGTTGACTAGCATACTTTGCAATGTTTAAGCGAGACAGTTGTATGAACGGTCCTCCGGGCTCTGTTAGCATGGATGCTGTGCCTAATCTATGAGATACAAAGTTATTAACACATTGTTCATAATTTTTTTAAATCTATAGTCTATGGCTAAGGACTTTTTAAAATAATTTTTGACAAGCTCTGTAAACCTAGCGGTAATAGTTTCTATTTAACGATTCTAAGAGAAATTCAGAGAGCATACCTAACGCTGCGACTAGAATTTGCTGTGATCGGTCTGGCAGTCATAGCAGTTCTCGGTGTTCTTAACGTCTGCTCGAATGACTGAGACATTGCAGATTGCGTGGCTGGTCTTACAACTCCTGTGAGTGGCCTTCCTACATTTATATACTAAATTTATACTTGTTTGTAATAGAGGAAGCAGTTTATTATATAGAGGTGCATTAAAGTTTCTAAATCAAACCTGACTGTGTCTTGGGTCGCAGATGTTGTCCTATATGAGTGGTGCCAGGATTTTTTAAGGATGTTCCAGGTCTAGGCATAGAAGATATAGTATAATTATCCAGTAAGCTCTCAGCAATTCCTTCTTCTTCTCCTTCTATGTCGTCCACGTATACTTGTAATGTTAAGGCACGCATTTTCAACACCCATACACCCTGTTATAAAATATATTGTATAATAATTATCATTGCATAAGAGATAATTAATTAAACTTTCTTTATACCTGGTCTAATGGATTTTTTCTTAACAATTCTGAACATATTGCTGCACATTCTTCATACTTTCCTCTGTTAAATAAACTCAGAGCTTTGAATAACTCCATTTAAAAAATGTTATAAGAATTAATTATAGTTTATAAGAAAATAACTCGATGTTTTAGAACATCATACTCTTGCACCTGTCTACATCTAACTATGTAGATATTGTAGATAAACGATTTTTCCAGGTGACGTTATTGATTATTTTCCTCATAACCCTGACTGGATGAAACATGGGCAAATGTTAATTAATGTAATAATATTCATTTCTACTTATGTTTTACATTTAAAATGAATATAAAAATATTGGCAGATGAAAATCGATACATTTTTATCTAAATGTTAACAATATAATATTTTTTTATTGAAAGCAACTTTTTGAAGTTAATATAATAAAGGACTGTCATATTTTTTTATTTAAAACTTTACTTCTGTCAAAATGTGGAGAAGATCATAATATATTATTTGTATGTTTATATAGTTTATTTACTTTATCTACTTTTTATATTATTGTTTTGTAAATTACTTTTTATAAATTAATTAGGTAAAACTCAATTTATTTTTGAAACAATGAAAGACATTCACATAAATGGTATTAGGTCAGTATACTTCTGTATTATATTAACAAAATATTATAGATTAGTGTAATAAATATATATTTATTATTTAGTATTAAACAAGCTTTTGATGATTTCTTCAAGACAAAAAGTATAGAAGAGCAATGCACAGAAGAAACCTTGATGCGTCTACATGAAGTCTTTCTGGTACATTTAAAAAATATTCAACCATTGGAATTATTAATATTTATATAATAAATGTTACTATTATGTGTGTCTTACTTCACAAAATATTATGTTTGCAGACATCACAAAATGAAGAAATGGACATTTTTCAACTCAATGATGCTTTTAAACAAATATTACATATTACAATACCTGACGATAAGTTTGAAGTACTATTTAAAAAGGTGAGAATAGAAGAAAAGTATTAATATCTTTGTGAACAGCATTTTATTATATGTACCAATTACAGATGAATAGAAAAAGAGATGGAAACGTAACGTGGGATGAATTTATTTCATATTTATTATTAGAATTCCAGAAAAAAGACACTGCTCTACAACGGCAGATACTGAAGCTTCCAATAACAGATGCCCCTCAACTGATAAAGTCTAACCACCGTACATCTATACACAAAATCGTATACTGTCCTGAGATCCTCCCTGTACAAACACAAATGCATAAGTAAACTTATATCCTAATTACTAGACTGTGGATTTTATGCATTTATAACAAAATTGGCGAAATTTCGAAATTTTAAAGTAGCTTAAGAAAATAAATTTGTAGGAAAACTTGCAAAAGCGTGAATTTGATCTGTGAAAGGACTAAGCAAAGGAAAATTTTTATTTTGCATAAAGATCCACAGTCTACTAATTATATTTATATTAATACTGTGCTTTCATAATGGTTTTAGGACAGAACTGGAGGTTTTCAAAGAGGATGTTATTTAACAATCACTAAAGAAGGAATTATGAATTATTGGTCACTAGATCTGAAATATGAACGTACTGTACAATCGACTAGCGGTTAGTATTCTTTAATTTTTCATTTATGCAGTCTTTATAAATATTTAACGTTTGCTTTTCTTACAGCCTTCCTAAAAGTACAACAAACTTTAATAACTGATATGATAGTAATGCCAGATGTGCAAATAGTCTGTATAAGCTCTACTGAGTGTGATTTGAGATTCTACGATAGTGTGGCCAAAAAATTTGATCTCCGAGTAGTGGTTTGTTAGATTCTCAATAGACATTAAAATTTCATAAATGATACTTCTTTCATAGCAGAAACAATCCATGTAGATATCAAGTCTTGAAACAGCAGTTACTTGTATGAATTACTACTTCAGCAAAAATATCAAGGACAACTCGTACATTGTGCTTGGAGATATGAGTGGATCCATTAAAGTTATTTCATTCTCTCCTGTGGATAGAGGTCCATTTAAACAAGAACCCCAGCGTGATGTATTATTTGTTCGTTATGAGCCTGTTCTAAAGGCAAGCCATTTAATTGCACAGTAATTTGAGGTAATTAAAAGCCACTCTAGGAAAACAAGTTTAATTTTGAGAATTTTGTGACAAAATTATTATAAAACAAGTATTGTTTACGCTTCAAAGTTTGTACAATAAAGACCTGTAAATAGAGTTTTCATTTTTTTCATGAAGTTCTTATAAAAAATTCTCAAAATTATTGTTTTTCGTGCTTTATGAGTGGCTTTTCTCCCACAGAGGGAATGATTTAATTGATAATGATTTCAAATATAGGATGAAGTACCAGGATTGAAAGTCATGGAATTGAAAAGAATGCACACAGATTGGGTAAAGCAGGTAGCTTACTATGGGAGTCTGAAAGCTTTCATGTCCAGCAGCAGATGTTCTGTTTGTTCATTGCTGTTCAGCGATTTCACAGGAACAAGAATGCAATACAAATTTAAAGTCAATATGGGAATAACTTGTTTCACTGTTTGCGAAGGTACTTTTTGTAATGCTCGGCTAACAGTCTTAATCATTAGTGTTTCTATAAATGTTTATAAAAACTATAGAAAGTCAAATGCTAGTGACCGGAGGACCTGATTGCATAGTCCGAGTATGGAACCCCTTTGTGACGAAACGAGCAACTTGTGTTTTCCAAGGACACCACGCAGCTATTTGTAGTTTAGTAATTCAGAATAATGGTAAACGTGTATACTCCCTATCGAATGACAAATGCATCAAAGTATGGGATGTGTCGGCGCGATCTTGTATTCAGGTCTCGACAATAATTTCACTTAATTGTATACATTACTTATAATTAGACTGCGGATTTTATGCGTTTATGTAAAAATTAATAGGTGCAATTTAAAACAGGAGATAAATTAAAAGAATTTAAGAGCTTCATTGTATTAGGCTTAGTTTTTCAAAATTATTAAAAGTAGAAAGAAATTTCTGTTTGGCTCTTGTTCATTGTACTTGATTGATTGAAAACCGCAGTCTACTTATAATCGTAATGCTTTAAGATGTGATCAGAGATTTATTTTAATGTCTATAGACGTACAATGGTCTTCCAAGCGAGTTAGGTGAACATACATTAATGACTATAGTCTACAATTCGTTGAATCATAATATGATCATTGCTGGTATAATGATCGCTGTGGTTGTTTGCGATCCTGTCATCAACGAGGAAGTATCAGATGGCTATACACACACAAAATCAGTTAGCTGCGTTCTATACAATCATCTTTATAAAGTGGTATTTCATTTAGTTTAGAATTTCGTATGTACTTCATAAAATAACGGAAGACCATAACATATCATTCTTTATATATTTAGATCGTTTCTACTGGCTTAGATTCATGTATAATAATTTGGGACCCGTGGCTTGGAATTCGCTTATACTTGGTAACACATGCACACAGTCAATTCTTATATGGTCAGTATCACGATGTTGAGATCACAGCTGCTTGCTTCGATCAAGCTGATCAGTTACTTGTAACCGGTGCTCGTGATGGATCATTGAAAATTTGGAATTTCAACACTGGTACCTGTTTGAGACACATGGCACTTGATAAGAAAAAGTACATGTCTATTTTACAATTAAAAAAATTGTACCCATTTGATTACATTGAACTTTGAACTACAGAGAACTTTGTAAATGTACCCCAATTGCAATTTTGAATTTCACAGAGATCTGAATAACAATGTAATTGAATTACGGTTGTGCAATTACTAGACTATGGACCTTTACACATTTATGACAAAAATGAGTAGATCAAATATTTTTTATAAAAATCTGCAGTCTAGTAATTGCACAACCATGGACACTGCATACCTCGAGGTGCTATACTTCTTACTGTCTTAATTTAGTGAAATCACAAGTCTTGCCTGGATAGAAAATCGAATTTTGTCCTGTGGTTGGAATCGTCAAGTTGTAGAGTTTGCAACTTCTGACACAAATATATTTATAAAAAGCTGGGGAGTGAATCATACCGATGATATTCTTTGCTCGGCTATATGGTACCCTCAAGTATTAGCAACGGCAACACATAATGGGGAAATAATACTTTGGAGATTGGAGACCGGTCAACCATACAGAAAATATGAAGTACAGAACCCAACAGCCAGGTTCGAAAACATGAACAGTATCTTTTCAACAATATTATCCTACAAATTAATTGAAAACGCACATTAAACAGATTCAATGTAAGATACAAAAAAGATGAAGGTGGTGGAAAGCAGACCTATCAAGAAAGTGAACAAATACAAAATTTAATGGATAGGTAAATGATAGTACTTTAACATTATAAACACATACTACAAACATAATTATATATGCAATCTATAGACAATATCATAAAGTTTGTAAGCATCAACAATCAGCATTGAACATTATACGAACTGTTGCTGTGCGAGCCATGCTATTTCTAAATGCTCGATCATCTAAGCCCAATGTTGGGACATTGTTAGTCTCTCTTGATTCTGGTCTCATACAAGTTTGGAGTCATCATCCAGGCGGTGGATTTTTAGAAGCCTTTTCAGTCATTCACAACGAGGGTGACTGTGCATTATCGTTAGCAACAGATCCGAAGAACGATTTCCTAGTAACAGGTAAAAGAAAGAACGTGTATCCAAGTTTTCTTTTTACAAAAAATTTATTCATCGTAAATTAATGCCACACAATTTAACATAAACATTATGATTTGTATTATTTGTAAAACTATTCTTTCCGTGGTAAAGCATACGAAAATACAATATACTTTTCTAACGTGCTATCTCATCGTGTTAAAAAAACTAGAAAATAATCTTACTTTAAATGGTTTAGGTCATAATAGAGGATACATTAAGGTTTGGCATCTCGCTAACTATTTGATGCCAGAAACCTCTGAGGTATGCATGCCTCTTTTAAGACTGGAGTTTCCATTTTTATGGAAAGACAGAATCGACGGAGGAGCGAAAAGAGCTATCAGAAATCAACCGTTGCCGCTTTTGCTCACTTCCGTACGCGGCCACACGAAACCTGTTAAATCTGTGCAGATCATTTCTGACGCACGTATCATCGTTAGGTAATTTTAATTAGCCACTACTAATTTCTAGAGGTGCGCGAGAACCCGAAAATTTTATTCGAGATCGGGACGGGCGGTAGTGGATTAACTATTAACAATAAGTAAAAAAAGCATGTACTCAGGGCATCGTGAGAAGGGAGCGGGGCGGAGCAACCGACCCGACATTTTCGAATTCTCGCACACCTCTACTAATTTCTAATTACCAATTAAATAGGTAATAAAACTAAAAATAAGTTTTCGTTAGTACATGTCCAGTGTAAAAATTTTCGTTATAATCTTTTTTGTGTGTCTCGAAGAATGTCTGTTGTTTTAAGTGGCAGCACAGATTGCACGATACGCTTATGGACGTTAGGGGGACGTTATATATCAACCTTTGGTACTTTCAAAGCATGGTCACCAATTTTGCCTACGATCCCAGCATACCAATACTTCGACGACTACAGATTTCCGCCTGACATTGCAAGATCTTCAAGTTTCACTACTGTGAAAGTAATTGAAAATCTTCAACGTTCTTCAATTACACTACTCAACAAAACTGTTATTCCTTTTGTGCTTCAACGTATAATGATTCATAGTCTAATTATAACTATTACTTTCGCGTTAATTAGCTGTTAAAGGGCGGTAAGAGAGAAGCAATAAAAGAACCGCAGGATGATATCCCCGACTTTGTGAAATCCGCGATCGTTGAACGTAAAGGCCCTATAATAGATGGTAAAAGACTTACAATCTCGGCCATAGATAAGTCAGTCATGATGACTTTTATGGATTACCCAATTTTGGATACCTCGTTATCACATGTGAGTATGTTTATATTTTAAATGACTAAAAGTGTTAATTTTGTGAGATTGTTAACAAGTGTTTGTTATGTTACGATCCGCCGTTTTCTCGCAAAGTATATAGTATAAACGGAGTATAGTTTTATGAAAATAATACTTCCTTTAGATACCTATATACACACACTTAAGATTAAAATCGTTGGAGCATATCCGAACACCGAGGTTACCGTCGATTTTACAGAAGCAAAAAGAATTAACGTGAGTGATTTATATCGACGGTAAATATTGTTTACAAAACTCTTTTGCATCTGCAAAATGTCTTTTCCACAGAAAACGAAGTCGCAATACGTAAATGATACCTCGACAACCAAGAAAGTTTCCTATGTTTCCCAATGGACAACGTTAGGAATTAAATAATCAAGGCAAATTACATCGATTAAAATTTATTTCTTGGTAAAGAAAACTTTCGCATTGCTATAAATTTTTTTATTAATATGGCATGAATAAAATCTAATGAATGTGACTTGTCAATCAAGTTTGTAATATTAGTACAATTAGATTAATAAAAAAGAACCAGCAGTCTTACAATCGTTGACGTTATGTCAAACTGATTATATCGTTTCAACGGCCAGTATGATATAACATCATTTTCATATTACATACATTACAATATGGTATTAGCAGGCACATGCGGTTTCAGGCCTAACGCGGTAATTAACAACATTGCATACGATGAACTGTACTTTCCTTTTACTCGTTCATCATCATGGAATAACGGGGCGGCGTCTTCCAGATTGCACTGGACGTACGCTTTAATTTACTTCGGTCTATACCTTGGAACAACTCGGTCAAGTCTGGTGTGCATTTCCTCGAGTCGAAGAATCTGAGAACTGCTCTCGTTGGGATATATCGTTGCATTAAAAGTTGTCCTCTGCGCACTTGTGCTGAAATTAGTGAATTTTTCTTAATTTAAATTGCAGTTCGTAAATTTTGATAATGTCATCAGTAGATTGCAGATCTTTATGTGAAATAAAAATTTTATGCATTTGTTGTAAAAACCAGGAGCTACTTAGTAATTTCTTCAATAAAAACTCAGAAAAACTCAAGGTCACTTTCATATCTCAATAATATATCGAAACATTAAAAAACTAGTGATCACATTGCACATCTTATCTGATATAAAGAAACTTTTTGTTATGCGACGAGTATGAGATGAACTTACATTGTGCCCAGTATGGAATTGCATGTTTTGGTTTGTTTTCGTTGTCTGACTCGTCTTCATCAGGTTCGCTGTCTAAAATGTAATTCGTTGGACCCTTATGATGTTTGCTTGCTTGTTTTGCCTAAATAAATCCATTGCTATTAGAACGTCGTTTTTGTAAAAAGTGTACTATTTTCTTCTCTCTCATGGTTTCCTCATGCTCATAATTTATCAGAGAGGCACGGGCTAATACGCAAACACTTACTTGTGCTTGAAGCAGTTGATTCTTCATTCTCAACGCTTCGGCGTTATTATGTTGCTGAGCCCTCGCTTCAAGTTCTTTCCGTTTCTCGGCCTCCTGTTCCCGACGTCTTTGTTCAGCCAATACTCTTTCCGCTTCTTCTTGCTCCTGCAAACGCTGCAAACGTTGCTGTTCCTCCAGTCTTCTTCTCTCTTCCTTCTCCTATGATCCATAAGAACACAAAGAGTATGATTTAGAAGTTGTTCAAGGTAATCGAATCAGTTGGAACACTCTACATAAGGATTAAACGTGATACATACCTGCGCTCGGTGCAACTGAGCCATACGTTTCTTCTCCAACTCCTCGCGTTGCTTCTCCTGCATCTGTTGCGCCAAACGCGCCTTCTCTTCTCTCTCTTTCTCAACTTTATGACGCTTCTCCACCTCCATTTTCTCTTTCGCCTCTCTCGCCAACTTATTCTTCAATTCCTTTTCTTGTCTTTTCCTTTTTCACAAAACACATACGATGTAATACCCATTCGTAACCTAGCACTCATCATTAGACTGCGGATCTTTATGTAACATAAAAATTGCCTGTATCGATTTCCATTTGTTTAATTACTTTGATAAGTAGAAAATAATGTATTAATATCCTCAAATTCTATTGATATTCTATCTACTTTGAATTATTTCCATCCAATTTGCCCATAAATGCCTAAAATACGAAGTGTACTCATCATTGTGTCCTACCTTCTCTTCTCCTCTGTTTGAAGTCTCAGCGTCTCCTCCCGTTTCTTTCTCGCATCGTCGTCGTTCAACTTGCGCCTCTTTTCTTCCAGTTTGTCCAACGAGTTACGTTTAAGCGTCGGTTTCGAAGACTGAATGAATGAATCCATCGATGTAATGATGTTTGTACGAACTGCACTCAGTGGCTTGTTCTGTGAAAATTTAATTCGTCGTTACAAAATACTCCACTTTGAAGAATTTCATTCATAGAAATGTTCCAATTCTTACATTATGTGCGATAGGATAGTTCGATGGAGTTTGTGGAATACGACTAACAGACATTGGAAGCTGAATCTTTGCTTTACTCAACGGTGTAGTCTTCTGCTGCGAAGAGAGAAGAATCTTGTTCTGAATCTTGCTCTGCTGAATCTTGTTCTGGAAGAATAACATTAAAATGAAGGTATTCATTATTAACACGTTCGCTACCAGCATTTATATAAGCAACAGCTTTCGTAGTTAAAATATTCCATTAACTACCGGGTTAAATCATCAATTACCTCTTTGTATTCTTCCGTCTCCTTAGCTTGCTTCACCAAGGAGATCTTCTTAGCTTTCGCCAATGACTTGCGCGCCAATTTCTGTGCAACCGATTTTTCTGTGGGCTTTGCGATGTTGGAACCGTCTTCTTGTGCAGCAGCCAAAGCTCGCGTCTTCGTTCTAGTCACCCTAGTTGGTGCATTGACGTCGATTGCAGGCTTGGGACTTATCCCGCCCGCCTGTTCGAACGCTTCGACCCTCTTCTTAACCGATTCTTTGGCGTAAGGACTGAACAGAGCGTTCGACTTGTACGCGTTCTTTATCTCCTGCAAGGTCATGCCCGAGTTCACCTCCTTCAAAGTTGGTTTTACAGGCGTGTTCAAAATCTCGTCCTCGCTCGACGTCACGGACCTTACCACGCGCTTCTGTCGTTTCCGGATCTCTTGTTTTTTCAAGTGGGGTCGGTGTTTTTTGATCTCCGGCGACGATTCGTCCTCCGTTATCAGATCATCGAACTCTTTGTTTGCCATGGCTTCTTTCATCTGTTGCAACCTGTCCTGCAGGGGTTTCGAAGAAGGCGACTCATTCTTCGGCGTTCTAGGCGTTCGACTCTTTGATGTGCTAAGCGTTCGACTCTTCGACGTGCTACGTGTTCGAAGTTTCATCGGTTCGGGCGACTTGAATTCAGGCTGCGATCGAACCTTCGATATTCTAGACAACTTAGACTCGGGCTGCGATTTGCTCTCCTTCGACTGGCTGAGTTTCTGCGTGTCGCTTGCCTTGAACCCGTTCAACGTCACCGTTTCATTCATTTTCGTCATTGGCAAAGGCTCTAGAACTACCGTTACGTTCATCATCTTGTTCATAACGCGAGTGGTGTTCAGATTCATTGTGGAATTCATTATCGGCAACGTTTTCTCGATCGCGTCCTCGTACAAAGAACGATCGTCGAGCCCGCCGGGTTTTGGCGCGATAACCGTGTCGTTCATAATGTTATTGTTCGATTTCTTGTTGCTCGACGAAAGTGTTCTCTTTTTATTGGGGCTCAACGTTAACGAGGTCTTTATTGGTGTTTTATTCTTTTCCTCTTTTAGAATCGTCTCTTCCGTTAAAGTACGATTATTATTATCTATCTCCTCTTCCGCTAAAACCTGTGTGGTTCTGTCTTTTGGGATACTTTCTTCCGTTTTACTGTGTTTCGTGGGAGCTTGACATTCTTCGTCCGAGCTGCTCCTCGTATATTTCTTCCTCTTAGCTCGACTTTCGCGTTTGCTCTGCAAATTATGTTGTTTTAAGTTAAGATATATGCGATAAAGTATAGTTCAAGGAATTCGAGTAGCGTACAAACCTTTCTGGGTTCGTTTTCCTCTTCGAAGCTCGAAGGTCTTCTCAACTTTGTTGTAAGCGTTAACGATTGTTGTTGTCTGATATTATTTGCTGCCTTTTCCGAAGCTTTTCTCTTTGTTCGACCACGTGTCACTTCCAATGAACTGTTTCGATTAACATTGAATGTTTCCTCCGATATCGAGGCATCGATAGTGACAACGTCGTTCTCTGGGATAGTCTCTATACGTTGCATTCCCTTTTTTCTTAATATTTTTGGGGTCTTCGTGATTAAAGGACCAGACACCGATTCAGGTATTTGAGCTAATAAAGTATGTAAATATTCTATGGTGCTGTCTCTACTGCTATTAATAGACTTCTTTACATCCATATAGTAATTATGAATGTCTAACATTTCTTTGGCAACCATTGCCTTGATTTTATCTTTGGACTCCAAAGCCATGTCTAAAATCTGAAAAACATCAAAATATTTAATTCATAGTAATAAATAACAATAAATATTTTTCATTGTAATATTTTGATAAAATAATTAAATTTTAATATTATGTTATAATTTAATGATTAACTTAAATATTGTGCTGTAATTTATCGGGACTAAAAGTGACTTCAATTGTACGAGCTACACTTTTAAGGATTCACCACATCCTGTCTATTATTAATTGTAACTGACAGATCTAATTTAAGTAAACGAACATTTTTAACAGAGAGAATTGAATATTGTTTTTTTACTGCGATTTCAGCGATGCGGAAATGAATTATCAATGTTGTTCGAAAACACAATACAACGTAAATATAGAAATACGTTAATAAGAAACAGTGCGTAACGAATTGCGATGAATTAAATAAAATCAACAGACTGTCCGCCGGAATACTCGCCTCTTTTTTATTCCAATTACAAAGCAAGTAATTAATTGTCCCGTTTTGGTTCCCCCACAAAGTATACAAAGCACACAACTAATACAAGGCTTCACTAACACAATGTATGGAAGGAAAGACAACTTCAACGACAAACTCCATTTCATGCCACTGGCGGGATAACCAGGATCGAGCAAGTCTGAACAAGTATGTAACGACTTTTCGGTTTGATTTGAAACGATCATAGAAACGCCATCTGGATCCCGCCATTTCCTCTAGAGACATTCTCAATGCTTTTCACTGGTTTCTGATTGGTAGAAAACCTGTTTAAAGATTTATTACAGGGAAATAATACTTACAACAATAATTTCTCACTAAGAAAATCATGTTGCCCTTAGACTATGCAAAATTAAAAATTGCAATTAATTAATGTAATGTGTGCAATACAATAATTGAAAAATCACAAAATTTGTTATGTTTAAGTATAATCCTTACGGAAATACATTGTAAAATCGATTTCAAGATACCCTAAAAAATGGAGCGAATTTTGTCCAAGCTAATAGACGGGTTTTATGGATATTTCGACACGATTTCGTATTCATTTCTGAACCTTAGTGATTCTATTAAAAAGTAACATCTTCCATCTTTAATTTGAATAATCAAAAATTAAAAAATATCAACGGGAAAGTAACGAAATATACAATTTTTCCATTTTCGGCAGGGGTCCTATAAGAGCAGATCTTGACCAGTGACAGTAGCGCGCCTTATGGCGAAATTTTGAAGCTCAGTTAAAGGGGTCCGTACAGCACCGACGAGAGAGTGTCATGTGTTATTCGGCGACATAGGCAAGTGGGTCCAATCATGGGTCCAAGGGGTCCAAGACCGATCGGTAAGGAGTCGTGGCGGCAAGATTTTCTCGTCGGTGATCCGAAATATCAACGTCGCTAAAAGTTTCGCCTCTACCAGAGAGGATACGAGAGTGCTCGCGCCCCGGTTTTGACCGTTCCCATTATAGTGCTGCCCCCTACAACTATTTTAGTTTGGAACAGAACCTACCTCATTTTCTTTTTACAGGGATCTATATTATCTTCAGTCTGGAACAGAACATACCTCATTTTCTTTTTACAGAGCTTCTACCTTACCCTACCTTATCAAAACGCTGTTTTGTATAAATAAAATATGCAACTCATATATAGATCTAATATATCAAACTTTAATTGATACGAATTAAATATAATATTAATTAGAATGACGGAGGTATTTCAATTTTTTCCGATCATTTAGTTGGAAACTCTAGCTGTAAACAATAAAAAACCCGACAGAATTCGAAGAAATACAGATACACCTTGGACATCAATTTAATAACGAGGCATTAATAATTAAGACTTTTCGGACGAGTATTTCGGATTTTGTTCAAATATGAACGTATCTCAAAGGATTTTTCGGAAACTTAAAAATTGTTGGTTTTACAAACGTGTAAATTATGGTGTAAGCATTTTTTTCAGTCAGTGACCCAATGTATTTTTTTGTCCCCAAGGCCTAGACAGCAGACAGGTAAGCCCATAAGATGCAATATCTGTCCTGATCTCAAGTCTCTGTCCAATAAGTGCTGGAATATCGATGCTATTGCAATGTACTCGCGTGGAAGCGTCTCGTCGATTCCTGCGAGTCGCGCTTGCGAGTTCGGTCGATACAACAGAAGGACTGGCGAGCCTCGCGAAGTAGCCTAACGATGGCGCTGGGTGGACCGAAAGGTAACGCTGCCGATCTTCACGATCCTTTCGTTTCTGTCGCGAATCGATTTCTCCGTTTGATAGTTTCAAGAAGATGCGAGCAACGTATCGATATTCGATTCGAGATTTCAACTATTCGTTTTTTGTCGCTCATTTGCCTTCGTACAAAAGTCACAAACGTCTTCGAAAGAGGTTCCGCATTTGTTGCATATTTCGTACACGCAGCTTTCGAAATACGATTAAAGTTTCGACGATCGATCGTTTTCGATCGATCGGATTCGAGGCGCGAAACGAGTACGATCCGCGCGAAGGTTGCCGTATCCGAAAGATCGATCGCGAGCACGCCGATGACAGTGACCAAGGAAAATGCACGAGGAATGAAATCGATGCGCGACAAACGCCGGAGGACGCGTCGTTTTCGAAAAGCGACGGGTACAAATCGAACAATTATGCGAGAGCCGTGACGCGTCGTTCGCCGAGACGCTTTGCTCTCTCGGAAAACGCGATTGGATTGATTCCGGTGATAAATCGTTCGGCCCCGGATGCGCGACGAAACCGACTTCAAGCGAACCAATCTCGTTACCGCGATTCTTCGCGCTCGATGGGTAATTGCGTTTACATCCTCGTAAATAAACGGATAAGCGAACGAGCACGCACGCTCTCTCTCTCTCTCTTTTCATTTTTCTCTATTTATCGACCTATCCGTTTCGTAAACACGAAATTCTTTAGCCGCGATCCGAACGAATCTCGCCAAACGAACGCGTTGAATGACGCGGATCGCGGATAACGGGTCGTTTCGAAACGTCCGATTACCTCTTCGACCAATCGAATCGCGTCGACGAATCTCTGGCTCTAAAAAGGAACGATACGAGTCTCGTTATTCAAAAATTTCTATTTTCGATTTCTTATTTCAAAATAAATATTTCTCACCTGATTTGCAACGAACTGGACTGAAATAGATATTTATCTTCTTCCTTGTTATGTTTAGCGGGTTGAAAATGACATAATAGCGCGTTTAAATTTTACTAATATTTTTGCTATCTTAAATTAACTCTTACTCATATTCGTTATAAATGCGTAAGATTCACAGTCTGTTCGTTATTCTGTATTCGAATATTTTCAAATTATACTCTGTTCAACCGAACGCGTTGCCAAGGACACTGTTGGTGCTAAATCATCTAATACGATTTTCATTTATTTTTGCAGATTAACCGAAGTGATTGCTCTACAAGAACAATTTGGTATACGTAATAACTAGACTCCGGATGTTAATGCAAAATCATCACCAACACCAGTTCAAATCAGGTACCGGAGTTACATATAAATTTATATTTTTTTACTAATAATTTTGAACCCTTAGCACTCGAGCGGCGACGCAAAATCGCCACTAAAGGAGGAAATGTTAAATTGTCAAGTTAGAAAATAGCTTTTCACTGTTTTAAATTGTACCTACTCATCTTTTTCGTAAATGCATAAAATCCGTAGTCTAGTAACAACGCTCAGCGGTAACGAAGACGAAGGTTGTTGCCGGACCAATGCTTAGAGGAGTCACGCGAGCGATCGCATTCGGCAAATACTTTGCGAAATACGACGGAAATCGTTGAATTCGGAGAAGCCTCGGACGAAATCATCCGTCGTTCCTAATCGAACGGACTCGCTGGATCCAAGGAGTTTATACCGTGTAAACTAAAATTTGACGCGCAGAAAGTTCGCAAGAAAACGATCGAAAGGTCGGAAACGATGCGTGCACCGATACAAGCACGAGCACAAGCGCGAGTGCAAGCGCGAGTGCGAGAGCGAGCACGTAGCGACTCCATGGTTCCGTCGTTCCATGTATCGGGAGTAGCCGGCGAGAGTGGTTATCACGAGGCAGCGATTGGTACTGCCCTCTGACCCCTTCGAAGCCATAGCTCCGCCTCTCGCTTACGCGCCGCGACCTACGTACTGCGCGCGTTCAAAAATCTTTTCCCCATTCTTCTCATTCCTTTTCTTTCGGGTTTCTCGCGTTGCGACGCGGGTGGTCGGTTGGCTGGTCCGTTGGTCCGCCGGTTAGCCGGGTTCGCCGGTCGACCGGCCGCGAGCTTTCGCGTCACCCCGACACGAAAGGGGGGCCGCTTCCGTTCCTTCGTTGGCGTTTCTCGCGAGCATCGCTGCTATCGCGAGCATCGCTGCAACGCGCGATCAGCGATCCGCGACGTATCCATTACTAGGAGCCAACGAGACCACGGTTGGCTGTGGATTCGCTGCGATTCCACAGGAAAATCTTCGCGGCCGGTACGCGAACGTACGCTGATTTCTATGAGGAAGACACGCGAGACGTCATCCTGAAAACGGTCCGTTTACAACGCGATCCGTCGACAGTGTCGTTTCGAAGGCCAGCAGGTCCTCCGGGTGCTTTCTATCCGGAAGAGCAACACGCGAGACGGAAAATAATAAAATGACGAGATACAAAAGTCCGGAATCCGGTAGACTCGTCTCGTCAACCCCGACACGCTCGAAATCGCGTTCGGGAGATCGTCCGCGAATAAAGACTGTTCTGTCCGTCGCGTCGACGGAAGCCCGAGCGGAAGAACAAAGTCGTTGCGATGTATGCGTGGGTCGCAAATACCAATTGAACAACAACGAACGCGCATTACTTCATCAAGGAACGGAAGGCTCGGGAGGTTTACCGGGGCGCGTTCCCTTTGATCGTCGGAAACGGGCACGGGCGCGGGCGCGACCGTATCATCGAGGCTGTTCGACGGCATCCGATCATGGGATTGCTTTGAACATAGATAAATTTCGTTTCGTTTACCTAGAAACGATCTTCGTACGTCGCGAAGGTAAGTCAGGCACTGATTATTTTCACGTTCGATGAACGGATATGCCGAACCATGGAAGTAACCACCAACCGATTTCACGTTTGACGGAGGCCTAGGTGTGGGCGCAGACCAGCGCAGATCAAACGATCATCTCGACGACGAAACGGAACGACGAGATGCGATAGAGCTCGATGCACGACGGATGTTCGGAATACATAGGAATACGGCGCGAAGCGGTGGCCGAAACAGAGCCGGGACTCAAGACCCGCGACCGTATCTCTTCTACGGGGAAACGTTAAAGCGGAGAAACACGGTGATCCGAGAGAAGCAAGTTTCGGCGAAGGGTGGGCGCGACTGGACCCGCTCCAACATCTCCCCGCGTCGCCGTCTTCCAGCGTTAGCGAGGCGCGAGCACGCGACTCGAGGGGACGCGATCGCAAACTTTCCATGCCGGAAATGGCCGGCGAGCCC
This sequence comes from Lasioglossum leucozonium, assembly GCA_028454225.1. NCBI lineage: Eukaryota > Metazoa > Arthropoda > Insecta > Hymenoptera > Halictidae > Lasioglossum > Lasioglossum leucozonium. The sequence continues at coordinate 10,439,341 of CM052208.1, forward strand.
GCCGATAACGTTTCCACGCGACGAATCGCCGAACACGCTCTCGAGCGAGAGAGAGCTCTCTTTTCGACCCGTTCCGAGGTGTCGCGTCCCGAGCCCGACTCGTGCCCGATCGGTGAAACCGATGCGAACCGCTCGTCCGCGTCCGGTCGGAGAAAAGAAGCGGAATGTTTGAACGCCGGCCAAATCACGCATCGAGAGCCCGAAAAAACCTCTTCTTCTCGTCTCCGGGCCGCTCCTCGCGCTTTCTCCCCTGCCTCGTTTCGCCTGCCAAGCTAGATTTATCGAAATTCTAAGCATCCGGCTCTCTGGCCCGAGCGCGCGAGACGCTCCGCTCTCGCCGCCCGTGCCCAGTGGCATCGCTCGCGATCTTGAACGACCCGCGCTCGTCCCTACCCCTCCGCGCCCCTTCGGTTTTTGTCTTTCCGTGCGCGCCAGCTCGGTATCGCGCACTCCCCTTCTATCTCTGTCCGTCGCTCTCTATTCCCCCGTGATTTATCCGCGATTTATGCGCATTTCGCGGCCGGCGACCAGCGACGCTGTTTACCGCAGACGACCAACGCGAACCAACGACCGCGACGAACCGATCCGACGGCGCAGAAGCTTCGACAAATATCTCGATCCGTTGCCCGTTAGGACCGTTGTCGACGGCTCGTCGACGACCACGCGCAGATGGCGGCCCGATCCTGAAGGATTTAGTGAAATTTGACGAAAAAATCAACTATCTCATATCGATTTCTAATCAATTTTTATTGCTTCGTAAATGTTCGTCAACATCGAAGTTGAGAATATTAATATTTGTCCATGAAGACATTTGGACGCAGTATTTTTCAGCCAAAAATTGCCTCTTTTCCTCGAGGTGTCCTGATTATCCAATTTAGTACTTCTTCTGTCTCCTGTTTGTAAATGAAAAATAGTCCTTTGTGTTAACAATTTACGCTGTCAGTCGAGGATGTTTGCTCGCAACGTATTAAACATTAATATTTAATGAGACGAATAAAATCTGTATACTTTTTTAGAGTTCGAAAGCACAATAACAATTTCTTCGACGTCCACCCTGTTCGATGGTCCTTAACTATACCAACAAATCGCCAAATTCCATGATGGAGCATGTTCGCTCGGCAGTTCTGTTCACCGCTATATCGACCAGCTGGTAGATAACGGTTCTTATCGTTGAACTCGCGAAAAGCGGAAGATTAGGCGAACAGACTGGCAGAGGGGCGCGGCCAGTCTCAAAGGGGAAGGGGAGAGTCGAAAGGAGAAACGAGTCGCGTTCCTCGTGGAGGGTGGAGGATGGATGAAGCCGAGGGAACGAGCGAGGGCACGCGGGGTCGCGCTCCCAGACGCAGCCGTCGCCCGTCGTTGTCGCGTCGCGTCGCGTCGCGTCGAGCCGAGCTTCTTCGGCCAGAAATCACTGTCGCGTGTCGGGAAAATTCGCTCGGCGATTGTTTATGTTGAAACACGCTCGTGTAGGAATCCCCCTCCTCCCCCCGACTTCCAAGCGAGCAAGGTACGAGAAAAAAAATCTAGCTCCCGTTTGTCTTCTCTCCGTCGGGCGAATCACGGCCGACTCCGAATTCCGGGAGCTAACCGTACGAAAGTATATGTATCTATGTTTTTCGATCGTTCGCTTACGAAAATATATAAATTGGTCAATGGCGGCTCGCGTATAGACACTATTTTCGCTCTATATTCTCGATAACATTTAATATAATCGGTCCTTCTTCCTTCGATTCTTTCTTCATACTTGTACAATGTACAGGTTGTCCCAAAGTCTTCGAGACATTTTCGAAGAACCAGAGTCCTGCCGGAGATCCTCTCTACCGCGTACTTACCGGAAACTGTTTGCTCCTCGCGATTCTCCGTTCTCCGCGAGTCCTCTTCGTTCCCGTCTCCGGCTCTGCGTTCGTACCTGCACGGTGTATTCAAATTCCCGTTCGTGGTTGTCGCGGAGTTATTACAGCCGTGTTTATATTTGTATTTATATATATAATATATGTATATATTAATTATGTACACGTTTTATACAAAAATGGTTTCGCACCTTTATACATAACTTTGTATAGATATCTTTTCGGCCTACGTACATCCAACGATAACACGATTCGCGCTCGATATAATACAATTGTTCGGTACGAGGAGCGATCGTCGTCTCGATCGCGAAATTCGTTCAACTGGTTCGCGGCGCGCTCGTTACCTGTCCTGTCCTGTCCTGTCCCGTCCTGTTCCGTCGAGTGCGATCGAACGGGTTCGACCACGACTGCGATTCGCTTCGATCGCGGTACGGATCGGATCGAATCGAATCGGGTCGACGTAACGCTCCTCGCAATGATACGCGACGCGGTCTCCTCGCAAACGATCGCTGCTTAAAAATATTAGAAATATCCCATATACCCCTAAGTGGTTCTCTAAGTAACTAGCTCGACATTGCCACATTTATCGTAACGTAGTATTCAAACGTAGTGTTTCGCTTTCTCTCTTACACGAATCCGCCCGTCATTTTCCTCGTACAACGCTATACAACGCACCGTCTTCGGAGGTATATTGTACAGTATTTATAGAGTAAAAAAAAGCACCGTCTCGGAAAACCGTGTTCCAGTTTCCTCGGCACGCGCGCCTCTACGCGCGTATACATTCTAATATATCACATTGCGTTCGCCGACTCCGCGATTCCGCGATTACGCTGTTCCGCCGAACATTGAGAGGGAGAGAGAGTGAGAGAGAGAGAGACTCCGGCGTCTCAACGGTGACCGAGCGACGAGCGACGAGCGACCAGTCGCTTCCTACAAGTAGATACAAACCTACGCTCCCGAAAGAAAAATATATGTTTACCCGTCGCGTCGTCCCGCGGTCTCCGCGGAGCACCGGCTACCGCGTCCTTGACCGGGTGAGTGCGCGCCTAGACCTATGTGTACATTTTCTTTTATAACTAGACTCCGGATTTTACGATAAAACCGAGTAGGTACAATTTAAAACGGCGAGGAGTTTGAAAGATTTTTAAGATAACATTATTTTCATCGCGTTAAAATCATCAAGTGAAAAATATAAGTTTACATTCGGTGTCTCGCGATTGCCGTGCAATCTTTTTACTTTCGCACGATGATCCGGAGTCTGTTTATAACGAAGTAAAAATTTCCTAACTCGCGCCTCCGTCGAACGATCTAGCCTCGTCGCGTTCCACGTTCTTCGTCCGAAAATCGACGATCGTCTCGTGCGCGGTGAAACAACATAATCATCCGATAAATAACCGCCGACGCTCGGCTGTTTCTCGGCAAATTTTTGCGCGTTCGCTCGCGCGCCATCGGGAGCCTCCGAACTCGCAACGTTCAATGTACTTGGATCTCGTGTACGCGTTCGCCGAGGTTGTTCCGGAGCGAACGGCAGCCGACTGCCATCTTCTCGGCTCCCGACGGCGCTCGCTCGTCGTCGTCCGCGCGAATAGTACGAACGGAGGGCCGAAGAAAAAGCACAGAATGCTCGTCCGAGTGACTTCTAATAATACGAGACGAAGCGACAACGAAGCGGAGCGCGGGTTCGCGGACCTCGAACGGTTTCGTTTCGGGGGGGAAAAAGAAAAGAACAAGAATGAACGGCTCGAATATCGGGCGGGGACGCCGATCGACTCGCCGATAACGGAATAAGACGAACGAGAGGACGAGACGGACGGCGATACGGGACAGTTTGTTCGAAAGCGACGTATCGTGTTAAAGTCGGCGACGAATCGACCGATTCGAAACGGCTTCGCGCGCTGGGAAGGACGGGGATGGGGGATGGGAAAGGGAGAGAGAGAAACAGAAATTCTTGAGAACGCGGGCACGCACGCGGTGAACGAGACGTCGAAACGAATGACTAAGAGTTTCGGCATGACTCGACTAGCGGCAATTACAACGACGCGGAGATCGACGCGAGATTACCGGCGAGAGATCTTTTCCAGATCCCCCGCCGTCGATTACAAATGCTAATTTATGATTTCTTCGCGCGACGACCTTCCGCTGTCCCTCCTTTCGGTCTCTCGTTCTCTCGTTCTTGTTCTTCTTTCGCTCGGTCTCGTTTTCGTCCCGTTCTTAATCCCGTCTGGCCGTTTGCTCGCGTAATCGACGAGGAAACGCAGCGCGCTCTCGCCTCGCGGATAATCGCGGCTCGCGCGATCGGTTCGCGAGAAAGAGAGAGCGCGATCGAGCCGCGTCGCTCGATTTTCGGAGCCGAGGTCGAAACGCCGGTCGTTGGCGCCTGCTCGACCCGGCCCGGTTCGATTCGGCCGGTCGAGCGAGCGACGTCTTTATCGCGCATCTTCCGTTCCCGTCACTCCGCCCTTCTTTTCTTTCGAACCCGTTTCTCCGTCACGCGTCTCGTCTCCTCCGCCCACTTTTCGCTCTCGACCCTCTCGCGCACCTTTTACCGCGTGTGGTTAACGACACCGCACGATTCCCTTCGACCCTTTCCCTCGACCGGCTCTCTCTCTCTCTCTCTCGCGTTAACGCTCGCGCTCGATCGCGCGTCAATTCGGAATACAGCTTCCGAGAGCTCCTTTAAAAAATAGTCGCGGTGGTCGGTTCGTTGGGTTTCGAGATTCGTCCGTCCGTCCGTCCGATCGTCGTCGTCGTCGTCGTCGTCGTCGTCGATTTCTACGCGAACAGCGAACGAACCCTTTCCCTTTCTCGTTCGTTCTGTCTCGCGGCCGCGCGGCACGGCTCCTTCGCCGATCTCGCCGATTTCGCCGGTCTCGGGGCCGAGAAGCGGCGAAGAAGAGCTCGCTTGCGGATCGCCCGACGCTCGCAGCTCGGTCGGGCCGCGGAACGAGACGGAGAGCGACAGTATTACGCGGAAGCTAGCTGTCGCCAGACAGAATGTCACATCGTGGACATGTACGGCCAGTTGAAACTGCTGCCGCTCAGCAGCATGTCCCTGATCAGCGTCTCGATCGGCGTCTTCCCGACCAAACGGACGAAGAACAGCTGCTCGATCACTTGCGACGACACCGTCCTCAGCGACGGCAGCCGCAGCAACAGCTTGCCGAACCTCGTCGGCTGGTTCGGATACTGTGTCCTGCAGTACTCTTCCAGGGCGCACTGCGACTTCTCTTGCAGCGACTCGATGTGGGCCACGTCCGACAGTCCGCACGCGTCTGAAACAGAACCGGGAAGAAATCATTTAGAATGGTGTTTTTCAATGCGCGACAGCGACTTCGCGATTCATTTTTCTATCGAGAGAAATTTTCATTCGGCTGCCACTTGCCGCCTCTTCGGATCTAATTTAAATTACGGTAAAACTCCTTCCTAAAATGCATTAAAAAATCTCAATTCTATAAAAATATCGAACGAAAAAAGCGGCCCAGAAAATATATTTTGGGGAGTTGAAAATTTGTAGTTCCGCCGCTGGGGTTACGCCAGCGAACGCACCGGGTTCGGTGGGTCTCTAGAATTTAGTGATGGGTACTATGTATCGACTATTTAGTTGGTAGTTTTCGCTCGTCTGAATTGCTTCCCCGACGTTCGACGACGCCGATGAAATCTTGGATCGTATAAACTTATAGACGCGGCTCAGTTTCCAAAGATGTACAAACTTTATTTTTTCTTTTAGTTGACAGTTCCACCCGCTCTGCCACTGCATAAATCAGTCAACTGAAAATAGTAACCCCCACCACTGCAGAATTCAGCGCGATAGTTCAGCAAAACTAGTCGTCTGCAAAACGGTAAAAGCTGCTATCGACTTAGTCGATAGTTTTCAGTCGATAGTGTCCGTCACTACTCGAATTACATTCCGGAATGTTGAAAACGCGGCTCCGCGCCGAAATAACATGGCCCTCCCGACGCGACGCGACGCGACGTTCGCGTTAATGGTTAAAAGCACGCGCGTTGCGGTTAAAAAGTTTGTAATCAAGGTTCGCGAGAACGGCTGTCGGCCGGCTGCCGTCGGAAGAGGAGCATTTTAAGGGACGACCGACCGGGGTTGCCGCGAAAACCGCCCTCGGGCAACCAGACACGCAGTCGAATGAGACTAGAGTCGACTCTGCTCTCTCTCTTCTCTGCTCTGCTCTGCTCGGGGAGCCATTGGAATGCGTGCCAACTGGAGAGACGCTGCTGCCCGTGCAAATGTCGGACTAATCATACGGGGTATCCCTTGATTTCACCCCACCGCACCGGCACACCGGCACCGCGCGAAACCTTCCGCCTTCCTTCGCTTTGCTGCTCGCCATTGTTTTGTCACCCACGCGGCGGATAATACGCCGTCGCCCCGCTCTCTCTCTCTCTCTCTCTCTCCCTCGTCATCGACGCGCCCCTCCTAGGACGCTGCGCGGCGCAATCTAACCCCAGATTATGCGGTTTTCGAGACTACTCCCGCGACGCTCGACCGACACGCGACACCGATCGTACATACGCACGATATTCCCGATCAATTAAAATCAGATTTCCTGTTATACGCCATTCACGACGCGATCGCACATACGTTTGCTTCGGAACACGCGTTTGCCACTTGATCGAACTCGCTTGAGCCGCGCGACCGACGTATTTTGCATAGATAATTTCGGTTTCAGCAATCAGTTTCAGTGGTGGCTCGCGTACAAGCACCGTGGAACTGCAGCGCCCACTATTTCCACTTGATATTATCGATAACATTTAACCCCTTGCCTTACAATGTCGTGTCTGACGCGCGATGAAGCTTCTGAACCGATGGGCGTTATACGCTGGCCGAAAAATCAAACGCTTTATTAATTATTTTTACTTTTATTAACAACGCGACATCCATCCATCTCGCTTGCACATCTTCTAGAACATTTATTCGTCACCATGCGCTATTTCAGTTGTTCTCGTTTAGTTATTTTAGCGTTGATAATAACGAGTCCTTCATCCCTAGATTCTTTCGTTAAACTTGTACAATCCTTAAGTGACTGATCAGTTTTCGCGGTAGCTGCGAAAACGCGTTGCACCGCGCGTCGCTTTGCTCGTCGTTCGGCCCAGCTATCTCTCGAGTCCGTGTCCCCCCTCGTTCCTTCTGGTTGCTAGCCCTCCGTGGACCGCGAGGTCCCTTCTAGGAATGCAAATCGCGTTATTCCCATGCGTACGCGTAATGGGCTATTACGCGCACGTGGCGGTCCCGAAGGAATTCGACGATAGCTTTCTCTATCGCCTCGGCGTCGCGCCGAAGCGAGGCGACGAGACGCGACGATACAAAGACTTCGGACCAGTGGTCACGGCGCGACGCGACGCGACGCGTCGCCGAGACCTTTGTCCGCTCTCTCGACACGGGGATTTTTCATCGACCGGTTCGATGGCTCGCAGAAGAGAATACACATTAGTTTCGTTTACGATCGACGAGGGTTCAATTAAAGCAAACCGCCAAGGAATCCGCCAACGCGCGACCAATAAACAAACCGTCGGATTGGCTCTCCGATGTCGTCAGCGCCAATTCACCGCATCAATTCGAATAATGCCGTTGAGTGGCGTTTCTGCTCCTCGACCCCTTTCCCCTTCGCCACTCGATCACGATTTCTCCTACCCCATCGCGTCCCGTGTCTCGTTTCGTCTCGCCCCGTCCCGTCCCGCGCCAGACAGGCCGCTCCGTTCCGCAAGCGTCACCCGGCTAAATGCCCTGGCGCCTCGTTGACCATCGTCACCGTAAATTGACCGATTTTAAACCGCGCCGACTCCCTTCTGGCATCGCGTTCTCCGTCTCTTATTCTTGCTCGCGGCGCGGCGCTCCTCCCCGCCTATCCAAACGCATTCTCGCGAGCGAACGATCCGCGAATGTCGTGTCCAGATCGCGATGCGTATCGCCGATACAGCTTTATCGAGGGGGCTTCTTCGTTTACACCGAAGCTGCTCAACATGCCTATCAAGGGCGCCCGCCGATGCCAATGGCCACCGGGAAGCGACTCCGAGGAGCTCTAAAAGGTGTCTCAAAATGAACTGATGTTTTCTTATTCGAAAAGTACGAATGTTTTTATTCTGAATATAAGGTACAAACGTGGAGGTTGGAACACAATATCCGATAAATGGCCGTCTCGTCCCTGTTTGCAAAGGTTCACTCTTTTTCACGAAATTTTCAAATAACATTTCGGCACGATCGCGGACTAATTTCAATAACAGTGCATCCAGTTGCTCCCTTGAGCTCCAGAAGGTCGATCGTTGACTTTTGCTTTCAGAAAATTCCAAAGAAAGAAGTCCCACGGCGTCGAATCGCACTATCTTGGTCAATTCACATCGCCGCGGCGCGAGACAACACGACCACGAAATCTTTTGTCTCTGCAAAATTTTCACCATTCTTCCAGCGAATTTTCACAATTTCGAGTCGGTCTCTGTCACCGTCTTCAGCCAATAACGACAATACGCGCGACCGATCGCGTTAAACGCACACGAAGGCACGAAAAACGCTGTCCGTCAAACGCCGAGCAGCTCTGTTTCCACCACGCGTCGTTGGTCTTGCGTTCCGTTTCGAATCAGCGGATACGCCGCGGAAGGGGTTAATCGCATACGAAAAACAGATTCGCGCGTTCGTTTCGTTCAAAGTTTGACGCGCGGAAGGGGAACGGAACGAGGGACGGTCGGGTAGAGGGAAGAGGGTAGTTTTCCGTGTCCTCGCGGCGACGGTGGAACGGAGCGCGAGCCGAGCGAACCGAGCGGAAAGACGAGACGAGACGAGGCGAGGCGACGAACGGAGCGAAGAGAAAGACGGTGGCGGGGATTCTTTCATGCCCTTCGGAAACGTCATATAGCTGTCGGGTGCCGCGGAGGCAATATTTCACGCCGGTAGGTCTGCCCGCCCTCCTGCCCCACCCGCCCCCACCGCCGTCTTCGTCGACTCCACCGTCTCCACCGCCGCGCCGCTCCAACCCAGACTCTTCCTTCCAACACTTTTCAAGGAGTTTTTACGGAGTCTCTCGATCTTTAATCACAGCTCGACCTTCCATTGTCGGTGACGTCACCTCCGACTCCGAAAGGGTGTTCGGGGGATGCTTTGTGTCGAGCACCGTCGTGATCCCTCTCCGCTACTCTCCCCTCTCCCCGCCGCGCCGCTCCCATCCTTTCTGGCCGCCTTATTTGTCCGCGCGAGCACCGAAACGCTCGCTCGCTCGCTCGCGAGACGTCGTTCCGCTTCCCTTCGCCTCGTCGATTCCTAAAACCGCCCCGGGATTATCGCGGAAGAACGCAAGGTAAGCCGATCCGAGCCGAGTCGCGTCTCCTCGTATCAAGCCCGGGAACGAATCGATCGCGTCGTTCGAGACGAATCCGCGGTTTCGCGGATTCCAGGCGATATTCCGTCGTGTCGTTCGTCGGCCAGTCAACCGGCAAATTGCCACGGCAAGATCGGTCGGTTTTCCTTTTTTGATTAATGGGTAGTCGCTGCACCCCGTTATCCGGAAAAACGATTTGCAGAGTTTTTACCAGCGCCCGGTACGAGTCCGTTTGCGATGGGTCTTCAGACTCGCACGGGCCCATTGCGTTCCCAGTGTCCTTGGTCCGTGACGAGTCCAGCTATCTCGGGTACATGCGCATACCTGAGAGAATCGGAAACAACGAGCAGAAGGCTCGGTAAAAATCGGAACAAATGAAATTTACAGCGATATAAATCTCTAGCATTGTAATACAAGACGCGAGGCGTCTGTTCCCTCGGTAACGAAGGGGTTTCGCAGAAAATCTTTCGAGCTCGCGTAATTACCGGATCGCGCCGGGATTCCCGGCCGTATGTCCGCGGAATCGCCCTTGCGACGGTAATCAACGGTTTGATGTACTCGTCGGCGCCTCCGACGTCCGCTCGGAGGAAACGGACGGCCACCGCGACGACGTCGGAAAATCCTAATGTCGCGCGAAACAGCAACGACCGTGTTTTTTCTTCAGGGATTTTCGAGATCGAGACGAGAGAAGACACGGAGATCGAGGGAAACGCGCGATTAGCGTGACAAAGCTGGTGTTTGGGGATCCGGAAGCGTCTCGCCCCTATCGCCGGTACGCATCGAAACAACGCGACGCGCGTGCCTCGCACCAGCAACACGCAGCTGCTGCCTACAGCACCGGCAAACACCTATAAGCGGCCCGTTTAGGACCTGTATTGTCGCGTCAACGACGACAATGCCAATCCCATTAAGGTATTCGGGCTAAACGTCGAGCCTCCGGGTCTGACAATCGGCTAGCTCGGGCCCGAACCCTTCTTCTTCGCCTTTCTGCCCCATCGCGAGAAAATCCTGCAGCGGATTTTTGTCCTCTGCATTGTCCGATTCTTCCCTTTCCCTGCTTCGCGTGGTAAAAACAATTAGGAGACACCGAGGCCAGGGCCGGCGCGACCTTCTGCGGGGCCCGGTTCAAAAATTTTGCGCGGTCAGAATACATACTCAAATCCTGTACTTAAATTTCACAATGAGCAATTATTTATTGTAAGTACAAAGGATGTTGCATATAGTTTTTGTCAAAATTGATTGAGTTTGCAAACGCGATGGAGAACACAAATGGAGCCTTGCCATTCTCATAAGCTGAAACATTTTAATCGCTTTTATCGCTCAGTGGGTTTAGTGTCGATGATACCCCGTACGTTCCTGGAATCTATACTTTGAATATTTCGGGAAAGATCGTAATTGCCGGGATACAGAGGCGCGGTGTTCAAGATAGAACGGAGCAGAAAACCATTATCTCGACAAACAATCGTCGTAGCACGGTGTAATATCCTAGCGTTTAATAGGGACAATTTATACCGATACCGAATCGATTCGACCGGTGCGAAGTGGGACGAAAAAGGACTCGATGGCGATAAAAAATCTGTAACTTTGCTTCTGCTTTATGTATTTTATTTTTCAGGAGTTTACCATTACGTTGTAGCAGAAGCAGAAGTTCCAGATTCTCGATCGAGTTCATTCGTTCCACTTGCGCGCTGGATGCACAGAACGATCCGCTTCGGCAACGTGACAAGACGACGCCGAATTTCTCTCGCGTTCGCGATGTCTTTCGGTCGACGCGAACATCGATACCGATGAGAATCGCGGAGAGTGGCCGCCGCGCGCGAACCCTCTCGGACGGATTATGACGCGCGAAAAGTGCACGACCTTTTGTCTGGCGTTACCCTCGACGACACGAGGCGCGTCCGATGCGGCGTCGAGCGTCGTTGCGCGGCGTTGATGCGGTGCGAGGCCAGAGACCGGGGGTAATCCTCTAACCGGGCCGTTACGCCGTTGTTGACATTTAGCCCCCGAGGCTGTTCTCGAAACCGGTCCACGGGTGTTACGCGCGCCGCGCCGCGCCGCACCGCGTTGCAGAAGAAGGTGCGACGATCCAGAAGAAGGATCGACCCGATCCAACGCGAGGGAAGGAAAGAGACGCGCCGAAACGAGTCCGCCTCTATTCTTCCGTTTCGCGGGAACGGTCACGGACGACTAAACCGTCGATGCGAGAGAGAAAGAGAGCAACAGGAACTGCCGCGACCGAAACAGGAACAGGAACAGGAGTCGCGCGAAAAGTAGGGGAGCCTTTCGGCCCCGGGAACCTGACCTTCGCTGTACCTGCGAATCCTCGATCTACCTGCGATCGCGAGGTGCCGCATAGGTGACGACGACGTCGAATCGGTAGGCAGCGGATTTTATGCATTTATGGCAAACATTAGGTGTAATTTAAAACAAGAAAAATTTTTGTGCTGTATTATTTTCAACCTATTAAACATATTAATAAAGGGAATCAATTTCTGCTTCGCTCCAGTTTGTTGTAAAATTGACGTAGAAAAATTTTATTTTGCATAAAGATCCGCTCTCTAGTTACGAGCTACGAAGACGATTCTCGATTCAACTTGGTTTACAATTAACTCGGTGGCTAGAAATCTAAGAACGCTAAGAACTATGAGAAATCGTGGAAACCTGAACGGATCACGGCCCCGATAAAAACGAGTATAATCCCTCAGGATTTTCTACGTTTTCCATCGATAAGCCCGCACGACCTTTCCCGCGTTACTCCTCGCGAACGCTCCGAAAGTTTCGACCTTTTGGCAGGCTCGCGAAGCCGTGACCGAACAGCAAACGCCCGGTAATCCCCGCGTTTACGGCATTTATTCTCCGACAAGGGATTATCAGGTGTTCGCTGCGCTCCGCGTCGCGGCGCATACGTTTTCCCTCCGCGCCGGATAAGCGAGATCGTTGTCCCCGCTGCTTTCGTTACTCGCAACGCCTCGTCGCCAGAGGTGAAGCAACAAAATTCCAAAAGTTTTCTCTTCGTCGCGGATAATACAAGAGCAAGCAGGGTCTCGAGAGGAATCGGCGGTGCGCCGCGATCCAGCGCGTTGCGTCGCGCTGCGGCACGCCGGCGTTTCAGCCTTGGTCCCTCGATAAATTCGCTGGTTACCGTAAACAATGCGACAACAATGTCTATTACGAGGGTGGCGCTCGATCGGCACGACATTAATTAATCGAGCGACGAGAGCGCGGGCGGTTTTACGGTACATACCAATTAATCGGCGAAATGGTTGCGACGCGCGATGCAACGGGACCGCGTTTCGAGCGGAGCAACACGCTCGGAGCGCGCGACGTTCGCAACGAAAATTGTTCACGGTGTTCCTCCGTCGATCCTCCGTCTTTCGTGCGTGCAACGTTTCGATAGGCGGACAGAGACAAAGGGGAAGAAAGAGAGAGGGGGAGAAGGATAGACGAAGGTGAGAGACGATAGACGACACGGTGCGCGCGCGGTGGATCGCGTGGGCGCGTAATATATTCTTGGGATAGACAATGTGCCGAGCACGTGGGCTATAGAAGCCAAGTCGACCGGACCCGGGGCCCCATAATGAAGCGTTGACGCGAGCATAAAACGAGCGCCGCTCGAGACAATGGAGTGATTGAGCGCGGGTAACGCCAAAGGGTTGCCCGCCGTCAACCCCGGGGTGAAAATGTCAGTAACCAAATGTCAGGCCTCGCCTGCAGCGCGCTCTACAACCATTCTCGTTCCCGCGCGCGCGACCTCTTCCTCTCCCGTTCTCCTCTCCTCTCTCGCACTCTCGCGCTCTCCCGTTCGCTCGCCACCCTCTCTCCGCCTATCCATCTTCTCCGGTTTTCTTCCGGCTCTGCTCGTTTCGCGTCGAGTCGCGTCGAGTCGCGTCGAGTCGGGAATCGTGCAGGCCCCTTTCATCTTCTTTTCGTTTCTTCCGAGTTTCGAGAGGTTTTTGAAAGGTCTCGGGGAGGGTTGTCCGCACGCTTCGAGAAAGAGAGAGAGAGAAAGTTAGCGTCCGCGATCGAGCCGCGCCCGGAACCTCGTATCTTCCGCGGCTGTGTCTGGCGAAATCGAGTTTATCGCCCGGGCGCGGCAGACGCCAATTTTAAAGGCTCTCTCCCTCGTCTCTTCCGGCGATTGTCAAAGCGGCTACGCGAGAACGTAAACGTCGCCGAAGATACTTTGCCGCGCGACAAAGGGTTGTCCACCCTCGGTTCGTTTCGCGTCCGTCCTCCTCCCCCTCTCGCACCACGGTCTGGAAGATAACTCGCCGAGAAAATAACGCGCATACTTTATAGCCAGGAAGTATCTTCGCTTCGCGCCGCCTGCGATCCAGAAATTGCTTTCCTTTGACGGACCCGCGCAACGACGCCCAACGCCGAGCAACGGGCCAAATATGTTGCCCTGAAACGACCCCGAAATAACGCGGGTTTTTCGCGTCGAGCTTGATCACGATTACTCTCCGAGGAAGATCGATCTCCCGAGTCTTTGTTTTCAACCTTCTCTTTCAACTCCTTTCGGCGGAACTGTGGAAATTTTCACCGTGTATTTTCGATCGTCCGTTCTTTAATCGGTTAGCTGTGTTCGACGAGTATATTCGTCATATTTTATGTTATGACGAGTTCTCTAGATCGATTCATCGATTTCGAGACATTTTCGACTCTGCTCGTGCATAGTCGTGCTGCTGGCGGTCGCAAGCGGTGTCGCCAGATGAAACCGAAACGGTCGTCACGTACTCTCCTACTTTTCCCTTCCACCGTCCTATTCCACAGTCATTCGCACCACTGAATCGCACACGCGCACGCGCAACGTGTCACATTATTACTCTGGTCATCAGAGAGGGAGTACCCGTATTCCCCTCGACTGCTTCAATCTGGCGACACTGGTCGCGAGTCGTCGAATTCGCGTGGACGCGCGCTACAATTTCGCAGGACGAAACGTCGGTGTAACGTGAAAGTAATCGGTCGTGAACTCGATCGGAAACAACGTTTGTCCTGGACTAAAAATAACGGGAATATCGTTGGATAGAAAATTAACGAAATCGGAGAATCCCGCAGCGATTCCGCGACTTCTGAACGGGGGTGTACATCGACAGCGCGGCGAAAGAAACGCGATACCGCAGGTGACGCGAAGCAGATGGTAGCCGGGAAGGAAAGGTCGCGGATCGAGAATCGTCGAAAGGTGCGCGATCATTCCAGCTAACTGGCCGCGACCGTAGAAATTGTACGCGTGGAATCTCGCGGCCGGTTCTCCTTGCGCGACGTTTTGTCGTCGTCGAAGAAGAAGAAGGTTGCCGAAAATCCGCGGAAAGCTGCCGGATTCAACGGTTATTTATTTGTTCGGCGGTGGTTATTATCTCTGCCCGTAAAACCACGGGAACGAGCAAAGTGGCGAGGGAGCGGAGAGGGTGTATCGGAGCACGGGGCGACATCCCTTATGCCTCTAGGTTGCGACCCCTGCTGTTGCGGCTGCTGTCGCTTCCTGGGGGAGCCGCGACCCCTCGTACTTGGAAAATAATTCTATTAGGTTATATCGCGGTCTGCGCGAATGACGCGAGCTCTCGCATTCGCATTCGCAGTCGTAGGTCGCACGCACACAATGCGCTCGAGGCCGGTGTCAGGGTGTCTGCGGTTTGTTACGAGCAACCAGGCCCTAGTCGTGGAACGAATCCGCCTCGGGCGGCAAGCCGCTTCCTCCTAGATTGCCAGCGAATTTTATTAAGCCCCTAATTACGTCCAATCTATCGCGTTACCAGGCGTCCGTGGAAACTTGCTCCCTCGCGCTCTCGGTCTCGAGCTCCCGAGCCCTCTGTCTTCTGGGAAACCTCCGAATCGAACCGGCCGATCGGAACCCGAGACAATCAAAAATTCCAATCAATGCAATTTCATCTTTCCGGGAGCGCCTCTCGCCGATGGACGAATGAGTGTTGATGCACAACTACCTAGTTCAGGAATTTCGAAGAGTCTATCTTTCAATAAATTATCAATAATTTAATTAAATGCAATTGTACAACAATTGTAATTACATCTTATATTGGGTGGTAGCGTATATTGGACGGCAAAATCGAATTCGGTAGCTTCGAGGCGTCTGCAGTCGATGCATCGACGCGTAGAGACGAACAGCGAGTTTTTTCTCGGAGCTAGTGGTGCGCGCGCGGTCTTCCAACCCCCTCGGTAGGTATTCCTCCTTACGTATTTCGGGTGTCCTTGGTGCGCAGGGTAGTGGGTGGATGCGTATGCTGGGTGCTCGGCAGTATATCTCGGCCGCGTATAAATCACCGATGGGCGGAACCGACATCGAGAGACACCGTAGAGGTTGGAAGGAAACCCGTCTCTCGAAGCGACGCCTGGTTCGATTTATCGCGGGCCGAACAGCAAAGAGATTCTCCTCTCCCCTTGCCTCGAATACTTTTCCGGCGAAGTCGCGGTTCACCACCGGTAATCGCACTCGTTCCCTACCCGCCTACTCGCTGTTTGCATCTTCCTATCGAGTCGGTTCCCATCGGGACACCGTCGTTCTGGATCGTCGTGTCCTGGATCACCGAATCTACCTGCAGAGTACCTCCTCGGACCGTTTGTCTAGGTTTAGTTTGTCAATTTTGTCAATTTAAGGAATTTATGAGTATAAAATTATTTCGCGGTATCGTGAACAATATTCACAATCAAGGTGGTAAATTAAAACGTTTTAATATTCTTTTATTATATTATAGTAACTGTTAAAAAAGTATTATCTTGAATATTTTATATAGAGTACTAATAACAGATGAGTAGTGAAATTGCGATCGCCAACGGATTACAAAAAGAATGATCTTTGAAATAATTTGCAGATTGAAATGATTATTGAAGCGAGCGCGCCGGCGATAACCACGTTATCGTTAACCCTGGCTATCCTCGTGCTCAATTTCGTTGATAAACCCGTTTTTGTTACGGCTTTTCCTTACAAAATCAAACAAATTCCTCCACAATTCACCATAAAATAATATTTTAAAAATAATTTCTATCGTTCACGGCAACCGTTTCTGTCCCATTGTCGCCCATCCGTCGACCGCTCGAAGGAAAACTGTGCAGAGGAACGCAACTGCTAGCGAGAAGAAGCTTCAGTTTAGAAAAGCGCGCTGGCTCTCGAAACATTGCAAATCGTTTCGCATTTTCGCGATGAAACCTTGCCTCGCCGAAGTCGTGTCGTAATCGACGCGTCTCGAGCGTGTTCGTCACCCTTCTGAAAAACCGTTTTCGCGCGAGCGAGAGGTCGAGCAAACTGAACTATCGGCGCGAAGGAGCGGCGAGGGTCATCGACGCGATGATGCGACGACGACGGTGCAGCAGCGATGTTCGCGGTGCGCGAGGCAATGGTAACGGTATCGGATATTGGCTATTGGCGATGGGTACAGCGGCGGCTCTCTTCTGTTTCGGCGTCTTTCCTTTTCTCTCGCGTCTCCTCTCTCGCTGGAGAATAATCTCGATTATCGCTCGGCCGTACAGGGTTCCGCGCGAGCGCGAACGGCGTTATCTCTCCGCGAGACACGGGAAGGCACGACCGAGGCTCGGCGACACGTAGGGAACGATACCGGACTATCGGCAGGCTGTTTACTCGAAACTCCGCGGGAAATCTTTTCTTCTCTCCGGTCGGTTCAAACCGGCGCGTCGTCCTGTACGGGAGAGAATTCCGAATGTGGGAAATTCGGTCTCGAGATGGACTCGCGTGAGATTCCGCTCGCGATCCACGAGCGACGAGGACGAAGCCCCGAGGGTAGAGCAGGAAGCGGGATCGAGCAGTCGCTTCTATCGAGCCGGGCGGCCGTAATTACGCGTGAATTTTTCCGATGGCTCGCGCGCTCGGCTCGCGTCTCCTTTCTCTTTTTCTCCTGCGCTTCTCTTTCTTTTCTCGTTCCATCGACTCGTTCGCGTTTATCTCCGATTCTATCCCTATCCTTCTCCCGGCTCTCCCTGTCCTTCTCTAACTATTATTAGCGGTAATGCATGCCATTAGCGTCAAGGTTCGTGCGCGAGAACGAGCGGTCTCGCCTGTCTCCTTCTCTCCTTCTGCGTCGTCTTTCTCTTCGTCCTTCTCTCTCTCTCTCTCTCTCGAGATATATTCGAGGGAATCCGTGGTTGTATAAGTTGCGCGTACATCGGCCTGCCTACTCGGCTGCTCGAAGCCTGCTCTCTCTCGCCTAGCCGGGCCGGTCCCAGACCCGACTCCCGAGTCTCGACACGGCCCGTCCCGGGCTCGGCACGACCGGTCGATCGGACGGTCGAGCGGTCGGTCTTCCGCCTCGAGACTCCGCTTCGACGACCTCTGCTACCAAGAGCAACAAAGAGGAAGAGGAACGAAGGCGAAGAGATCGCTCCTCTCTCGCCCGGCATCTCTTCTCCTCTCTCCTTTTCCATTCTACCGGGCACTCTCCTTTTCTTCCGTTCGCGAGAGGCTAGTGTACGCGAAGCGAACCGTGTCGCTGTTGCATCTCGGCCAGCCACCACCGCGACCGAGAGAGATCGCCGTACTTTTACGTACTCGCGCGTCCGCCTAATATCGGACCGACGCGAGGTCCAACCGTGAAACTTTTCAATCGCTGCACGGGGAAGTCGAGGCTGATCGAACGCCGCGGGAATCAACGGCCGATTGCTTCCCCTCGCATTCCTGCGTTCAGGAATATGCGTTCCGTGGGATTTCGTGCGATTCGGTTGTTTGTCACGTTTTTCTTTTCATTGGGAAATCTGTTAGCAGATTTTTTACAGCCATTGCAGAGCATAGCGAGTAGCGGGAACGTTGGTAATACTGTGAGGAGAGCAGGAGGAACTTGGCAAATGTTTGTGATTACGAGCGACATCGAGTAGTTGTCATCTAATGCGTAACAGCAAAAATCTCATTAATTGATACCGATTTTTACATATTTTCGTATGTTAATTTCATTAAATTGTCTAAATAAAATTGAGGAATAGCTAAATTTTTGTATGTTGATCTTAAGAATCGTCTAAATAAAATTCTGGAACAACTAAGCTCTTTTTCACCCTGTTAAAAAAATCGTAAACTTTCGACAATTCGAATTTGACTATTCGTTCGTGCGTCAAAAATTGCGTTCGCGCTGATCGCCCGGCCACGAGTTCGTACAGCACCGTACGAAACTCCGCGTTATCGAGCATTAACTCGTTCGCGCGAACGAGGTGCGGATTAAGCGACGTTTCCGTTGTAATCGCGACGATCTCGAAGCTTTTCATCCACGATCCCGAGACTCCTCGGATGGGGTACGAAGGGGGGAGAAAGGAACGGGAAGATAACGGAAATAAGTTTTTTCTCGCGGCTGGTAATGATCGTTCGCTCGTCCAAGGATCCTGCGAGCGAGCCGGAGAATCACGACCGCGAAAATTTATCGCGCGACGAGTCCGCCCGATGGCGGGCGCGTGCTCGGGAAAAAGCTTGCTAGATGCGTCGCGACGTTATGCACCCGGTTTCCCGTTTCGAGCGGAAGAGATCGCGGCCAGAAACCCGGAGGGGGAGACCGGCTCCGGGCCATATTCCGTGGCCGCGTCGTTAAGCAGCAAAAAATAATAAATCACCGGGATTTTTCGCTCGACCCGAGGAGATAAATTTAATAACTTAACTGCCGCGAATCGTTCCGCTGGAGAGAGAGCGCCGCGCAGCGACGAAAGGAGCGCGGCCCGTTATTATTTCGAGGGTGGTCGCGGGGAAGAGTTACGGATAAGCGGGGGTCTTGGGAAAAAAACATGCGACCTTCTTCCAGCGACTGGCTACCGTCGCGTCCGCGACCGGAGTCCAATGGTAACTTTGCGACGATCTTCGAATTCGAAACGATTCTTCCCTACTCCGCCAGGCGGACAAAGTTCGTAGAATCATTTTTCTTTTTTTTTCGATCGCGACGACGACGCTGCGGCGAAGCCGCGTTCGGATCAAGCTTCAAGGCCGCGCAACAAATCGTTCGTGCACGACGACACTTTTAATTGAACGCGATTGCTCGTTGTTAAGCAGAATGCAGAAATAGGTATCCGCGCGTACAACCGCCGGTTGCTTTTGCGCGTAACGTTCGGCGGAATAACTGCGACGAATTTCTCGAAAAGCTGGTCGACTCGTCGATAGGATTTTAGCTGGCGTGCAATCGTTGGACTGCGGATTTTTATGCGTTTACGAAGAAATTGATCATTGGAAAAAAGTTTAACCCGGATCAAGTCGAAACATGTTTCTTGTTCTCGTGTGAGATCGACATTGGCCTGGTTGGATTTTTATGAAAGAGCACAGATAGGTGTCGCTGAGAAGATCGTCGAAAAATTCCCTTTTAATCAAGTTCGACTTTGGCCCGTGTCACCATTTCCATTCGCAGAGGTGGGAAACGTCACGACCGGATACGAGAATGAAACGAGTAATCCGATCGTGCTTTGTACGAATGGTTTTTAACAAAGTTCAGCTTCGATGCGAATATTTGGAGCGTTCGACGGCGTTGAGCGTAATGAAGCATTTCACGGCAGAAAACGAGCCGAGCCGAGTCGAGCCGAGCCGTTTCTTCCACGGAAACTTATTGCATATGTACCGATAGGTGCTCTATTCGCAATCGCTCAGCCGCGTGGAACGCTGGTCGACTCGCGCGCCTGCGATTTCTATCTGGCACGGTGCGGAGCGTGCGATAAATCGCCCGGCAATAAAAAACAACCGCTCGCGCGTATACTTTATTTCGATTATTATTGGTCGCTTCGTTTCGTTTCGTTTCGCGTGGCAGTACGTGGCATACACAGCCGTGGCTCGACGAGAAACATTAGCTCGGGATATATGCATTGTCGTGCGTTCGAAATATACGCGAGGGGACTGGTCGAGGCGAAGCTAAAAATCGAGAAACAACTCGGCAGAAATATCGAGCGCTATACCGTGTAGCGTTCTCCGGTGGCCCGACCGACCGACCGACCGACCGACCGGACGACCGTAAAGGTGACTCTTCCCTCACGGAGAGAGAAGGGTCGGCGGACGGTCGTCGGTCGGGCCTCTGTGCCGGTCGGGTTTCTCTTCTTCGTTCCCCTGCTTCTTTCGCTTCTTCCTCCCCGGCTGAGATACGACCTCGATTCCATATGGCTCGTGAATCGCGCGGCAATGGAACAGCCAGCCTCCCTTTCTCGGCCGAGGGCACGGGATAGCGAAGTACGGCGGAGGAGGGCGGGGGAGGGACACCTAAATCGGCGGGTAAACGCGGCGGCCCGACGCGACGCGACGTATAGCAAGCGAACGGGTTACTACGGGTCGCGGTGGGCCGCACCGTGGCCGGCTACTTACCGGCCGTGAAATATGAAATTAAATTCATTAGGCTTCTCGCGGTTATAATAAATCGAACGATTGTACGGGGATGGAAGACGTACCGGGCTTATAACTCAGACGGTCTGAATGGAAAATGATGAGAAATGTCTCTCATTGAACGCTGGGGGGTCCGGAACCCTGTTGTCCTCTCTCCTTCTCGCTCCCTCTTCCCGCCGTTCGGAGGATTCGTTTCTCCGTTGGCTTTCGAACCAGGCTGCCGCTATCTCGCGCCCGTGCTCGACGCTCTCCTCCGCGTTCTCCCGATACCGCCGCTCCGCCAAATCCTGGTTCGTCGATCCGACGAGACGCTCGAGAAACGATAACGCGACGAGACGGTGCAACGGTTTTCATCTTGGAGTTCGACACTTTCCCGCGAGACCCTGCGAATCTATGTACTCTGCATTCCGCTCGCGAACTACCTCTTAGCGCGTGTCGATCGATTTGGTCTCGCGGCGGATTGGTTTCTAGAAACTGCAGGAACAATGTCGCGAAGGAAAACGTGTCAACGAACGATCGTGGACCGCGCGTTTTTCGCGCCCCTCCTTGCTAATTTATCCGACAGTCGCTTCACCGTGTAAATCACTCCGATGGAAAGGGCAGCTCGCCGGCTGATTTATATCGGCGCATTTAAATGGAACAAAGTAACCGGTCTTCGTACAACCACCGACCTATGCCTGCCTCTATGCGCGAGTCGACTTCGATTCGCGTCGATACCGGTCCGCCTCGGATCGTTCGCTTTCGAATCGCGCGTCCGATGCGATGTCCGCGACCCGGGGAATTTTGCGGAACCTCCTTCTCGTCAGAGCGTTTTATTTCGCCGTACGGTGCGCGGCGCGGAGCGAATCGCGCAGAATTCTCCTTTGGTCGCGACGCGACGCGTCAACCCTGGAAACGTACCGCGCGAAATCGCATTGTTCCGCGCGATCCAATTTTCGATGCTGGTTCGCGGAATGTCGCGCGATCCGAACGAATACATACCTTCAACCGGAATCTCTCATTGATCGCGCGCCTAGAAAAACCCGATTCAATTTCCATCGACGCGAAATTAATTTCGCGGCTGTTGCCACTTGCCGCCGTTCATTATCGTCCGCGAGATACGCTATCTGTTGCGCGGTTTGATACGGTCCGAGCGACGATAAAGGATTTTGTGATTGGCCACCGAACAGAAAAGGGAGAGAGAGAGAGAGGGAGAGAAGCGATGCGACAAATAAACGTTCTATGCATCCTTTGGAAAATTGAGCCAGCACCGGGTAACTTTCGGTTTCCAAGTATCCTCGACCCTCCTCCGGAGAGAACTGGACAGAACGAAACCGAGAGAAAAAGAGTGCGAGAGAGACAGAGAGAGGGAGAGTGAGAGGTGTCCGCGTGAAAATTTATGACTCGCGTCCATAGCGCTCGCAGCGTCCGTAGCGTCGTTAAACGAGCGCGGTCCTGAATGGAGTAAATGGGCTGTGATTTGTACATTGACAGGCACGTAATGCCACAACATCGGAGGCATCGGTATTTTTCGTTCGAGGAGAGGAGGAGTCTTCGAACGAAAGCGAGCCACGAAGAATGCCTCGTGTTTTGCCCGAATCGTCCACTTTTCGCGCACCATGAAAGAGATAACGACCTCTCGAGTGCCCCGGCCAAATATCCATTCTACCCTGTTTTCCTCTTTAAAACCGGAGTCCCCGTAGGCGTGTCGATTTCTGCCAGCTGCGCGTCGTCACCGTCCCGTTCACCGAAATCGTTCGACCGAGCCTAGTTTTTCTCTTTATCCTCTCGCTCCTTCTTCCTCCCGCCCGAACGCTTAAACGTCAGTATGCTAAACGTACCGAGCTGTAAAAGTAACATGTGTTGCCTTAGAAAATTTACAAGATTCGATTTATTTAGACTTCGAGCGGTTCTTATCGTCATGTGTGGACAGCGGATCTTTATGGAGAATAAAATTTTTTTATCCGGAGTTGCAACAAAGTGAAGCGAGAATGCATTTTAATATGTTTAATAGCTTGAAAATAATATGGCAATATTTTTAATATTCTAGTGTTTTTATTACTTTAAACAACAACTACTCATTTTAGTAATGTGTGCTCTAACGGATTGAATAATTTCCTACGAAAGCACCTTTACAACTTCGGTAATTGCAAACTGAAAAATGATTGGGTTATTCGGAAAGTCATTTCGTTTCCTCGAGGGAAAGTGGAAGCCAATTTTTTACTATTTAGAATAAGTTTTATAGCATTTTGTTTTATGATCTTTCGTGATTTTTCAGGAAACTTAAAAATTCCATGCTCGTAGAATTTTTATTTTTAATTAGCGAAAAATTGAGTTGACCTAGGTAAACTGTTTTTTCCTATTTCAAGTTTCACTGCGAGCGTTTGCCGCGGCAATCGTCGGTGTAATATTTCGCAAACTCTTTAGCTCGCTTCTCGTATGCATGCACAGTACACGGTCGAAACAAATGAATCGAGGAGAAATTCTTATCTGATCTTGGCCGTGGAGACAGATTCGCAGACGGATTCGTCGAACGGCTTATCCCGCGGCTTATCCAACGGAGTATCGAATAGACATCGAGAGCAGGTACCGAGAAACGATAGAGCGACGCAAACATCCGGCGACCGTTATCGCGATAACCTTTACCGGTGAATCGATACGCGGGATTATTAGCTCGCGGGGGTGCGGGTCCACGATTTTTCGTGACGCGATCCGATCTGTCCCGACTCGCGGAAACCGAGGATCGAGCGGCGATCGTGCGATTCGAGGCTATTTAACCGGAAAGCAGCTTTAATATCGATTCAGATTCTTGATACGCTAATCAAGAATTTTTATTCGGTTTTAGTATTCGTTCCATAAAGATTCTTGCATCGACCTCCCCGCGATCGCCGTCAGTGTAACTTTTTAGAACATTATGTAATCAGTTTATCGAAACAGCCGCAATCTGTTTGATTTCAATGTTAAAGTCCGTAGCGTTTCTCAGCGGAAGTGTGTTGAATGTGTGAATAAAAAAAAAGATTTTTATTTTACAGCTGGTTAGCAGGAGTGTAAAGATGGAAAAAAATAACTTAAAACGCTACGAAGTTTCTTTTTAACCCGGTACAAGCGAAAGCAATGGATAAAAAAAGAAACATACAGATAATTTCGAGAATCTCCAAGAGCGCCTCAAAGTCAAACAATAATCACCGCTCCGCGACTCCTTTGACATTGATCCGAAACGTTTCTTCGCACTGTTATTACTGCGAAACTTTATGCAGAATAAAAATTGTTTGCATCAACTGCAACAAACAAGGGCAGCAATTCCTTTAACCTCTTGTCCTGCAACGACGAGTGAGACTCGTGGTGAGAAGTTTGGGTCAAAAACAATAAACACGGGCCTGACTCCTGGTACTTTGTCCGGTCCAAACGTAAACAACACGAGCCTGGCTGCTGGTACTTCATTCGGATGACCGAGCTTCTTGTTTATTGTGGCCCGAGCAATTAGCGGGTAGAACAAGTGGTTGATTCTTCAACAATGAGCTGCAACTATTCCATTGACGTTCTTGAATATTTTAAGTCTGTTCACTTTAACTACCCATTTCTGTGACAACGTTATAAGATCAGTTATTGCCGAAAAAAACAACCTCGAACCAAGCGTGCCGGACGCGCGACAATTTGAAACGGTCCCATCGTGGTTCTCGAGTGGTGGATTTTAAACGAATCTCGAATATCCATCGAATCGCGTAGATCGAATCGCGCGATTCGACGCGCGCCGCCACGCTCCGACGCCGGGACTCCGGCGAGACAGCTGGTGACCTTTTCCCGGTTTTCTCGGTCGACCGGCTGCGCCGCGCCGGGACGTCTCTCGTTCGGCGAAGCTTCCTGCTCCTTGGACTTCGGATAAAGATCGCTCTCGAGTCGCGTTGTCCGGCTCGATGAGGCGAGATTCACCATTCGACAGGGTCCGGCGGGATATAAACGGTTTGTTGTCGATTGTGTGTACACTGGTCGGTTAATTGGGCTCATTGTGGCCGATTCGGGCGTGCACGCGCGGCCCGGTGGCCGACTCCAACAAGGAGGTCCCTCTCGCGCGGCTTCTTTTCCGCTTCGGCGAGGCCCTGAAACGGGCCCGGGCCCGGATCCGGACCCGAAGCGATGCCTACGGCCCCGATGGGGTGGTAGGTAGCCAGGCTGGCAACTCAGGCGGCCGACCACCCTTCTCTCTCTCTCTCTCTCGCTTTTCCCTTTCTTTTGAAAGCGACCCGACCACCGAACCTCGAAAAGTGCTCTCGCAGGCTCCATTGTCGCACGAACGCGTCTTCGAGAGAAGAGCAAACACGCTTAACCTCCCGACCTATTGTCGCGAGGGATTATCCGATTTGCCGTACGCCGTGCGCGCCCGTCGGAATGCCCGTTACGAGCTCCGCACAGGTTACCATCGCGCGATCGTCTCGTTCCACCGACTCTCTCTCCTCATCTCTCGCGACTCTCGTGTCCTCTGCACTTCGCTACCGTGGACTCACCCTTTCAAATCGACCGACGATCCGTCCGCGCGATGTTCAGCGACGGGAACGCGCGCGAACGTATTACTAACGGCGAGCAACGTCTCTCCTTTCGTTTACCTTAATATCTCGTTGTTACGAAACTGTCCCGCGCAACCGGTCGAACTTTCCATAACCGGTTGTCGCCGTTGGCGCCGCGGTAATCCGCCTCCTTCTTCCCAAACGTCGATACTCGATACCGGAAAGAGCACGGATTTCCCCGTCAACGATAAACTCGACTCGATAATTCACCGATCGTACGCGTTCTTTGCCAAACTAGTTGAGACCACGCGAACTACTGGTCAGAAGCCTCTTCTACGCAAATAATGCGGCGTGCAAGTTCAGGATCGAATGAAATTTAAATATTTGTCAGTGGCGGCTCCGGTGTAGACACTGTGGAACTGCAGCACCCAATATTTCCGCTTTATATTATCGATTAGGTCTAATATGATCTGTACTTCTTTTTCTCTTTAATTCTTTCGTTATGCTTGTGCAATATACAGGCTGTCCCGAAATTCCTACAATTCCATCGGCGAGCATTTTTGAAAAGGACAATGTTGCTTCGGATCAGCTGAGGAACCTCCGATTTCCGGGAGTTGGAGGAATTTCGGGACGCTCTGTATAATCCTTAAGGTTAATGTCAGTAGCCATCCATCTTTTAAAACAATTTTAATACAAACGCCAAAAATTTTCTGCACTCCCACTAATTTCAGCCACGAGCCGCCACTGAATGTTTGTAGTATTGTCACTCGAGAATTGTCCAGCGAAATGGACCCATTTAAGGGTCCGAAGACGTTAAATTAATCAAAATCACCGGTTCCAGAGGTTTTATTTTACAATTACCGAGATAACAAAACATTATCGTGCAGATATCTTTAGTAGAAGACGAATTGCAATAGGAGTTGCGCAAAGTCTAAAAATAAAATGTATCTTGTCCTTTTTATAAGCGAACATGTCCCAGGTTAGTTGTACAAAATGAAAATTAAGAAAAACAGTACGAAGTGAAAATGAAAACACTGACGACAATAATCTTGATAACGTTTATGTTTGCACGGACAAGCGAACGAAAGAACACGAAATAGAGCAGGCTGAGGCGGTAGGTTCAGCGTTGAAAAAAGAATAGTTTAAGCGTCTCGACCTTCTGTCGTAGATTCCCACACGCACACGAATACGATCCGCGCAATCCAATACTGCACGGCAGCGTGCGACATTTGGTCTTCCGGAAAAGTCGAAGACCGGCTCGCGTCCGATTGAAAGGAATCGGCCAGTCATCCTGGGTATCGTGGGTTTCACGATCAGGGGCCAAAAACCGGGAGACACGAGAGGTTTTCCGGGATCTCTGATTCAGAAAAACGCAGGACCCGGGTGTCCGAGGGGGGGTCGGCGGCGGACGAGGGTTACGAGTTATTGGATTACGCGTCCGCATTGTCCCCGTAACGGGCAGCTGTTCCCGTGTGTCCGGACCGCGACGCAAGATGCGCGCCGAATATGAAAATAATATTTCCTTTTGGCATCGGTATGATCGATATTTATTCAAGCGGCCGCCCAAGCATTGTGTATCGCGTCTCGGAGGATCTCGTTCGACTCGCATTGTGCCAGCCGAAAGACGGCTTTTCTCTCTCCGGACTGCGGAGATCGCCGTGCCCCGACAATAGATCGTCGCGATCGATCGGCGAAACGCAAAGTCGTCGCGAGCCTCTCCCGCGACCGACCGGTGTCGTCTTTCGTCACCGAAGAAGAATGCCCGAGCCGTGCTCTATCGCGATCCGTCGACGCGCGTCGATTCCACAATCGGATTCTGCAGCGGCTTTTCAGACGAAAATTCGAGATCGACGGAAAGAAGCGTGCGCGCGACGCGACGTTTCGTTTCGTTTCGTCTCTGTGAAACGATAACATTGTGTCGAGGATAACCGGTATCTACTCGCGTTGTCGCCGATGAACTTTGAACCGCTTGAGGTCGAGCTGTGAAACGCAATGCGAAACGTGTCGCGTCGCGTCGATTGCGCAACAAGCGCCACCGTCGAGAAACGTCTCTCGCGATTCCCAGACCTTTGACGAAGTCGACCGTCGATCCCCGACGCCAAACAATTCGTGTGTTCGAGCGGTCCGCGATTCGGTCGCGGTTCTCGGCGAGCGGAGTCACTCCGCGTCCGCGTCGGCGAAACTTCGATCCCGCGAAATTGGATTCGCGTCGCGGCTGAGTTTTAAACTTCGTTTCCAGACGAACAAACGACGCGACGCGACGCTGCGAGAGCGCGCACCGATGCGACGCGGCGCTCGCTCGCCGGTAACTTTCGGATTCTTCGCGAAGAAAGGGGTGCCACAGCCGCTCCCTCGGCTAAGTGACAAGTTTTACCGCGGTTTCCTTATTTCCGTTCCCGTCTCCCCCGTCGCACCCTTTTCTTTCTCGTCGCTGGCAAAGGGTTGCCGGCGTACTCGCGTCGCCGGGCGACGAAAAATTACGTTCCCCGACGTCCGATAATGCAAACTGCGACTTACGTTATTCCACGGTAACCGGCAGACACGCGAAAGTTCGTCGGCTTACCTGAAACAAGAGAGAACGTGCGTTAGGTGATATTCTTCCGGCTCGTGGAGCTTTCTCGAAATTATCGGGACGTTAACCCCCCTTGTTCGTTCGTTTCGATCTCGAGCGCGTCGACATTTGAACGTCGAATTAAACGGTAAACGTGCTTTTCCTACCGCGAAATGATCAGGGCTACAAAGTTGCCCTCGCGTGGTCGAAAACCGTGAAAATCGCTAAGGTCACTGGAGGCAGAAATGTCGTGACCCGAGCTAACCTTTAGTTCCTCGCTAGATCGGGGAGTTTTGATCCACGACGCACCCAACGCGGGAAAATACTGATTAATTCAGCCTTCGTCTCGCGAGCTTTCCTCGAATTTTCCTGGCTCTTCGGGCTAGAGCCGACTTCAGCCGGTTCGAGAGGAGATTACGTCGGCTTCCTCTCGGTACACCTAATACATACACTACTGTGTAAAAGAAAGAACCACCCGGTATAATTGCAAGATATAATGAGAAACAATGATTGATTATTTGCGTTTAAATTATTGGACAATGACACATATTTTCAGCACTATTCTATTAAACAGCGGAACTTGCTGTGTTCCTATTAGGGGGACCGGTATAAATAAATTTTTAACAAGTTTCTATTTTTAATCAATGATATATTCACCCTCGTTATCAACAACCTTCTGCCATCCAGTGTGCAAATTTTCAATACCCGATCGACAAAAAATAAAATAAAATAAAATATAAAATATTGACACGCGCAGAAACGACATTACTTTCCGGTCCCCGTAATATTTGATATTCTAAGCTTTTCTATTAACCCATTTGCATCATTAGCGTACATATACGCTCAATATTCCTGGTCACTCTCACCGGAGCGTACATATACGCTCAACTTTCTTGGTCACTATCATTATTCGTTAGCTAAAAATATAAATGGTGACAAAAACCTTTTTTTCACATATCCTTATGATGCAAACAGGTTAAATATGACAGGGCTGCTTCTTTCTTTTACAGTAAACGGCAGACAAATAATCGGAGCCGGGCGTTCGCTGGCATATTGAAGAGGAGGATGGATCTCGCGTGGAAAAATCGCGCACGCTCGTTCGACCGGGACGCGACTGGTTCGACGCGGAGTTCGCGTGGAAATTGTACGCGTCGAGCGAGAATATCGCGAAGAGGAGAATATACGTGGACGAGTACGCGAGCGTATCGAGCTCTCTTTGCCGTTCTTCTAACTGCAGCGAGTGCAGCTATCCGACCTATCGTTGGCTCGTTCTTTTCGCCTCGGCTCGGCTCGACTCGACTCGACTCGACTCGCCTCGCCTCGTTCCGCTCTGTCTCGTCCGCTCGAACGGCCGATAGATAATTGGCGTTGCGTGCTTCGAGATAAACGGCCGTGATTGGCGAAAATAACGATTAATAATTATCCACTCGCGGGATCCGAGGCGGTCTGCCCTCTCATCTCGGATCTCTCGGCAGATTCGAGCCAACGAAGGAGGAGGAGGAGGAGGAGGAAAGAAGAAGGAAAGACGAAGAAATAGAGAAGCCACGATATTCGATGCCTGGACCCGCTTTCCGTCTTCCGCTCCCTCTCTTTCTTTCTCCACCAACGTCCCTCTCTGCCTCCTTTATTCGTGACCGCCCTTCGTATCTCTTGCCGGACTCGAGCGGTGGTTTACCTGTACGAACCGTACAGGTCGTACGGGATCGAAGCGAGGCGAGGCGAGGCGAGGCGCAGCGAGGCAGAGTCGCGCGATGAATCTTCGTTCCGGCAGCTTTCGCTTCGGCCAGCGCGTCGCCTATTCGCCGAGATCGCTGGGATCGCGATCGATCCCGGATCTCGCGTGATTAGCCCGCCACCTCGGTGGCCATTTTTTGGATTAGGACAAGTTTGCGTCGATGTAAACGCTCGCCAGTCTTCGTGTTTCTCAAAAACGCTGAGAAAATGTGTTTCCACCCTCCGCTCTGATCGTCCATCGCGGTACTGAAGATAGGCGTATCGACATTTTCAGGGAGTCGCGGGAACCAGCGAATCGAGAAGAAACGTCGCGGTGATCTCGACAAACGAGGAGCTGAGCGACGCGTGGTACGCGGTCCGATTAGCAGTGATTCGCGCTTCGCCTTTGACTCTCGCGCTTCCATTCGGATCCACCTACGTGCAGGCACGCTCGATCTTCTCTCTTTTTCTGCCACCCTCCGTCTCGTTTCGTCGCGGTCACGGGAGCCCGCGAGTTCGCCGGACGGCCGAGATTTCTTTCGGCGACCGTTGCAGCTAGACGAGCAACTTTTTATTCTCGATTTCTGCCGTGCAAATGAAATAAAACATGTATCATAAATAAAATAAAATTATTCAATTATTTTAACCCCCATCCAAGTTATACTGTCCACGTTATTTGTAGGTTTGCCCGAAACTTCGTGAGAAAACCTTAGGTCTGAATGTTAACTAATTAATTTTACTAAAAAACATGCAATAAATAACTGTTTAATCGATCTGTTATCATTGTGTGATAACAATCTTGTCATTTTCATAAGAGAACATGTACCAGTCACTTTCATTGCTCGGTAGGTATAGCGTTAATACCGAAAGAAAATTTTAATGCGTTTAGCTTCTATCATTCTCCCGATTCTTGTCCAACGATGTAAAACAAAACGTGGCCGGACGGATCGGTTCATCAAGCGCATGTAAAATTTTCAGCAAAAATTTTCGTACACGGAATCTCTCGACGGATTTCCGCATCGCTCGACGTGCTCGTGCGCGTGGTCGGTCGTGAATCGGAAAAATCGATCGGGCCGCGAAGGAACGCGCCGTTTACCGTCCACGATCGTCTCGTTGTTTCGTTACGCGGCGGATCAGGATCAGCGCGCGGCTTCGGGGGTGCAAAAAGCGCATCCCCGACCCGATAATTGAAGCTTTCTCTGCGCGTGACGCGACGCGACCGCTGCGGCTGTTACGTCGGCTCCGTGACGCGATACGATTTGATAAGTTGTGTCAACTGCTCGTTAGTTAATTGTCGGTGCGCGACACTCTCACCGGTCCTGGGCTGATGTACGCAGTCGCAACGAACCTCCGGCTAACTTTGTCACCCTTTTCAGCACCCTCCCGCATGGACACGGACACGAACGAGGACATGGACACGGACCTCGCTACCGCCAATGTACCGTCCACCGTCCAATGAATGCCCTTCATTTCCATACTTCGTTCGACGGTCAGTGAGACCAGCTAATCAGATTATTTAACCCTCGTTCGACCTGCCCGTTCTCTCTCGTCGCCCCGTAGCCTGCCGCTCTCGCTCTCCGCTGTTCACTGTTCGCTGTTTCGCCCTCCGCTCTCCGATTTCTGCAGCCCAAGCCCCTCCCTCCTATGTCGCGGTTGTCAACGATCACTTTTTCAGACGTTGTTAGGCCCCACGAAAGATCGAGCCTCGGACAGCGTCTCAGGCTTGTAAATGGACGGAAGAACAATCGTGGAAAACTGGGATTGTGTACTAGCTGCGAACAACGACTCGAATTACGAAATATACTTTTATCTGTTCATGCTGGCTCGATCTAAGTGCTGGTTAGGCTACTCATCCCTAGCGTCGAGCCTCCATTATTCCATACTAATCCTCGAAGCTCACCGATTCTTGCATTTCCCGCATACCGGGCACGACGAGGCCAACGTCGGATTTTTAGGCGGAACAGAAAATTTTGCTGGCTTGTCCGACCGTAAAACCTACGGTTCGCTGCGAGGAAGGACCTCGTCGGCGTCTCCTCGGTGTCTCCTCGCCAGGGTCGGGTTTCGATTTCTACGAATCTGCCTCGCAAAACAGATTTCGCGATACCGGGATCCGATAACGGGGATCCCTCGAAACTCGCCAGTCGGACGGGGAGAGAGCGAGAAAGAGAGAGAGAGAGAGTTGGGTAGTTAAAGGGGTACAGAAGTGGATAACTAAAATTACTTTCGATACGGTCCGACGAACATACTTTTCACAGTTAATCGAGGAACTTACTTGCGAGCAACTCGTAAGAAAATATCTCCAGAACGTTCATCTTCAATCATTGATATTCACACAATTATCGCAATTATACAGATGCTTTTGTGGCGAATGATTAAATAAATCTATTTGCGCCAAATAGAAGACCCTTTCTTTTTTAATTATTCTAAGCAGTTGCAGAAACAATGTATCGACGTACCGAAATTTATTTAATTGTCCCTCCGTTTTAAATTGCACATATGCAACTTCGTCCTAAATGGATGAAATCCGCAGTCTAATGATAAAATGTTCGCGAGATCGACGACAGAAAAAATCGATGTTTCGCGATTTAAACGTAGCTGCGGGTCCCCCGGTTGAACGAGATAAAGAGAAAGGGAGAAGGGGGAGGAAGACAGAGGGAGGGACGGAGTCGACAAGGGGTTATAACGTAATTGTATTAGTTGGGTAGGGTCTGTGGTGAGCGGCGGGGTGCTGCCGTAAAATTAATGCCTTCGGCTTATCAGTAGGCAGACACTTCGGCGGCACTTTTGCCGCGTTCCTAGTAGCGGCGTGGAACTTGGGGTGTGGGGGTCGCTGGTCCGTCGAGAGCGAACGCGATCCCCCGATTTCCAGATCGGTCAACACCGGTGACCGACTGCAAACGCAAACGCGCACGCAAACGCTCTTGACTAATTGCCGGCGTTCGCGTTGTTCCGCTTCTCTGGTCGCCGCGTTTCCCAATTATCGCGCACCGTGCCCCACCAATTACACGCGATTTTTCTAATTCTTCGACTGGTCTTGTGCCTCGGCGGAGGTTCGAGAAACAACACTCGTAAAGGAGCCTCGAAGGTCCTCTTTTCGGGACGCGACGGGACGCGACGGTCGCGCGTGTAGCTGCCGGCAACGCGGACGTTTTCGGTAGGCTATTTCTCTCCTAATGAATGCCCCATTAGGTAGTAACGGAAGGTATGCGCCGCGCGCGGGTTCTGTCACCGGTGTAGCGAGCCGATCCTGCTCGATGTAAATCGGATTAATTAAAGGCCGACCCGGACGAGCAGGAGGGGCGCAGCGAGCTTTTATTCGGCTCGACGACGACGCGAGGACGACCACGAGAACAGAACAGGCCGTGGCGGAGGAGGAGGAGGACTACGAAGGAGAAGAAGAAGAAGAACCGGGGAGTATGTAGAAAAGAAAGAGCCACGGCGTGCCCGCTGCGAATTATCCGCAAGAAACTTCGGTGTGCTCGCTCGACGAAAGCGGAAATCGCATCGTGAGGCGAGACGGTTCTCGTATGAGAACAATGTTTTTTAGGATATTCAACGACACACTATATTTTTGTACTTCAAACGTAAATTAAATCTATGACCAGCCAAGAAAACATAAAAGTCTACAATAATTTTGCTATTTGTCGATAGAAATATTAAAAGAATTTTAAAAAGACATTCAGGTCGTGGTAGGTTCAGTGTCAAACGAATTCTCGAACCATTGTAGCGCAGTGATCTTCGAAAAAATCGGTGATTAATTGCATCGACAAAAATTTTACAATTTGGATCGGCATTCTAGGGACTATCGATGTCCGGGCATTGGATT
The DNA here is from genome assembly GCA_028454225.1 of Lasioglossum leucozonium. Taxonomy (NCBI): domain Eukaryota; kingdom Metazoa; phylum Arthropoda; class Insecta; order Hymenoptera; family Halictidae; genus Lasioglossum; species Lasioglossum leucozonium. Next base: position 10,472,374 of record CM052208.1, read on the forward strand.
CGAGCGTGTGTCGCAGGACACGATCGTCCTTGAACAATTACGAAAATTTGTCGAGTCGTAAAGGCGAGACGTTTGAGCGGAATAAACGGGTTCGGCTCAGCAGACTCGGGCCGTGGCTCGACGTAAAACTCGGGACGCGTCGAGCGTGACGAATCTCGTTGGCAAACCCAATACCGGGATCGAGATGTTCCTGATTGAGAAGTTAGACGGCCACGGCCACGGTTACGGGCAGCCCGGGCTAGAGGAGGAGGGAAGCAGAAGGAGGAACCGAACACGCGAGTGTGTTCTAGCGTATGTGTGCACGAAACGAGACGAGACGAGACGAGGCGAGAAGAGACGGAGACGAAACGCGACGAGATGCGACGCGTTCGCGTATCGAAGCGTGGAGGAAAAAATTGGATCGGTCACGGACACGTGCTGCTATACCGCACGAATCTCGTTCGTTCCCGATTCAAACCGAAAAAGAACCCCGATACGCTTCGGATCTCCATCCCCCGGACTCGCTTTTCCCTACTTTTTCCTTCTCCTCGGCCCCCCAAAACTTTCTCCTCTCGTTCCTACGCTCGCGTGAATGCGTACGCCTGTTAAAGCACACCACGGAAACTTGATTCGATCCCGCACACTTACGTGCATATTACTCCGTCCGTGTCGTAAGTACGATTGTGAAAATCGCCAATTGTCGTTATTGTTGTAGCCACCGGGACGCAAAAATTTCGAAAAGCAGAAAGCAACTTTGTGGACATATTGTGGCCCCTATAATCTATGGTAATATTAAAAACAATACGAAAATATAAATAATATATTTCCATAATCCCGCGAAATGCTGCGGAGATGAAGTTTGACATTGGTTCGCAACGTGCAGCCTGATTCAAGTTTACGGTTAAACGTTTCCTCGACAGGTCTCGTCCCTCACGAGATATTCTGATTTCTCGAGATAAAGGAAACACCCTGTATGTCGACGCAGGACTTTCTCTCTCTCTCTCAGCCTGGTCGGACCACAGCCTCCCTCGTTCCTGTTTCGTCCTTTTTTCCGATTCGCGGTCTCTTTCTGTTCGAGGCTCCTTCGCCGCCCCTTAGACAGCCGCGCGCGGCGGTCTACCCTAAGCCACAGAGAGAAAGAAAGAGAAAGAGTCGGAGCAGAGAGCAGCAGTCGCTGCTGCTACAGGGGATGCTGAGTCATACGAAGAGCACAGGAGCAGAGGCCAGTCGACTCGGAGCGGAGAGAGGCGCGGCGTGGCGTCCCGCATAGCGGATACATGGCGTGTCACCCCGAATATTATTCGAGTGCCTGACAGCGCAATCTGTGAATGCGCGATATTGTCTGGTGGTGGCGAATGGCGGTGCGTTCCGTCCCGTCCCGTCCCGTTCCATACCGTCCCATACCGATGTGCGGAAGGCATGTGGGACTAGGAATGGCACGCGTGCAACGCCCAAAACTTCCCCCATAATCTCTGCCCGCGGAATCGGGAGCCAACCCACTTATTCACCTTCAGTTTTCTCTTCCCGGTTCGCGCTCGCTGCGGTTCAGAGCGCGCCGATAGAAAAATACGAAACGCAAGCGCTGCATTCGAGATTGTCTCGACGCGGTTCGGACAAATGTGCAACGTCTAATTGAGAATCCGTAGTACTATGGAACGCAATTCCGGTATCGCACGCGATCGCCGCACGTTAAAACAACGGACGTGTTTGTTACTATTATTTAAAAAGATGCTTCCAAATGATTACAGACGATTCTATATTTAAGCGCACTAGCGATTCCTAACAAAAATCGTATAAAATCTAAATAAATTCGCTTGTGTTATTTTTATACATATACGGCAACGTATAGTGGCGATTTTTAGTGCTCGATAGGTCTCCTAGTGGGTTTAGCGTTAATCGTTCATCGTTCCTCTCTGTCGCTCGACCAAAAGTCGCACGAAGACATCCCCCGACGCGAACGGTACCTAGCGAGTCGGTCGTCGCGGTGTCGGAAACACGCGCTCTGCCCGTCCATCTGTACCGCACATTTCTTTCGGCCGTTCTTTCGTTCGCTTCGAACGGAATTTCTTCTAGCAGCTAAAGGAGGAACAGCTCGGAGGAATTCCACGGAGGGTTGTGGTTCTCCGATCGCGCGAATAAATCAGGTTAGGGATAAAGTGGCGCGAGCGCGCCATAAATTTAGCCAGCGCTCGTTCCTGACGCGTTGAACGCGGGGCTAATTTTATTTTACCGTCCATTCGGCCGACGCGTAAATACAAAAGAAACGCAGCACTCGAGTGCGAGACGCTCCGCGAGCGCGAACCCCATTTTTGTCCACGATTTTTTCCGATCGCGCGCGCGGTGACGAGAAGAGAATACGGGGAAAAGGAAAAAGATTCGGCACGACGAAACGATAAAAATTGCTAAGGAACCGAGCGCGGAGGGTCGCACGATTCCTACGAGTCCCGACGAAAACAGAGCGCAGAACGACGGCGACCGAACGGAAAAATACGCGTACACGCGAGAGCGGAACGACGCGTATTTAACGGCGAGCTTGGCCGTGTCGAACGCGAGCATAAAACACGCTCGCGTCTAAATAAAGCGCGGTCCCTGTCCGTCCGGGGACAACTTTTTGCTTTGTTCCACCGTGGTACTCCTCCCTCTCTCTCTTTCTCAGCCTTTCTGCCGGGGGCTCCATCCCTCTCGCCGGAGTTTCCGTATTTTCGAAGTAACAGCGTGTTACGGGGCTCTCGATTTCGACCGTCGCCGTACACGGATGAGGTACGAGGAAAATCACGGGCCGGCTCGCAGAGGAACGCGATTACACGGTTACACGATACCGCGATTCAATAACCCGGAACGAATCGTGCCGCGCTTCGCCGAGTGTTTCATTCGCCGCGAGTGTCTCAACGTCTACCGGAAACCTCGAGTACCTCCGTCGAATCGGAGGAGCGTTCGACCCTGCTCCACGACGTTCGACGAGCGTTGGACTCCGTTTTTCCAACGGATCTCGAGCGTCGGTCGATTCTAAGAGCGACAATGAAATAAAAATTTAAGAGCTACAACACGGATGCCGGTCGATACGCGTGTGCGCGGAAGCGACGAAAGGGAGGGGTTTAGCGAATCGCCGGCTGATATCGTGGTCGAACGAATTTTCGGCCAGCGGAGAGCTGTGAAGGGACGGAGGACAAAGGACAGAGGGTAACGGATAACTCGCGGGTAATACGATCGCGGAGGTTAAACGCGATGGCCACGGCCACGACGTCGAACAAACGCGTCGCGACGGTGCGCTGTTGCGAAGGAGCCGGGGCTGCATCGGTGATCCAACGCGAGGCGGTCTGGCAGAGGACAGAGAACAGAGGACAGAGGAGACCAAGGGCCGAGGGTTCGTTTCGGCCGAGGACGTCGATAAGCGTCTCGCATTGTCCGACGGTCACGTGACCGGCGTTCGCCTTCCTCGTCCTCCTCTAAACGACGCCGTAGACCCGAGTACCGTCGTTTATATTAAACTCCGAGGTTAATACCGTGGCTTACTCTAATACCGGGCCAACCCTTTGCCCTGCGATACGCCGATAAGGGTTACGGTCTCGCGCATCCGCGAACGCCGGCGAGTCCGCCGACAATTCCTGCGATTCCATCCCCCTACCTTTCCTTTGCTACCGTCTTTACGAAAATCGTGAAAAATACCAGAAAATTAACCCGTTTGCATCGTGAGGAAATATGAAAAGGTCTTTGTCACCATTTCTAGTTTTTAGAAATTGGGAGAACGATCTTTCGCACGGAGAAACGTTTATGAGAAAATCGTTCTTCGCAATAGCTGTCCACCGAACCTCAGCTTCCTCCTTCCGATAAGCGGACGATAATCGCAGCAGCGAACTTTAAACTACAACACGCGCGGCAGACCCTCTCTTTTTTAATAATCGCGCAGATCCTCGTGAAGTACCGGTAAAGCTAATATCTGTACCGTGAACGGTTCGAATCGATCCGGATTTTAACATCCCGCAGAAATTATAAGCAATCTATTTGGAAGCGTTAACATGTCGTAAACGCGTGTATCGGTTGTCGGTGGTTCCGGAGAGACGAGAGCGGGCGTACAATTTTTGGTCACCCTCGTTTCGATCGACGATAGCGCGGCGTGGTGGCGAGGCGTCGAGCGTGTAACGGGAACGGGAACGGGAACGGGAACGGGAACGGGAACGGGAACGCGAAAGCGCACGGAAGAGGGCAGATAATAAAACGTAAATGGGTAACGCTCAAAGTCAAGGGTTGGGGGATGCGACCCCGACTCAACGCCAAGCAACAATGCGAGAGATAGAGAGCCCGGTCGCGAGGATCGTGGTCCCGGTTTCGCAGATAACGCGGCCTCCCCTTCTCCGAAGAGCTTCATCCCTCTGTGAGCGGGCTCGTTCGTTGGTTGGTCGGTCGGTCGGTCGGCTCGCTCTCTTTTCCTTTTGTCTCATCGAGCGTATGCACGCGCCGAGCCACGAACCACGAGCTCGAAACGCGTGTCCGATCTCTCCTTTTCGAGGCTGACGTCGATGGAATTTCGTGGCGGTCTCCGCGATCCGTCGTTGGATCGCATGCCTCGCCGGACACCCATGATCTCGGGAGACGCGAGATCGATCTCGCGTTTACGTAATTCGCCGGCATAAATTCCCTCGATACGGGATTTCCCGACGCGCCGCGCCGCGCCGCAGCGTCCTTGTCGTTGATTCCGATCGCGTTGTCGAGAGGAAACGCGAGAACCTTGCTCGTCGCGATAATTAGACGAGATTCGTCGCGCGAAGACGAACGACGGTATCGCAATGACGCAGTTCTTGTGTAATTCGTTGTATCGGAGAGAGAATGTTCCGGTCCGGTTGTAGACGTTCTCGCGATGAGAACGAGTACCCGCACGACCCCGTTCGGAGCGTTTTTCATAGTCGGTGCATCCATCGAAGCACCTCCGCGCTTCGCGAAAATGTGCGCTAACCAGGTCCCAAGTGGGTCGTGTCGGTAATCAAATTTCTTGCGACAATCTCGCGATTGCGATACCGATAGTCTCGCGACGCTACGACCAAATTTAACTTTCCATGGGACAGGAGACCGCTTGGAAGAGCGTCTATGCAACGACGGACCGAGCGCGACGTTGTCACACCTACGCTACCGTTACCGTAACGAACTGTCAAACCGCTACTTACTTCTCGAAAGATCCGCCGAGCTAAGTAGCAGCTGTCCACTGTACTCCTGCGTCGCGAGTCCGAGAGATCGGGGTCGACAGCTACACCAGGATTTCGAGCGTCTTCATTTCGAAAAACAGACGGCGCTTCGCGATAGGATCGCGCGCGTCTCTTTCACGTTGCGCACCGTGATCCGTGATTATCTCGCTGGTCGACGGTCGATGCGCGACGCGACGCGACGTTTCGAGAGCGGCAGCGTGTTCCGCGGCGTCGATAAATTATCCGAGGTTAACAGGTGAGCGCGAACGACAGACGGCGATAATAACGACAACGATAAACGCGCCAATAATACGGCAGTCTGATCGGGGACACCGGCACGGCCACACGATATTAACGATCGGCCGTTCGCACGATATTCCCGCTTAAATGTAGGTTACCAGGCGCATCGTATCGCGTTGGTTCGCCACGATCCGACGAGAGCTCCCGGAATTTTTCGCTCGGTCCCTCCAGCCGTCCCGAATCGAACGGGAATCGCGTCGGTCGTTCGAAGTTGGACTAATGCAACGCCGCGGGCCGAACTGCGAGAGGCAGATTCGATGATCGTCAATGAAAACATCAAGTTTGCTGCGGTAACAGTGGAGTAATCACGCTAACGTCGTTGCCGTGGGTCACAGCCTGCGCCTCGGAGCGCTCGCTTCTCTCTACGACTACAGGAAACAATACGGACAACAAAATTTCGTTGAAAAATTTGATAAACTCGGCGTAGAAAGGGCGAAGAGACCACGTATTTTTCGGAAAAAACTTTTTCCAATATCGTCGAAAGGTTGTTTCACTGATTAGTCCAACAAACCGTGCAGCCACGTTGCGAATAATTATCGAATCGGACTGCGGGAAGCCTCGTACCGAGATTCGATATTCGAGATTCGCGAAGGAACAGCGAACGTATCGGTTCGTCGAGCTAGAGCGACCAACGATCGCGGTTACTTTCTCCTCCCGTCTCCGCGATGCCCTCGTTTGCGCGTCCGTTTCGATGCGCTATAGCCGTCCCGCGATTGGACACGATGCACGGAACCATCGCGTCGTTAGATGATCGCGCGGAAAAATCATCGAGCAGATATTCCCCTCTCCGGTGTACCGCGCGGTATCGTCCAAGCCTCGAGAGTGCACCGATAGATACACGTTTAGATGCGGCCATAATCTACCGCTTCTTCTTCCTCTTCTTCTTCTTCTTCTTCTTCCACTTTTTCTCCACGTTCGACTCAGCAGCAACTTTCCAAGCGTTCTCGATCAGGAAAATTCCGCGAGCATTTCGGATCAACGATCGACCGATCGAAGACGGTGACGGCAGATATCTCTCGAACGGATCCTCGCAAATGGACTCGGCTCGACTATCGGCCGTCGGTTCTCTTTGCGTTCGAGCGAAACGGTCTACGGCTACAGGTTGTATATTCTTAATTACGCCGTTAATGCCGTGGAGGCTGCGCGGAGGCCGCCGAGAAACGAAAAGCGCATGGTAGCGAGAACGTGGGTCGACGGTTAGCCCGGCGGGCCGCGTCGGGCCGCGACGGTTGCCCGCCGCGCGCCATGCCGCGCCGGTTGGCCAAGGCAAAAGGAATTGCATCGCATGCCACGTAATCGTGGGAGTGTTTCCCATCAAGATACACGTAGGTACTCGCCGTAATACCTTCTCGCATAAATATATCTGCGCCGCGGCTTCGCATGCCTCTACGGGGTGGTCGGCGAACCGGGGAACGCCGAAAACACCGTGTCCACCAGGTACGCGCTACAACGCGGAAGCGAAAAAATTTGTCGGTTCCGTCGAATTTGCGACAGCGCGGACTACGCCGTTTCATTCGAAAAAGAAAACCGAGCTTTTCATCGCTTCGATCGAGGACCGAAACCGTTCCGCGGATTCTCGCAAACCCACCGGGTATAGATCTCGCGAGCGAGCGCAGGAGAAAGCCGAACCACTGGAACGGTCGATCCGCCGAGCTAAACGTACTTTATGCACCGTGCCCTCGTTCCACCGTTTTATCCAAACAATTAGACGCGCGCGCGCGCGATCACCGAGACTGGAGAAGCGGCTGCCCTTTTGCAAGTAGACGAGACCGATGGATCCCGGAAAACGAAAATCCTCTACTCGGGTAAGCCTCGCGCCTCGCAAAGAGAGCTGGAATGCGGCTGTGAGCCGTCCGATTGGCTCTTTGCACACGAACTTTTGGTTCTAGCCGAATTATTGGCTAAAGCGTTCAAAGCTTCGCCATTGGCTGCGAGCGAGGACCTCCTTTGTCGCTGTGCCGTCTAACAGTACGTCGAGGTTGCCAACGACGCAACGTTTTATTCCCTGTTCGAAAACATTCGATCCGGCAATCTGTGGAAGGATCCTCGTTCGCGAACATCTGAATCGAGTGGAGAACGTTCGTCGCGGACCGTTCGCGGTAAAAACGTTAAAAAGGATCGGATCGGGCTTACAGGCCTCGGCGGATGAATCGCGAAATTGTCGAGATTGGAAAAAATGCAGATCGACGCTGCGAGGCGGGGCGAGGCGAGGGAGAGACAAAGTCGGAGCCAAGGGCCCGTATCGCGCCGCACCGCGCCGCACCGCGCCGTAGCAGCAGCAGCAGCAGCAGCAGCGTTGGGGATCCGAAGGGATCCGCGCGCAGCCTTCGAGTAAAACGAGGGGAAAAAACACCGTAGGAAAAACAAAACGAAGAGGTCGGTAGAGAAGAAGAAGCGGGTCCTTCGCGGCGAAGGAAAAGAAGAAAAAGAGGGTTGCCGTGAGCAGGGCTGAAGGGAGAAAGCCCGAGAATCGGGACATTAGCATAAGCTAAGCCAAGCTAAGCGCGCCCATATAGCACGGAAATAAATAGCCGGTTGTCTCGTATCTACACCGAGATGGTTTAGCATGGGCCGAGGCGACGCGACGCGGCGTCCTCGTGTCCTCGCGGTCCCTCTGAAAACCAACCTTCGAGCGTCGCGTCGCGTCGCGTCGACTTTCTACGATTCCACGGGCGAGAAAATTTCCACGAGATTCTTCGATTACTCGATTCATCGAGAGACGGCAAAGGAACGGGAGTGGATGGGCCGGCGCGGCGGATAATTACCGCGAGGCTCCGTCGTCGTTGGATGCGAGCGACGCACGCACGCGAAACGAGAGAATTGAACGGACGGGGACGGAGAAACGGATAGCGGATACCGTTTAGCGTTCGTAACAGTCCTTTTAAAGCGTTTCAGAGAATTTTCCCGAACGACGTGAAAAACGGGCGCGCTGGTAAATATCGCGCGCCAGACGTTCGTAAGTAAATAATATTCCATCAACGTTTTAGATTTCGCGAGAGGCGCGTTATCGTAATCATCGTTAAACACGATTTCGCGCACGCGCTACGCGGCCAGCGGTTGGCGAATGGTTGTTCGCGAACGACCTAAAACGCGTAAAGGGCGATAGGCGCGGATCGAAGAGGTGGGGAATGGGCCTGGGGAAGGAAGAGAGTTAGCAGAGCGAGAACGAGAACGAGAACGAGATCGAGAACGAGAACGCGAACGAGGATGAGATACGAGAGGAAAGGGGAGGGGAAGGGGCCGAGATAGATACGAAGGGAAGCAGAACCGCGAGCATTGTCTCCGCAGCTCGATGACGATCGGCGCAACATCGACGAGCCTGCGCTCGTCGCATTGTTCCGTCTGCGAATCTCGTCTCTGGCTCGAGCGGGGATCGCGTTCCGGATGACAGTCGCGGCGATGCCCGATAACATCTTCGCGTCGATTAGACGAAGCTGGACGAAGGAAGGAAGGTAGACAGGCAGGCGGGCAGGCAGGCAAGCAGGCAGGCAGCCAGCCAGGCAGTCGGGCAGGCGATCGGGCGAGCAGGCAGGCAGGCAGGCAGGCAGCCACGATCAACGGACGGACAACGAACGAGCATCGCGCGCGCGTCAAGAGGCTCCGGCCGTTCGCGATTCGACTTCTTCCGGCGGCCCTGCCACCGATCGCGGAACCACGTTCTCTGGGAACCATTGTCCCTTTCTAAGCTCCTCTAAGCTCGTCGAGAATCGACGAACCGCGTGACAACAACGACCGTCTTCGAGATAACATCGTCCCGCGCCGGTTGCCGAGAGTAAACGCGGGCTTCCCTGTTACGAGCCGTTAGCCGTTAGGCTGCTAGATATCGCGCAAACCGTCCAGAAGATAATCTCGTCGTCTCGCGACCCGCGACGCGACGCCTATCGAACTTGGACGGTTTCTCTTTGTTCGCGCCGAGGCTCGCGGAACATGTTCTCGCGAAAACTTGTCGGGAGAAAAATGTTTGCCGACCGGCGATGATCGTTACCTGTGGTGAAGAGGACGATGGCCTTCAGGCAACTGTATTCCGCGGAGTCGACGTGCAGCGCCTTCAGCTTCTCGACTTGCTCCTGAAAGATCCTGATGTGGTCCATGAACGCGACCACGCGGTCCGCCGCCATGGGGGACGCGTGGAGGCCTGCCGCGGCCAGCAAAGGCGCCACATGGAGCGGCATCGAGCACTGGCTAGCGTTCAGCACGAACAACTCGCTCCAGACTAGCCTGAGCAACGCGACCTGGTCCGTCACCTGCAGGTCCGGGAAGAACGGGATGTTCCGGGCCCACTCGACCGCCGAGAACAGCAGCCTCGCCGCGAGCTCGCAGATGTTGTCGATTCCCATGATGTTGTTCGGCTGCATACACTGGCCGTATCTCGAGGTCGGGTACGGCTCCGCCCTCAGCAGCAAGCTTATGTACGAGGAGAGGTAAGAGTGGCCGTTCAGGCTGGCGCACGCGACCGCGTCGCCGTTCGTCAACGCGAACTGACCCGGCAGACCTGGCAACGACGGCTGGGACGGTGGCACTCGACCCCTCTGCACCGCTGCAACACACAAACGCCAAAGGTTAGACCTCTCTTACCGCTCTTCTCGCCGAAATCCTCCAACGCAATTCGACCGAGTCTCCGGTTTATACTTTCGCGTTTCCTTTTCCGCGAACAAGAAAACGATCTCGACTGTCCCAACGAATTTGCGCGCTTCTCAAGTATACCATCGTCGTGCAAAAGCTCGTTAACATCAAGGTCAGATAGTCCCTTCCCAAGGCAAGATAAACGCTCAAATATCGCACGATCGAGAGACGTTCACCTTCCTCGCGGAATTTCGAAACCTGAACTCGATCTCGGATCTCGAGAAACGCGGTACAACAGGAAAGAAAACCATATCTAATCAAGGAAATTCGCGAATTCTTTCACGAAGATCGTTCGACCCGTCGCGCCGCGGCGGGAGTAAACGGCGCGGATCCTCGACCGAAGGTTGAAGAAGAGGCCAAGCGACGAAGAGAGTCAGGGACAGGAAGAGATTCTACCGTGTACGAGGGACCGTCCCTCGAGCTCGCGATGCGGCCCAGCGCAGCACAGCGCAGCGCGGAGCACCGTGTCTCGCTCTCTCCGCGCGTCGCGTCGATCCGTCTTCCTTTTTCCCCGGGGTCTCGAGGAGAAACGGCACCCTGCTGCGCACCGCCTGAATTCCAACCTCCGCCCCACAGCTAACGAACACCGTCTCTTCTATCTTTCCATCCGTCCCTCTTCTCCTCGTCGCGAGTCCCTTTACCATGCGGAGTGGGTTCCCGTGAAAAAACCGACGGGGCTCGAGACGGTTCGCGCAACGATCGCGCACTGATCGCGCGATGCACGGAATCGCCGAGAGGACGACGATCCGCGCTTCCCTCCGCGCGAGTTTATGCAATCCCGGGTACCGTTCGCTCGAATCCTCCGACGTACTCCGCCGTGGCGAATTCGGCGAATAAAATTCTGCACCGTCTTGTAAGCGGGACCCGTCGTGAATCTAGCAAGCAACTTGGATATCCCCATCGAAAGGTTGCGGAAAAGGAAGTTATGGTACTTGCGAGATAGGGTTGGCAAGAAAGTAATTATTAGACAGCGGATCTTTATGTAAAATCAAATTTTTTTATGTCAATTACAACAAATTGGAGTGAAGTAGAAATTTATTTCCTTTCTTAATATATTTAATATGTTTAATAACCTAAAGAAAAAAAACGTAAAGATTGCGAGGAACCCGTTCGCCTCTGTGCCGTCCCCTTCTTGCGAGGCGCGGACAGCGCACGTTTTGCCGGTGCTCGCGGCGCCAGATTTTGAAGCGTTGCAGGGCTACGCTCTCCCAGGTAAGCTTCTGCGAGTGCGTCATGCGATCGCGATTGTGCGCAAGCTAACACATAGAAATAAGGTTTACATGCCGGGAGTCGTGGCAACGTTCGAGCAACGCCGCGGCGCGATGTATTTATGTTTGGTACCGTTAGCGGTCGCCGAGCCGAGCCGCGCCGGTCGGCCCGAACGCGGATACTCGTTCGAGAGGCTCGCTCGAGCGGAAAAGAATTCGCGACGAGCGCGAACACCTCGCGATTCGCGACCCAGGCACCGAGAATGGTCGATCGTAGATCGTCGATCATCGGTTTCGCGGCGTGGAGACGCCGCGAAGGACGCGTTCGTGTATCGATAGAGGAATTCTGACGAAGAGGACGCTCAGAGAGAGCGAGAGATTAGGCGTTATCGCGAGCTCGACGCGCCTAAATTCTTCGATGGCTGCGGGTCGAAGGTCGACCGCGATTGCCTCCGAGAAACGCGATCGACAGCATCCGGTCGATGCACGTTCCGTTTCGAGTCTATCGGGTAGCGCCGCAAACAAGACCGCGGATCTGGCCGCAAGATAAACCGGAGCAACATGGAAATTGTTTTTCCGGATAAGAAGCTGAGAGCAGCGTTATCGGACAATGCGTATTCCCCTCCGAACGCTTCCCCTCCCGCAACTCTCCCACCACGCACCGCTGCTAGTACCTGCTGGCCAATCGCGTGTTCTCCTAGCGCAGAGACACGCTAGAGGGGATTTCGATGGTTCGAAGCAATTTTTCCGGTAAATGTGCATTCTTAATTCGGATCTTTCCACTGTCTCAAACTTCACCGTTCGTTCTTCGCTAAGAAGTTATTGAGGATAAAAAGAAAAAGACAGCTGAAATGGAGGGGGTTGCGCTCTACGACGGTGCACGCGATCGCGATCGAGATTTCAGTGGATTCGTCGATCGACTCGGGACCGAGCTGAGTCTCGAGACTCTCTCGGAGTTTCGGAGTCTCGGATACGAGAGAACCCGTCGCGCACGGCCACGGAGGAGTTCTCGGACGTGGATTGATGATGCTGACACGCGATTCGAGCAACGAAGAGGGACAACGAGAGTGCCTCGTGAAAGCGGAGTAGAGAAAGAGAGACGACGGCGGCGGTGGCGGTAACGCGAAGGAGAAAGAGAGGGATAGAGACGGGAGAGCATCGGGAAGAGCGCCGAGGCGGCAAAGGAGGAGAGAATTTATCGCTTTCTTCGTTGGTTGCGCGGAGTGTCCGTCTCCGCGCGGCGCACAATGAGCACCGGGCATCGTTCAAAATAATTATAAACATCGAGAAACGACGATCAATCTTCCGTTCCTCTTCGATAATAAACGAATCGCGGAGTCGAGACGCCGAGAATAAAAGAACCTGGACGACGGGCTCGGAGCTGCGAGTAGACGAACAGAGTAGACGACGAGAGTAGACGAGAGTAGACGGCCGAGTAGAAGCGAGTAGACGCGAGCGGAGATGACCGACGACCACGTAACGGGAAGCAGGGTAGGGAGCTCGGAACAAGAGATAGGAGCACCCGTGGAGCGCGTCATTTAAAATGCTAATTTTTTTCGTTCGCAGCGACAGCGCGTTGATTAAGACGATCGCGCGCACGGCGAAGGAATTTCGTTAGCGTCCGTCGAGACGCGATCTCGACCGCGGGCCGAAATGAAAACGGAACGAGACCGGGTGGGACGCCGAAGTCTCGTTTCGCGTTGCAACCGATCGTCCATGCACCGAACAGATAGGTGCGCGTTCCATTGCTCTCGTCGCGTAACGCTACGAGCTCGCTGGACCGGCGCGGCAGAGGGAGCGGTCCAGACTCGTCGACTTTTGAACGAGACCCCGTAAATGTCGTTTCGAGCATGTCGACGAAAAAATACGATCCCTTAGCGAAACGCGGGACCGTAAACGTCGGACCCGCGTCGCGTTTACCTGTCCTCGAGCGACGCGCAGCGGTCCAGATTCTCGTATTAGGTTGTCCTAAAAGTTTCTTTCGCTATGTGTACATTCCATATTCTTGGATAACGTCAGCGTACAATCTTTTGTTCGTTAATGTTTTATTATCCCTTAATCTTCCCCTTTCTTAACCGTGACATTGGTTTTCTTAAAAACTACTATGAATTTCCAAATGAACTTTTGGGACCAAAGACTTTCGGAACGGAGTTTATTTAAATCTAGCTACGCGGCGTTGGAAACCACGTTGAAAATGAGAGGATATCTCGACACTCTGGAAAGTATCGTTCTCCGAAAACTCACGCGAAGAAAAAATAAAAATGGGCCCGTTTGCTGCGACTAGCAGTGTCTATGAAAATTATACCAGGTCGATGTGCAAAAAGTTTTCTAACGCCATATAGGGTAGAGAGCGAAAGTGCTGGTAAAACTGTGATCGAGAAGTGTTAATGACATATTATAAAAAGTACATCGAATTGCTCGATCGTTCGTTTATCGTCTACCGCGATCGTTCGATATATTCTCGACTTAACGTTTATTAGCAATAACTCTTCGATTATCGACGTCCGAGGGTACACTTAAACCGAACGACCTCCGTTCTCTCAGACGGAAATACCCTCTGTAAAGTTGATATCTCGTTCGAGCAACAAAAAAATAATGTTAGTCACGAATTCTACGTTCTAAACAATCCTGGGAACTTTTTCTTTACGATTTTCGAAGGATCGGCAAGAAAGAAGAAAGAGAACGCGAACCGGCGTGTCGCGCGAGTAAGAAAGAGACGAATGAAGAGAACGAGAAGCGGCTAAATCTCCCGCAAATCCGTGCGGCTGCAATTTCTCCAGCGATTGCGATGGCGACGGCGACGGTAACGACCTACATGAGCATCGGTACGGGGTCATTGGGTCGACGGTGTTAGGCATCCTGCAACACCGTAGAAACTCGAGTGCAGGTTCTCGAACGAGGATCGCGAAGACGCGCGAGTTTTCGTCCGAGTCGAAACGTACCAGCAGAAACATCTTGGGTCTCGGTTCGGTTCGGCACGGTTCGGTTCGGTTCGGAAGGTCCATCGGGATTCGCGAGATAATTGCTTCGAATAGAGATTATAGAGGCGTGCATCGGCCGGTACTAATTCTCCGCGTGCGGCCTTCGACGATAAATAAACACCTACGTAAGTCCCTGCGGCGATCCCGCAACGAAATAACCTAATGATGGGAAGAGTGCTCCTCCTCGGCTTCTACCTGTCTCCCTCGCCTGCTTGCCGATCTCAACCCTTTCCTCGTGGCCGAGACGGGCCGGGCCGGACCGGGCCGGGACGGTGCCGTTTCGCTCGTTCTCTTTATACTTTGACACGTTGCGCGTCTCGGAACGGCCGGAGAACGGCAACGATCGAGAAACGAGGAGGCGAACAACGGGAACGAGAACGCAGTCCGAAGAAACGACAAGAGGGAAATGGAAGATGGCAGACGCGTATCGCGTGGCCGATGAAACACGGAATCATTTTTACGTGGCTAATAAGCGGGTGCCGGCCCCCTCGAACCACACCAGCCCCTCGAACCCCTACTACCCCCTCCGCCCGAACCCCTCGAGCGCCAGTTCCGGCTCGAAGGTGGTAAGGTAAAGAGTAGGCGGTCGCGCCGCTCCGCACCAGTGAGAAGTGCCGCGAGCCGCGAGTCGATGCTATTAAGATTTCCGTATCGTCATCCCGTTACCGCGACCAGTCACCTCGAGAGAGTCTGCTTCGAGAACTCTTCGCGAACTATTTTCGATGTTTACGTTTTTGTGCCTGTCGTATTTATCCGTACAATCAAAATGAAATTTAATCTCGATATTTAATCTTCAACGTAAATATCAATTACCTTGAAGATAAATTGTATTAAATATCAAAATATTATATTTAATCATTAATTGTATTTAATATTTCACCACATTTAATCTTTAATAATATTTAATCTTTAACCGATAGAAAACCAGAAAAAATAAATTAATAATTTATATTTTAATGGCCTCTACTATTCTTACTATAGAATATGCAGTTCAGTGATTTCGCTTCACTCGAACGCGCCACCACACAAAATTCAACCAAATTGGCAATATATTTTCACAACGTCGCTGCGAGTATTTCCCCCAACATGAACTGTCAAATTTGACTTCTCTCCCTTGCCATGTTCACCGACATTGCTTAGATAATGTAACGTCACGCCTTACGCGGGACCATAAAGGGCTCAATGCGCTCGGCGTTTAGACGATTCGATCAGAACTTTCGATCTTGCGAATTCTAGCAAAATCCAAAGCGCAGCCGGAGACACGCATTTATGTATACCGCCGCGAGCAGGATCGATTCGCCGCCGCGTCGGTCCAACCGATGCGATGCGACGCGATGCGTAGCCAGCAGGTTTCAACTGGCGCGTTCGCTCGTACACTCCGGCTGGATCTTCTCCGGCGCGGTTGGTAAAAGCGTCCTATTGTGCGACGAGTGCATACCTTTCGTAGGAGGACGCGTACGCGAGAACGCGATCGCGACGCGAGCCGACAGAAACGAGAGGGAATGGAACGCGGACCGAGAGAAAAAGAGAAAAGACGGGCGAGAAAAAAAGAGAGATAGAGGAAGACGACGGAATAGGGAGGATGGAAGGCGAGCAACCAGGCAACCAGCCAGGAAGGAAGGAAGGAAGAGAGAGCGGAAGAGGAAAAGGGAGGGAGGGAGAGGCGGAGAGGAGAGCGAGGAAAATGAGGATGGAAAGAGAAAGAGGTCCAAAATACACCTGCGGATCGGGACGGGCAGAGAACCAGTCGACGCGGAATAACTGGTATTAATACGTCACGTAATTACCGTGCGAGGGGTACGCGCGTACGTAGATGTGTGCGTGCGTATAGTTGACGTTGCTTCGGCAAGGTAACCGAGGTGGGTTCGAGGGAGCACACGTAAACCCGCCGCGCCGGTCGACTCGACTCGACTCGACTCGACTCCGAGAGTCTCGAGCCGGAGCGAGGCGAGGCGAGGCGAGGCGAGGCGAGTCGGGGCTCGTAGACTCGCGGAAGATGGCGAGAGAATATGCATCGTGCCAGGCAGTTTCCAAGCGAGCGAAGGTCGCTCCGGGCCATGCTTCTGTTCCGAGCCATTATGATAATTTCGCCGGAAAGAAGGTTACCGACTCGTACCGTCTCGTCGTCGACTACCCTCCTCCGTGCTCGTTCGCGTTCCGAGGGGATTACCGAGTGACTCGCTGGTGCGAGTGCGAACGAGCCCGAAGCGGGACAGACTGCACACGGTTTGCCGTTTACGCTAAATTCGCGTAACGCTTCCTCGTTCCTCGGAGCTCGAACGATGGTGGGTGACCCGCCGCCGCCGCGCCGTTGCTCCGAATTCTAAGCTTTCGAGGTCGCGAAACTCGTGGTCGATCGGCGCGGCGGCGGTCACGAGAGCGGACGAGCCAAGCGGGAAAGTGGTACGCTGGTCCGATGATACGCTGCTCGACGACGACCAGCTCTCGTCTTCTTACGTTGGCGAGGAGAAACAAGGCGAGAGGAACGAAAGGGGGATACGACGCGGAGATTCGAAAGGATCCGACGAGGTTACGAGGGGTTACGCGCGGGTTCCGAACAGAAGAAAAACGAGCAGCTCGAAACATCGGAAAGAGAGTAGAAGACAGAGAGCAGAGGAGTATAGAGAGCCTGAAGAGCACAAGAGCCGAATAGCCGAACAGCCGAAGAGCAGAAGAGCGCCAAGGTAGAAAGGAGGAGAGGAGAAGGCCGGAGAGGAGAAAAGAGAAAAGAGGCGAGAGAGGCGAGGGCAGTGCGCGCGGTCTGCGCGGCCAGCGGGCCCGCCTAACATTCCCACGGTGTCTGCTCGCGGCGAGACCTGCGCGCTCGCATGCTACTCGACGGTACGGTCTTGCGTTATATGCGAACAACATTAAGATCGAGCGAGCTACAACCAACGAGTCCGGAGGACGAGGCGTAACGATACCGAACGATACCGAACGATACCGAACGTTACCAAACCGAACCGACACGGAACGAGACCGAAAGGAGAAGCGAGTCGAAGCTAGCTCGAGCGAGTCCGAGAGCGAGGGAAGATCGCTCGGCACGAGAAACGCGTACCGGCCACGTTATTAACGCGTTCCGTGCCCCGCGCTCTAGACTTTGCGTTGCAAAAAGCCGTTCGAAATTTTCCCCGTTAAGTGGCCGAGAACCTGCTAAACCACGGCGGTTACGTCGTACGCGAAAACTGTCGCGAGCCGCGCCGCTTAATCGGAAATAAAGGAGATCCATCGTCGTTCAACAATTTCCGAACGATCGTTGATAGCCGCTTCGTCTCGTTCGGCTCTCGTCGACTGGATTCGGAAACGCGCGTTCGCGTTCGAGCCGATAGTTATCGTACTTTACGGTCAGCTACGCGAGCAATGCACCGTGCACCGTGGCTCGCGTGCGCGAAATACGCATCGAACGTGGGAGTTCGTCGTCGCGTCGGCTCTCTCCGAGATGTACGCGTTTCGTCGGTGACCCTTTCGCCGCCGCTTTCCTCGAGATTTCGAGAATATCCGGCGAAGATCCAGCCGCAGGAGTTTTCTAGAATGTTCCGATGCGAGCCGATCCGGTCGAGTTCGCCGCGGTGACGCGCCGCCCCTTACGGCCCGGCTCTCCCATTACGCGTAATCGCGTGAATCGTCCACGACGATTGCGTGGGAGCCTCCCGGCGAAGGAATTTCTCCCAGCGATGTCCTTCCTTCGTTCCGGTTCGCGGCCGAGAGAACGCTCTTTTGACCTACTGTCTTTCAAACCGTCCCTCTCTCCCTGCGACCCGCGACCCACGCTTCACGATCCACACCGCACACGTATACACATATACGATATACACACCACACGAGAATACTTTCGGAGCGTGATTCACTCGGACGTCCAATTCTCCGTCCTTCGCTCCTTTCGAGACCCTCGAGGAGTCGAGCCGAAACCTTCGAATTTCAACCGGGAAGGACGACACGGAGACGTTACCGTCGCGAACGTTCCATCGTCGTTCTTCTCTCACCGTTATGCCGCCGTACCGCGCGTTCGCTCTGGGAACCTTGAAAATTTACTCGGCGCACGAAACAGGAGCATACTCCGACGATCGCGATTCGATTTGTTCGCGAACTAGGAACGTGGACAATCGTCGAACCGTCGCTCGATTCAAAACGCGTGCAGTTGTACGAAAAAATATTCGCGTTCATTTTTCCGCCGGAGATAGCTGGAGTAATTTATTCCTGGATTATACCGTCGAGCAATTTATTACACGGGAGACTCGGGCCTCCATCTAGATTCAATCACGTATCTCGGAAAAACGTACCAGCATTATTAATGGCGTTAATCGATTATAAATTACGCTTTCAGCCTGATTCACCTGTCTACGCATTCACGAGGGAGAAGAACGATGTATACGCGTGATCGTGGCGCCGAATAAAACATATGGTTTTCAAGAAAGCTGCCAGTCTCGAACAAATCGATCGGTTGGGACTGTTTCGAGGACGGAGGGGAACAATGAAATCGTTAGAATATTCGACAGTTTCGAAAAAACAAAAAAAGATCCAATCCTATTAACCGTCTTTCTCGATGCAACTAATTCTGCTCGTCTGCTCACGTTAAAAACAAGCATGAATAAGTAGAGATGAGGCTAACTTTGCTCAGCTGGATCCGCATATTAAAGCACTGTACGATCCTCGCGTGGCCGTGTTATCTGCCCACGTTCGCGTCTATCGGGGACTGGTTCGCGATGCGTGGCAGGTGAGTTCTCTCGGTTGGCGGCCGCCGCGCCGCGCCGCGTCGCGTCGCGTCGTGCACCTTTCCGATTATAATTGCTCTCCATTTCACATCGAGTATTTATCTCTTCCTTTTTTCATTTTTGCTATCGGCAGCACATTCGAACCCCTCGTATCTCGGTACATCGTCTTTTTTCGCTGTTTCGCCCACGAGCTCCGGAGGAAAGTAGACGCGTACAGTTTCGACGGAGCGTCGACGAGAGCTGAGAAGAAAGACGCGCGCGAAACTACGGGGAATAAACGCGTCGATAGATCGCCGCTTCTCGACCAAAGTCGCGGCTCGCTGACCGCCTTTTCCGAGTGAACTTTCACATTCTGATCACGCGAGAGCTCCGACAGCCTCGAAGGTCGCCTCCGGTTGCTCCGAATCGAATACGATTCGATCGGGCGCGTAGGTTCTTCTAGCTCATGATACACCGAGAGGATGACCACTTGGGAGTGAGAGAGACGCTCGAAATTGGTTCGCGGGTAATCGCGATCCTCGGATCGCCCGGACCCAACGTCTAACGTTTTGGGAGCAGGTGGTCTCGTATGGATCGGTGGATCGGACGTCGCGGACAGCGAAACGTCATTCGCGAACATTCCTCGTCTGAAAGCTCAGATAACGACGATATTCCCAAGATATTAACGGGACGTTCTCGCAAAACCTGCTAAAACAGTTTCCCCGTCCTCTCCTTGTTCCAATAACGGTGAAAGCAAAAACTCTCGAATCGTTTCGACCTTCGCGTTCGATAAACGATAATAATATGTGCGTCGTCGAACGAACGCGCGTCTTTCACTCGCTCCTGCGAAACTATGATCCGCGGTGCATGCGACCGATCGCATAGTAAATCCCAGCTTTAGGTAGGCAGTAGGCAGGCAGGCAGGCAGGCAGGCAAGCTGGCAGGCAGGAAGGCAGGCAACCAGGCAGAGATAGGGGAACGCGTGCTCGAAACGCGAGCCGAAAGGAAAGTTTACCTAGATGTCGAGCAGGGGGAACGAACAAAGGGTAATACGGGCAACGGTGGACCTTGCACCGCTCTGAATATGCATAACGAGCCCGAGTTCCGATCGCAATCCCCCACGAACGGTGTCAGGTACTCTTGACCCGACGACAGTTTTGTCATGGTAATGCGTATACTTTGTATTTTAATGGTCGGAATGAGATTATGCGAAGTAAACACGGTCCGGACACCGCCGCGCCGCCGTGGTTCGCGTTAACGATTCCTCGTCGGCCGTGCGAGAGCCGATTTCTTCGTTCGAACGCGCGGGAAAACGCGATGTTTCGCGCCTCGAAACGATCGAAACCGAAAGGATAAAGGCGTCGCAGCGCGACGTTGCGATGCACGGGATCTCGCGTGGCTCGGCATCGCGTCACGAGTCCGCAACCGCTTCGGTCTTAGACGACGAGTACACGTTTAATCGCAATCCGTGCGTCACCTTGGGATCCCCTCAAAGTCGTCCGACTATCCGCGGAACGGTCTCACCTCGCCGTCCGTCGCTGTGTCGCCGTGTCGCCGCGGGGGATCACGCGAATCGATCTGTCGTGTCGGTGCTCTCGCGTAACGGAACGCTACTCGCCGACCGAGCCGTTTCCGTTCTTTCCGCGATCTGCGAGCGAGCTGTCCGCAAGGTCGCTCTCGAAGATTCCAAGCGTTCGCGAACAGGCGCCATGCAGTTCTGCTGCGTTTTGCCTTTCAGCGCGAACGTCGTTCTTTTCGAATTATTTCTCGTAGCTCTTCGAAAACTTGATCGCATTTGCAATTCCAATGGGACTCGGCCTAGACGTCAGAGAAGCTTCAACGGTGAGTACGATGTGAACGTTCACCTCTACCTATACTTTCGACGAACGCAATTTCTTTGGAATCGTTGAAACTGCGAGAAAACTTGCGAACGACACCGATATCGATGGGACCAAGGACGACCTCGCTTTGCCCATCTTTCAGAAACCGGAGAAGAACGCGAGTAGCCGTTTCAGAGCAACTTGGAACGTCTTTTGTCGCGAAGCTTGAGCGAAGCGATGCGATCGAGATATCGCGTAGGGGTCGCAGAGGGAGCTCGAGGCTCATGGCTCAGGGCTCAGGGTGGCGCATAGGGACACGAGATAGTTCCGTCGGGTAGAAGGAAGCGAGGAGCGAGAATCGACCACCGGCCGGATTACTAATCATTTCCCAGGTCCGAGAAACCCCGCTAATTGATTAAAGTCACGATCCCGACCCCGGCGTAATATCGGCAATCTCTTGTTGGCGCACGCTGGGGAGAAAGGCAGTCATCGGGGACCGGGAAAAACGCTTGAGCCAGAGAGAAACGGAGAGAGAGAGAGAGAGAGAGAGAGAGATATGAGGTAGAGATAGAGAGAAGGCACGCCGGATAAACCAGGAAAGAGACAAAAGAGTAGATGCACGCTCTCCTTCCTCCTCGTTCGGTCTCTCTGCCTCTTCTATACCTCCCTCCCACCCCCGTGTGTTGACCTCGCGTAATTTTTACCATCTTGCTCGGTCTCTCGGTTCCTCTCGTCCCTTTTTATATTCTCCCGGTCGCGTACCGTTGGTCGTTTTGGTTTGGTTTGGTTCGGCCGGGCCGGGCCGAGCCGGGCCGAACGTACTTACGGTTCGAGCGAGGAGGACCGGCCCTCTATCCGCCTTCGTCGTCCTCCCATTGTTGCATCGCTCCAACCCCGCAAGGGAAACAATGTCTAATTTCAGTTAATGCGCCCGTAATGGCCATTATGGTTGCTTCGCCGCGCGTCGTACCGCGCCGTGCCGCACCGACGCGGACGCCGACGACGTTCCGCCGATGATAAAGCGGAATCCAGCTTGAAACTCGAGCCGCGTCTATCTCCGCGATACGAATGCCCGGCCAAGGCCCGATATTCCGTTTCAATGGCAACCGAGATTTCTCGCGCGTTGCGAGAAAGCCGGCCGGGACCGACCGACTCTCCGGGTCCCGGTCGCATTTCCCAAGAATTCAGCGAAAGGTGGAAGCGGAGAAAAGTCGAGACGCTGACGTCGTCGTCGTGATCGTCGTCTTCGTCTTTGTCCTCTTCGTCTTCATCGTAGCCGGGCACTCGTAATTAAGGGTTAATTAAATTGAGCGGCTTCCTAGATTTCTGTAATCATCGCGGACAGTATCTACGGGGTAATCTTGAGCGCATCCTGTCTGCCCGAGGGGCCCCACGGAAGGAAGGGGCCCCCGAGGTAAGGTCATGCACCCCGCTGACCTCGGACCACCGACTCGTCCCCCCTCCCTCCCCCTCCCCACGTAACCCCTTCCCCCGATGCTCTCTTCTAGCCCCCTACCAACACACGGTTCACCTCGCTCCGCTCCGCTCCTCTTCGCCCCGCTCCCCATCCCTCACCGCGCGCGGTTCGCGATCCTCCAGCGATCCTCCGACGATCCTCCAGCGATCCTCCGGCGAGCGTCCTTCTCGCGTTTAACGCTCCTCCTCGTTGCTCCTTCTCTCGGTTTCGTTTCCTTCTCGTCCTCCCGTTCTCATCTTCGACCAGGCATCGGCATCGGCATCTGCATCGGCATTGGCATTGGCATCGACATCGGCTTCGGCAACAGCTTCGGCTTTGACTTTGGCTTCGGGTTCTCGCCTTCGTTCGAGTCTCTCGTTCTCTCATCTTCTCTCTCCGCCCTACCCGGCGTTGTCGATACCGGTGCTATTCGACGGCAACGCGGTTAACCCTCCTCGCGAACGCGCTTTCTTCGGCGGGTCAGATCGGCTCTGTTATCTGCCGCTTATCGCTCTCTCGATTCCTACCTCGATCCTTTCCACACAGCCCGCGTCGACAACCTTTGCTTTCCCATCTTGGTTCCCTCTTGTTAGAGGGAAGCTGCATCGTCGGCGCCGGCCGCCCATGGCCGACGATTTTCGAGCAATTTGCTTTTCCCCGTCGCATTAATACGATACATCGCGTCGAAACTATACGCTAATTTTCAAGCACATCAAATTTCCTCGAGTTCGTACACGTTATCGGCAACTTTCCCCTCGTTTCCCGGTTCTCGTTTTCATCCTGGGTCGCACACATACCGGCGCGGCGATTTGCCCGCGAAGAAGCCAGTGGGAAGTCCGCTGGGTTGCGTGCCCCGGTAACCGCATCGAATTATTTTCAAAAGTCGAGACATCGTCTCGTATAATAAGCGGACGTCGCCGCGACGCGACGGGGCAGAAAATGCGCGCGGCGGTCTTCTCGTGGGAAAAACGCGACGCGAGGTCGTCGTCGCGCGTGGAGAGAAAAATGAATTGTCGACGGTGCTCGCGCGGCTAACGTCGAACGCTTCCTCGGGTGACGGTGGTCGCGCGATCGGTCGAATTCTGGACCCGCGATGTCCCGCGTCTTCTCGTCGTCTCTCGCGTCCCGAGTCCTGAGAGTCGTACGTGCGCCGAGTCTCTTCTGCTGTTCGCCTGCGCTCCTTGACCGTTCGTGTCGATGACCGTCTCGCTAGCGTTCGCCTCGAACAAGGTCAGATGCTATCTAGCCGCGCGATAGGTAGGGAGAGGAAGAGCGAACGAGAGAGAAGCGCGGAATGGGAACGAGAGAGAGCGCGGAAGACGAAACTCGGGACGAGTCGCGCGGACGCCGATGTAGGTACCGACCGCGTGCCACGCGGGAAAATCGGCGGGGGAAAGATTCGAAAATCGATCGCCGGAAACGACTCGCGACGCCGAGCCGAGATTCGGATCGGGGAGAGGAAGCAGGGTGTCGAGGAACCGCTGCAAAACCTCGGACGGAAACAAGCAAACGAGTACACCTGGGCCGAGCCTCGGTGACCAGCTCGTGCGTGCTCCAACAAGGTCAGATGGTATCGTGCCGCGAGCAGCCAAGTTCACCGGGAGAAAAAGGAACGAATCTCGGAAGGGGAGTGGCGTGGGAACCTCTCGCAAGTTTTCGCGGCTGCGTGCCCCGCCGCAGAACCCTAGCCCGGCCAGCCTCGCTCGACTTTCGCCATTCCCCTTTCGCCTTTTCCCTTTCGCGGCAAACGAACCGCGATTACCGGAAGAAACGCTGCGCGGCGACCTTCGGTTTCCGTGTCGACGATCGATGGATCGTTTCAAGACCGAGAGTATCGATGCGCCGACCTCCCGATCGAGAACAGACGTCGAAGAACTCCGGTCGATATACCGACATGCGTTTGTGTATGGTAGCGGTCACACAAAGGTGTTTACACCAAGGTTCTTGCAAAGAAGGTTCAACCTTGGCTTATCAGCGACACTCTTGGTCGATCGGGTTCCATTCGGTACGAATAACTTTCTCGAAACCACCATTCTCTAGATTCGCGTCGATTTTAACCCCTTATACTATGATATTGTACGTTATCGATTTAAATTGAAATTCAATTCTATTGTTCGGAAAGTAATTTGAAGTAGAGTCATGTAACCATCTTTTGCGATTTTTCGGGCAACTTAAAGATCCCATGCTAGCAAAATTTCTGTTTTTTATTAGCAAAAAATTGAGTTACACGACTGCACTGATCATAGAACAAAATGTTATAAAACTTGTTCTACATAAATAGTAAAAAATTGGCTTTCATTTTCCCTTGAGCAAACGAAATGACCGTTCGAACACAGCCATCGGAGAATACGTGTGTGGTAGATCCAAATTTTCTTTCTTTTTTTTCTAATAAAGCAAATCTTAGTGCAAGAGGTTATACCCGTGGGAAGCATCGTCGTCGGAATCAGTATTTTCTCGAATTGTCGCTTACAGTTACGGCCTCTGGAAAACGTGAAAGGTGTTCGATCAATTAATCGAATGTTCGTAAGTGCGACGCGTACGCGTTGTCTCTCGTTCGACGTACATAGCTCCAAAGATACGCGCTCCCACCGCGAGCAAATCGAAACGCGTTTCCGCCTCGACGAACTTTAACCTTACGAACTTCGGCGCGCGATTCGCGGCCGAGCGTCGTTCTTCTATTTTCGAGCCGCGTTTTATTCGATACGATTCGATGGAACGCGACGGCGGTGTCTATTGCGAGCGATGTGTACGTACCTTCCCGTCGCATGCCCATCTTCAGGCACTTTTTCAACCGACAAAACTGGCACTGATTCCTATGGTGTTGGTCGATGGGACAGTTCCTACTCCCTCGACACGAGTACGTTAGGTTTCTCCTGACGCTTCTCTTGAAGAAGCTTTTGCACCCTAGAAACAGGGAAAGTTACAGTTAGATATCTGGTTTTTTTTCTTGCTCAGTTATTTTCTCTCTCGCTTTCTTTCTCTCTAGCTATTTCTCGATAGAAAACACAACTGCCAATTAGACGAACGAACGGGAACGAGCACGAAATGTTGGTAAACAATGAACGCGAGCGACAACTGCAGTCAGGATTGCACGACGACAAGCTCTCCTGTCTGGACCGGCAGAGGGCGATCGTTTGCGAACAACCGTATATTCTAGTTTATTCTGGGATATTTCGTTATTTTCAAGTATATTCTAGTATATTCTGGTGTAATGCGGTATATTCAAGTACATATTTTTAGTAGGTCTCTAGGGAATTTAGATCCTCCAATAAATGAGCAAAGCTGAAGATTATTTTAATTTATTTAAAACTCTTATAAAATGGTTAACAGAATTATATCAGAAATAAATCTTAAGAACTCGACTCTTTGATTCTTCTTGTTACAATAAAGATTATTGATTAAACATTTTCTATTTTGTTAATGACAAAATAATAACGCTCAAAACATTTTAAATATTATAACAACTTCGCATTGGCGAATGTCGCCACATTACAACAGGTATACGAATTTTTTTCAACGGACGCGATTGTTTCGTTCTAACTCGGAGGAAACTGTTGAATCCGTCGTTCGACTTTTGCCACGAAATTCAATGACCAGCGAGGAGGAATCGAGCGATACCTCTCGCGTCGCTGTTCCCTCGTCGCTCGTTCGTCGAGTAATACCGGAGCCCTTGGAAGATAGCATTTCCTGCTCGATGGATGCTCGCGTTTCAATTCTGTGAGCGCGGAACGCGAGGAGCCGAGAGAGCGTTCGGTCACCGATACGCTAACGCGACCAGCACCGAGAAACGATACGGAAAGATACGGGACAACGGAACGCGATTCAAGACGAGTTTCACGGAAGGAATTCAGAGCCAATTCATATCGTGACCGTGACAACAAGGCGCCCTCTGTACGGGAACCTTCGGATCCCGATAAACAAGATCCCCCCGATGAACCACGATCGGGAACCATCGCGGTCAATGACGATCGTCCGCGTTCTTCCGGTAGTAGCGAGCGTTCTTCGAAACGAAAGATCGTCCGTACGAATTCGATCGAGACGACGTACGGACCGACGGAGTGTTTCAAAGATGTTGTGCCGGCTATTCGATTCGAATTCTTACGTACACATCGATTCTCATTTATTTGTCTCATGGCCGACGTCTCGTGCCGAAACCAATGTGTGCAAACTAACCTCTTACGCCCGACATGTCGAACTCGTTCACCGCCGAGGACCAAGTATTATAAATAGGTTGTGTATGCAATTTTCAATTTTTCTAGGCAAATTTTATGATAGTGGAATCGCGTGAAATATTATTTCCAGTGGTAGTAGTCTTCGTAGTTCGGAAATCAATTAAAATCGTGCCAAATTCTACGGAATTTTATATTCTGCCATTTTTTGAACGTTCTCAGAACCTATAAATGTATAAAAATTCGCAGTCTAATCGTAAATTAAGCTGGGGGTCGCGATAAACAAAAAGACTCACATTTATTAACATTGCAGTTTATTAACTATACATGATAATTATTACAGTTGACTAATTATACGTATGTATAACTGTAGTTCGATTTTCGAGAGTTCAGGCCCATAAGCCGTCATATATGCACGTCGGGTGTCGACTCTCGAAAATCAGGGTGTAAATAGATCGATCTAACGCGCGTATGCACTTATAATTTTAAGAAATGCAGCGTCGTGGAAGGTTAAAAAACCATATACAGGGTGTCTCAAAACTTCCTCAACACCTCGGAATGGGAAAATTGGTTTTGCAAATTCCTTTTACTTCGTTCGGGAATTAGTAACGAAAAACACGGACCAATCGAGGCTCGCATCCGTTCCATATAGCTGCGCTCCGATTGGTCCGTGCTTTTCGTCAATGACTTCGAAACAAAGTGGACACTTTTCAAAAGGAAAATGGCGCTTCAAATCACCTCAGGAACCGGCCATTTCCGGATGTCGAAGGAGTTTTGAGAAACCCTGTTCCCGTTTTGGGTCGGGTCACATTTGTTTTCGGAATACCTGCGTGTTATCCTGAAAGATTTTAGTAAACGTTGTTCGTATGTACCGAAATGAAATTAAATCGGGAGCATCGCGGATTATCTACGACGACTTACTCTACCGTCCCGTCGCGTCGCGTCGCGTCGCGTCGCTGCAATAGACGTCGGAGTCGAATCGTTATCGAACGAATAGGTCTCGCGCTCCACGCGGCCGGCTACTGTGCTTCCGAAGCGAACGAGGAAACGTTGTTTCGAGTTACTACTCGGAATGGAATGGCCGCGAACGAGCCGGAGCAATGAAAATTCAATGACGCGAGCAATTTGAGCTCTCGAGGGCCGTGCAAGCTGCAATCTGAAAGTATAAACAGTAGTTGTTTGAGTTCCCTTTCTCTCGCTCGCTCTCTTCCACATCTCCTCGCGTCTCCGTATGCTCCTTGTTCCCCCCCTCTCTCTCTCTCTCTCGCTTTCTCTCTCTCTTTCTTAGTTCGCAGAAAACCTTCCTCCGTTTCTCCCTTTTCCCCGGGTCCATTTCTCCGATTTCTCTCGCGGCACCTCGATGCACGTACACAGAGTGTCCCCCGGAGGTTGGCTCGCGTACTATAATCGCGTAATTTGCGTGTAACGACGCAATTTGTAGTTACGGCGACCCCGGAGACTCTTTCGTAACATGGACGACGACAACGATTACGACCACGACGAGGATGCGAACGGCTGAGACGACCACCGCGACGGAGAAGACGACGACCGCGACGACGACGACGCGAAGACCACGACGAGCATCGGGACGAACACGGGGACGGGTGCAGCGTCGAGTAGAAAAGCGCACGGTGCGATGGCCGCGCGAGCTCATCGCCGTTTGCAGTTCGCCCGTGGTGATTCGGTCCGACTCGCCATCACCGAGAGACCATATTCCCACCGCCTTAACCCCACACGCCGTCTTCGTACGGACTTTTATCAACCGCTACGATTTTGTTCGCAGGGATATTTTTCAAGAATGCAGCCTGCGAAGACGCGGAGGACATGATTCGTCAAAAGATTCCATGATCATTGCGTGTGTCTGTGTCTGTGCGCGTGCGTGGTTGACAGTAATTGTACACCGAAAAGAATGAAAAGCCCGTAGGCTCACCGTCGCAGAAGATTCATCCATAAAGTTGGTTCGAACAATTTTTCTTGGAGGCTGCTGTATCGACCGTTCTTCATGATCGACGCGAGGGTCGAGTGAGGTACGACGGCATACTTTCCTTCCAAACTTACTATTAGACTGCGGATACTACGAAATAAAAATTCTTTCGGTCAATTGCAATCCGCGGGAACCAATCGGGAATTACTGCCTCTAATAGTTCTAATTCCTTTGATCTTATTGTTCTTATTTTTGTCATAAATCGCGTAATGTCCGCAGTCTAGTTATTATCGATACTTGTTTAAACGAATTCAGTGGCGGCGCTCGTTGCTAAAATTAATGGGGCTGCTGCACCAGAAAATCTTTAGCCTTTGTTGTAAAATTGTGTAACAAGGGAATGACATTAAGCTCAAGGATTATAGGGTGCCCCAAAATTCCTTCAACTCCCGCAAGTGGGAGGTTCCCGATGCTATTCGAAGCAACGTTTTTCCTTTAGAAAAATGACCGGCGCGGCTGCGAAGGGCTAGGAAGGAGCGAGAAAAAGAAAGAGGCCGATGGGAAGGAAATCGAAGGGGCAGGACGAGCGGAAGAGAGGAATAGAGGAAGCGGCGGGACGATTCGATTCGGTTGGTAACATTTCGAGTTGGCCGCGTAGAATTAACGACATTGTTATAATTAATTAGCAGGCCGCGGCGCGGAGGGAGGCGGAGAGACGGAGCGGCGGAGAGGTGGAGAAGCGCGTTGTTCGTTCGGAGCGGCTTGGCGGCGGGCAGATAGCGGGGGCTTCGTTAGCGAGATAATTGGTCACAGAGGATGCGTTCGGGATGCGTCGCGCTTCGTAATTCTATGATCGATGCTCGCGCCGCAGCCGCAACGGCCGCAACCGTCAAGGTACACACCTCGAGCGGTCGAGCGGTCGAACAGTTTGGTCGAAGCGGTCGGCACCTATTCCGACAGGCGCGGATGCGGGCAACGCGCGCGCAGGACGCGAGCGCCGGCGTGTGCAGTCGCGTAACGCGCTTTTGCTTCCAAGATCCTGTTGCCGTTAGCCGACGTCTTGCCCCTCGCGATCTCGTAGGAAGCGAAACTAACGAGAACGACGCGAGCCCGTGCCCGCGACCGCTCTCGCGCAACCATCGCGCCGAGCCCGGCCAAGCCGCGTTCCTCTTCCTTCTCCTCCTTCTTTCCATCGCCGGACGATGCACTCGCGATGCGTTCCCACCTTGCCCCAGTGGTCGCGTGACTAGGAATTTTGACCGGTTGCGAACCTCCGCCGCCGAGCGACGATTCGTTATAGCGTTATACGCGTAGCGCGCTACGTCGCGTCGTATCGCACATTCTACGCGAGCAAAATCCTCTCCTCGAATGCGCTTTCTTCGCTCTCTTCGAGGACAATGCCGCGGCGATTTTAAGAACAGAGTCTCGCTCGAGATCGGAGTCTCGCTTGCGATCAAGTTTCAAGGTCGCGCGACGCGACGCTTCCGTATACAGCGCCTGTTGACTTTACCAGTTCGAACGCCGAGAGAACGTCTCCGCGACGCTTTAACCTTTATTCGTAACCGATGACCGCTGAATAAATTTTGCCAGCTTCGATAACAAATTCATACGTGCGGCGCTATCGGCAAGAGTCGCCCCCAGCTAGTTAATAGATAACCTCTTTCGACAGTCTCGAATCACTTTTCGATGCACACAGTGCCGACGTTCGGACGCCTATTAGCAGACTTCCGGAAGGCAGAGCGTTGACTCGTGTCCACCGATATATACACACCATTGTATTCCAACAACTCCGATTCACGTTTGTCGCGAATACACGCACGGAGGAAAGACCGTGGCGGTGACCTCTCTGTTCGGTATATGAACACCTCTCTCGGTGAATGAACATAATTCGTGTTATACGAAAAAACAACACTTATGATGCTTCATGTTAAAATTTATGCAGTGGGCAATTTTATCGTAACGTCACAGATGTCTCGCCGGGCAAGTTTGTTCGGATAATAATTATTAATCGCTCGGACACGTCTTTGCATCGATCAACAGTGGTGGCTTGCATATAGGCACTGTGGAACTGCATCCGCTATTTCCACGTGGTATTATTCATAACATTTAATATAATGAATCCTTTTTTCTTCAATTCTTTCTTTATAATTGTGCAATACATAATCCTTGAGCTTAATGTCAGCAGCCATCCCCCTTCTACGCAATTTTAAAACAAAGGTTAAACATTTTCTCGGACAACGCTAATTTCAGCCGCCACCGATCATCGAATATTCTTAGAATCGGCGAATGACAAAGACGAGTACGTCGGAGGATTAATCGACGCGCGTCGAAGAGAACGTTCGTTTCGGTAGGCTCCGGTGGCATCCGGTAGGCGGGTCGTTTCGGAGACGGTGAGAAGCGTTCCCGGTTGTTTCGGGAAACAATACGACCGAGGAGAATCGCGACGCACGCGCCTCTCAAGGAGAAATGAGATTAATAAAGATTAGTAAAGTTGGAATAATATAATATGATCTCGTTAGAGCGATTAGCTCGCTGCTAGGAGCAGCCTGCAGAATGTCTGGCTTCTTCGTGAGCGCGCGCGCGAGACCGCGCGGTGGGGTACGCCAGGCACATAAGTCGGTAAGTCCGTAAGTAACCGTAAGACTCGGAGGGAGAACCAGAGACCCCGAACAGGAAGCCCTTTGCGTCTCGTACCGTGCGCCGCGCGGGTGTACCACAGACCGCGAGACCGGAATTAAATTTCCTTTTCTTCTTTTATCCGCGGAAACGACTACGAGCACGCGTGCCCCCTTCTCCCGGTCAACACTTTTTCCTCCGTTTCGATACCGATCCGCCACCGTCTTCGGCTCTTCCCCGATCGAGGAGGAAATCGCACTGTAAGACTTCGGACTTGAAAACTTCGAACATCCAAAATATAATCCTCTCCTCCCCGGTTTCGCGGCTTTTTACAACCGTTTAACCGCGGGTGTAATAGAAATAAAATAAATACAATAAAAGAAATCTTTGAAAATAGAATATCACTTTGGTAATATAATTAAAAAATTAGAATGTACATGCTAATTTTCATTTTATTTTTTTTTGCGTTCAGAGCGATCAGCTGTGCCAAAGGTATGCGGAATTAAAGGGTGAAACAACGAAGGTCCTTTGCGACAACGAACATCGCGAAGATACAGACCGATGGTACCGCACGCAAAAAACTGTGACTTCGCGGAAAGTGCAAAAAGTTTGCAACTTTTCCCTATTCAGCATCGAAGCGAGATAAATGCTCGCGCAAAAAATTCGTCTGGGACGCACCGGACAATTGTATAATTTGTTGAAGGTAACGAAAAAAAAGTTCACCGTAACGAAACATTACAATATCCACTGCATACTTCGGAGTGCGTGCGACGGCGAACGAACAGAAGGCAGTCCTAGAAAGACCGCGTTTCGCTCGAGAACCGGAACGCGACGAGAACGGATTTGCTGTATGTATGCGTGCGTGTTTAACGCGTGTGTGCCGCCGCGATTTACGTACGTGGCTGCGTAAAAAAGCGCGTCATAAAATGCTTCGAGACGCGCTCGTTCGTTAAAATCGTTCGGTTACGTAAAGGAAGTGACTCGATCGAAAAGAGCTCGAAGTCTACGCGAGGAATTCGTTATCATCGTGACGCGTGGAAAAGACCTACACAAGCGAACATACGCGTACATATTCCCGATCGCGCGTAGAATGTATCGTTGAATTTATGATTACATTCTATTCAGGATATAGAGCATCATCGTAGCTTAGCGAGCTGTTCGTTTTCGCGATCGAAAACAATGTGGCGAACGATAAAGAAAAGAAGTTTTGTAATTGGATTAGTGGCGGTTCACGCCGATATAGCCGACCTCGTATCGGATTGCGTGGCGTGTTTACACTTCGACACGTATGCCCGCACTGGAGGGGATATTCGTGTCCCGTAGAACCTACGCGGTTTTCTTAGATCGAGGCTTTACTGTATTTCTAAATAGATGTTCGCACGAAATGACGCATATTGCGACCAAGTATCAATTTCTTTGAACGCTTCCCGTTCTCGATTAGTTCCCGGCGATGATCCACGACGCTGCTCGCTTTCGACGACAGTCCCGAAACCGTCGATCCGAGGAAAATTCGAGGCGGTTCGCGGCCCTCAGATTTCCAGGATTCGATCGCGAGCCGACGCGAATCGACCGGTCTCGTAGGAACGAGCGGAAAGAGAGGAAAAGACGATCACGGGGGTAGTCGAGGTCGAACCGCGAACGACTATTGCGCAATAACCAAAGACGAAGAACCTTGTTCCAGACGTGGTACCGCGAATGGGAGGTTCCCGAGTCGCTGTAATCGGCAGATTAATGTTCGTTTCTCGAACCTAATCTCGGGCAAGTCGACCGGACGGTTCCGGATTCGTCCGGAACAACGTCTAGCTTGCGGTTCGATCGTCGGTTCGCCGATTTACGAGCCGAGAAATAAAGCTCGCTCCTCGGTCCGATAACCTTAACGACAGGGTGGAGGGTGTGTGTGTGAGAGGGAACGATGCTAGAGCGACAGCGCGGAATATCAACAAGTTTTCGAGGGAACGGGTTTAGCCAAGATTGGCTTCCGGCGACGAACGACAGAATTTTGATCGGCGCGCCGCGGAGCTCCTTTGGCTCGCGATCTCGTCGATCGAACGCATCGAAAGTCAGTCCTGACAAATTGACGATAATTCGCGACCGTTTGACATCGGTTGACATCGAAATCAATTCGTCGTAATAAAGCGATCGCCGACAATCGGCCCGATTACGCCAATGAACGTCCAATGTGGAAGGCGTATGCGGTATGCGGTAACACGCCGTAACACGCCGCGCGGACCACCGCACCGACCCGTCGATGTTTCTATGATTCTCAATAAAGCGCTTCGACGTCCGCGTCTGTCGCTGACGTCCACGCTGCTCCCTCTCCTGTCTCTCTCTCTCTCTCTCTCTCTTTCTCTCTCTCTCTTTGTCCACGTTCTCGACCGCTTCGATTCGGGGATGCTAGATTCTAGCCGCGTCTTACGTAATCGGACTGGACGCAGCCGACGTCGCGACGATTTCGAGAGCCGTCCGCCACGCCGCCGCGAGACGCTTTTTCCAAGAACCCGCACACTTCGACACGGTCTCCGCGGCCAGTTTCGCTGTCGTCGGCTCAGGAAATTAAAGCCACGTGGAATGTCGCGAATATTCGAGGATGTCATAAATTAGCCATTCTCGATACTGTCATCGCAGACAAAGTTTCTGCGACCGCGATTCACGGGAAGTATCTACGCCTTGTCCAATCAGACAGTGAAGTACCGGAGTCTCTTTGCTGCGTACCCGAGAATGTAGCATCGACTCTGACGCGCTCGAGCGGCCATGTTTGCGTTTACTGTCTCGTTGGAATAGTCTTTTTGTTGTAGCCTAGAAATTTCATTGAACATTCCGTTCACGTTCGAGTATAATATCTCGAAGAAGAAGCGACAGAACAACGTGAAAACTGCAACGTATCGCCAATGAGCGAAGCGACTCGTGCGAAATCGCAATCGATCGCCACCGCTGACAGGAGAAAAGCAGCCGCTCAGCGTTTCAAACGGAGCGCGGTAGGCTAACAAGGGGGTGAATCGCGAACCCGGAAATTTCGAGGATTACGAAACCTCGAGAACCGCGTAGCCATTTTTCTGCGGAATCGTTTAAACGATCGATCAATCTATTACCGATCAATTCGGAGAACCTATGCCTATCGGAATATTCTGTTAACACTTAGAAAGACAAATTTGTAAAAAGAAGTACTGTACACCGAAAGTGTACGACTTTTAAATGAGGAATATAGAGATGATTTTTTTCGGGTAACCTCTGGGGGAACCACTTCAAGAAAGCGGTCGCGACAATTTCGCGGAAGCGGACGAGAGCAGCGATTGCGAATTTTTTTCGCGAATTTCACGTTGCAGAATGGAATGGAATGGAACGGAATGGACTGGAATGGGAAGAGGCGACGAGGTTTGTCGAGAGGTCCTACCGTCGCGAGATCGTCTAGGGAAAATCAAGGGGTGGCGAGTAATTAAGATTACCACGAATAGAAATTATCGTCGGATTAAGCGCGTTATCGCGGTACCGCTAACAGCGGGTAGACCGGGAGAGAGTGCCACGGCTTAACAATGGTAAATATCGTTAGCGCGACTGTAATTGGAACACCAGGGAGAGGAGTCGCCGCTGTAACTCGAGCGTTCAATTAAGAGACAGACTCTTAACCCGCTCGAATCGTACGTTTCCACGCGTCGAATCTTCGTGCAGTCCGAGCCGGCACAAATTGTTGGAAATTAACGAACCGCGAGGGGGACGGGGCCAAGGGCCAACGAACAACGGGTGAAGGGGCCAACGGGGCGGGGGGCGATCTCTCGGATGCCACCGCTCGGCTTGTTCGCCGCGTTATTATTTTTAGCGGCGTTCTAAACGATAACGTCATCGGTCCTTCGTTCGCTCGAACGAGGTTTCGCGATCGATTCGCGTGCGATTCGATCTGGATTTCGATCGATTACCGCGATCCCACGGTTTTCGAATCGCCGGGCAATAGGTGCCTCGTAGAAACTAGTGTGAGAAACGAATCGCAATCGATTCTACTGTAATAATACGCCAGAGGTACTTATTACCAGACTGCCGGTTTTATGCATTTGTGATAAAAATGGCTGCGCACAATTTAAACCGGTGGTTGCGTTAAAAAGATTTAAGGAAATCGGTGTGTTAGTCTCAGTTTAACGAGATAATTAACGGAAGACGAACTTTTTTATTTGGCACCTGTGTCTTACAAACGATGCAAACACGTTTTATTCCGCACAAAGATCCGCAGTCCACTTATTACTACAGAATTGGCGATCCAAGGAAACGATTTTAACGAACCTGTGAGTCAATCAATCTGCCTAATAAATCTCCGCGGGAGCAGCGTCACGTCACTAATAAACGTAAAACTTGAAATTGGGAACCAGTTTGGATCATTGTTGAATTGAAGAACGTTGAATGAAGAACGGGGTTACAAAGTGGAAGCAAAGACAGCGTCGTGAAACCTTGGACAAGGATAATAAATTCCATAGGAAATCCTACCGCTAATACGCGTTGCACCGGGACGAGCTAGTTTCGACAAATTCTTGCACGAATTGTTCGAAAGTTCAAGCGATACGTGGATACACATAATAGCGAAGCCCGAACTGCACATGTAGCGTAGGTTCGGAAGGGACTGGTGGCACGAAGGAAGGCACGAAGGGCAGAGAACGAAAGAGGAAGACACAGAAACAGACCAGCACTCATGAATTTTAATGGGAGTTTGCTAGTCGGATCACCGTGGCGACCCATTGGCGTGCGATACGCGAACCAGCGCGGCGCAAAGAGTTTGCAGAAAGCGTGGTCTACTTGTCGAAAAAGAGAAAGATTAGCGAAACGGTTGCTGTTATTCTCAGGATTCTGTAAATAGCGGGGCCCCGCTGTCCCCTCGAATCCGATGTTCCGCCCAACACTTTCATCATTTTTCACTGATATTCGTTAACCACCAATTGTCCTTGTTCACCAGGGCGATGTTAGGGTGTCACTGTGCACTAAGATAGGAATGTTGTTACTCGCGGTCACTTTTACGTTTACATCTGTCACGTTACAGAGCGCGCGGAGGTGAAAGGGGAACTCGAAGAAACTGCTCGCAGTCGTAAAAGTGGAAAAAATATTCTCCCACTGAACTAAGAAAAAATTTTGATGTCCAGTCGAGTTTCACGCTAGACCAGCTGAAACGGCATATGCGACGTTGAATGTTCGCTCAGCATTGGAGACAGATACCACGGTTACTGGGCTCTATAAAATAAATTTATAGGGATCGTATTAACGCTTTGCACTCGGACCTATTTTAACAGGAGAATTAAACATTTCCTCCGATCAAGTCCGATCAATTGATATACCTCGTACAATACTTAAATGTCTAGTAATTGATTAAACATATTTAATAATATAAACAATATTGTGAATGGTGGTGAAGCAATTTTTAGCACTAAGGGTTAATAAAATTTGAAGAGTTGAAAACACAAGACGAAACGCGATGTTCGGTCGAAGGGTTAAAGGGGGATAGCGCGATGAAAAGGGAAAGACGAACGGGGCACGGAATCCCCGGTGTGTCGGTTGCCCCGAAACTGAAAGGGGTGCGCATGCACGGTCCCGTGTACCGTGTAGTATAGTGTGTCGCGTGTCCCGTGCGTGTCAACCGCGTCCCGCACAGCTTCCGATTTTATCGCGATCAGGTGTCGAGCACTTGTTCCGCGGTCGATGCATCATCGGCGATGAAACGTCCTATTCTGTAATCTGCGCGTTCGATGCGACTTCCTTCGGACGGATCGGAACGAAGCGGGCCGACGCGACGCGACGGTAATCAAGACGATCGGCCGCGCTAAATCACTCGCGAGATATAAATTACCGTCGGCGATCCGATATCGATAAGACGTAATTCGGGATAATAGGAAGGAACGAGGAGGGGGAGAACGGCTCTCTCTCGTCCGTCGAGGCTAGGCCCGTGGGAGGATCCATAAGTCTTCATTTCAGAGGGACCCCTATAGATTTCGATTAACCGTGTCGATCCACATGCTCGAACTAGCCGCGAGATTTTTCTTCGTTACCGCGGCGTAAGGCGTCACCTTCCTCTGCCAAACGATAAATTACGCGCGTTCTTCGCTGTTAATTTGTATTTTTTAAAACGTCGCCGCTCACAGTTCAGTATGTGTTTCAACGACCATGGGAATTTCAATCGTTTACCAACAAGCCGATTCCGCTAATCTAAGCGTGAAAGATTATGAGTATAGACAGCGGATCTTTATGCAAAATAAAATCTTTAAATTTTCCAAATGTTTTTACTGTTTTAAATTAGATCCACTAATTTTTGCCATAAATGCATAAAATCCGCTGTCGAATTATGAGTTTCCGTTAGAAAGCTATCGTGCGTCGAAGCGACGTCACCGATTCAAAACGCGAATACAACTGGACAGAATTTCTTTTAATTGAAACGCACGGGTCACAAGATTCGACGCGTCACGATGAGTCAGAATGTTCAAATGATCGTAATTTTTCGAGAAAAGTACACGCGTGAATCGTGCTTACTGGCACGGTAGAATACCCGTCCATTCGACGACGATAGGTTCCTGCGATGGTTGCTCTCGCGAGTATTACCTTGCATTCGCTAATCGCCAGGAGTTCGCTGTACGCACATAATGAGGGAAGAAGAAACGTTGGAAGAAGAAAATGCCAGATCAAAACCGGCGCATTCTTTAGCAGCCGCTCGGGAACATACTCGAAGTATGAATCGACCGCGATACAACACGCGCATTTATCACTTCGCGGTGGTAATCCGAGTTATGCACGGCTCCTGCTATGTTTAGCGTTGGCTAATACCGCGAGATTACGAGAACATAGAAAATGATACAACGTTTACCGTAACAAATGTAGTGAAATAATATTTATGGGCTTTTTTTTACGCGACGATTGCTTAAGCGCGCGTTACCCATTGAGCAAGAAAACACACAATTACGAGGGACGAAGGAGACACGCGCGCTCTCTCGGCTAATCCGACCGCGAAGGATCGACTAGCGGATTAAGAAATTGCGAAACGAAACTCGAAATTCCGCGAAACACTCTCGTTCGAAATGCTATCAATGTTATCGCGATTTCTATAATATCCGCGGTTTTATACACCGTAAGCGTTCTTTTTAATGTTCTCTTAACGAGTGCGCCGCGATCGCGACGACAACTTGTCGCAGAAAACCGGCTTGCCTGTGTCGGAAACTCTCGGTTAATGCCGGGAGCACGGTTCGAACGATTTGCCGTTCGCATACTCGGAAAAAATTTTCCTACCGAGAGCGACTCCGGATGGTTTCGCTCTCGTCGCGCCGCGTCGGACGGACTCGCGCCCCTAAGCTCCGCGTCCGCGTCTATCTCCCAGCAATTCCCGGGTCCATTACATCGTTATTAGGCTCGTAACGGACGCGTAAACGTTCCGGGGAGCGCCCCGCCGTGTTATTAATGGTGGATTTTTGTCTTTTTTCTGGCTGGCCGCTCGGAGCACTCGCCTCTACCCGAGAGACTCCCAGATCGTTCGCGGCGAATCATAGGTTCGTTCTTGCGACGAAGAATCGCAATCGGAAGAGAAAAGAAAGAAAAACGAAAAAAAAAGAAGAGGGATAGCGCGGCACTTACCCTCGCAGGTGAACTGTCCGTAGTGCTTGCCGCTGCTCTTGTCCCCGCAGACGACGCATTCGATGTTTGGGGATTTGTCGGTTTGCGAGCTGCCCGATTGGGTGCTGTTCGCTTGGCTTCCGGGAGTGGTGCTGGGTGGCAGCGGGTCCCTGGGCGTGAGAACGGCTCCGGCGGGCACCAGGCAGGTGATGTCCTCGGGCGTCGCGGAGGGTGTCAGGTGGGTCGGTGGCATCGGGGGCGGCGGGGCGATTTGTATGGGTCCCGGGCCTGGTACGGGACCGGCGGAGGAGGCGCCCGCGGCCGCGGTACCGGTCGCGGCCAGGCTGGCCCCGGGGTCCCGCGAGGGCCACGAGGGCGGCGCGGCTACCAACGCCACGGAGGCGGTGGTGCCGCGCGGCGGGAACCCCACCTCCAACGTGGTGGTGAACTCGGGGTGGTGGTGTCCCGTCGACACCCGGCCAGGGAACAACGTCGCTGTCGTGGCCGGGTAAACCACCCCGGCAGTCGCCAGGGCGTCAGCTCCTCCTGTCCCGCCTCGAACCACCCTGCCGGCTTCCTCTTCGCGCGAGCGAAGGATCCTCGAGGCTTCGGTTTATTCTTTCTTCTTTTCTTCTTCTTCTTCCAACTCTCCCTCTACCTTCGACCGCAACACCCGTCTGCACCCGCTGTCGCGTCTACACCCTTTCGGTTATATCGATATACGTCCCAGCGGCACTTTCCTTTCTCTTTCAAGGTATATCTTTGTTCACCGTCCGAATATATATGTATAGCTGTTTCAAGATTTCAGCCGGTTTCTCGCGCACCACCGAACTCGATCGCGCGAGTCCACGCAATCCAACGCGACAGACACTTGGGTATCCCGCGCACTCACTCGCGCACTGTGCAAAGTTCGCGTGGCTGGTTCGCCGCGACGAGCGGCATCGTCGTTCCCTCGGCCCGGCTGGTCCCCGAGCCTCGAAGAACGCGAACGTGAACGTGAACGTGAACGTGAACGTGAACGGGAACAGAAACGGGAACAGGAACGCGAGAGGCCGGGTTGTCCGGTCACCGATGCACCCGCGACCGGCCCGCCGGTATCGTTTCGATCGCGCGCTCTCGACGCGCCGAAACCGCCGCTCTAGCGCGTTCGCCTGCCGGCTACCACGACCGGACCACCGGCCGACTCTCCGTGATCCCGCGCGACAGCACTTCACTCTCCCGGAACGATATTCCCCGGCAGCTGC
The DNA here is from genome assembly GCA_028454225.1 of Lasioglossum leucozonium. NCBI lineage: Eukaryota > Metazoa > Arthropoda > Insecta > Hymenoptera > Halictidae > Lasioglossum > Lasioglossum leucozonium. The sequence goes on from CM052208.1 coordinate 10,512,125, forward strand.
CTGCCGCTGGTGTTCACCACTGAACTGCACTTGGCCCGCACCGGTACCGGTCGACTCGATCTCGCACAAGTTTCGAAAACGGAGGTCGTCGGGAACTCGCGTCGGAACGGAGAATCGGGAAAATCGGATACCGGGATCGGGATCGAGATATCGCGATCGCGCGCACGCGGTAGATCAACCGCGTATCCCCTCGTCGGTGTAGCCGGAGGTATCGTGGTGTATCGACGCTGGGCGGATGCGCGGTGGCGCGATCCACCGAGACACGAGGCGGAGAGGGTGTGTGCGCGCGGTACGCGCACCGCGGGACAGACGGGTCGGTGTGTGGGCGGGGGGTGGGAGAGAAACACCGTGGCTCGGGACAGAGGGAACGGTGAACGGAGAGTGAAAAAGAGAGAAAGAGAGGTGAGGAACGGTGGCCGAAAGGACGCCGGTGACGGAAGGTGGGACCAGAAGGATCGAGGAGGAACGAGAGCGAGCGAGAGGCCGCGAGCGTCCAAGTGTGAGAGAGAGTGGTGGAGGAGGAGGAGGAGGAGGAGGAGGTGGAGAGAGAGAGAGAGAGCGAGAGAAAAAAAAGAGAGAGAGAAGGAGCGCGCGCGAGCGCGCGACCCAGTCGATAAGCTGCGCGTGTGCCTCTATGTTCCCTTTGCGCGCTCGTGCCGTCACAAGTAGGAGGAGGAGAAGAGAGGTGATACTCGACTACCGCCTCGATACGACTATTCTTGGGGCCGACCAGAGACCGACTGCCGACTAAGTCGACCCCTGACACCGACCTGCCCCCCACCAGCTCGAACTCTCTCGCGGGTTTCTCGCGGGTTTTCGCCGGTTGCCATGGCTACCGAAGGTGGGGTCGAGTCCCGGGCGCGCCCCGATGCGACTCTCATTGGCTGCGAACCTGCCCTACCCTCGCGCCCTCCGGCCGCTCTCCTTGCCGCACCGATCTAGCCGAGCGTCCACTTTGCCGCCGAAGAGCATAGCATACGCTCTTTCCTCTCTCCTCCTTCCCTCCTCCACCCTTCTCCGACGTACCTACCTCTCTCTCTCTCTCTCTCCCTCTCTCTCTACCCAACCGATCTCCTCTTTCTCTTCTTTTCTCCTCTCTGCTCTTCTCTTCTCTTCTATTTCCTTCTATTCCATTCTCCGCTGTTCCACTCGTATACATACTCCGTTCAATCGGGAGACTTCTTCGCCTTTTTTCGACATCTTTTTACTCGTACCGGGTTACCCGATTTACCGATTTTTCGATACACCCGCTGAAATCGAACCAGTTTCGCGAACGCACCGAATTGCTCGGAGCTTTGTCGTGTCTGCCTTCTCGTCTCGTGAAAGCTCTTTATCGCGTACCCGCCCAAAGGATTCGCGTGTATTTTTTCATTTTTCGTTCCTGGAGGAACGAAGCGTACGCATCGACGACGAGCAGAGTGTCTCGACTGTTTTCGAGTCGTGGCTATCGGAAAATCGTTATCATCGGTCGATCATCGTGTCACGGCGGACACCTGGAACACCCTGTCCTTTGACCCTTTAAGAACGGGAGCTTATTCTACCTACAGCTTCCTCGTCAGAGATCGACACGAGCAAAATTTGAAAATAACAATTTCTCAACTCCACCGAGAGTTGATACGTAGGAACACCGTTAAAAATGAAATTCTGGAACCGATGGGTTTCGTCGGCGACAGGTGTTTCCGTCACGAGATCGAACTCGAAAATCCTGGCGGAACAATACAGTCGACCGACCGACCGGAATTTGTCGTGACCGATCAAAACGTGGCTGGGCTCGATCGAAATCGAGACCGGAGAGCAAATCCGGTCGAGGAGATTGCCGGTGGAGAGGTTGGAGCTCGTATAGAATAGCGTCGAACGTCTCGGTGAAATACGACGTTAGTGGGACGATAAGGGAATCGTTGCTCGTCTTTCGCGGATTTTCTTAGGTTTCCTTGGATACTTTTACGGGAGCGGTATTCTAGGTGGATCGCGATGCCATCCGGGAAACGGAGGAGGAAGACAGGTTACGGGGCGAGACGGCGAGAGGGTGAGAGGGCGAGAGAGGGCTAGAGGGCGGCGACCAATGGGGACGTGGAGTCAAGTGGGGCGCGAAAAATGGGCCGGGCCGCTTCCATCCACCCCCGAGGCTAAGGGTGAGGGTAAGGGTGGCCGCGAGAGCACCGGAGTAGGGTAAGCCGACAGCCTCGAAGACGACCGGGCCGTCGTCGCAGGGTCAGTCGGGTCGCAGGCCTGAACCTCTGCGTTTCTGCGCCTTTGCGCTTTCGTGCTCTCTCGTGCTCTCTCGTGCTCTTTCGCTTTTGCCCTCTAATCTCTCCCTCGCTATCTCTCCTGCATTCCCCCGTTTCACCGGTTCCGTCGACATCGCGCTCAATTTAGGAGTGCGCCGGGTCCAACGTCGTGATCTTGTTACCCTTACGCTTGCTCGCCGTTAACGATATCCTCGCTCGATTTCATACATTTTACATTCTCGGGATCGTTTCGACGTTACCGCGCTCGTACAACGATTTATCGATACGTACTCCGCAGAAATGTTTTAACGTTTTAGCATCCTAGGGAGCTAAGCAGCGGATAATTGGATAGCGTACGAATACAGGCTTCGTTTCTCGTATCGGGTCTCGCTGACGTATGCCCCGTCTTCTTGCGATTCTTCGGAACGACTATTATTATTAATTTCGAAATTCCACGGGCTTTCGCAACACCGACATTTACTCGGTTGCGATCCTCGTTCATCTGTCCACGGCATATGCGAAAATACAAGCGCGAGGCGCAAGGAATCTTGTAACTGGTCGAAGAAACGATCCTCTTTCTCATAGATATTTGCATAAAGACCCGCGGTAGCGGTCTCTCGTCGGGACAAATTGCTTCCGAGTATTCTAATGAAGTTACTAGGCATCTAATTTCCAACGGACGGGCCCGTAACAGCGATAGATCGTTTCTTCCAAGAGAGAGTGAGAGAGACAGAGAGAGAGAGAGGATACCTAGCAGAAGGAAACGTCTATCGAATTTGTGTTCCCGTAGCGAAGCAGTTAACGGTAACGCGATCTTCGACTGATCGAACCGGTAAACGCCGTGGTAGCCGGCGAGGGTCAACTTTAGGTTGCTTTCAACCGCGGTCAAAACGCTTCGCGCAACTGCACGAACGTCTCTCCGGCCGAGCAGCGGTCGAGATCCTTGCCGACTGGCACTCGCGTGATCGTTCCTTACGAATCGAAGATACGGATTTTTTAACGTCAATTTTATTCGTAAACAGGTGGACTTTGGTAAAAAAAATTCAATAACCAATTTTTAAACTGTTCAATTCATACAATTTATATTTCCTAGCAACACCGATTAGGCATTTCAGTATATTTCAAGTATTATTCCTCCATTATAACTCGAAGAATTAACCTTTCTCAAACATACCTAAGCGTTGCTCTAACTTGGACCAACACATTCAGCACATTCTGCTTGAAATTTCCACGTCCAGCAAGGAATTCGAAGGAAATTATTCAAGCTCCCTTTGGACACGGCGGAGTCGTTAAAACGCCTGCTAATAGGCCTCGGTAACCACATTGTTAACGAGCTCGCCGCGTCGAACAAGCGATTGCAAATCGAACTCCGAATAGCCACGTTCGAACGCGCGAGACGCGCGACGCCGAGAGAGTTTTGCAATAGAGCGTCTCGACAGAAAAGTTCTGCAACAGCAGGCTGTTGCCTGTCGAGCGCGAAGCGTCGTATCGACGAGATTGACGCGACGCGATCGCTTTTCGGGCGAGCCGGTAAATAAATAAAACTCTGTCGGATCGTTCTCGGTGGGGCCGTGATAATCGTGGTCGCGCTCGAAGATAGAGGGTGACGCGCGATTCTTGGCACGTGCCGGAAAAACCATAGCCGATCGGCACCGTCGCGGAGGAAATATACTCGCCTCGGTTGCGCGCGGATCGCGGAGGCAGCGCGAGAAGACGACAAGAGAGGAAAGGCTCCGGGTAATCGCGTTTGATCGTTGGTCGAAGCAGGAATGCTCGAGAACGGCCGAGTACGCGTACCACTGGCAACGAGCGAGAGAAAGAATGAGAAAGAGAGAGAGGGCGAAACAGAGGAAGAGAGACAGAGCGAACGAGAGTGCCTAATGGTCGTGTCGGGTCTACAGGATGGTCGGCGTTGTCTGTGGTGCGCATAACGCGAGGAGGAGTCGAGGGTGGTAAACCTGGTAGCGTAGACGGGGGCAAGAGAGAGAGAGAGAGAGAGAGAGAGAGACGGAGCAGGGGGTCAGAAGAGGGAACGGGGGGACAAGGACGGGGCTCGAAGGAGGGGAGCAAAGGGGGTTGGCGCCGCGTACAAGTGCATATCGGTGAAGGGGTGGCCGAACAATGCGCTCGTTCAATGCGCTCTAGATATGATTACCGGAAACCATCCCATAATTACTTTTTGTACGTCGAAAACGTACCGAGCCCCATCGTGTTCCCCCCTCCCTCCCGCCGCTCTTACCCCCGATTCTTTCCACCGTTAAAACCACCGGCGCGGCGCGGCGCGGCGGCCTGCCGTCCTCGTTGTTCCTTCTGTTGCCCCCTGCCGGCTCTCTCCCTCTCGCCCTGGCCTCGCGGCCGCCCTTAAAACACTCGCGTTTCGCCTCGTCTCGCCTCGCGTCGCGACTGCTACGAGAGCCAACGGCCTCCTTGGCGTTTCAACCTGACACGCGCGATGCTTTTAAAGTGCCAACCAACGTTCCCGCGGCACCGGAGATGATTTATCGAAACGCGAGGAGCATCGCCTTCCTTCGATTCCATCGGCTGTTCGCGGCGCGCGTCGTCGTCGTCCCGTACGAAACGCTCGCGTCGAACCCGCGCGTCTTCGTCCCCGTCCAGGAAGCCTCGTGTCTTCCGCTTGCGAACGATTTTCGATTCTCGTCCGGGAACACTTGTTTCTGCAAAATCATGCGGCAACCTGCCAGCGTTCGCTACTCTGTTTACGGGGTATCCTTCTGCGCCCCCTTCTGGACATACAAGAACTATATTATAATTGAAAAACTAAATTTACAACGGCTCTGTGAAAAACAGATCTGGCCGTTGATGTATTCTTTGTCGTGAACGATAAAGAGCATAGTATTTTGTTTGCTGGACCCCGAAATATTCGAATACGTTGTTGAAACTTTTAAAAATTAACCTGTTGCGTTTCATCGGTTCCCCTTTGCTTTATATTTTCCGTATAACAACCTTTATTGTTTGCATTAACTATAATTGTGATAAAATCGCTGGTCTCTTTCGTTTCGCGTCGGCTAAATCTGTGCAGCCGACGGGAGAAGCACGCGAACCAAGAATAAGTCGGCGGACGATGGGAGTGGCTCGAGCTCGTCGTTCGAAGAGTCGTTGTGAAATATTCGCGGGTACGAGCCGGCCCGCGATTTCCAATTTCTCGCGGATACACGGTCTGTATCGGAGGGACGCGGTCTCGACGCGAACGTTATCGGCGGTGGCCAATACGGCGGGCTTAAAAATCAGATTGGGGTGGGAACCCGAGACCGGAAACAGGGACGCGTTGTTAGCGGTCGCTGGGGAGGGATGGGGGAGGGAGGGGGAGAGTTGGGAACGCGAACAGGCGAACAGGAACTAAAGCAAAAGCGCGGCAAAGGGGAGAATCACTGTGCGCTCGAAGCGGTGGTTACCGACACTGGCAGTGGCACGGGCACAGGCATAGACACGGACACTGCCGAAGCACAGAGTCGGGGTAGGAGGGGCGGGGCGGGGGCGGAGGCAGCTACATTATGAGTGTGTTCATATTTCCTGCGTAGCCTCCTTCCTTCCCTTATCTGTCTTCTCTACCCTCGGAGCCCTTTTGTTCGCACTCTTTCGACTGTTAATGCCGCGAAATTAACTCCGGCAGGAGCGAGTTTAAGAACCGCTACAAGGTATATACGTACTCCCGTTTCTCGTCCAAAGAGCTACCCGAAGGCGATCTTCATTGTGCCGTCGGTGTATTATTTTAACATTATCTGTTACTCGACTACCGCTTAATTAATTTATTTATGAACCGTCGCAGGAGCGCGCGCGCGAGCCCGCTTCGACGTCGCCTCGGTCGAGTATCGCGAGGAGGGAGAGAAAGAAACCGTGGGACGAGGAGCAACGGCCGTTGAACGGAAAGAGAGGACAGAGCGACGGGGCCGAGGGGCGCGCGAGGTGAAATGAAATTGGTTGGGGTGGGCCGAGGTCGGGAAAAGAGAAGAACGGAAAGAAAAGAAAAGGGAAGGAAACGGGAGAAAGAATGAAATCGTCCCGGTAGGAGATTTGTCTCTGGAGGTTCAACGGTTCAACCCCTTGTCGCGGTGGTCGTCGCCTCGCCTCTCCTCGCGTCTCCCGTCGCGGCGCGGCGTCCTTACACCGTCGTACACCATCGTGCAGCCTCGCGTCGGCTGATCTTCCTCGAGCGAAAGACGCAGCCCTAATAACGCTTCCTCCTTTATTGCCTCTCCGCTTTATCGTCCGGCAAAGAAACTACCCCGCGAAAAGGGTGACCACTGGCCGACCCTCCGCGCGATCTTCGATCTCTTCCGTTTCCGAACAACCTCCGATTAAAACGTTGTCCGGACGAGGAGACTTCTACCATGGACTCGAGGACAGACTCGATTTCCGGAAAATACTGCACCGTCCCGTAAGTAATGTCGTCCCTCATTTCACTTTGCATGAAGAGTATTATACGTCGAGAGTAGATGCACGCTAAAGAGTATTCTTTCGAAGTGAATTTAAAAGGGTAGCCCAGCCAGTGCCGGATTAACCAATGAGCAAGGTAACCACGTGCTTAGGCTAGCAGGAGAAGGGGGTCGCTGTATAGAAATTTTCTGAATTTTATTAGTAATAATATTGCTATGTGTCTACCAAGTAAATGATAATTACTGACCCAACTTTTATTAATACCAGTTATTAGCGAAATGATCGAAAATGCGCTGAAGCAATCCTGTATAAGGGGAACTCGAATTCTTTCAATTAAGTGCTTGGGCCCTCGAGAGGTCTTAATCCGGCACTGAGGAGACGTTCTCGCCTCCTCGGACAATAGATCAAAGGCAAACGTAATTAATTTGTTCGCCGAAAAATGGAGGAAAAAAAAAGCGACGTTGCTCACGGGATGACCTAATATTTGGAAAGGAGCGTACCGGACGCTACGCGACGGGCCGGACCGGGAGATCGAGCGATTCATCAAACTATTCGGGCGGTCCGAGGGGTGTAACCCCTCCGGTAAGGGAGCGATGGATTTGCATAGGGGACCGATCGAGGTTTCTTCTCGCAACTCGGCCGGTCAGACAGGACAGGACAGAACAGGACAGGACGGGACGGGATGGTCAGTCGGCCGGTTCGGGATCACCTGTCCCACGATTATCCGGGGTCAAGATTGCGAGAGGGACTTTCGGGAACGGGCCCCCTCTAGCAACAACGTCTCCTCGACGTCCGAGTTTACGATAAATTAATGGTTTTCCGAGGGTCAGCCTCTAGTCGGTGGCCGGTCTCACGCGAAAATTCAAATCGCCAACTGTCCTCTAATTATTTATGGTCGTTGGCATTGTGTCGGCCTCCTTTGCGAAACGACACTGGCCGGACAAGGTGCGCGCGCAAGCGGCGCCTCTGGACGAAAATCGAAACGCGGTCGTTGTCTCGTATCGATCCTGCGATACATTTAAATTACGTTCTAGCCTACAGATCATTAAGATCGGTGGAGGGGGAGGTGCCTCTTTGAAAATGGCTAGAGCGATCATTTTGACATGGCTGCGCAGACGACCAATCGTCTGAAATGCGTCACGTTCCCGTGAAACGGACGATCTCGCGAATCTTTGACCAGCTGGATCGTCGGATCGGCTTAAAAAGGAGTAGCATGCGAATATCCGAAACTGACCGGGAAAACGATGCACGGTGGCTCGGAAGCGCGGACAAAGCCCCAGCGTCCCGAGCCCCATTGAAACGGTTCGAACGGCCCGAGACGAACAATGCTCGTAGGATCATTAACGACACCGAGAGTCGGGGCCGAGCGAGTATTCGTAATTCCATCGCGTCGCACCGGGAACGGAGAAAGAGAAAGAAAGACGAGCGGAGAAAGAAGGAAAAAGCCACGGCACGGTACACGAGGAGAAACGCGCGGCGACGCAGGTGGGACGCTAATGGTTCCGCGTCAAACATCGGCCAACCGTTTAAAGGCTCTCTCGTTCAGCTTTCCTGTCGTTTCATTAATCTCCCGTGAAATTTTCCCGTGTGTAAACAGCTTTATTGACAGCTCGTTCGATTCTCTCACCCTGCGAACCCACGAAATTGCGAAATTTCCACGGGAAATCTCGGTTTTGCGCGGCGCGGTGATCGGAAGAACGGCCGCGCGTCGCTCGCAGATGCGTCGCGTCCGTTCTCTCTCTCTTTCGGGTCAATCGTTAACGTCCGGCTGATCCGATTTCCGTTTTCCATTATCGCGCAGATGTTTCCACGCGATCCCGCACCGAGAAACAAGCGCGTTCATGTTTTTTCTTTTCTTTTTTCCTTTTTGCCCGAACCCGGAGAACTTCGAATCAATTTGCGCACGGTACTTTTCTCGTTATTCCTCGAGGGAGCGCGACGCGACGCGAGTCTTTCGGAGATGGCAGTCACGAGGGACGAATACGGCGCGGCGCAATTGCACGGAACGACAGAAAAGGAATCGAGGATTGCTTCCCCCTAGCATTGCGCGCTCGACATATGGCCGCTGATACCAATTGCCGAAGGTTCGAATCTTGCGGCGCACCTACGCACCACAATGCCGCAACGATATACCCCCTGTTTGGTAATTATTCCACGCCATCTTTGTTGTCAATGTCATTATACCGAACAACTTCTCCCTAGACGCGTAATTACGCGTTCAACGAATGTTTTCTTTGTGAAAATTTGTATTAACTTTCTCCGAATTCGGCACCGTAGACGAGAGGCCGCTTTGGTGAACATTTTATTGCAAACAGCCTTTTATAATCAGATTAGATCAGAGCAGATTAATCGAGAACGAAACGAACTCTTGAAATAAATAAAATAAAATCTACAATAATTTCGATGTTTATCAACAGAAATGTTAAAGAAGTTTCAAATCCTCTCGTTTTTCGCGGTGAATTTTGAAAAAAATATTCCACCACAGTATCGATATACGTGTCGACGCGTGGTGGGCGCGTATAGGATACGAAAGAGCACGAATTAATTGCGTGGAAAGGAAATACCAAATACTACAAGCAACGTACGACGTGGTGCTCGAAGTTGAAAACGCATCGCGAGGGTAGGGCGATCGAAAGCACCTACTCGCAGGGAAGGCAAAGAAAGATACGACGAGGGTGGCAGGAGTCCCCTGGGGGGCTCCATTGTCCGGAATACCCTGATTAAAAACCCATTCCCTGGTTACGCGCTTTAGAAAGTCGTTCGAACCTGAAATTTGAGAGTACTATGCGATATCGTGCGTACACCGCGATCCGTTTACGAGTCGGGACGAATCCGGAACGAATACATACCGGGACGAGCCGAGGGAACGAATGGATCCTGTTCTCTATTTTCTGGTCTTTCCGATGCTGCTGCCGCGATATTACGGCTTGTTTCATTACACAGGGATCTTCGGTTGTTCACAGAGAGACGACGACGACGACGAAGAAGAAGAAGAAGAAGCAAAAGTTAGCGAACGAGAAATTCACGAAAACACGCGACCGTTGCGGAGAGCCGAGGGAGCGGAGAGGAGAGGAGAGGAGAGGAGAGGAGGATTTCGGTGGTTAGCCGGAGACGCTAAAAGCCACTCGGCGACGTAATTAGCAGCAGCGGTGATAACGGTGCCACAAGCGCGGCCGCCACCACCACCCTCCTTTCGTTTTCACCCTGTTCGCCCTGCTCTCCTCGTTCGTCTGGTTCGCCTTGTCCGCCGAGCGAGAAGGGCGAACCACTGTTTTTCTGGTCCATGAATCTTTTAACCTGGTGTACGGCTGGTTCGTCGAGGGAAGCCCCTCGCGTGAAAAACGGTAAGCGGATACAGTTGTTTGTCATCTACCTGTTCACCTGTACGTTTTCTCGAGCACACGCGAGTCATGGGGAGTCAAAGGGGAGCCGCCGGCGAGATGAAGCGTCACGACGCGACTCGTCTCTTGTATCCACCTCTAATCGATTCAGATCCTGTCGCGTCCAATCGCGTGCAACTTCCATTACAACTGGAATCGCATCGCAACCAGTTGCGTCCAACTTGAAACGCTTCGCGCGTTCCAACGACGAGACTCCTTTAATGACAGCGCGCCGCGCCGATTGGAATACGCGTCCAAGATAATTTTCGCGAGGCTTTGAAGAACGGCCGCGCGCATCAGCGTCTTTTTCGTAACGAAATATCAGGCAGGCCAGAGAGAGAGAGAGGCGGGCCCATTTAGTTCGAGAGGGATCCGTGTTACGGGCGAGCCGAGGGATGGTGCTAGCTTTAGAATATGTATACGCGCGTATACGTGTAGGTACGTGTACGCCGCGTCGGTGCATCGAGTTAGACTCGATAATCATCGGAGAGACGGACGGTCAGCGATTCGAGGGCCTATTCACGCGGCGTTACGCAGCCTTTCACGGATATCAGGTTGCCCATTAGCGACTAGAGAGGCTGTCCAGTAATTACGGCTTAATTAATCCTCCGAGGCTCCACTCCGACTCGACTGATTAACGCGCGCCACTCTCAAAGGAAGAGCCGGCAATACGATGACCTTCCACGCCGAAAATCCGCTACCGTGACCTCTGCTCGCTTCTACGGTACGTGGACCTGCTCCTTCTCTCTCTCCTCTCTCCTTCTCTCTCTCTCTCTCTCTCTCTCTCACTTTTCTCCTCTCACTCTCTCCCCTCCCCGTGCTCCTGCTTTCGCGTCGAATGGATCGCGGTCGTTCCATCGAAGCTCCGAGACTCTTCCGTCGCGCAAATACTCGAGATTTTCTCTCGGACGCTTCGCAAGTCTATGGCCGTCGTAGCTCGATTCGCACGGCGCCGTATAAACACCATAAGCCGTGAGACATAGCTCGAATATTCGACGCGATTATCACGGGAACATCCTCTTACAGGACAACAGTCCCTTGCCGTTGCGGTAATAATATATAATATAATAAATTCAAATTTGAAACTCATACCCGAAATGGCTGGATTTCGACGAAAGATCACGAGGAGAAGAACCAGTTTCGGTGGAACGGGGAAGAGGGAGACGGACGAATCCTCTCGACTCTTCCGAGTGTACGGGTGACAACGGCGACGACGTGGAAAACGGCAACGGTATGGTCGTCCGGGACGAGCATTCCGAAAGGTAATTACTTGATGCTAGACGCAGACAATAGGTAGCGTACCCTTTGCTCCGCGTGAGAAACAAAAACCGCCCGTTGGCTGGTTCGTATACCGGCCTGTTTCTCGTATACCTGTCCTGCCAGGGGACTCGCCGGAGAGCCTACTCGGAGATTATGCCTTTAACGTCTTACCCAATGAATTACATAAGCATTAATCAACGGAGCGACGACGCGACGCACGGCCCCCGGTCGGAGGCATCGGCGACTGTTTCTACGATACGTACAACGTTTCTCGACGACGCATCGTCGGATCTCGTCTATACTCGCGAACAATTCGACGATCTTCTCGTTTGCGTTCGCGATTCCTTGAATTTTTCACGGAGTGTCGCGTCAATTTTTTCGCGAAACTTTAAAATAAAGAGAAATAAAAAAATTTGTCGAATCAATTTCCGTGTAAGCGACTTCATTATTTCAATAATTGCGAGACGAAAATTATGAAACCGGTCATTTGACCTGGAGGTTTGGCATAACCGAGAGCCCTGAGATGTAAACGTTGACTCATCGATTTGAATAGAAAAAAGAAACATCGAAAAATAACTGTTTATCTTAACCAATGTGTCAATTTAACACCGCGGGACAGATTCGGTTCGCGAAACGAGGGACGGACGGTGGTTAAATAAGTTGTTTCAAATTTGCAACGTGTTAAACGATGAATTTAGTACAGAAAATGCCTTCCATCGCCAACATTTATCCATAGTTTCACAAACGATCTTACATTTATCGTCGATATCGGGCCGCCACGCGTTTCGCGTATCGTCTTACGCGTTAAGAGGGAATCTTGGGACTTACGTGGTACTCGACGCGTGACAAAACGTCGACGCTCGCCAGAGGTTCTTCTGGAGGCGAGCGGAGCGTCGTTAAATATTCACGGACCATCGGCAGGTTCCCATCCCGCGTGGATTTTCTCCCCGATGAATGGGAACGATGGAAAACGGTTGCATACTAACCACCCACACGTTAATCGTCAATCCTGTTAGCGGCGCCGACAGGGCGCCCTCCCGCGGCAAAGGATCATCCCTTAATCTGTTCATTCGCATCCCTGCGGCTCTCTCGCATCGGCCCACCCGCGCGAACAGAGACGGCGCGCTACGACCGAGTGATTTCGAAACTCGCACCCCGTGCCAAAACTCCCCCACCTGCTACACAACCACCTCGCAACCCCCTACCCCCTTTCCCCTTGCCCCTTTCCGCTGCCCCTTTGGTCGCCTCGTCGCAACGCGCCGTGCTGGAACCCTCGACGCGCTCTCGAGCCTTCGTCCCCTTCACCCCCTCGCTCTCGTTGTCCCGACTCCTTTCCCCCCTCCTGCTCCGACACTGTCCTCATCCTCGTCCTCGTCCGCAACCCCCGCCCCCACGGCTAACCCGTTCCGCCGTTTCTTTTTGTCTCGCAACCGCGCGACAGCGGTATACCGTCTTTCGCAACTAGCCCCCCCCTCGTCTGCGCTCGATACGCGAAACCGCAAACGAGTAAACCATCGTGCCCGGAATATTAGGCTCGGGAACAAGTCCGTTCGCATTTCTCGGCAGGAATGTCGCCGGTGTGCACCACTTCTCCGCGAAGCTTACCCAATCAACGATGTATGCGCCGTCTCGATCTATGACCTTCTCCCGTCCGTTCGGTTTCCGCGACCTTTTACAGAGCACAAGTGGCGGCCGAGCTTTCACTCGGGGGACCAAAAATTATCGAGTTTTCGGAATGCGATATCACCGAGTTCGGCGAACAAATACTGGAACTTTAAATTCTGCTGCGCGGAATCCAAGCTTCGGTGCGCGGAGTTCGAAAGTCGCGCAACACGAGCGAAGTTGCTCGATTTCAAGCGCGTTTGAGAGGTTAGGACGCTGCCGTAATAGTTTCCAGGGGCGCGTATGGGTCAGATCTTGGATTCCGCGCACTGGAATTTAAAGTTTCATTATTTCCTCGTCGCATTCTATAATATTACATTCGGCGAATATCTAAAATTTTTGGTCCCCTCGGTAAAAGTTTCGCCGAGTTTAGCTTTTAGATACCGCGTCGTTGCTTACTGGTACCGAACGGTCCAATTTACTCGGCAATCGACTCGGGAAATGTTGATTTCACATAAAGATTCGCAGTCTGATTACTAGACTGCGAATGTTTACGCTATTTTTAATTTTTGTAGGCAAGATTCAAGAAAGTGGGATCAAATAGAAACTTATTTTCCGTGATAGTAGTCTTTATAGATCTGAAATAAATAAATATCGTATTAAATTCTGTGAAATGCAATATTCCAGCATTTTTTGAAAATTTCTGGAAGCCGTAAATGCATATAGATCCGCAGTCTAGTAATTACCATTGTCGTATGCGACCCGATAGCATCTGTATTTACGTGTCGCGACATCGACGCGCTTCTGTACCTCTGCGGATCCAGTTCGGTACGGTTCAGTGGCGGGTATTCTCCCTCTCCCTTGTTGAGCCGAGGGCACGCGAGTCGTTTTGTCTCGCGAGATCTCTGGACCGACATGAGGCGATGCGACGTCGCCGCGCCCCGGCCAAAATAAAGGATGAAAGGCGACACCTTAATAAACACGTTTCACAACGCCGAAGAAGAACTGCCAAGCACGAGCCGCACCGACCGACCGACCGACCGGGTCGACCTATCCCGGTAGAAGAATAGCCTACGAGGATACGGATACGGATACAGATACGTGTACGAGCACGGATGCAGCCAGAAAAACAGGTAGATCTGTTCTCTACGTATACATACATACGTACGTACGTACACGGACTCCCTGCTCTTTCCACTTACTCTCCTCGACTCCTCTCCTCCGCTACTTACCGTTCTCGCGCGACGGGTAACGCGACGCACAATGGATAAATGAGATTTTTTGCGAGCGATTGAGATCCGAGAGAGCGGCCAAGGGAGTGGCGGTGAACGAAGAAACGAGGATGGGAGCGCCGAGGGACAACAGGGAGACGAGGGACGACGAAGGGCATCGTTCTCTCCCCCGGGAACGACCGAGAGTATACCGATGATAGGGTGCATCCCCCGAGACCGAGACCGAGGGCTCCGAGAAAGGGTTGAAAGAGAGGAGGCTTTTAATACTTGCGGTATCGTCCCGTTATCGCCGATAAAATGCATCGACTGGATTACCATAAATAGTCCGCGTCGCGTCGTTCGAAATTCTTCGGCGTCTCCTTCATCTTCTCGAACTCCGACTCTTTCTTCCCCAGTCCTTTGACCGATACGGATATACAATAGTTGTAGGTGACGAGGGATTAGCTCTGTTTGTTGGTCCGATGGCGTCATTTATGGAATCCTGACTGCGATGAAATTTTCTGACTTGGCATTTGGGTTGTCCAGAAATCAAGTACAACGCTGAAATTTTGAAAAGCGTTCAACCGCGATGGTATAAATTCTGACTTACGTTCTACGGTAGACATAGCACCTCGACGTACGTCTACGCTGAGAAGTGTCGGTCCACGGCGAGAGTCGTGGTGATCCGTAGACGGGATGTTGAAAAGATCCCCGCACCGGGACTCCGTCTCGAAGATCGCGGGCCGGGCTCGGACCGAGCGGCTCTGAAACATTAGCATTATAAATGCGAGCCTCGGCGCGGCTGCCGGTGTCGCGTTAGCAAATTGGCGAGTTTCTAGTATCGTTGCGAGATCCGGCAACGAGTACCAGCCACGACCAGTACGAAAACGGTGCAAGGTTTCGACACTAGAGCGCGCGAGACTGGCGGACACGGCTAATTAGGGGAAGCCAAGCCCCCGCGTCATACCGGGATAATTAATTGAAACGCGGATTAATGCCAGAGGATTAATCTCCTGCTCCCTCTCCCTCGCCGGGCTGTCCCGTCGCCCCCTCTTCCGCCCCCGAGCCCCTACGCTTCTCTCCCGTCCCATCCCTACCCTGGCATTCCTTTCCCTTGCCGGCTATCCTAGTTTCGTTCCGGATCAACCTCGACGCGACGTTCCTTGACCCAGCGGTGGCTAATCTAGCTCTAGCGTTTCTCGCGATTTTCCGTCCCGCTACCACACTGCCAGCTGAAAACTTGGCAATCGGGTCGTTGTCGTTCGAGGGCCGAGACGAAACTCGCGATTCGCTCCGCCCCGCGGCCGTTCGACATGGCGATCTTAGCCGAGCAACATTATTTTTATTTCTACTTATACCGCAAGACCCGTGACCCATTTATCATCTTCTAATCCCGTTAAAATTTAAATTAAATTCAAAGTACAGTGACAAAAAGAACATACTTTTCGCGTTTACTCAATTTTTACAATTCTCAGTTCTAAAAAGCATTAAAAAATCTCAATCCTATAAAATATCGAAAGAACAAAGGGGGCCCGAATTAATATTTTGAGGGGCCGAATATTTGTAGCTCCGCCACTGCCGTAGACTCTCCTACGACGCTCTTCCTATCGTCTCCCTTTAGCCTGAATTTTTCCATTCCGCCGTTACGTTTGAAATGAATTTCAGTTATCAGGAAATTTCCCTGTAAATGCAGAAATTAGCCTGGTTCGTTCCGAGTTTCTTACGACGCGGTGCAGAAATTAATCCCGTTCGTTGACTGTTCTGTCTTCGAGCCAACTCCAAAGTGTATCTTCCTCGGAAAAATTGTTTCTGCTTCCCGATTTGCAGATTAAACATCTCGGAAATATTACTCTGAGAACACTTCGACGTCGCAATCGCCACGCCATCAAAAATGTTTCCATCGACGTATTTCTCAAAGTACCCATACGGTCGTTAACGATTATCGGTGCATTTCGACGATTCGCACGATTTCTATCGCGCATAGAACCGCTCAATTAGACCATTTCCGAGTGGAGATCGTCCTATTCGACTGGGATCTTCTCGACCCGCGATAATAGGATACCGTTCCTCCCGTTTATCGGCGCGAAGAACAGATAGATTGAAATTGCGAACGTGGGACAGCGCGACACGAGGACGACTCGACCTCGGAACGCGGTCGCTTCGTTCGACGATCGGAGAATTTCGTCGGAGCATACCGGGTCCTTGTGGCAACTCGAGCGAGATCGCTCGTCTCGTACGCGGTACCGGTGTGCCGTAACGAGAACCACGAATGCGATCCTTGACACTGTACCGGTGTGCGGTGCCGTGCTTGATGCCGCTTCATGCCGCGTTGCTGCTATCAATGATGGTTAGCAACGCGGAAGCCATTAGCCATATGGCATACGCCGTGGCACGCTGTTCTCCGCGCGTCCTGCACTCCTGTCCGTCCATCCATCCGCTCGTTCGTTTACTCGTTCGCTCGGTGGTTGTCGGGATAGCGGTGGCTCTCGCCTAGCGTTTCGAGGCCCGACCGAATAGTACATAGTTGAATGCCTGGCCTGCCGCAAAACCAGACTCGCAATCTCGTCTTTTGCGCAGCATCACGCGCGTAATCTTTCCTAGTATTACATCAGCGATTACGGTCGCTGCGTGGCATTCCTGCGCGGAACCGCGCTGGCGCTGCTAAACGACGGATCGCGATTCTATTAAAATCGCCGCGGAAATTACCGAAAATCGGATAATTCGTTAAAAATTTTGCGGATCGAACGACTCGCGAACGAGTACGCCGACTAATAGAAACGCGTCGTTTGAATATGCAACGGTTTATCCCGGGACGAGCCGACGCCGTCGATCTACGACGTGAAAATCCGACACGCGGCATATCGGCTCGCACGCGTTCGAATAGATCTCTCGCAGGCTAAACGCTAGCGACCCAGTATGCGCGCATACGTTAATCCTCCACAATGGGATCCTCTACAATGGCCTTTGTCCGTCGCGCTCGCGGAAAGAAATGAAAAACGAAGCTCTCTTCTCTCCCCCTTGCCCCTTGCCCCCTGCTCTGCTCCTCGTCCCACACCCCTCGTCTTTCCTCTCGCCTCTCCCGTCCGCATCATCTTCCTTTCACCGCTCCTCGCCCCTCTGTCCCCGCAGATTTCACCGCACGATGGACCGGATCGAAGATTTTTCTGACGTTCTCGAAAATGTTCTCGCGCTCGCACCGGCCGTAGGAGCATCTCTTTTTGAAACTATCGACGGGAGCAAAGTGGATAGGTTACGTTCCGGTTCGTCGCATAGCAATCGAAAAAGAGCACACGGAAGCGTCGGCGACAATAACTCGAAAAGGGCTGAGAAATCTCTCGTTGCTGACTTTTTACCACCTTTCCGTAAATTGGCTTTCTATTTATCGATACGGATGTCGCGTATTATCCGATAATGTTCGCGGTAAAAACAATGGGATTTGTTTGCTTGGAATTGGAATGCAAGCGAGAGTCGCGAATGGCTTGCTGGCTGACACAAGCTCGGTTCCCAATGCATTTTGGAGAGTTTGTTTTCCGAACTACTTCCGCAAAAACAGTGTCTTCACAATCTTCTTTTTATTTTATTTTAGATTTTTTTTTTTAATTTTTTAGATTTTTATATTACTTTTGATTTTAGAAATCAACATATATAATAACACACGAAAATCAATTAATAAGACTTCCGCTGTTGTGCATTAGACGACAAGTACTCGATGTCACTTGCAAACCGTTCAAGTGCCAGCAAAATTCCCGCGCGTGCCACAGGTCCGCCATCCCCGTCTCAGTGCGACGCGACGAAATCCGCGACAAGTCGTTCGGCGTTGCGTGGACGATCGAACGCAACGGTCCTCTGTCCGGTTTTTCGGTATCGCGAGGGGGATTCGGTCGTGGCGCGGCGGCATCGAATAATGAAGTCTACACGGCCGGTGGAAGCGTTCAGTGGAAAATTGGTCGGGACCGTGGTCGGGCAAAAACCGTGGTGGACGTCGTTTAGGTTTCGCAGTGTCACGCTCGGGGAGATCCGTTGGACAAAACAAAAAAAGCCGTGGTTCGGATAACGGCTAGAGAGGGTTCTTCGATCCGTCGCGCGTCGCGGTAATCGGTCTGTCGATTCTCCTAGGAGAATCGGCTCTGTTTCCGACGGATCGTTGAACGGGTTGCGGAGAATGCGAACGCGACGCGTCCCCGTCGATTTCTTTGTGTGCCGAGATGCGCGAGCGTCGAACCGAATTCTCTGTTGTCGGCTAGGCTCCGCGAAGCAAGCAGAGAGCCGAGCTGCGAGCAGCGAGCTGTGGGCGGCGAGCGAGCACGGCTCGGCGATCGTATTAGCCGGTAACGGTGCCTAATTCGCCGCAAAGCCGCTAATCCGGCAGAATTAATCCGGCTCGGTCGGTTGCTCTCCATCAATGTGTCGTCGTTCATGAAGCGCCGGGAGACCGGCGAAACACGTACAGGTTCGGCCCTTGATTCTCCGCGGTCCCCGATTCCCGAGCAACCCCTCTAACCTCCCTCCGTCCTCGAGCGTTCACCCTTCACCCTCCGTCTCCTCGATTCCGCGTTCTCTTTGGTCAGAGAATGTCCTTCCACTTCCGTTCTCTCTATCTCTCGCATATGCTTCGCCTCTTTCCGGTCCGACGCGCCTCCACCACGACTCGAAACGGCTCCGAAAGTACATACTTGTTTTTCGGAAACAGTTGCGTAGAGGTCCCGATTAACCCCTTGCCGTGGCGTTTTCTTTACGGTTGCAGTGGTTGGAAACGTCTTCGTCCCCAAAAATCTCGTAGAAGAGAAAAGAAAATATGCATTTTTTGTATGGCTAGATGGATTTCAATTCTGAAACATTGATTACAAGCGAATTTTATTTCTAAACCAAAAAGAAAGGCGTAACATTCGTATTTGTTAGGCTTTCAAGTAACTATAAAACCGATCATTTGATCGTAGTGTTAAAACACGCTCATCATTTTACTGTCCCGTAAAATCTGCAAAATCGTTAATAATTATACTGCGGATCGCTATGCATTTGGAACACTCAATTTGGCTTCCACAATACTTGTTGCAATCGATGCAGACATGTTTTATCTTCCATAAAGATCCGCAGTCAATTAATAATCAACCGGATTGTCCGGAGTTTGGAACAACTGCATCGGAAATATACCGGCCGACGGGGTTAAACGCCGAAAACCAAGGGGTTTCGTGGTGGTCGAAAAATTTCGGCGCTCCTCTGACGGCCGCTTGATTTCGGGAACCCGAGATCGATATTATAACAGTTTCGAAACTCCGCGTGTGACCCCTCGCGTCCCGAGTCTCGCGCGGTGCGGATCGCCGAGCGGAGCGGAATGGAGAGGATTCGAGAGGAATGGAGCGGAATGGAGCGCGCTCTGTCCGCCTACACCCCCCGGTGCTCGTGGAAGCCACGGAGCTCTTCGGCTCGTTTACAGTGGGGCGTCAAGTTCGATGCGAGTTTGCGGCAGGCTCGGTCGGTCGCCTCTCGACAAGGATGCGAGCCACTCGAAACGTAGCGTATTCTGCTCTCTCGCGGGATGCCGCGAGATCCGACATAATGCCCGGTCCCCCTCTCCACCCCCATCTATCCGCCCCGCACCTCGCCGCGCCGCGAGAAGAGTACACGCCCGGTGCCGGTGGTTGTGGTTGCTACGGCGATGAGGGAACCAACGCGAAACGGCGATGAGGGAACCAACGCGAAACGGCGAAAAGCGACGCGACACGACGACGAAAACCATTCGGCTCCATTCTCGAGCGATCGGCGGCTCTCGCTCGAAATCTCCCAACGCGCACCAAAGTGCATTATTAAGAGTCGAACGGGTACTTTGTAACGGGTAACCCTCCCCAGCCGGAATCGGGAATCGGCTTCGCGAAGCCGACCGTTCCGACGCAACGGTCTCGCGATCCGGTGTCCAATCTATCCGTCGATAAAAGCAAAACCATTACGCTTTAAAATTTCACGTTAGCTCCAGCCTCGTTTTAAGAAACGAGCGTAAGCGCGCTCCTGATGTCATCTTTTTCATTTCGAACTTATCCGTGCGGCTACTTATCCACATTTCCATGCATTTTCAATTTTCTTCTGTACCACAATTGCGCTTTATAATTTTGTATTTACTTTAGAATTTATTTTAGAAGAGGTTTCCTTGCATTTTCAATTTTTATGCGTAAAGAATCGCGCGTGGCCGACCGTTCCACGGATCACGATCGCGCGCAAAGTCGTTACGCGAGGACAAAAGTGCCGAAAAACAAGACGGCAGACGATTTTCGACTGGTTCGCGCAGCGGCGGCGGCTAATTGACGGGTTCCCGATGCGAAAGCGAACGGACAAGTCCGCGAACAAAGATGTTAACGAAGAGCAGGACGGTCTAGCACCGCGGAGACGGCGATTGTAGAGCCAAGAGATTGTAATTCGATTGTTCGGTTCTTGTGAATACTCCAGTGATTGGCATCGAGAACGAAATAAAATTTATTCGCGCGACGGAACCCCGTAAGATTTCCGGCGATTCGACGAATTGATATTCTCGCGCCGCTCGTACCGTTCGAGTCGCCCGATGACGGGCCATTGTTTTATTAATGTTATCCGAACGACGAACGGCCTGGACTATTTTATGGGACGCGAGATCGCTCTCCAACTTCTCCTTGACGTTTGAAAACGCGAACGCGTTCAGTTCCCAGCGATTCTTAGCGATTTTTTAGATTAATTCTCTGTAACCAAAAATTTATGCAACTTGCAAAAGATTCTTACGTCACATTTTCTGCTTTTTTAATTAGGACATCACCTTGTGGGATTTATTAAAACTATATATAAAGTACATTATAGGCTGTAATAACGAGAACGTTAATTGTTGCTGAAAATGAGATTAGATAAAAAACTATCGATGTATCGAATACGAATTGCAGTCTACCCAATAGTCGAACGTACTCGCTGCGTTCGTTTCCACGAAAGGAGGAAACGCCGCGGAAAAACGTCGAGTTCGGAAGCGAGATTAGAACGAACGAGCGGCAAGCTGTTCGATAGGGAAGTTTTCGGCTGCGCCTCGTCTCGCATCGATGCACCGGTAGTCCATATAAAGTGCATCGGAAAGAATAGGGTCGGCGAGCTGGCTCGGTCACCGCGTCCGGAATTAAAATCGACGACTACCCCCGGCCGGCTACGGTGAACCGCAGGTTGTCTCTGTTCTCTCGCAACCGCAACCCCCTGGCATCGACGAGACTCGCTCTCCTCCGGCTCGGTCTCCCTCTTCCTTCGAATTCAAATTTTCCCGAATTTCGTTTAAAACGTTTATGATCCGTGTCCGAGGGTGCTCGCCTCGATCCCACGAGAGGTGTCCCCGGCACAGACACAGACACGGCCACCAGCCCTAAGTTTGCGCAGCCGGACAACAAGATCCGGCGACGCAAGAACTGCCTGGCTAGGTAGGGTGGAGAGAACCCACCGATCTTCCCATATCCGACCGCACATACCTAATAAATTTCTTCCCGATGGAAATCAGATTTTCCCTCTCCCTCGTTCTCGTCGAACCTCGGGCTGCGTCTCTCCTTCCTCTTTCGTTTCAACCGTCGACCGTTCTTCGATGATTTTTCGAAATCACCATAACCCCACTGCCTCGTTATTGACCAAACCAACTGCAAGCGTGGCTGTGACCTAGAGGACCTGAATCATATCCTCTGGCAGTGTTGCTTGTTCGAAGACCAGAGAATCAGACAGACTGGTGATTTGCGCAGGGTTGTTTCAATGTATTTTGTAATACAATGTAATGTACGATACATCTGTATGGACTCAGCGTAGAGGTCTGGGTAAGCTTAAATAATAAAAGAAAACCCAGTGCCTCTCGTTCCGTCTCTCGATAGAGAAATTATCGAGCTTCCTTCGGGCGAATGTATTAATTTTGTATCCGCGTAATCGCGAAACCGTTCTCAAGCAATCGAGCGGGAAAGGGGTGGCGGTGATTCACAGCTATCGTAAAGATCGGCTCCTCGCTATTTCGCCGGCGTGCTCGGCGAAAGGTAGCAGGCACCGTGGGCATTGTAGTCGGGCGAGGTCGCGTCCAGCGGGGGTGCTCAGGTAATGGTACATATAATAGCAGTTAGCACCCTACTGCGGTCTGTAGTGGGTGTGTTGTGACACCGAGACCGGAACAAACAAACATCGTGTCCACTTTGGGAGGGTCCAGGACAAAGTGACCATTGCCGAGAGAGAGAGAGAACCGCAAGTTCGGCGGTCGCGCAACCTCTTCGCAACGTCCCCCGGTCCCGAGGCTCTTTCACTCCCACGTGCTGCTCCGTTGGAATTCGAAACTCGACGGTGACGGAGGGAGGGAAAGAACCCTCCGGCGAAAACTCGAGCGCCACGTTAAATAGGAGAACGATACACTCCCACGATCTACTCGATTCCACTTTCCTCCCTCTTGGCCGTGCTCCGACCAAACGGCTCGGCTCGCTGCTTTTCTTCCGCGACATTAGCTCCGGCTCTCGGCCGGCAACCGAGCGAGAACCCAGCGTAAATTCAAAGTCATCGGAAGGATCGACGGGTCCGTACCGAATAAATCAAGCCCCAGATATACAGACTTCTTTTCCTCGAGAAGCCGAACGCGCGAACGTTCGCGCTCAAGATTTACGGTTTTGCGTTGCGTCCGGTCTGCTCTTGACGTCCGACTCGACGCGCCGCAAAAAACCCAGTTTTCTGGACGAAGATTCATAACCAGACGGCGGATCTTTGTGAAAAAGACAAATATTCCACTTGGATTGCAACAAATCGCAGTCGAATAGACAGTTTTGTTCTTTTATTTTAATAGTTTACCGGCTCTTAGCAAAGTTTTAATCATTTTCGATACTCATTTTGGCCTTACAGTGACGTTGTAGGGACGCTGGTTTTACCGCGGAGCAGAACAAGCCGAAGTGTTTCGGGGGGAGCAACTCGAAGACCGGAATCCTGTTGGCGGTAATAGGAAGCCGGAGATCCGTGGCAGCGTCGTTTTACCCGAAGACGGGCCAACGCGGAAAACCGCTTCATGGAACCGGACCGTTTCGGCCCTCCTAGTTTCGAGTCGCCATCGGCTGACACGGTGGTCGGACGCCGCGCCTGTTCTCGGGATTTCCCATACGGGAACCTGCCCGTGTCTGGTCGGGAATACGGGTTTTCGCGAGGATCCGACCGACCAAATCGAGTTTCTCCTAGTCGAACGATCCCACGAGCTGGAACCGGGAAACAAACTTGTCGGCGATTCCTGTCGTCCCGGTTAGGAACCGACAACCGTAGACTCCCATAGACCCATTCTTCTTCCTTGTCCCCGGTGCTAGGAATCCGGGCGAAAGCGAACGACATAGTTTTTAACACTGAACCTACCATTACCGGTCAAACGACCGTTTCTAGATTTCGTATCGTACGATTATTGAATGAATTAAGGTCGCATTATGATAAACAGACTGCGGATGTTTATGCAATTTGCAATGTTGATAGACAAATTCTAAGGAAGTGGCGTGAAAGAAAATCCTATTTTTTATGGGAACAGTCTTTGTGGATGCAAAACAAATAAAAACCTTATTAAATTCTATAGAATTTTTTAAGAACATTCATATATTGTCATCAATCAATTAGATAATTGACGTAGACAATTTCTATTTTGCAAAAAGCGATTAACACGAAATCGAACCTACGCTCGGTTGCCGTAACCTCCCTTGAAATAACGAAGCTGCGTCTATGGAACGAGGGAGCAAATGCCCGCAGAGCTCGAGTTAGCACGATGAAAACTACGTATTGCTAGAATTACGAACAAGTAGTCGGCCAACACCGGTTCGGAGCCGAGCGGATGCGACGTTATCGGTTTCGGCGCGTTTGAGCCGGGGCGCGATGCGATCGGTGCGGTGGTGTCGATGAAAAGGTGAGCGCGGGGCCACGTAATAGGACACCTTGCGGTGACCGTGACGCGTGGGCGGACAAGTGGCGAGGCGTTCGTGGTTAAAAGCGAGCGGAACCGGCTGCACTCGACCGACGTAAGTACATCGGGAATCGGGAACCAGGAACCGGAACCCTGGCGTGTCGCTTTGCCTTGGCTTGCCTCGCGACGAGTCGGTTGGCTGGTGTCGATCGGCCCGAGTGCCACTTTACGGGCCAGCGGGCGCTCTCGTCTCGGGTTTCGGATTCGTCGCAACCCCCCCTCCTCGAGGACGTCGACGCACCGTGCTCCGAAACGTGTCTCAGGCTCAGAAATCCTCGGAAAAGCTTCTCCTCTATTTAGGTATGCATTGGTTACAACTGTAAAGCTCTATCCTCCTTGTCGTCATTCTAGTTCTCTATGCCGCTGATGTATAGATGAACTTTGTTTACACGAACAATTTCTCTATTTCAAAAAACAAAGCGAACATGAGAATTGGCCACGGTCGGCTGCAATAGCTCGAGACACTCGATTCTCGAATCATTCGAGTGTCATCCGACACCACTCGAAGACCTCCGTGAGCGAAAGCTCTTAGCTATGTCCTAATTTATCGCATTCAGTTTCCTTCG
The DNA here is from genome assembly GCA_028454225.1 of Lasioglossum leucozonium. Classification (NCBI taxonomy): domain Eukaryota; kingdom Metazoa; phylum Arthropoda; class Insecta; order Hymenoptera; family Halictidae; genus Lasioglossum; species Lasioglossum leucozonium. Next base: position 10,536,704 of record CM052208.1, read on the forward strand.
CCTAGCTCCTCCAAAACACACTCCTGTGCAGTGGCGGCTCGTGGCTAAAATTAGCGGGGGCATCGCTCCAGCAAAATTTTTAGCTTACTGATCTTAGGCTCAAGGATTATGTATTGTACAAGTATAAAGAAAGAATTAAAGGAAAATGGACTGATCATGTTAAATGTTATCAATAATATCAAGTGGAAATAGGGGGCGAGCCGCCACTGCTTCTGCGTCGACGACCACGCCACTCCACTTTCAAATATGACACCGCCATACATCCTTCCCTCCAACCAACTGCAGTAACAACAAGCAGTTCAAACTTCGGAATCGACGTCGCCGCTAAAATTTTGAAAACCCCTGAAAAGATTCGCTCGTTCTTCTCACGGGTATTTGGATTCCCCCCTCTCTCTCGGCCATGGCGGGAATCGTTGACATTGGTCGCAGCCAGTAATGTGCATCGCGTCGAGTCCAATCTGATTACGCGTTCGAATGTGTTGAAAATATAAGTTGTATATTTGATAAACTGTATATATGACATTCAATGGAGATATTTAGATGGACCACCCTGTATAAAACAGTAACAGTAAAGTAAATATAGTAATAGTATATAAAACAGTACCAGTAAATATGAAACAACAACAGATAAGAAAAATTTAAGAAAACCGTTACATTGTTTTTAATGTAACAAAGTCATTAAGGGATGAAATCAATTTTTACTTAATCCCAGCTTCGCACGGTAAATTCAGATGATTTTTATTTTGCATGAAGATCCGCAGTCTAATGATAAGCGAAATAGAAAAATAGAAAGAGAGAGGGAAAGTGAAAAGCAGTGTTTCGTCCGAGGAACGATCGCCCCCGTGGACGCTCGTGGAAGCCTCCCTTGGCTGTTTGGGACGGGGCCTAGTTCGAGCCGAGTCTGGTCTGTGGTCACGCAGCTGTCCCGCGTCCAGATGTCCGGTTTTCGGCCACGGGACGACGACTCACTGTGAGAAAACCAATCCTTGGGGTCCCTCCTTCTTGTCGTTGCCTTTCCGCTTTGTCTTCCTTCACCCTCCTTCTTCGTTTCGCGGTCCCTCTTTCTCGTTCCGCTTCCTCGACGGATCCCCAACGCACATTAATTACCCCGCTCCGGGACGATCCTTCTGGATTATCCGAAATTTAATACAGGACCGTACACACCCCGTTGTGCCGCGTTCGGTCGCGACGCGTCCAGTCGCATACTATTATACGTATAAGCAGTGCAGCATAGAGAAACGGCCGGTTTTCGGTGGTTCGTTTCGTCGATCGCCGCGGAACTTTCCCAAGCCTCTCGAATCTCGACACTCGTTCGGATCAGCCATTACGGGAAACGTTGTCGAATTCCAATCTATTACCGATGAACGAGCGCTTGTACGCAACCAGCTTTTCCTCCGGTGATCGCGCTAATCGCGCTGATCGGACTCGATGATTCAACGGAATCGACGATAGAGCAGAAAAGCATTATTCCCGTCCATCCGCTAGATCTTCTCAAAGAGAATTCGTTGCGAACAACGCGAACGTTATCCTTCTCGGATTTCTCTCGTACGCCGCTTGAATTGTCCTTTTCTCTTTGGAGTTTTCATTCAGATGTTAAACTTTCGCTGAGGGGACCAAAAATTTTCAATCTTCCCGAATGTAATATTACACAATTCGACGCGAAAACGATAATACTTGAAATTCTAGTGACCTAGTGACAACCGAGACCTAGCGGATTCGCGCATCATACACGCTCCTGGAAACCAATATGACAACGTTCTGATCGGTGAAACTTGGATTCCGCGCACTATAATTTGAAGTATTAGCATTGTTTCGTCGGATTTGATGATGTTACGTTCAGAAAAGTTGATAATTTTTGGTCCCCCGAGCGAAGGTTCTAGTAATTCGGGATTTCTTCCGTAGATCCTACAAAGACAATCTTCGAGCGTTCTAGATATTGACAACCGGTTGGAACTTTCTTACGCCGATCAATCTTGGTCGCGGTAGAGTGTACGGGTCAAAGTTTTTCTCGTCCGAAAAGAGGCTACCTCGAAGGTCCGTCGTTTATCGCGTTATCGTCGAAGCTGTTAATTCGATTCTCTTTTCGAAATTCCTCGTAGCCTCGACCCACTCCGCTCGACTTTTTTTTTTTACCGAATTGAGTTTCAGGGTAGGATTTCGTTCGGTGGATCATCGGGCACGAGTTAGTCGTTTTTTGTCCGTTCGTGTCCCGTCGATAAATCACGCTCGATACGGAGAAACCGAGGCGCGTCTTCTCCGCCGTCCCGCGCCCCGCGTCCTTGCTAATTATCGAGAACGATCGGCTTAATCTTCGGAATAACGAAGTCGGACTACCAGTTTACGAGCACGCGAGATATCGATTTTATCGATGTCGTAACTCATTCGGTTATCTCGTTGCAGCCGCTTCACGACGAACACCACTCCGCCACACGCGCGTATTTCTGTACGTCGATGTGTACGGAGCGCCGATAACGTTCTAGGCTGCAAGATACGGAAAGACAGCGAGCGTGCAGGCCACGTACAGACATCGGATCGGTTTTTCTGAACGGATCGAACCAGAATTATCGTCGATTCATTTCCTTCGGTTGCTGTGTAGAACTCGCTAGAGGCTGGCTCTGCTTCGATAGACGCAAGACGTAACTGTACGTTCTACTGGGTTGGCAAGAAAGTAATTTCGATTTTCACTAGTACATAAACTTCTGTTAAGGTTATAACCGTTTTTTTTCTGACATTTGATAACTAACATTTGCAGACATTAATGTTCATTTTTCATAGTAAAAATTGAGTTTTATTTCACCTTGCTGAAATAAATTAAAGTACCTAGTATGAAATATGAAGTATGGAATTGAAGTACCGAAAGTATTTTCTTGCCAACCCAATAAATACTTTCACGCAGAGTCGCCAGGTGAGGGGAGGGACCGCGAATCGAGGGGAACAGTTACCCCCTCCCTCTCTCTGCCAGTGTCGATACGTGGGGAATAGCTTCGTGGAAGGGGAAGGTAGAGTGGGAACACAAGTCTTAACACTAAGAGCGTTACAAGTAGCCGGTACATGTTGGCTTGTACAAATAACAAGATTAAAATTTGAACTTTGTGCGGCGTATATTCTAATATCTGCTCTGCTAAATATATCTATTTAATCATTTGTTAAATATGCTATAAATGTTATAAATATTATATATTGCCTTATAAAACTAACAAGATTGAATTTATTTGAAGTTTTATTCGGAGTTTCACGAACATATTAGCCCTACTGCTAATAAAAAAATTGAAATTAACGCCAATATACTCGCTGATCTTTTCTCGACAACTTTTCAAACGAAGTTAAGATCGCAGGATCCCCGTGGCAAGTCGAACATCTACCACCAAGCACAAGACGTTCCGTCGAAACGCTGGCTGTACTATTAATTACGGTCCTGATACGCCATAATTAGGCGGCGCGTAATCAGATCGTCGAAGGAATTGATGTGCCTCTAGTTGCGTCTAACGATCCCCTAGCCGACAATTCATTAAGATGTCACGCGGCATCTATAATAGTATCTTCGCACGGTTCCTTCCGCGATCTGGCAGCGTCTCGGCCACGAGGATAGGGGAACGAAGAGGAAGACGGCGGAGGAGGCCGATGGAAATTCTGCTGGATGGGACAGAAGAAAAATCGTGCACCGCCCGATCATCGAGTGGACCGAGCGTTCTCGCGGAAGGTTGGTTCTCGTGGAAGCGTGAATTGGCAATCCGAAGGGCACTTACCGCCCGGGACCAATTCTCGCGCTGATTAGTAATATTGTGGCCTGATGAACCGAGGGCTCGGCTCGAGTCGTCGGTCGAGTAGGAGATGAGTCCGTAACCTCGTTACCAACCCGCGGGCGATGCGACTACCCCAACTATAACGCGCGAAGATACTCCTCTCTCATCTCTCTCTCTCTCTATGCTCTCTTCTGAGGGCTGCACGGCTCTAGAGCACCGCGAGACGAACAGGCTGGAGATCGACGTTTCTCTCGATTCTCGCGTCTGAAGTTTCAAGTCTGAGCACGAGGAATAGATGGACGGTCGAACGGATGCACGAAACAGGCTGGTGGATGGTTATAAAGGGAACGAGACAGAGAAGGAGACCGCTTCTACAATTATTATTCTGGCGAATACCTCGAGCAGAAGCTGCGTCGAATTTTTCGAGCGGTCGCACTTGTTGTACGCACGCATTATTGATAATAACGATGTAGACTAATTACTTTTATAAATAACTGTTTGCGCGAATGTTATCTAATTGTAGGAAGGCAACACGCGCTAGTACCAACGATCGCAAAAATTGCGCGTACACGTACGCTTCGGTGATAACGCGCGTATGTACAGGGTGTAGAGAAATTATATGTCGCGGCTGGCGTAGGACGATTCATCATTCTGCGATGATGTACAATTTACCTTGATCTTGAATTTTAAGGTCAAGAGGTCAACGCTATTTTCTGTTGAGTTGCGACCCACTATTGCACTTTTGAGCCTCGCGACGAGTAAAATAAGATGCAATTAAAAAAACAAATTCCTTAGTTCGATTTCAACGAAATCGAGGGTGTAGAATCTTCCTATGCAAAAACGATGCGAACGCGGCGAGAAGACAGTTGTAAAATAATTTTCTGCGTGTCGGGAGAATTCTATTGAAACGAACCAAGGCTACGAGACTTCGGGACGCGAGAGGTTGCCCGGAAAATCGTTGGGATCGGTGGAACAGAAAATAATGGCCGTTTCAAAGAGAGGAAGCGGGCTACAAGGGTTGCGATTACGGTTCACAGCAGCCCGGTTGGTTGAATCATCGCGGGTTCACAGCGCCGCGGCGAACCACCGGATCACCGAACACCACCGCGGTGGAGCAGTTACGAAGAGGTAGAAAACGACGGGAGTGGCCGTGGGGTGAGCCGCGACAATGCTCTAATCAAATGTCACGAATCAGCGCCATTATGCGCATCTGCGGCATGAATTCATAAATACGCCTGGAGGCGTTCGCCTTTGCTCCCCGGTGAATATCCATCGAGAGATTTCCCGCCGAGTCGAGCACGCGGACACCTCCCGGCGGCTGCCGGCTCCCGGCGAATTACCGAGGTATCGACGCGGACATCGAAAATACGACGTTTCGTCACCGTTTCGAGACCGCCGTCTACGATTCCATCGAGCATTTTCGACAGAAAACTTTACCGCTTACGAAATCGTCATTCCGCCGACGATAACGAGGAGCCGGTTTCGCGCGCCAAACACGGATACGTTGCTCGGCAAAATATTTGTTTACGTTATCGTCGCCGATGTTCGAAATAAACCGACCACCGAGAAACAAACACCGCGATACAGAGAGCAGCGCGCTCGCCCGTTTATCGCTCGCGCCACGAAAAAATAATAAAATTCGTGTCGCACGCGCAATCACGTTTCGCGCCGGAGAAACCGACGACACTTGCGCGAACGGACGTCGTCGCGTTGTTCGATTTTCGATTTTCGATGCTCGCTGATCTTATCTAATCAAATTTTCTACCAACGATGAACCATGTAGTTCGAATGCATGGTTTTTTGTTCGTCAAATGTATGAATATATTGATCAAGTTTTAAAGAGAAATCGAAAGTGGATGGCCTAGCGTGCTGTCGGTTATCGACGCACGGGATTAAACGGCAGAAGAATGAGCATTTTCGCAGCTCGATAGCGAACACGTTCGAGAAGGCCGTTTTCCACCGCGATTCCGACGTGGCTGACGGAGCAACGTAACCGGTGATAACGGACAGAAATCCCGAGGACGACGCGAGTTTATCGACGTTCTTTGGCCGGAGGCACGCGAATCCCGACGAAAGCTGGACAACGCTCTACCAGGGAAACGAGCAAAAAAAAAAGAAACAGGAGGAAAGAACAGAAAAAAATAGAAAAACGCCGCGCAGGAACTTTCCACGTTCGAGGAGATGCCGCGCGCGTTGCGAGTAAAAATAATATTTCGCCCTAATCCCGAAAGTGGAAATCCTGCTCCTATCGCGGAACAGAGTTTCCGCCGGTAGTTCGCTTTTTCGGGGCCGCTTTCGCGGTTTTATTTCGCGGCGGGGCGGGGGTGGAACTTTTGTGAAAAAATTTTCCCCCGGTATTTTCGGCGATGCCGTACATAACCGAAAGTACATAGGCCGAGAGAGCGGACGAGAGAGAGAGAGAGAGAGAGAGTCGGACGATGCCGTAGCACCGCGCGCGACTCGTAAATACGCTCGTCCGGCAGAAAAGTGTTCGAACCGATTTTTCGTTCCAGTCTTCGAACGTATCGTCGGACCTTTCGACCTCTTTCGATAACCCAACAGTCAAGGGTACTCGTTCGCGCCAAAGTCCCGAGACTTCGATAATCCTCGGCGAACGCGAACACGGACACGAACACGAGCGCGATGGGAGGGAGCAAGAAACGGCGAGAAGATCGGGGGGCGGAGATACAGCCGCACCGGAGTGCCAGAGATGCCACGCGAGAGAGAGAGAGGGAGAGAGAAGGAGAGAATTAACCGAGCTAGAACTAGAAACGAATAAGCGAATGTAGAGGTCTCTTTTTCATCGAGAAGAGATTTAGATGATGACCGTCTTTTATCCATGAGAAACTTAAACAAAAATCACAAAAAGCGATTTATCGAGTCTTCCATTTCTGTCGGAATTGATTAAAAACATCGCCATGGTCTATTTTTGATTCTCAGGAACCACGAGTTAATGGAGTACACTCGTTTTCCCAGGATTGAAGGTGTTTTCAGTACTTAAAAGCGCTAGATGAAAGGTCGGTCTAGGCCGCGATCGTCCTCGAATGTCCAATTTTTTCATTTACGAGACGCAGCTTGCATTATTTGGAAGCACAACTGTGCATAGTGGCTGTTTTAACTACCAAACTACACCTGGTAAACGAAAAATAGGACTTTCGTCCAGCGTTTTTGACTTAACGAAGAACCCGATCTTTGTATCATCTCGAAACGAGAGAGCGCGCATCCCGGAACCTTGCAATTCTGGAAGCGAGTCTACCGCCTCGATACGAGAGCGTTGATACAGGATAGCTCGATGTTTACTGGTTGCAATGATAGTATCGCGAAGGCGCTGTTTACGACGTTGCAATATCGAGTCGGGCAAATCGATTAAAAAGCATATTCGCAGAACGGTGCGTATTACAGGACCGAGCGGCTGTTCGAACGATAGTAAAATTGCAGGTTTTCGGACGCGACGCGCTAACGATTCACCCTTACGGTAATTTCGCTGGAGCAAGAAGTACAAGGGTATAAGGTATCGCTGGAAAGTTGGTTAAATTCGAGCGGCGTGTTTCGTCTTGTCTGATTCGTGGTTGAAGCTTCGAGGGACGGGACGATGTTGCAAAGACAAGAAAGAGTGAGAGAGGAGAGGAGAGGAGAGGAGAGGAGATGAGATGAGAGAAGCGAGTCGAATCGAGTCGAGTCGAACGCGTGCGATGTTTAAACGGGAACGCGCCTCTTCGAAAACGAACCACACGTTGCATTACCCGCTTTGTGGTCGCATGCTCTTTTGATCTACCCCATAATTAATCCGCAGAGGTAACCGGAGACGCGTATGGGCGCACCGGGACCCACAGGGCCGGTTCATTCATCGGCGAAACTCTGGACCGAGTTATTGAAAGGGTATCGGATAAGAGAGGGGAACCCGGCGAGAGACAGTCAAACAGAGAAACAAGGGGGACCACCGAGCGGGACCGACAGAGACAGCGAGAGAGAGTTGGGAGGCTGCGAGGAAAAGAGAGAACAGGGACCCTCTGATTAACATTTTAATCAGACCGAGTCACGTGCCACGCGTTTTGTGTTCGGAGCCATAACGATCGGCGGCGACGATGCGGCAACTCGAACGAGCAAATATCTAATCGCGGGAAAGAACCGTTCGCCGTGGCGCGCGGCGCGTTCACGGAAAAATCCGATCCGACTCGACGATCGCGGATCGCTCTCCGCTTTCCGTATCGTCCACCCATACGAGTGCATCTATGCTAATACGTATGCGAATCGCTAATGCGATTGCATACGTATACGTACGTGTACACGAGTCTGCTGCACCTAGCGAATCGCGCGCGTTCGTCGCAGAAATGAGTAAGCGAAACGCGACACCGTAAAAATGTCCCCGGGAATTGAACTCTTTTAAAACGGGTCAACTTTTTTTAATTACGAACGCTCGCGGAAACAACAACGCGAACACGATATCACTGGATATCGGCGCGGATACCATGACGCAATCAGGCGAAATAATTACTGGCCGAGTCAACCTTTCGACCACCAGGGTATCTCACGGGTGCACTCAATTTCCGGCAAACTGAACGAGTTACATTGGAAATGACAGTGTTCTTGCAAGAAGTACTCTGAGAAATATATTTTAAACAATTGATAATTATAGACTATAACTATAGTCCGCCGACTCCTACCGAAAGTGTCGATTTCACATAAACATCTGCAGCCTGATCGTCGCATTTGCTTCGCCGATGTTCGTTCCGTAAAACCTACGAGATGCTCGCGCCAAAGCGAAAACGAAACGAAAGAGATCAGCCGAAACGGACGTAACGATACGCAACATCTTGCCGCGCGATCGCCTACTCGCTTTTAGACGCGGTGGTCGGCTTTGATTCGATCCGAGCGGCTCGTTAGCGCGCACCTGCGCGTCGTTGCGCGGCACGGTGCGGCGCTTCTTATTTCGCGCGATCCCTTTCGCTTCTTCGAAACGGTACGCTCGAAGAATTTTTGATAAGACACCCGTCTCGCATCACCTGCCGACGGCAGCTCGCCGAGCAGAGGGTAAACGGCCAATTCTGAATATCTAACAAATAATTGTCTGTCAATCGGCGAGGGCGCACCCGAACACACGCTTGAAAACAAAACGGTACCTGCATCGAGTTTCGGTGGAGCACCGGCTCGGGCCTGTCCTCCGTTTCACGTTCGCATAATCGCCTGGAAACGCGACCGTCCGGGGCTCGCCTGAACTTTTTGCGATTCTGTATCGCAGGTCGAATCGCCGCGTCAAACTTGTCCGCGCTGGGAACATTTGCGTCGGTTGCAGCTGCAACGGCCCGGTAAATCGAAGATTTTTACGAGCCGGGTCAAAGTGCGCCGAACGTTAACCCTCGCTGCCTGCCAAGCCTGCCTGCCCGCTTGCCGTACCGGCTCGCCGGACAATCCTGTCACTCTGCTTTCCGTTTCGCTCCCAAAGGCAAAGGGCCTGGACGGCTCCTTCTCAGAGGAACGGTTCCCGAGCTCGCAACAACCTAGCGATTTCGTAATAACGGAGACGACCACGGTGCATCGTTGCGTTGCGTAACCGAGAAATATGCTCGCAAGTTCGAACACACCGTCGTCACCAGCACGCGATTCACGCGAGAACACGAACTCGCGTTTCTTTGTTGATATCTTCGTACAATTTTCTTTTAACCCATTTGAAAGGTCTTTATCATCGCCTTTTTTAAGAATTTTTTTTTCAACAAAGTTGAGCGTAAGCATGCGGCTCCTACGTAACACTTTTCACAACTTTTCAAGTACTTGCGATAATCTAATAAAAAAATTTTTTTGAACATTTATATTACAATTAATTGGATTAATTCAATAAATCGCATTATTACAGACCCTAACACTCTATATAATCGTATTGATTTTTTTAGTGGGTTTTTACACACTTTTAAAAAACAATTACCTTGTGTACCACGAGTTTTTGTGCCCTTCTTTGTTGTTGTACGTAAATTCTTTTTTTCTATTATGTAAACATTTATGTAGGAGGGCTTCGGACCGTCCACAATAAAATAATAATAATTTTTAGACACTGGAGGTGTCTGTGGAATTGCTGTTGCGCTGTCAAAGATAATTTTCTCTGAAATAATCGCCAGTAGGCAATGTGTAACTAATGTCGCGCGCTGGATGAATCCGGTTTCACGGGGAGAATGCAAAATTGATTCGAATCGCGCGCCATTGGCGACCTCATCGATACGCGTTGCTCGGACGGAATGACAGATGGTTTAAAATATTGTCTTCGAGCGTTACGAAAGGAAAGAGAGGCTAGGGCGCTTCGAGGGAAAAAAAGAAAAAGAAATCTCCGGTTTCTTCTCGAGGGAAGGGTCGAGGCGAAGCGGTTGCAGCCGCGGACTCGGATCCTCGTGTTTCCAACGGCTAATAAATCGCATTTAGACAGCTCGGAATCCCGTTGACTCGGGTTCTCCGATGAAAAACATCTGTCACCGATAACCTTAAATTAATATCGACGTTGACTGAATAATCGGAGATGCGCGGGAGTCGTTGTCTACTGTATAATTACGTGACTGTCGTGTTCCGCGAACCTGTCTATTTTCGAGCTGTTTCAATCTAGCCCGTCGAAATATAATAATTATACAACGGATTTAAAATAAAAAATGTTTGTACTCACGCATTTCTGGGTTCATTACAAATTTTTGAGGACTGAATCAAACGAATAGCTGTTAGATACAAGATTAACACATTCACTGCCAGTCAAAAGAATGTTAGGGCAAAAGGTCCAGAGCAGAGCTGGCATGATTTTAAGGGGAACACAATGATTTTCAGTGTCAGTGAATGTGTTAATGAATCCGAGAGTTGAAAATCTTCTAAACCAAAGTGATTGTGAGCTAGTCGAACGAAGATATCTCGCTGGGCATCGATACTGGTAGTTTGCGAGAAATCGGCGAGCACTAGTTCGAACGGGAATCGTATGGAATCGAATCGAAAGGAAACGGTGGACGAGGAAGGCTGGAGTGCGCTGGAAGAATACGAAGGAAGCGAGAAGGGGGAGGAACGGTCCGAAACAAGTCGGGCAGAGCGGAGGGAACGCGCAGAGGAGAAGCGGAGGAAAGAGAAAGGGAGAGAGTGCGCCTAAAATAGGGAGCAATAAATTGTCCACTATCTTCGCTGGGTTAAACACATTAAAGCGTCTTGAGATAAGGCCGGTTGGCGGCCCGTTTGTTCACGGGGTTCCTGCCGACCGGCATGAAGGACTGCAACGTGTTATCCGCGCCAGGAAAAGAGAAGAGGATGGCAGAGTGGCGGAGCGGCGAGGCGTTTCTCCTCTCCGGACTTCTGGAGGGGACCCTCCGATGCTCTCGATGCCGATCTCCTAAGCCGGGGCCGGTACGCGTCGGGTTCAAAGTCGAAAACGCGTCTCTCGGCGTTTTCGAATCGAGAGAACCTCGCGAAACGTCGCTGCCGTTCGGATCGATCTCGTTCCCGCCGTTTGCGAATAGTAATTATAGTCGAAGCGAAGCGGAGCGGAGCGGGCCCGCCTTTCGCCGGGTTAAGTCGAAGGTGTCGAGAATAATGGAGGCGGCAGACGGCGACAGTTTAAGAGAGCTTCGCCGAGAAGAAGGCGCCCGGTTTCCCTCCTCGAATTTGCAATTACTCTGCAATTAAGAAACGATTATTTTGCATAGACGACAGCGTACCCGAGGCTGGAAGCGCGAATCGCGCCACGCCGCGCCGCCGCCGCGCCGCGTGTCACCAAGAACTTACGCCCGACTAATATTTTAACGAGCCTCGTAAACCGATTCCAAGACCGAGACGAAATCCCCCACCCTACGAGCGCTCGCGTCCCTCTTCGTTCCTCCTGCGACACCCTCGAACTCGCCATCGAGTAAGCTGTTCGAGGAAAAACGTACTTTGCATATTCACCCCCAGCCACCAGCGCCGACCGCGCCGACTAATATCTTCTTCGGAGCGATTAAGGCTCGAATCCTCTTCGCTCGCCGCGATACGAATCGTCGAATCGCGACAGCTCGCGCGAATCTCTCGATCGAAATTTTTCCCTCGACAATGCCGCATCCGTTTACCGTATGTAATCGGCCGGTTCAACCGATTTAACCCCTCGCCCTACGATTTAAGTCACGATGGCGCGGGCCACAATCGACGACAACCACGGTTCAACCGCGAACCTCGCTTGCGTTGCTTTCCTGCTTTCCAACAGAAGCACCGCGAGCTCGTGTTGTTCACGTTTGGTCCGATCGAAGCACTTCAATTTCTCCGAGATGTTAGAAGCATTAGTCTGCCGGGCACTGTGTGAACTATTGCTCGGAATTTCGAAGAAAAAAGTCTAGTAAGCGAGTGATACGGTGCGATAAAATATGGAATAGTAAAAATAAAGAATGGGTATAACGAAAGATCGGTGTAATGTTCCGACACGCGTTGGAGAATTCGCGGCGCGTGGAATGCTGGAGAAAAATTACGAAATTCTTATCGGGGAACCGACTGTTAAGACTTTTTCAAAAACTGTAAACTATTTTATATCTCACCTGTGCTCTATATTAATAAGAAGATTACTCTTTCCTTTCTTTTGTAACATTGTACCACCAAATTGTAAAGCGAAATGGACCCATTTAACCGATTTGCATCATAAGGAAATATTGAAAGAAGGTCATTATCACCAAATTTTTATCTTTTTCCAACAGGAAAATCGAGCGTCTAAATACGCTAACGATGCGAATGGGTTAAGGGTCCGAAGAGCTTGAACAAAAAAAAAGAACGACCCCTCTCCGCACCCTGGTCTCGCGTTCCTTCTGCAGTCCCCGTGGACTTTGCGGACCTCGCGGTCCCTCTCGGATCGGTTTGTTCTTATTGTCGGGTGCAGCTCGGTTCGGCTCGGCTCGGCTCGAAGCGGCTCGGCACGGCGCGGATGTACGCGGAGCCGTCGAGATAGATGGGAGAGTTTCGCGGTGCGCGCCCACATAGCGGCAATGTAAGTCATGCTTCTTTATGGGCCGGCCCGTGACCCCGCTACTTGTAAACCGACTAAAGATTCAGAAATAGCCGTCGCGCCGCACCGTACGCTCTCCCCTCGCTCCGCCACCCTCCGCGACACACAGCCTTTGCTTACTCGCTTCTTTCTTTCCATCTGTCTCGGACACCGACGCGACACCGACAACCGACACCGACACCGTCTACGGCAGATCGTTGCCGTAACTTATGTACCGTAATACGATCGAACCGACGGAATTGCAAGCAGCCACGACGAACAATCCGTAACTGCACCTCCTTGCCCCTCCGTTGCGCTACTACGCCCACAAACTCATTCCCCTCGCGACACCCTCTCGAAATTTCGCGATCCTATCGTGCTACACGGAGGATTTTTTTTGCCGGGAAACCGGGATTCTCGATTAGCCCGAATAAACTGGTTCCTCTTGTCTGCAGAGGTTCGCTTCCGGAAACTCTAATCGTTCCGAATAATACAGCGACAGGATACATTGCAAGAGGTGCCTGCGGTTATTACTAGACCACGGATTTTATGCATTTATTTTACACCCCTATATTTGTTTTTTAATGACAATAGTGGCTAGTTTTAAATTAGTAAGATCAGCGTACATTTTATTTAAAAGAATATTGTAGTAAGGCGTCCCTGTGAGGGGGTGCCCCCATGCTGTTCGCGTTCGGGTGGCAAACTGGCAAGTATTAGGTCGTTTCATAAGTTCGTGATCCTTATTGTTCTACTATTTAAATTTGCATTGGGTTGTTCAACGGTGATTTAATTTTCCATTTTCGAGTTCCGATCAGCGGGCCGCGCTTTCTTGTTCGAACGTATCAACCGGACTTGGACCGGAACAGGGAAGAAAGGGTCGGTCCTCTCGACGCGACGACGCGCGATCGGCGATCGGAGATCGAACGCCTCGCGACTCACAATGGGCTTGTAGTTCGCGTGCTCGATGCGCCGCGTTTCGCATTTTCGATTGAAACCGGCCGGCCGTCGATCACGGACGCTGACGGAGAGGAGGAAAGACGCTCGAGTCGCGGGCGAATGGAATCGGAATCGGAATGAGAATCGGAATCCCAATCGGAATATGTGCCGGTAGCGGAGAATCAATGCCGCGATGGGAATAATATTACTGCTCGCTATCGGCGTCGGAACGCGCGTCAAACCTATTCGCGATCAATGATATCTCTCGCGCAAGAGACGAGCAAACGGTCTTGATTATTCACCGTCTCTTACGTATCGGAGATCGCCGCGATCGGAGGCTGCTCGACGAAATAAGGACCGATACACGCGCAGCGACGCGACGCCGCGACGCCGATACTCGCATGATTCCGCGTTAAATAAAAGCCTGTCGGAATCAAACTTATCGAATTGCTATTAGTTGCAAAATCGCTTTGTAAATAATAAAGTTTGATCGAACCATTGCGCCGAGAACATTAATGTAATTAGTACTCCGTGTTCGCCAGAAAAAGAATGACGTGCTATTAAATGTCGGGTAATTTTAACCCTCTAGAATATAGCCGCTTTAATGCGAACGCCCCCATTATAAAACAACGGAATTATTGTTAAAACCTCGGCTCGAGGCGAACGTCGCCCCGTGTATCGATGTCGCGCAAAAACGACGCGACCCGACCGACGCTGGGAGGAGCAGCCCGAACGAGAACAAGAGGGACGTCGAATCGGAGGGGCGGTCGACGAGGTCGCGTGACGAACGAGCCTCCGGTGTGCTCTCGTTGAAAAAGCCAGGTGAGCATCGCTCAAGCTCGTTGTCCTAATCCGCGTCATCAGCAGGCTCGAGTGCGCCTCTCCATGTCGCTACGTGTCGAACGATCTCGAAAGGTTTCGAGCATGCGGGCGGCTGCCACGGTGCGTCCAACCCGAGGGTTTAGAGACAAAAATCAAATTTCAAGCTGCGTCGGACAATACACTGCCTCCGTCTACAATCCGCCGGTGGTTTATGTTTGCAGCGAAATTTCACTCTTGTTTTCCTTCCGATATTCCTTCTTCCGCATTAAACTTTTCACGGTCTAACCGTTGCACAGGGCAGCCCTTCTAAATATCTAAATAATACGAATGATAAAAAATATGCGTGTAACGCGAGTGACCTTGAGAAAACCATTAAAAAATTACCATTTTTAAAAACGTGTAGATTACGTCAGAAACAGTTTCTGTATTTTCAGAGATAGAGGATGAGGTATTTAGGTGGCCCGTTTCAAGCGAAACACCCTGTACATAGACTCCGTATTTTATGCATTTGTGAAAAAAACGAATGGGTACAATTTAAAACAGTGAAAAGTTTAAAAGATTTCAAGAGTACCGCATTAAAATTATTAGTAAACAGCATTAATTTACATTGAACTCCGGTGTGTTGCAATCGTTGCGCGATCTTTATAAAATGGGGACATCGACACGTATTGCAGAAAATTTTTAAAACCAAGAAAAGTGTGTTAACTTGAATCCGAAAGATCGACAGGGTTGTTACAATTTGAGAAATCGGCAAAGATATTCTGAAATAGCGATCGTGGTACCGATCGTTTATGGCGGTTCGAACGCGAACGAATCCTGGCTGGAAGAGCAGATTTTAAAAAGTAGTTCTCCCGTCGACTGGGTCGAGTTCACGGGGTTAGGCCCCGGTGGCGAGCAAAGAGGGAGGCCTGTGATAGAGCGAAGGGGGCTGGGAGAAGTCGGAGGAGATATCTCGGCGATTCGGCAATATCGCGGCGGTCGACAAATTAGCGTTAATCCTAGGTCGTTAGCAAGATTGATGCCAGGATTTCACTTAAGGGCGCAGTCGAAGGGAAAGTTTCGAGGGAATAGTGCTCGTAGACGTAGTCGTAGCAGCATCCTCGCTGTCATTGTCGTTCTCGTCCTCGTCGGGCGGCTGTAATGAAGTGGGTGGACCGGTGGTGACTGGCTGGTATAACACGAGCCCCGAGTCCTGAGTGCTGCCGGGCGAAATACCTATACATATGCGTTCTCGTTCCCGTTCTCGTTCCTGTTCTCGGAGACATCGAGCTAGGAGACACGAAGGAGCCGAGACGAACCGCTCGAACCGGGAGGGTCGCCGAGCCAGAGGGTAGCGAACGAAAACGAGCAAAGGGAGATGTCTAAGCGCGAGAGGGAGAGAGAGAGAGAGAGAGAGAGAGAGAGAGAGAGAGCGAGTCGTAGACGGCTCGAGAAAGACAGAGGGTGAGACGAGAAGAGATGGTCTAGATCGAGAGAGAGTCGTACGATGACCACGGATCAATCCACCCTCCGTTGTCCAACCCCGGCTCTCTCGGTTGTCCTTGTTCCCCCCGTTGCGTCTCGTCGCGTCGCGTCGGTCGAGAGCTTCGCCACGGAAAGTCCGGTCGTCGGTGCAAGTTGGTTATCGACTGGCGGCGATCTAAAAATTTCAACGCGATTGATTATTCCGTTCCCTCGACTGGTGGTTGTTGAGCGGCTGGTTCGTCGCGGCGCGGCGGCAACGGGCGAAACAAGGCCAGTTTTCATCTGGCGGCAAATCGGTTGCGTGTCGTAAAAATCCGAGGCCGGAGGTGATCGGTTTGCCACGCTCGGAGGTGATCTCGATCTATCTATACACGTATACCGGACGCGTCCACGAATTCGACACGGTCCCTCTCCGGATGACGAGAACAGCGAACCGATGACACGCCGCCTCGGGCCCGAATCTCCGAGAGCCGAGGGGGCTCTCCCGATCGGCCCGAGAGGCCGAGCCTCTCTCCGCCTTTGCCCCTCTATCGTGCTCGTCTCTTTTACTTTTTACCCTTTCCTCTTCCCTTTGCTGTCTCGGCTTACTTCTATTCTCCACCCTCGCTGTCTCCTTTCGTTGCGCATCTCCTCTTCTCTTCTCTTCTCTTCGCCGACCACCTTCGCCACCCTTCCTCTCCTCTGCTCATCGTTCGAAAGCGTTCTCTTTGGTCGTTCGTTCGCTCCAACTTTTACGAGCACCTTCAACCGAGGAGCCCCGTAATTGCCTCTTTAGCGGTAACCCCCCGGCCGACTCTTCCTCCTCCCGGTACTGGAACGCGTTCCCCGACCGTCGAATCGTCGAACCGTCGAAACGTCGAACCGTCGAAACGCGTCGAGTGCCGCTCCTTTCCTACCTTTCCACCATCTCCACCTCCGCGTGGCGTTTCTTTTCTTCCGCTCCCGGCAGTCTTTCTTTTCTACCCTCGACGGTATACGCCGGCAATCGATCTTTCCTCTCGCCGCGCTAAACTTTGCCGGACCTAATCGTCGAACGACGTCGATCGAATTTTGGCGAGAACCACCGCGAAAACCATCGTCGACTCTTCGCCGAGGAGAACGGCGAATAGCAGTCCCGGTAAAAGGACGCGGCGGCTGGTTACGTTCTCTCCTCGGTCCTTTTGGAATGCCCCGGGCTGAGTCACCTTGCGTTTTCACTTGAAATACCTCCGTCGCTTTTTAATGATACGAGAAAATGTGTGAGAGCTACGGTCGATCCTCCGACTCTGCTTATTTCGGTGGAGAAACTATCGCGATCGATCCTTTTTTCCAAAGGAGAAGTGCTGGTCGGATGACCACGGGAAAAGGAAATTTTTATCTCGGCCGTCTCGAGGCCTCGGTTTTGCGATAAATCGTAATTCTGGCGGGATCAGGGGCGGAACTACAATACCGCGAGCCCGTAATCGGAGGGGGCCTAAAATTTTTGCATTTATTATCTTGTAATTTAGGTTTTCTTTATCTCTTCCGTTATATAATATAAATTTAACTTTGTAATTTGTGTTTCTTTATGTAATGTATGTTTTCTTTGGATGGATAATATAAATTCTTTTCTTTCTGAGGTCCCAAAATTATATTTTGCGAGGAGGAGCCGAAAATTTGTAGTTCCTGTTATTAACAAACGTTTTCCGCGTCCCAGATTTGCCATTGAAAACGGCTCGATCAACTCTGAATCTCCGAATCCCGATTTGGCACCGGAGTGCGATGCGCAAGAGTGCAAGCGTGCCGGTTGCTCCATATCTGTCTCGAGCGCTTCACGAGTCACGTTTACGGCCAGTCGTAACGGTCGTACGTGCTCGTCTCGTAATTGATTCGTCTTGCTCCAGCCTAGGAATCGTGACGACATCTTCGAGAATGGCGATGATTCGCGTTCGCCGATCCAGCCGCGATGGTGGTTACCGCCGTGGGAGAGGGGGTACTCGCGAATAATCGAGGACGCGACAAACGGAATTGCAAATTCTCGGAAGGATAACGCTTGTCGTTCTCTGTCCAGCGCGAGTCGATGGCTTTCCGTCTATTATACGTTTCGTTGTAGCTCTTCGGATTCGCTGCCGTGCTTGTTGTTTGCAATTTAGTCGAAACTTTCCCGCTCCACTTTAACCAACCTTTCGCAACGACGAACGTTGTTGTACTTCTCAAATGTTTCGGTTAACTAGAATATAATCTTTAAATAGGAAAATTAAGAAGCCTTCCACGGTACACTATACAGGGTGACCCAGGTTTTAATGTTCAAAGTTTGCGAGTATATTCTATGGCATTTATTGAAAAGTTATAACAAAAATACGGAACAAAAAAAAATACGTATTCAAAAAAAAACATTGACGACCTTGACGACTCCGACAAAAAAATTACCTCGGGGCCAAAATTGTTTTTCCCAGATATTGACACCGGCGTACATTACGTAAGAGACAGTTTTTGCGTGAAAATAATCTGAAGAGAGATATTTACGCGATGTTGCTTGAACGGACCACGTGGTGTACAACTTGCGCACGTCATCGATCCTGCATCGCTCGTAAGATACTTTTTTTCCCGTCGAACGAGAAGAGCTCAATTATATCCGTGATTTTTCTTTGGCGCGGTCGTTTCCACGCACGACAGCTCGGTTATCCAGGGTCGGGCGGCTCGGTAGCCGCAGAAAAAGCGGCGACGAGCTCTCGACGACGACAAGAAGAAAGGAAGCGAGGAGGAAAGATCGTTCGCAGACTCTTTTCGAAGTTGTGCGCGCTACTCGGAATCGATAGACGCGACGCGACGCGCGACGCTACGGTTCAGCCAAAATCCTGAGAAGCAACGTTACGACAGGGCTTTGACACCGTTTCGTGGAGTCGGCCGTATTTTCGCGGCGGGTTGCCTCGGGTCGCCTCGTGTCTTTTCATGTCGCGTATCCACTCTTCGCGGAAGCAGTAAAAAATCTGCGAGCACCGAAGACGGGACCGATCGACTCGCTTGGACGGCGAACTCTTCCGTCGAAACGGCGCAACAGCCTTTTCGCGTTGTCCAGTCTACGAAAAAAGCTACCTGTATTGCAAATAGTTTATTATTCCGTATGACCGCGTTACGTATGCGAACGTTTGTGACACTTGACCCTTCCGAAGATGTGTGTCGGAGCAGAGGGCCTATTTAACCCCTTGCCTTGCGATTTATTTTACAGTTTCAGTGATTAGAACGTTTTTTGTAGTTCGTAATTTCCTGAAACATATTCTTTGTCTATATATATACAGGGTGTTCCAAAACTACTGCGTGAAACTGAAATGGGAGGTTCCTTGGGTCATTTGAAGCGACATTTTTGTTAAAATGGAACCCAAGGAACCTCCCATTTCAGTTTCACGCAGTAGTTTTGGGACACCCTGTACATATATTCTGGTAGAACGATTTTCCTTTGATGATAATAATAATGGTGACGATCAATTCTGTGGACTATCGTCGGAAAATCTGCGAAAAATAAACCAATTGGCTCGCATTGTCTGAACGTGCAAACAACGCATTCGATGCCGATTTTTGTGTATTATAAAAGTCTTACAGATTTATGACAAAACTGAGTGGGTGCAATTTAAAACGGTTAACATATTAATCCATTTGCGTCATAAGGAAATATAAAAAGGTTTTTATCATCAAATTAAAAAGAAAATTTTTTTTCAACAAAGTTGAGCGTATGCATCCGGTGATAGTGACCAGGAAGATTGAGCGTATACATACATGCAAATGGGTTAATTACTACAAGACTTTTACGAAGGCCGCGCGTTCCCCGCCTCTGCCTAGATCGATAGAGTATCAAATTCTGAGTATAAAAGCGTTGACCTTGATACGTCCGTCTGCGTATAGTAGGACACACAGGACTTTCCTCCTGCTCGCAGGAGGTCTCGAACAAAGTTGTAATCGCTGTGCCCGTTGAAATATGCGGTAAAGGGTGTAGTCGTTCTCGGGTTGACCGGTTCGGTGGTGGTCGCGCGCGAGGGATTCCGGCCGCACGCGTCGGCGGCCACGTAACGTCGAGCTTCTGGTACGATATCGTGCGACGCGGCGGAAAGAAACGAGAACGGGAACAGGGATCCGATTGGTCGGCGAATACGGGGCCACGGAAACCGGTGCTTCTATCTCGAGTTTCGCAGTCATGCTGTCTAGCGAGTCACGGGGCGAGGAGCATCGCGCCAGAGAGGAGAGAGAGAGAGCGAGAGAGAGAGAGAGAGAGAGGGACGGCGAATCTCGTCCGGTTACGCGCGCACAAGTACAAGAGTGCAATAAGTATGCGTATAAGGAAGAACCACTTAATCGGGGACCTGGAGCTCCGCAGGGCATTGAGGTCTTACCCCCGTGGCACTGCCGGGCTCCGGCCGGGGCGTCGTCGTTGCCGTTGTCGGCGCCGGCGCCCCGGCGTCGTCAACAACCACCGGCTCGTTTCCATTCGAAACCGAGTAACAGCGCAACAGAATCTCGGAAATCTTGAAGGAGCATTGTTTTTCCGATTCTTTTTGCACAGGGAATTGGACGGTGCTGTTTTGCCTCGTCCGATGGTCGCACTCGATATAATATCTTTTCGAAATCGACTGGGCGCGCAACCGAATAGGAGTCCTCGGTTTGAAAAAGTTTCCGGACGGGTCCGCGAGCGAGCGCGACAGCGATAGAGAGAGAGAGAGAGAAAGAGAGAGAGAGAAGCGGGTGGGCAGCAAAGTCGGTTGGCCGGGCAGTGAAAAGCGAATGGCGAGCGGCGAGTGGACGATGCACGGTTGAGTAGATGGAGGTGGATGATGGTGGATGGAGGCGGATGGAGGTTGCCGGGCAGCAGCGGCAGCCGTATCCGTATTCGTAGCCGTGGCCGTAGCCGTAGGTATCTCGGTAAGCCGGTAAGGGGGTGCGGTAGTTCGGGCCACCAGGGGCCGGGACCACAATTACACAGAGTGCGGTGCCGCAAAGCCCTTTCAGCCTCTCTTCCTAGATGATGGATTCGCGTTGTCTTTCCAGCCTCCCCAACACATTGTACGCTCACCGGCCCGTGTCGTCCTCTGTTTACCGTCGCGTCTACGTGTACGCTTTTCGAGAATTGCTCGTTTCAATGAAAAGGAACGCGCGCGCTCCCCGCGCGATCGGACAGAGACGGCGAATCCGAGGGAAATGGAACGAGAAAGAGAGACAGAGAGAGAGAGAGAGAGATAGACCGGGGTGCACAGGGAATTACACGAATCGATGGACGCGGCACGGATAGAAAGAGACCGTGCCGGAGTTCCGCTCTTCATCGAGCTTCTCCGGATTAATTAATTCGTCGGCTGAAAACGCGATTGCTCGCAAAGAAAACACTCGATGAACTTTCCACCGGGCCGGGAGAACCGTCGACGTAACCGTCCCGAGATGCTCCGCGCCGTTTCGACGGGGTAACGACCGAACCGACGCGCGTCTCGACTCGACGCGACGCGACGAATCGGAAAGCAACGAGGGCTCGTTACAAAGTTCCTCGAACCGCGGCGGAAACGCGAGCTTATGCTCCCGTTTCCGTTGTTCGCCAAACGTCAAAGAAACTATACGCGCGGATCTATCCGCGGGAAGAGGGAAAACCGGCGTCGCCAGCTCCGCACCGGTATGTACATTTAGTCCCGCAGCCAGTCCGCGTCCCAACAACGTGTCGCGACGCTCCGCGCAACCATAACCGCGGTATACCTACCCCTCTTCGCTTCGAGTCGATCGCTGAGCGCGCCGATCTTTCTCCGTTCGTTCTGATCCTCCTAAAGAGCGTCTTTCGAACTACCCGGCCAGCCGGAGCGGCTGCTTGCAGGCCTTTTGTTTCCTTGTTTCGCGATTATCGAAACCGCGCTAAATGAAATCCCCGTGGTTTATCGGAAAAATAAATGGATAGAAAATAATGAATAATATCAGGCGATTTTTAGATACGGCGCGCTTGTTCGCAACACTGTATGGCGGATCGCGGATAGCACGTTTATGACGATTTCCGCTACGACATTACGCGAGAATAGAGTTCTAAATTAATAAATTATGATGACATGGAAAAACTTAATTAATCAATTAATTATTTCAAATCCACTCTCACTATCGCCTAATTTCAGCGGGACCTATTTTTTATTACGGTGATTTAAACGGTACGGCGTACAACAATAAAAAAAAGAAACAATTGAAAGACATAAAAAAAGAAAAAATTGAAATAACAACAAATTTCAACTATTTCTTATTCCGATCGGACTCGCCTCGGTCTACCCTGCAGCGGCTATCGAAGTTTTCTACACCGTTCGTAAAGAATTATGGAAATTTAAAGAGGCTCCGAATCGGCCAATATTGGAATTCGTTCGCCGCGGCAGGATCGCCTCTAAAGACGAACGTCGGAAAGCCGAAGGAAAGCGTTGCACGCGTACGTATCGCCTATGAAGCCAGCGGTAGAGGCCGCGAGAGCTCCAACCGGCTTTCTCTTTCGGGATGAACAAACGCGGATGCAAAAGAAGTCTCTGAATGAGCGATGCCTACGGACGGGGTATGGAGCTTCTCCGTTATTAGCATCTACTCGGTTTCCCTGTGTCTGTGTCCATGTGGCGCGCACTCTCCGCACACACTCCGAAAGGGAACAGAGCGGTCATTATGGAGATTGAAACACCGTTCGGTAACACGTTCGCCCATTCTTCGTTTCGTTTCGTTTCGCTTCGTATCGTTCCGTCAAGTTTCCCTTCGCTTCCGTTCGCCTGGTCCCTTCTCGTCCCGGCCTGGGTTTCGGTCTCGTTTGCTCGCTCATTCGTGCCCGCGTAATCACCTCGCGCGCATAAAAGGAAAACGTTGCGCGACATTCTGGAAGCCCGCGCGCCGACTCGGTGACAACCACGCAATTCCCAGCTCGTATTCGTCCCGTCCCGTTTCGTTTCGGTCTCGAAACGGACGACGGCGAACGCGTCAGGCTCTTTTCTCCGGTAACGCGTCGATCGGCGAAATTGTGCCCCCCGGCCGCCGGAAAAAAAGAACCTGCCGAACGTCGCCACGCAACGGTTTCAAACGATCCGTCGATCCTCCCGCTTACAGACCTCTCGCCTCCCGTCGTTTCACGCCGAACTCTCTCGCCGCGCGCTAAAAGCCGCTACTAATCGTTTACGCCCAATCGACCTGTCGCGCAAAATAGAAACCGTTCGCAGCGATTGCCGGAGAGTTTCACCTACGCCGTGTTCGTTGCTTCGCGAGCATATAAAATCCAAGCTCCAGTGGAGATCCTCGGATGGAAAGTTCGTTTATCGTTCGTACGTTCGCGAAAGATCGCACGTCCATCGGAAAGAAATTTCAGGTTCGCAAGCGTGCGATGACAATTTCGGAATTCGTCTCGACGGAAGAGTATGCCACGGTGATTTTCGAAATTGCTGGGAGAAGAGCGGAGGTCGAAATAGCAAAAACGCCGCGCCGCTAACGCACGCCTATGGATCCGTGCACGACAATGCCGATCGGTTCGGGTTACGGGTTGTGGGTTATGGGTTACGGGTTATGGGTTATAGTGACCGGCGGAGAAAGCCGAAGTGCACGGCATCCAATATGCAATAAACATACGAAGCTTTGACGTATTTAATAGTAACGTGGTCGTATAACGCTTGACACGCATGGAAGCCTTTATGGAGGATGAGCGGTGGTGATGGTGGTGGTGGTATCTTTGGAGAAGAGCCGTCCGCGTCGGCCAGCACCGCCGCGATTCTCTTTCTTTACGGCGCGTTCGATCCTCGG
The DNA here is from genome assembly GCA_028454225.1 of Lasioglossum leucozonium. Taxonomy (NCBI): domain Eukaryota; kingdom Metazoa; phylum Arthropoda; class Insecta; order Hymenoptera; family Halictidae; genus Lasioglossum; species Lasioglossum leucozonium. The sequence goes on from CM052208.1 coordinate 10,560,350, forward strand.
ACCACGGGGCCACTAATCGACCAGGATCGAACGGTTCGCGCTGAGAATCGCTGACCTCTCTTCTGCCTCCGATTCTCCCCGTTTCGTTCCCTCTTGTTCCGCCAGCCCTTCTCGCTTCTCCGGCACTCCTCCTCTTCCCTCCCGCTCTATCTCCTCTCGAACGTGTTCTCTTCTGTTGGCCGGGGCCCCGTCGCTCCGCGTCGGAAGAATATAGCCCGCGGTTAATCGCGTGTCCGTGCCCTAAGCGGAATCTCGTGGCAGCGACCGGCACTCGATAGGCTCGCTCGTGACTCGTCCGAACTCGATCGACCCGGACAGCAAACTCGAAAATACCGCTAATCGCCGATTAGACGCGCCCCAACCACCCGGTATATGCGTGCCTTCTCTATTTTTCGATTTCGAGCGAAACCTGTATATCCGCTACGTTCCACGATCGGGCCGGGACAGTTCGGGTTCAGCTTCCAGCCGCGATAGAAACAGTCGATTGTCTTCGCGTTGCTTTAACCCTTTTTCTTGTACACGCCACGATTCATTTTTTGGTATTCATAATTTTTTGAAGAAAAAAAAGGTTCGTTGCAGTTGTGCCTAGAGATTCTCCAATGGCGGTACCGCGAGACCCGTAATCGTAGGGGGCCTAAAATTTTTGTTGTCTTGTGATTTTACCGAAGTTACGCCCTAATTGAAATTAAAAGGACAGTGGCAAGAAACAACATGCTGTTTAAAAGGCAGTGAAAAATCTCAATCCTATGAAAATATCGAAAGGATAAAAGTCGAAAATCGAGACCCAGAGGATAAAACTGAAAACGTAATTTATATGATCTATAACCATTTTATTGCATAATAAACAGAGGTTCCACTGTATCAGGTTTCTTTCTTTGTATCACATAAATTGTTATTTTTTTTAGGGTTCAAAATTATATTTAGCAGGGCCGAAAATTTGTAGCTCTGCCACTGCTCCACGTAAAATTATAATATTTAGCAGTCATTATTCAGCAATTATTCAGCAGTCAAGATCCAAATAAAATCCTTTTTCAAATTATTCTAAGGAGTTGAGAATAATGTATCGACATACCTAAATTTTTTAACTGTTCCTCTGTTTTAAATTGCGCATACCCAATTTTGTCGTAAACGCATAAACTCCGCAGTCCAATTATTACAGCACAAGTTTACCATTCACGACACCTTCGAAACGGTAGCTCTCCCTCGCAATACTCGCGGGACGTTGGTCAGATAATTCCAAAAGGAGCATGCCGAGGTCTCCAGCGTCTACGGCGTATCGGAGGATTATCAGCGGACGAGGCGTAAAGTTGCGCTCTAGCCGAACTTTTCTAATAAAAGCTCGTTTCCCTTCTTTCCAGCGGTCCATTACGAGTTCGTTTCTCTCGGGGCGTTGCGTCGCGTCGTCGCGGGTCGTTGGACATCCACGGGCGGCGTTAAAGAACCGTAAACGCTAAGTATAGCGGGACGATATTCTTGAGAATGGCGAATTTCACCAGGGGGGGGGGATAGTAATCTCCGCGGCGATGAAGATAACCCGCATCGATAGAGGATCCCGATGAAATTGACACGTCCATCTATCATTCGACATATGCATGGTATGCATGGGAAAGGACGGGGACACCGGCGTGACGCAGTCCTGACCATGCATAATTCACGATATCTCCGGCGACCAGCCCGAAATCTCGAATAATAGTCGGCCCGGCCCGCCCGGTCTGGTCGGGTCCGGTCCGGTTCGGTTCGGTTCGGTTTCGGTTTCGTTTGGGCTCGACTCGACCCGACCCGGGCTCTCTTCGAAACTTTTCCTCTTCGATCTATCGGGGGACCACGGTTGGCCCGCTCCCCCTTCGATTCTTCCGGCTGGCTTTCCCTCGAACCTATCTCGCCTTCCGCCACGCAAATAGCATGTTCTGTTTCGCTTTTTAAAGAAATATACGCGATAAAGAATGGGAAAATTATAGCGATAAACTATAAGATTCTGCTAAATAACCGGACATTAAGGTATAATGTACTTCGTTGTGCATAATTCGACAGCTCGGAGAAGATTTACGCTAGCACGCGCGACACTTCGGAAGACACAAAACAAACCGAATCGTTTCGTTTTCTCCATGGGAATCGTCATTTTTTCGGTATCTCGATCAACGACGAAAGGTAGCGTCGAGCAGGTAAACGACTCTGTAGATTTTCATCTAGAAATCGTAAAAGGGAACGCGTTCGCGGGCCGAACGGTTTCGTGGAAACGATAAAGATTAGATTTTACGCGCGCGTGAAGAAGAGACTCGGCCACGACGACGCGACGGGGGCAGACCGCGACGATTTCCGGCATGAATATGCATAGCGGAATGCCAGCGGACGCATAAGAAGGATCCGAGGCTCGATCGCTCGTATCGAGTCGCGACGATGCCGGATCGAACACGAAAATAATCAAATCGGTCTGGCAAGATCACCGCGAACAAACGGCCCTCGCGTAAATTCTCGTTATCGATTGCTCGAACGGTGTTTAGCTCACCTGGGCCACCTTCCGGTGAACAGATCGCCACCCCTTCGTCCAAGAGGGTGAGAACCTTGCTTGCTACTTCTTTTCCTTTTATTTTCGAACTTGCTGCGTTATTAAATTGTACTCCTATACGTAATTTTGTGGCGGAACCACAAATTTTCGGCCCCTCCGCAAAATATGATTTTCAGACGAACAAAACAGTATAAAAATATGGAGAAAGAAAACTTATAATAATTATATATTGTATAATTTAAACCTTATATGGTTTAAGGCAATAGATAAATAATAATAGACGTATAATCTTCAACAATTTATGACTTTTTTTCGTTCGATATTTTTATAGGATTGAGATTTTTTGATACGCAAAAAGTATGTTTTTTTTGTCAGTATACTTTTAATTTAATTTAAATCAGGGATAGTTTCCGCGTTGCAGGATCTTGCGGTATTGCAGTTCCGCGTATTGATTTCGCATAAATTATTTAGAATTGTAATTGTGGCACTAACGTAAATAATTAATAATAAATAATTTTCTTTCAAACAAATCCTTGAGCAACGCATGGTTTCGTACGACGATCCACTAAATATGCATAGCATCATAAAAAAAAAGCGGTAGTCCTGCAGTCGGTTCTATTCGTTCGGAGCAGGTGATTGTCCCATTAGCCGCGGGTCATCGCGAGGCGACAGGACTCGCCTTTTCCGTCGTCGGAACGCCCGTCTTTCCCTCGACCGGTCAAGAATTAGGTTCGAGAGGTCTCCCCTCGACCCCTGGCCTAATTTCTTTCGGCCCATCGAATATTCCGCACGGTGAACACTTTGTGTCCGAGTACATAGTTGGTGCACCGGTCGAGAACGGGACTGACCCGACCTCCTCACGATGCGTCGAGCAGGCATGCTCCACGTTTTATTTTGGGCGTGACACGCACGGCGCACGACCATGCGGAAAGAACGAAGGTCTGTCGCGACGCGACACGTTCACCGGTTTCGTTCCATCTAAACTCTAGACTGTTTCGTCCGCGGGAAAAATCGCTTCGATTCGCGAAAGCGTTCCTTTTACCTGCGATTTTCAACCTTCCGCGCAAACGAAATAGGACGGACACGGCGGAACGTAAAAACGAGGAAGAATTCGAGAATGCACGAATTATTTAGCTCTGTGCGATGTCGCGATTGTTTAGCTTTGTTCTACCGATCGGATAAACAACGTATAAAGTATACAAATTAAAAAAAAAAAGTTCCGATCATTGAACAGTTCCAAATGAAATAAATCGCAGGGCAAGGGGTTAAAGAGAGGCAATTTTTAAATTTTGACCAGACTTTTTCCTAAGATCAAAAGCAGTGACGAAAATCATAAACTTTCCGAATAATTTGGACAGGCCCGAAATAAAATCCAGTGATCGGCGAACGAGAGAAACTCGGGTCGAGCTTCTGATTCCCGTGGAATGCCCGTTGCCTCCACTAAATCATCGGTCGGTCGAAAACGGATCCCGACGGACGGATATTGTGTGGTGTATGGGCCGTGGGGTAGAATCGAGTCGCACTTGCAATACGTAATAATAGCATAAACCTGAGGGGTGTCTCCTTTAGGTAAGCTCTCTCCCCTTGCGCGGGAAATTTAGTATAAAGCTGGCAAAATCGCTGCCAGCCAGTTTTCCCTACGCTCGCACCCCTCCACCGATGCGGCGCGGCGCGGCGACTACAACGAAATGGTCATCGTAAATAGAAAATCCGTTTTTTTTCCTGCGGTATCCGTGCGAAATGCGATCGTCGAGTTTATTACGGCGTGTAAAGCCACGCGGCCCATTCTAGGGGTGTTCTCTTCGTCCTGATCTCGACGCCGATCGGGGAACGTTTCCATTATTATTTCTCTGCTGCCACTGTAGCAAAGTCTAAAGAAATATTCTGGCTCTGCAACGCAAACTTGATGCTTTGCCTACGGATATTGAACGATCGTCGATTTAAACCAACGAGTTAGTCCGCGCAGTAGGCGAGGGAAGTCGACGATACAAGGAAATCATTGGCGACGAGATGTCTCGTCCGTACGTACGACAGCACGGTGACGAAATATCTCGTCCACCGTAGCGATAGGGTCAACGGTGCTAACTGGTTGCGAGCTCTGATTCGGGCTTGATTTAGATACGTATCTCGTAGGAAAGAAATATATACAGTTTTATTAGTGCGGTGTCAATTGTCTAGGACCTGTGAATTAGTTCTGATGTAGACACTGGTTCAAATTCGACAACTCTCTCTCTCTCTCACAATCTATGACAATTCCTCTGTTCGAGCCGAGCTCCTATCGACGCGGAGAGTCGCGAACGATCGTCGATTTGAAAAATTGCAAACGCGTTCGAAGAATCGGCGCGCGGTTCGCAGCGAGATCGCTCGACGTCGGGAACGCACGACGGCTACCCGACACTCGACACTCCGAGCAGCGTTAGGCGCGCGTAACACCCGTGCTTGTACTCTTAATATCGCTCCATTAGCCTCAATTAAACGGACAGTTAAGTACGCATTCCGAGCATAGCGGGGCCTTCGCGGAGACACGAGCGCCGCGCCGAGTTGGCCCTCCTTGCCCCGATTCTTCTACCCTTCCCTCGCGATCGCATTCGTCGAACCACGCCTCTCGTTCGAGTCGATTTGTTATTTTAAGAAGACCGGCCGAGACGACATTGCGACGAGGCGTGACGAGTCCGTTCAATAAAAATCCCCGTGCTTGCCCGATGCGCGCCAGAGCTAACGAATTTCGATTCGATTCGCGGCGATGACGACTGCAGCCGTCGGCCGTAACGATGAGAACGTACTGCATGTTCAGAAAATTCCTCGTCAATCTATAACACCTTTTACAGCTTGAATTCTTTCCGGCATAGAACCATTCGAGCGGGCAATGTTTAATTGAGAAAACCCATTTACATATTCGCTTTCTTTGAGAAGCTGCGGGCCGTGGAGTGCCGTTTCATTGAACAGGTTTCCTAGTCGTGGCTTACGTTACGTATGATTTTACAGCCAGGCTAATCTTGTGATCGCGCAATCGGGAGAGATTAGTCTACCGGCGGACGAGGAAGAAAAACACCTGTAACGTTGTTAACGCTGAATGAGCACTAAAAACGATTGAAACGTTCTAGCTTATGAAAATGACAAGGCTATATTTATTTAGACTTTGAGGTTTCTCGTGAAATTTATAATGAGACCGTTCGCCCCATTACTTGATTTTAATTCCTCACTCTGTGGGCGCGTTTTAAAACTAAATTCCGCAGTTAAGAGGATAGTACACAGTAATCTCGAGCAAGAAAAATATTTACTTTGATTATGAATACGCAGTGGATATTTATGGAAAATGAAAGTTTTCTACCTGAACTAGAAATTTATTTTCCGTTCTAATATGTTTAATAGGTTGAAAATAGTGTAACAATATTTTAAAAGTGCTATATCTTATTTAGATTATGGGTTGGCAAAAGAGTAATTTCAGTTTTCACTAATAGATAGTGATATATTTCTTTTATTTCCTTTTATTTCTTCTCTTTCCAACATTCGATAATAAGATCGCAGAGAAGCTAAAATATAATACATAATAATAATATATCAGCTCTCCTAATTTCTGAGAAATGCATAAAATCCGCTGTCTACCGAGGATACCCCCATAAGTAGCGTTACCACTATATCGTCCGACCCCTGTACGTCAGGTGTCGCAAAAGGTGAACGAAGAGAGGAGGCCGCTGTTACGAGCGAGTTTCGGAGCGGTCGGCGCATTCCGAGAAGCGAATGGTCGTTCGTGGGAATAATTTAAAAAGGGCTCGCATCTGCGCGAGTTATGACAGACCGAGTCATTAAGTGGCCGTGTTTATTTTTAGAGGGAGCCGAGCTCTCGCGCAAAGTAGAACTCCTAATTGTTCTTGTTAACGCTCTGCTCGCATCTGTCTGAACCCGTGAACTTAAGACGCGGTCCGACCAGCCTGGAGTAACGATGTCGCGGCTGATCCCTGATGCCAGAGGCTCGATCGCGCCTGAAAACCAGTGCGGGATTGCACGACGGAACGTTCTCGTGCGTACGATTCAAAACCCAAATTTCCTGTACACGATTTGTCCTTCTACGAACGTACAGCGCCACCTGTTTCTCAATCTCATTCTCTGCGTTGGAGACACGTGCGATAAAATACAAAATTTTCTATCTAGATTTTGTAAATATTTCTTTGTCTCTCTCTTCTTAATCCTAGTTAGTTAGGTGTTAAGGTAATTATAAGTAGGTTACTTTAGAATAAGGCGGATTAAAGGTGGAGTTTATAATGCGGATTGTAATCCGTAGGGCTTAGAATCAATAAAGGCAATAAAATCAGAATCAATAAAATAGAAAAAAATATAGAATTATTCTAGATCGAAAGAAATGTTTAATTCTCCATTAAAAAGGGTTAAATCACGCCTACTCGTTTTCGTGGTAAGCGCGTAAAAGCCGAAGGACTTCTTCAAGAACTGATTCCTCCCGTTAGTATTTCATCGCGCGGACTCCGAAGCCGATGGAAATTAGCGGGAACAAGGACAAGGAGAAGCGAGGATTTACGACGCGTCAACCCTCGTAACAGCGCCGCGTACAGTAAAAGCTGCGTCGGGCTCGCAACGCGGAACCTTTTTCAATGAACATTCTCGAATAACTCTTGGCGACGGAATGTTATGTCTCTCGCAAAAGAATATCCCAATAGTACTGTCCAATACGCGTAGAAACGTACAAGCGGAATCTCGTTTCCATAACGCGAGATAACAGTTGGCTGGGATCGGTGAAACCAAAAAAGAAATTGAGGAAAGCGCGCGACAACCAGAGAATAGTTCTAAGTAGTATGTCACCGCGACCGTGGCTTGCGTGCCACGATGCCGCGATGCACGATGCACACGGATCCACGATCCGCGCGATGCGACGAGAATGCGACCGAGATGGAATATCGCGAGGGGCGGGCCGGTGGGAGGGTGAGGGGCTAAAACGAAGAAGACGCGGACGCGGACCGCGAACGCGAGAACCGACACTTGGAAACGAATGTAACTTTATTGCGAACTTATCGCTGTCGGAAAGCAAACAATGGAACGATCTTCGCACCATCTACCCTCGCAATCTTTAGCCTCTCCTCCCCCGTGCCTTTTAGTTTCCTTTGGTTGGCTTCCACGCGTTCGTCCGGACTTTTAGCCGTTTTTCTCGGCTCCCCGTTGTTCTCTCATTCTCCCTCGTTTCTCTCTCTCTCTCCCGCTCTCCGTGCGCCGGTTCTCCAACGTTCGTTCGAGGATGCGGGTGCAGGGTGGTTGGCGCCGGCAACGATATCACGGTATCGCATCTATCGCGAGCGTACAGTTCACCGATATGTAAAAGAGGGGCCGCCGCGAACCTCTCGACGCGACGGTCCATCGTCGACAGGTATCCGGCCTGCTGCGCGCATTCTTTCGATTCTTTGTTCCACTCTCTCGGATATATATTTTTTCTGCCCCCTCCGTGTTCACCGTATTCACAGTATTCCCAGTATTCGCCGTATTCACCCCCCGCTAACGATTCCCCGTCGACCAACGTTCGCTGCTCTCCTTCTCGGACATCGAAACGATCGATAATCCATCGAGCACACGAGCACGGGGCACCGCGGGGGAATCGTCCAGTGAAATGAGAGAATTCGATGGTGAAATTTTTCTTTCAGTTTATACAGAGTTTCTCAAAAATGTTGCACCTTTTCGCAAGGAGTCCTCGGATCGTTCGAAGCGACTTTCTCCTTTGCAAGAATGTTCTCCGCGGCTTCGTTACGGAGATATTAGCGAGTGAACGCGGACCAATCGGGACGGAGGTTCCGCGGTAGCCGCGCTCCGATTGGTCCGCGTTTCCCGAAAATAACTTGTTAACAGAGGCACGGAGAACATTTTCGCAAAGGGAAAAGTTCTTTTAAATAATCCCAGGTGTCACGTGCCTCTCGAGGAGGTACAATATTTTTGGTGCACCCTGTATGTTCCATTGAAACTTTCTAAATTTTCTTCCCTGGCCGAGGAACGCGGTTCAGCTTTCCGTCCCCGCTGGCATCTCGCGATACTTCGATCGATTTCAACGTGCATCGACTTTCGTCAACGAACGCTCGCGACCCGAAAGAAACGGTCACGCGCGCGGTCGGACGGATATAGCTCGCCCGTCTAGAAATGTCAAAGTTGAACACCTTCCGAGGATCGCGGGCCGCGTCGGGTCGCGTCGCATCGTCTCCCGGCCGCGGGAAACTCCCGGGCGTCTCCCCGACAGAAGATTACGCTGCACGCGTCCTGCTCGCCGATATTACTGTCTTCGTTAATTACGCGTCACTAGCAGACAGCGGATCTTTCTGCAGAATAAACCTTTTCAACCCGAATCGCGACAAACTTCGAGTGAAATAGACATTACTTTTCTTTTTTGATACGATTGATATGATTGATAGCATGACCTTAAAATGACCTTGATCTCGAATAAAGCGAACACTCCGGAGAAAATAACCTTAAGAAACAGATAACATTCGCAAAAAATTCACCGTCCGATACCATTTATATCGCATGAAAAACATTTATTATTTATGTAATCGCAAATAAAGGAGATACACTTGGGTAGACCACGCCGTACATTACAGACTACGGTGAATAACAAGAACGTTTATGACATTATTTAACGAACGCGATGAGATTTAAGGCGATCGAGGCCCCGGCGCGGCGTATCTCGATAGAAGCTCACGGAATAGGTGGACGTGATTTTGTGCGTCGGATCGAGATCGCGGCGGAGAAAACGAGCGATACCAACGTTGTTCTCTGGTCCCGCTCGTCTAATTAAGGCGGCGCGTTACGACGCGATGGGACGCGGGAACGGAACGTTACGAGACTCGCGCTCGCTCGGCGTGGCTCCTCCGGTTGATTTACACGGAGACATCGCGTTGACCCACGACAAAGACTTTCCCGGCCGATCAGCCGGCCGAGATATGTACGCGGCTCTTCGAGCGCAGTGCTCGCCTTTCCGTTGACGAGACGGGGCCGCGAGGATCGTGAGAGAATTTGGATTCTTCACCGATATACCGGGGTGGGTCCCGCTTTTCGAAGAAGCGCCGACCTTGTTAGAATCTACCAGCTGAGAGCTGCCACTCGCTATTAGATAAAAATGTAATCCTTCCTCGTTTCTCGTGAAATTTATAATGGGACTCGCGCTCTGTGGGGGATTTTTAAAACTAAATTCCGCAGCTAAGTACATTGTAATCTCGAGCAAGAAAAACATTTACTTTGATTATGAATAGGCAGTGGATATGCAAAATGAAAGTTTTTCCGTTCTGATATGTTTAATAGTGTAACAATATTTTAAAATTCCGCGAATATTTTAACTGTTTCAAATTACGCCTGCTCATTTTTGTCGTAAACGCATCAAATCCGCTGTCTAATTATGAATTATGCTTCAGGCAAGAGCAGTCCGCTTAGAGTCTATTAATGGCGCACGAGTCGCAAAGTAGGTCCAAGGCACGAGTCCAAATTCGGCTTCTCTTCCTTAATAGCGAGATTAAACTGGGTACTAAAATAGACAATTTTAACAACGAAACGAGACCTCCTGTCGCGTACCGGTTCGAATAACTCGTTCATCGATACCGATAACGTGAAGCTTCCTCGGCGATTTCGTGCCACGATTCCGGCTTCGGAGCAAAAAGGGGTTCGAAGCACGCGGATCCGACGAGGGCCGAGTGTGTTTCAGCAGAAGAAAAACACGCAAATTTTCGGTAGCATCGATCGGCTCCGTAGAGGGACCGTCGACGGGAGGAGACGCTCGTGAAACTCTTGCCGGGAAGGAGCCATCGCGGGGACAATTTTCTCCTTCTAAAATTTCTTTGCCCTCTTTTCCTCGCGTCGATGGAAAAGAGGCGGTCTTTCCTGTTTTCCTGGGCGATGACGAACAAAAAAAAAAAGAAAAAGAAAGTAGAAAGGGCAATACTCGAGTCGGTCGTCGTGGTTCGTTAGCGGCTCGGGGGAGTTAATTAGCGAAAAAGTTAATTTCTTGTTCCCTCATAATCGGACGCCCCTGATGAAATACGAGCTTGATAAAGACGGTTGAAATTGGAGTTTTTGGCGCAGGGAAAGGAGAAGGGTACGTCGACCGATAAATATATTAACGTCGCCTCTACGGAGCAAATTGCGAGCCCGCGTCGAATCGCGTCCTTCGGCCGACGTTGTAACGAGCAATCCTCGGTAAGGCGCGAGCATTTTCCATCGAAGAACTCCTTGCGCGAAGTAGAAGAAGAGGAAGACGCGGAAGAAGAAGAAGAAGAAGAAGAAGAAGGAGAATTCACGAGTCCGAGGAAAAGACTCGGCTCGCAGGTCCTAGGAGGAAAAATATTTTTGTTTCGTTTCGTGCCGCGCGGTTCGCCCGTTGGCGATGAACTTTCTGAATAATTACCGTCGCTACGAGCTTGATTCATCACTGAAGTTCGCCTACCTAAGATGCTTTATCTGCGCGTCGCAGTCTCTGCGAAATTAATATGCTAATACCCGTGTGGCTCCCTCTGCTTCAGCCCCGTACACCGTGCACCCCGAAGCGCTCGCACTCGCTGCCTCTCAACCTCGCCCCATCCCCCTCGTCCCTCGTTCTACGTCCCGCGTCCTGCGTCTATCAGTTTCTCGTTCCCGACACCGTACCTCGAAGCCCGAACTCTGCCAAACACGAGTATCAACTGTCTCCACCCGCGCGAGCATCGATACTCGCCACCGCAGTTTCGCTCATGGAATACCGATCGCCGATCGCCTACACGCCCTCTTGTTTTTCCTACTCCTGTTTCCCCATTTATTCGACGCGCGTTTCGCTCGCACCACCGGTGACAAATATTTTCGAACGGCGAAATCGCCCGTCTGCCTTCCGCGTCGTCGTTCCGTTCAATTAGGACACGCAGTCGGGCTCGGTCTTTGGACGTGCAATTTTTCAAGGAGACTGCGAGACCTTGTTGTTCTACTATTTAATAATATATATTTAATATATATATTTAATGTATAATTTAATATATGATGTACTATTTTAGTATTTCGCAATTGCTGCAAACAATAATCGACTATAATTGAATAATGTAATAATAATGTTGATTGTAACATAATAAGACCATATTAACTACAATATAATAATAATATTAATTAATTGATTGAATAATATAACAATAAATTTAATTAAATGAAATACTTTTGTACAAACATCCGCAGTCCACTGATAAGAAACTCGGTTTCGTAAACACAGTTTCTTGCACCCTTTCTCACCCCTTTCTAGTGCACCCGAGTCCGATGGAGATCAGTTAGACCAAGCAGATAACTGGGAAAAATAAAAATGTTCTCCGTCGAACCCAATCGAAAATTAGCTTCCTCGTTACGCAACGCGTAAAATTCGTATCCGAATCTTCGCGTGCCCCGTGGAGAACGTCCGATGAACCAGCGAGGATTTGTCGGCGATTGTAATGGGCACTTCGGTGGAAGTGCGTTTTGACTGGATCGAACAACAATTTCCTATTAGCAAACGGACGGCGGTTTATTTCGTGCGGCGGGCTCGCGGTTCGCGGGGCTAGCAAATCATTCGTCTCGGGAGGCTCGTCGAGAGAAATCATGCTCGTAAATTTTCGAGCCACGTAGCCCATCGATTAACCGCGAATCGTGGCGACCGACCGACCGACCGACACCGGGGCGACCGGAGCGAAAAGGGGCTCTCTTCGGACGGCGTGGCGAGACCACGAAAAAATTGATTCGCCGACGGCTGGGCCAGTGTGTAATTTAGTAATGAAGTCTGTGCGTGGTGCGGGGAACGAGCTTGCTCGCTCGCTCAGTTGCGGCCGCACGCTACTAAATCACGGGACGTAGATTGGGGCGCGCTCGGCCAGCTGTGACCCAGTGCTTTCCGCTAATTTGCCGTAACTCCCATCGTCCGTGGCGTTTTCCATCGTTGCTTCGAACAAAAAAAAAAGGGGGAGAGAGAGAAAAAGATGAACGCTCCGCTCGTGAAACCCAACTAACGTCATCGCGACGAGTTTCCGTTTTCCGTCGAATTGGACTCTCGATTTACACCCGCTTGCCGTGCCGTTCTGACCGCCGCGTATTTCTTGGCGTGCATCGTTGCGAAACAACTTTTTTTTTTAGCAAATCCTTTATCAGATTTATTACAACGTAATAGATTGTCCGGAAAGTTCGTGCCGATTTTTATGGAAAATTTAAATGTTAAAAAAAAAATCGACACGAATTTTCCGGACGACTCAATATTTTTTATGACTGTGTCGACCGCGCCAACTTTTGGATTGTCCGAAAAGTTCATACGCAATATAATTTATTTGTTTCTTTCTGCACCGGCCAGAACAATGTTGGTAACAACAGTCTGTCTCAATGGAGAAGTGATCCCCACTGTTACAATAAAAAATCGAAAGATTCGTCACCAAAAATGTGTGTATACTGTGCTTAGTGCAGCAGAAATAGAGTTTCGAAATGCTTAAACAAATAAAGAGAAAAAATCCAAGATATTCCGATAAACCGTGATAGCGGCGACTGAAAATTTTCAGCCCTTCCGAAAATTGCGTCGTTCCCGAGGGAGTGGGACGAGCGCGAGTCTCGGGGCCGACCGATAACAAGCGAAGCTCGCAGACGCAAAATTCTGGTCGAGGATGAACGGGTTGTGTATGCGATGCGGGCATCGGAGATTCCGGAGTACAATAAGGCCGTAGCTCGAACGTATTGGAAGAGATCTTGCGCGGAGCGAGCGAGCGAGCGAGCGCGCGCTATGTGGCACGCGGTATGTTGAATATGCTCGCTATGTCGGCTCGTGTTCCGGTTTTGATGCGTGCGAGAGATAAGATTGCCCTTTGTTACCAGGACTCGTGTCTTCGGGACCCAGGAACCACCACCGTGGCTGGTTGGCTCTCTGCTGGCTGGCTTTTTACCTACGATCTTTCTTTTTTCAGTGTGTCCCTTATCCTCTCTTTCTCTCTCTCTCTCTCTCTCTCTCTCTCTCCCCGTTCATCCTCGGCGAGTTCTCTTTCGGGGCTTTCGGACGCTGCGCTTCTTTTCTTCTGCGCCACGCTAGATTCCTTCCGTCGAATCGTGCACCTCCCGCGGCGCGGCCAAGCACGACCGGCCCGTTCCGAGGAACGCTTTCCGATCCTCTATCGCCGTAAACTTTCCTCGCGGAACACGCGAAACGCAACCGATATACGTGCTGTTACGTCGCGTCGCTGCACGTGTCGGTTTTTCTCGACTGAGAAACGGAAATCCAGTGTTCGGCGACGTTCTCCACACGGGTTCTTAACCCTTGCACGCCTTCCAGAAAGAATTTTTCTATGCAGCATACTCCTCGATGCCCATTTCTCTTGCGCAGCAGTCTACATTCAATAATCGTAAACACACAAAATCTGGAAACGGTCCATTGACCGGTAGGTTTAGCGTTAACGCATTCACGACCGTGAACGAGATTTCTCGCTTTCATTCGACACACGTTCGCGACCGGGAGCGAGATTCGTCATTTTGGTGATAAGTGTGATTTCAAAGCTTTCGTAACAGCCAAAATCTCAGATGAGATTGAAGGTGCTATAATAAAACAAATTAGGGGTCGACAATATATTAAGAAACAACATAATGTAATTTGAGGTAGAGGCGTTACGTTCACCACGTTGGACCTGTGTAAAACAGTTTAATTCGATAGAGATTCGAAAAGAAAAAAACACGTATTTCGAGCGCAATAGAACGAGACGCGAGAAAGGAACGGGTGAAGGTGCACGAGTCCGGGAACGGGTGCTGGATAGGGGTACGAAGCCGGGTTCGTGTAGCGTCGAAGCTGCGGCTACGGCAACGGCACTCGAGGCGAGCCGAGCTAGGGCATCGTCGAGAGATATGCCCCGGCTTCGGGTGCAACGACCCCGGTGACCTTTGTCCGGCCTGTGCTCCGGCCTGTGCTCCGGCCTGGCCCCGCCGGTGCGGTGTCGGTACCACCGAGGCACCGAGCAGCTCGATTCACCGTCTCTCCTACCACCGAACTCCGACTCGGACTCGGACTCGGACACGAGGAACGACAAACACGACTTGGCCGTGGCAACGATCGCGGCAGCCAAGTACCGAACGATCGTCCACCGACCCACCACCGACCACCAACCTCGCCTCTTCTTTTTGCCAGCGTGCTCGCCCGTTCGCCAAACGGGGAACCGCTTCCGACCTAACGGAGCACGTCTCCGACGTACGCGTTAACGACGGCTTATTTCGAAGGGAAATCGAGCACGGATAGTCCGTTGACATATCGCTTTCGGTTGACCCTTCACCCTCTGCGGCCCCACCGTCAGTGTGGCTGACCTTTGTATGTAGTTCCGACAGGTTTCTACGTCGACAACGATGCTCGTAGATTCCCCTAGAAATAGTTTCTATCATTGTTCAATGAGAACCAATAAATAACTGGATTACGTAAATAAAACACTGGAAGGAATTCGTAGAGGAATTGAACATAAAACTCTTTATTCAAAACGCATATACTGTTGACTAAGTCCCAGCGCCAGGTCCGAGCAGGGACAGCGATCGCGTAGCTCCGAGGAACTTGGATCGCGACTTTCCTGTAGTTATCAACGGTTAAAGAGTGAGGATATTGCTCCTGAAGAGCCTCAAAAGCTAGAGTTTATCAGCCGTAGCAAGAATTTCCAACAGGGACTGGTCGGTCGTGGATACGCGTAACGGTCGCGCGTCGAACTGCGAGCGGCTCGTCCGTTTTCATTAAGCGGCGTCCATTCGCGGTAACGGTCGGACGAAACGACTTTCGCGTCGGCACCGCGATCTAGTTCTCACGCGAGACCCGCTGTCCGTCCACGTAACGAATAGGCGTCTCGACGCGACTTGTCCGACGAGGATGACGCGGACGCGGAGCGAGCGTAACCGAGCGGAGAGGACGGGATATCTCGGAACCACGAGCCAAGCTTTAATGACGCTATAAAGATCTGAAGATGGTTAGCTGGACGAAAACAGGCAGCGGGGGGAGGAGAGGGGGGGAGGTTCACATTTTTTCGAGTACGATGACCGTCATGCTCGCGATCGCGACGAGATCGTGCGACGATCCCGCTGCTCCCGACGAGCCCCGGCGATCTCGGGGTAGCATCGCGAGAAGGAAAACAAAAAAAGGTTCGTTTCGGTTCTGTCGACGCGGTTTCGCGTCAACGGTTCGTCGCGCGGAGACGCAACGCGACAAATTAAATCCAGTTTCTGGGAGCGCAGGTGGCGGCGCAACGTTAATTCACCGGGCTCGTTTCGAAGGGTAGACTAATTACCGCGCATGAGAAAACATCCTTGGAACTTTACGGCTAATTTCACCGAAAGAGGGGAGAACCAGCGACACGGAGAGGACGCGAACGCGCGCGACAGACAGTACGAGAGGGAGAGAGCGAGAAAGAGAGAGAGCGGGAGAGAGAGCGAGGGGGAGAGGACAAGGTTCGCATCTTGAACGAGGTTATTTCGCGGGGCGCATCAACGGTGCGATACCTTTACCGCGGGACTCGATCTCCGCGATAACGTTTCGCCGTAATCGGTCGTTTAGCTGTTTGGTCGCGCAGCTGCGTGCCGCGAACGCTGTCGACCAACATCGGAAACCTCGTTGTCTAATGTCTATCCCGGTCGGTGCATCCTTTATTAGTCGTAGAAATACCTGTATCGTTCGCGAGGACATTCGAATTTAAATAGAAATCGATTCCCCTACTTTCCCCTACTTCCCCTACTTCTGCCGCAGCTCGGTCACGTGACGCGTTTCATCTCTGTCGCGTATATGTACTGGCAGAGAGAGCGTCACGTTTCCCCTCGATTCGTGCTCCCTCCCCCCAACCGGCGACACTACTGCCACGGACTATAATAGTAGAAATAACAGAAATTATAATAATAGAAATCCCAAACGACGAAACAGCTGATCTGTTTTGGCATTCGTTCTTCCAGTCTTTCTTAGTCAAGAAAACGGGCTTCGCTCTGCGGACTGGAAGCTCCTAAGGATTCTCGCGAAAACCGTTCTCCTTCGATTCCCGATCGAATCTCGCGCGATTAGAACGAGTTTCAGCTGTGTGGCTCGGCTCGGCGGGCACGACCACGAGGAAGGACGCCGAGGATACGAGACAGCCGCTAGAAAATTATATCACAGCGCATCTCTCGTGCCGACGATCTACGTAACTCGCATACGTAACGAAGGAACGAGCGAACGAAGAGAACGGAGAGACGGCCGAGCAACCGGCTGAACGCCACGGGAGAGCTCCGTCTTTTCTCTTCTCCCTTTCGTTCCCTTTCCTCTATGTATGTATATCTTCGTTCGCTTCTTTTCATCTCGCCACAACTTTGTGACCCGTGTCAGAAACGATAATACCGCCGAGACCGCTATCGCGTCCCTCGAAACGTTTCGTTGTTCCCGAAGTGGTAGCCTCCTTGTTCCGGACAAGGATCCGACATCGAGAATCGAGTCGTGTCGAATCGAAAGACGCTCCGGTATCTGTTCCCGTTACGTTATCTTCGCGGACTGCAAACGCGCGCAAATCGAAACGCATAAAGACCCTACGAGCGTCGCGCGTTTCTCGACCGCTGAAAATATCTTGTCCCTGGTAGTAACGGGAACAAGATTTGTCGAAGGAAATTGTAACCTCTGTCAAGGTCGCATCTTTCAAGGTCATATGCGATCAGGGCCGGCGTGACATCGTGCGGGGCCCGATTCAAAAATTTTGCGGGGTAAGAACACACATTCAAATCCTATGCTTAAATTTACATACGTTTTTTGTAAGATGAATATTACATCATTTGTGTCGCTTATTTCGCCGCAAAATCTTTAATTATGTCACCAAAATTGATTGGGTTTGCTACCGCGGGTCCTGCTAAGTATCTGATGAGTTTTCGTAGACCGCGGAGTGAAATAAAACACGTGACAATTTTCAGCTTTCGAGTGTAAGATTTACGTATTTTCCAGAAATAAAAAGTTATGAAAACGAATTCGGAAGCACGAAAAGCATAATGCAATTGAATATATCCTATACAAAACGATGAAAACTTTGAATTTCAGCGCAAGAAGGAATATTTAGGGAGATTAGGAGTGTTCGGAAAAGTCTGCGATTTCCTTCTTTACGTTTTTCTTGCTCACCGTCAATCATACGACAAATATTTCGTTCGCCCTGTACTCTGTAAATACATTCCTGTCAAAGTAACGGTGTATGCATAAACTTGAGATCCGAGATGCTTCGGACAGATATATATATAGGGTGGAGCATTTGAAACCGAACGACCTCTCGCGGCGAACCTACGACGTCGCGATAGATGTTCGTATCGGATATTCAACAATATGTTTTTCGTTAAAGTTTCTCCCGATATTTTCCATCCGGTGCGAGGAGGTTCACGGGGTCAAGGAACCTCTGGCGGAAGCGCCGCGTAATTGACCAGCGTTCGTTAAATGTACGAGCACTCTCTCGGCGAACCGGGCGCTCATAAATATAAATCGACTTTTTCTAATTGCTCGCCGACGAAGAACCGTGAAACGTGGAAACAAGAGTTGTTCTCGTTACAGGGATTATCGTCCGGGCAACAAGCGCCCGAGAGAATCGTTGCGAGCCAGCGAGGAGACGGGCCAATCTTTTAGATCTTTCCTCGGGAGCGCGATCGCCGCCGTTCCAGATGGAATATCGAGGTGTCCGCGAGGACGTTAACGGCCGGCCGTGCACCACTCGGAAGCCAATCGATAGGGAACAGCTACATCTTCCCTAGTTTCATGCATATGCTGATGTCAACCGGCAGACTCTTCCGGGGACGCGGTGGCTCGTCCGGCGATCGCCGCTCCCGGTTCCCTCTTCCACTCTCTCTTTTCCTCTTTCGGCCGCTCTCGTTTGCTCGGCAAGAGATATTTGATCTTTCGCCACTTTGATCCAGTTTGATCCCGCGTTGATCCACTCGGCCGGCTTTTTCCACCGCGGTGGAAAACCGCGACCGATGGTCACGATGGTCATCGGGTTGGAAATTAACAAAATAAACGTTTAAAAAACATTTTGCTCGAAGAATCGAATAAAAAAAGTATCTTCATTCGGCGATATTTTATTCGACGGGAACTCATCGGACGAATAAAGACAATTTTTTTTGTTCGAACTTCCAATTATTTTTTCGTCTTTTATTCTTATCTTTTATCAAGGCTTCGAATACCTCTAAATTTCGAAACATGCGGCGTTCTTCCTTACGACCACAGATATTGTACGATAACTAGACTGCGGATCTTTGTGCGAAATGAAAATTTTCTGTATAAATCGCAGGAGTCGGGAGCCACATGAAAGGGTCTTCCTTTTCTAAATTATTCATTAACCGTTCCTCTATTTTAAATTGTATAAATGCATGAAGTCAAAAGCGATCAGGCTAACTTTAAAAAAGAAAAACTCTTCCGAAGATCCGTCTATCCTCCTGTAATCGGTCACTGCGAGACATTGAATCGACGAGGTGGACGAGCCCCAAAAGCTTGAAACTCGATCCCGGTAGCTGCTGAAGCTGCTTCTTCGGGCGCGGGCTGCGAGGTCGATAGCGGTGTACATATCGACTGGCCCGGAACCGACGACGGGCGAAACGAAAGCAGCGCGGAAAAGCGTAGCGCGAACTTTTTGCAATTCGAAAGACAATCGAGTCGCGTGGCGTAGCAAACCGGGTAGTGAATCGAACGAACGAACGAACGAACGAACGAATGCTGTGTGTGGTTGCTTGCACTCGGCCTCCCTCGCTGTCCGGTCGTCAACGAGTTGTTCTTTCTCGCGCGGAACGTCGGCAACGCGCTTCGAATCGAAGCGATAAACGCGCCGACACCGACACCGACGCCGACACCGACGCCGACACCGACGCCGACGCCGACGCCGACTCCAGTGGTAGTAAAAAAGACAAAGATGTCACGGCACCGGGACAATGGGCCGCGCGAAGAGAAGCATTATTGTCGTTGACTTCCAGAAAGTCCGTCGCGAAGGAAAAGCTCGCCGAGAGGACGGCTGGACACCGCATGAATACAGCTTTTAATTACATTCTGAATAGACTGGTCGCCTGTACACCGCCTTTATGCGAGCCACGATGAACGAGTGCGAGCGATACCGCGCCGCGCTCCCCGACACACCGGAGTAATAATACGCCACCGAGACACCGGCTAAACGGGAAAAAAAAACCGGGACGAGTCGATGTCTGCTGCCCGCCAATACGAACCTCCTATCGAAACTATGCATCCATCGCAATCTCTTATCGCTCGAAATTCTTTTGTTCCCCAGCTTCCGCGCCGACGTTGCGCCGACGTTGCGCCGCGATCCAGACCAATCACGGCGAAGCCTCGATCTAAGAAAACGGGAAGCTGTAGGATCCGAGAGAAACGACCATCCCCTCCACTGCGCGGACCTGTCCGCACCGGCGACCGGACTGCGATAGTGGGGATAGCCGATCGGAGCACTGGTGGAACCCAAGACCGATTTCATCGACGGTATCGAGGCTAGCGTGGCCACACCGAATGTTCGCTGCAACAAAATAGAATTTCATTTCAATCTAAAGGGAATAACATACGTGGTTAACGATCGAACGCATGATCTTGTGCAGACGATGCGTCCAACACTCGTGTCGTAGTTCGACTAACGCGCGTCCCCTATCCGCATGCTGTCTCCTCCCGCAGAGGATCTAAAGTTTTCCCGTCGCAAACAGCATCGCCCCGAACGAAAACAATTAAGCACCATTTCCCGCGTGAAGTAACTAGCGCGAAAACATGGAAGATGACACGACGGGACGAGGGGCGGCAAGACGGGCCGAGGGGAAGCGTTATGGCGCAACGTTGCGTCAAGTTCCAAGCCGATACGAGCTAATGTTTCATTAAGATGAGCAGCTGCGTCGTCGTCGTTGCCGTCGCTTAACTTATTACACGACGCTCGCCTCTCCAGCGACTTCGACAAGCGTCGCGCCCGCGGCGACGATCACGGTTCACCGTTCTTTCTTTCTGTAAATCGGTATTTCACCGAAGAAATCGAAAGAGAGGTACTTTTGCGCCAATTTGTAAATTAAGAAAGAAAATAAATTTCTATTTCATTCCGCTTTGTTAAAAGTAGAATTTTGCATAAAGATCCGCAGGCTGGTAGAATTAGAGATAATTGTTCATACGATTATCGTGGTCCCTCGAGCAACCATCGAGGCGAGCAGTATTTTTCCGATTCCGAAAATTCTCGTCCGCGAGAGGACCGAAAAGGGAGGTGGAAGGGGCGAGCCAGGAGCCGGGGAATTTTGTAGCTGCTGCTAAAAGTAAAACACTGTCATGGTCCCACATCGTTACACGTACATACGGTATATAGATGTAGTCCGGACAGCTCGGTAAAGCGGTAACTTGGTAACGCGGTAACGCAGGCTCACCTGACTTTCGTAAGCGGATCACGCTCCCCGCTGAGTGCTTTACGGCATCGCTTTTTTCCTGCGCCCACTCCCACCCTGTTTCTACTCAGACCGCCTGCGCCTGTTCCTGTCCCTATCCCTGTACTGGTTTCTCCAGGACGCTCACCCACCCCCCTCCTCCCCCACAGAGCCGATCCTTCGGGACTCTTCGACTCCCGTGCCAAGAAACCGCGACACCTTCTGTAGCACTCTTACGGTGCGATGCAGGACCAAGCGACGGGGAAGTTTACTCGCTTCGACATTTTATACAATCGTCAATGTACAATCGTACATTTTATACGATCTGGAATAATTCTTTAAGCCGGCTTCGCAGCGGTCCTGTGCAGTGGCGGCTTGCGTATAGGCACTGTGAAAGCACCCCCTATTCCCACTTGATATTGTCGATAACATTTAATGTAATCAGTCCTTTTTTTCTTTAATTCTTTCTTTCTACCTGTACAATATACAGGGTGAAAATTGTAAAGCATCGCAGACGCATTTCAAAAACTAGAACAGCGTTTTCTCGGTTCTGTGCAAGCGAAAAGAAACTGCGAATAAAACGATCACACCTTTTCTACGTTTCCTTACAAGTTTCACCTTGAAATATAGGTCTTCCATCTGAAAAAAGAAAGTTGACCTTCGCCTCACCTTGGAGTGTACACCGGGAAAAATAAAAGTACCACCACATGATGTCCCCATCAATATTTTTGGAAATATTCGTCCTTAACGATTTATAATTTTCATCCCGTATAATCCTTAAGCTTGACGTTAGTAGTTATCCCCCTTTTACACAATTTTAAAACAAAGGCTAAACATTTTCTGAAACAGCAGTCCCACTAGTTTCAGCCTCGTGTAACCGCTGAATTGTAATTGTAACGATGCAAACAGAGTATCCATACTGTAGGTCCAAATACGATGAATAAGCGGAATGGGAGGTGGAAAAAGGTGGAGCATTGTTAATAGAATTATAGCCCAGAGGAGAATAATTAACAATAACCGTATAGGCATAGTTACAGCATAGAATCAAGTGTCTATTAGACAAGGAATTTGTCTATTTTTGTCGACGGGATGCCGCGCTGTACGACGTCCCGAAGAGACCCGGAGGCGTAGCCGATCGCAAGCTGCGCTCGAGAAAAATCGCCGGTGCTTGTTAAACGTTGGTGGCGAAACACAGTTTCCAGACGGTAAACGGGGAAACGGAGGTGAAAGGAGCGAAACGAAGGTAAAGGCAGGAACCGGCAGCTGGATGGCAGTGCGTCGAAAGTCGACGGATCTCGTGGGCGTGTACCTCGTGGGTCAAAGTTGCCGCGTATCGCGTAACGAGGGTCAAACTAGTTCCGAATACGGCGGGACAATGCGAGCCAACCGACGTCCAGCCATCGATGACAATGGAACGCGTCGAACCACACGCCATGGCATGGCCACGCTGTACACGCCGGTCCGTGGAAAGAGAGCCAAGAGAGAGAGAAAGAGAGAGAGAGAGAGCAACGAACCACGAAACTATCGTATCGAATGAAACGCGCTCGTGCCGACTCGGACGCGCGTTTCAAACGATCGTAAACGTCTCACTTTGCCGGAGTCACGCCCCGGTGCGACGAGCCGCTTAATCGTTCCTTTCAACGGAACAATGCGTCCAAGCGACACGCGGAAACGACGAGCGGACGATTCCGTTTTCTTCCGGCTGTCGCGAGTCTTTCTTCGTTTGGGAAACCGACAAATCGGTTCGTTCGAGTCCCCGTCACCCCTACGATGGACACGAATCGAAATTCCGCCGTTTCGCCACCGAAAAGCGCAGCAACCTTTCGGCTAATTCGCTATCCTTCGAAATACAGTCGCACATTACTCGCACTGCGTCGCCTGACGTTCGCACCTCGGAAATCTTTGCTGTTTCTTAAATCTACGTCTTCAGGATTAAGTTGAATGGTTCGACGGGGCTGGCACGATGCCAAAAATATTTTTTCTTGTCATTTTTTCGATTCAAAGATACCAAGATCACCGGCATTTCTTAAATGGAACTACCCTGTTCGAAACGCCTACAATGACAGGACCCCTTCGTTCGGCATTCAGTGACTATAAACAAAAGAAAAATTTAGGTGACCTTGAAATCTTTAAAAAAAATAATAATAAGACTACGTGCAATTACACGATGTGTGCAGGGTGTAAAGGAATTATCGACCTTAACCTGGAATTTTAAGATCAATAGGTCAACAATTTGTACTCGTCGCGAGGGTAAAAAATTTCCGACCTTACGGCCTTGAAATTCAAGGTCGAGGTGAATTTTGCAGCATCGTTCCTTGGTTCGATCTCCACCAAATCGAGGGTGTAGAATGGTCCTACGGTAGCCGCGACATGCAATTCCTTCACACCCTGACAAAATTAAGAAAACGACGAGGGTGAACAAGCCGGGAAAAAGGAAGCGGTTACAGCCGGATCGCGGTTCTCGGATTTTCGTCCGGGAGAGCGTTCTTCGCGGAGCGAGATCCGCTGAAATATTTGTCGCGTGTAGTCGAACACACGGCCCGTATGTGGGATACGTGGTCTGGAGTGCGTGCGACATGCCGACGAGATTGGGAGGACGAGAACGAGCCTAGCCATAAAACACAAGCGAATCCGGAGCTTTATTTTATTTCATTCAATTCTTCACGGGCGACAAGCACCGCGGGAATATGGAATCGAGTTGTTAGGCGGCAGCTCGCGGCGGCGCCGGATCACCAGATAGAGGAGGGTAGCCTGGATATCGGTAGTTTCGCTAGCTGGGGACGATTCCATGCGACACGCTCCGCATAACCAAGTGGCCGAGACGCGAGTCTCTCTCGCGGGCACGCGCTCACGACAACTATCCGAGGCATCCGACGCTTCTTCGCCAATTCCTCTTCTTTTTCTTCTCCCTTTCCCTCTCCTCTTGCGCGCGCTCACCCTTGCCCTTTCGTTCCTCGGCTTGCAGATCTCCCGGCGTCCGTTCGGTTCCTGGCCCTTCGGTTTCGGAGATCGATTCGGGCCGGTTTAAATTTGTGCGGATTCGAACGGGCACTGAAACGCATGTTGTTCGCGGATCAAACATTTTATTTGTTGGTACGTTTCGAATAGTTGAACGATGAGGCTGTATTATTTATTTATTGTCTCAAACCATAGAAGGTTTATGTAGAATACTGTGTAAAAGAAAGAAGCACCCAGTAGATTATAAGAGATAATGACAAACAATATCTTTACGTGGAAATTGTATTGTACAATGATTGATTGAACACATTATTGATCACATATTCTCAGAACTATTTAATTTTTTACGATTTTCTATTAAATATGGCCGGGTGCTGCTTTCTTTTTCACAGCAGTGGGAGGACGTAATTTCGAACATTTATTGCAGTAATAAATGTGATTATTTACAAGTTCAAGTTTATGTTGAGAATGTCTAGTTGAAATCTGAAATGTCGCTGAATGTAAGTTCTGCATTAATTAGCAAATGTTAGAGTTCACGTCGAAATGAAATTCGAATCGAGCATAACTGCGACGAGGCTGTGTCGTGAAAAATTAACTCTAGCTATGCATCGCTGAAACATGCGTCCGCGGAGGGCGGAGGAGGTGGAGGTAGAGGCTACAAGGGACGGAAGACGTCAAGAAGCAACTTCGGCTACGATGCCAATATCGTATCTGTCCAATCGCATCTAGACAACGTGGCGTGTTCACCGATCGCGCTTAGCTTACCCAACGCCCTATCCATACGGCTCGCTCGTAAACCTGTCTACCTACGAATCACGATTGCTCGTTGCGCTTCTCTTGCCTCTCTTCCCGAGTCTTCTTCTTTTCGTTGTTCCCGAACTTTTTCTTGGCTCGGCAGTGGTCGCGACGACGGGGCTGGTCGAATCGCGTTGCCCTGCCCCCTACCACGGTCGGTGAACGGAAAAAAAAATGAGAAACGCAAAAAAAGTAATCGGTCCGTGAAGAAAACGAAAAAAAGAAAGTGGCGAGGAGAGCGAGGGGAGAGAGAGAGAGGGCGAGGTTCGGGAGAGGAGAAGTTGACGCGCTATCGATTAGCTGTCGGTTTATTTGGGAAAAGTAAAAGAAGAACGGACTCTGGGGAGCTTTGAAAGTTGACTCGGATTCGAGCTGGCAGGTTACACGAGAATACTCCTAAAACCATCCTCGATTTCCGAGTAAGCTCGAGCTGTTTCCTCTCTTTCTCTCTTTCTCTCTCTCTTTCTTTCTTTCTCTCGACACGTTCAAGGTAAATTGTCTCTCCAAAAAGCGTTCTCTATTTCGCGGCGATAAGCTTGTCGTCGATGGAACGTCGGCTCCGACTAGATTTCCACTCGAAGAAAAAAGAACGAGCGGAGGAATCGTGGTCGCGCGCAAGCGGCGGTGGTCCACGATGATTTTTAGGTCGATCCCGCATACGCCGTTAATCGATTAAACGAGCCGCTCGACGAAAAGGTTGCCGGCGCCCGGTTATCGTGAGAAGAGAGATCGGCCGGTCGCGCACCCCTATCTCCCATCGGCGACGATCATTCGCCCCGATTCATTCTCTTACCAGCATCTCGATCGCGGGGCGCTCGTGTTTCTTTTTAACGATTCCCGCCCGAACTCGTCATCGCCGCGAGGGAAAACCTAATTTTTCGTGGCCACGTGCACGTTCGCGTCGGATTTTATGCGTTTATGGGAGAAATTGGTAGGCGTGATTTAAAACAGTGAAGATATTGGACAAATTTCGAGAGACTGTTGCATTAGTTTCAACATACGAAACGTAAGTAGCGCTAAAAACTTTTTGGTGTAAAGTGTCCATCGTAATTGTGTAACAATTTAATGAAAATTGATTTCGGCGCTAGGTTCGATCAAAAAATTGAAATAGACGAGTAAAAGGACATCTTTTGACACTTGAATTTTAGGCTCGAATTGTTGCGGATTCGGTGCAAACCGCACACGGCAAAATCGACACGGTAGCAAAGAGACCGATCGATCTAGGACACCGACGGCCTCCCGACGCAATAAGCGAAAACAGTTTGGGTGGTCCTCGATTGGATGGGACCGGTCGCGTGTTACCAAGCGGTCGACTTAAGCTCTTTGTCCGCCAATTTGCTCTTGAATTGAGTCAACCGTTTAATAACGCGAAGGCCTACGTCCGATGTCCGCAGCCCATTATCTATCGTCCGCCGAAAAATCATCCGTCCGGTCGAGAGCACGTCGCGCAACAGTTAAACCCGGTGAAATTGCCGGCGGCGAATTGTTTCTGGCGCGTCCCCTTGCATTTTCCTCGAGTTCGTTCGCGTCTTCGTCCAACCAATGTCCGATACCGCGACGCCATTTAATATCTCTGAAAAAAATTCGTGAAAAAGCAGTAAAAAGTGTATTTGGTGACGAATCGAATTAGTTCTTTACACAATTATACTCGTACTTGTTAATTGTTACTTTAAACGTCGCGATTCGAGTGTACACTGTCCAGGCAATCGATGTAAACTTTCTTCTTCATTCAGAAAATTTTTATTCCATTTGTTCCTATGTTTTAGGTAACGAATAATTATAGTGACCAGAAAAATTCAGCGTACACATACGCTAATGATGCAAATGGGTTAAGAAGCTCTAATCGTTTTCACCGCGATCGTCGAACAACAGGTGAATAATCGTAAAAGAGGAACGAGAAAAAATGAAATCTGGCTAATTTCGAGGTCTCCGACGGTTCTAGCGTTAAAATGGAAGAAGGGCGAAAGGAAAAAGTGGAATTCGGTGGCGGAGCAAGCGGCGGGAGCGAGGAGACAGGAGAACGTGTTGGCATTTAGGTGCGGCGGCAGCGGACTGTTCGACTAACAAGATAATTAAGAGTACCGTAGGAGCTCCGGGACTCGGGTTTTTGTTGGTCGCGTGCTTATGTCAACTCGTATCGGACGAGCTCGTTCTCCTCTCCGTGTTCTCCTCTCGCTCCTCTTCGTCTCCTTCTCTCCGTCTCCCGGCCCCCCTCCGTGTTCTTCTACCGCGGTCCGTATCGACGAAGAAAGTGTCGCGTGGGAAAACGACGCGACCATTTGCCACGCTCCCTTCTTTTCTTGCGAGCATTTGTAACTCTGCTCGGAAGAAGAAGAACGAGAAGAAGAAGAAGAAGAAGTTGTTCGCGCGCGTGCTCGCCGAGATCAAGATGAATCCGATCGTTTTGAACTCGGTTAAAGAACCTCCCGCGTCGAATCGGCTCTTACGATTTCATGCTCGGCGGCGACCAATTACGCGCTTTCGCTTTCGCATTTTCGTCCCCTCTTTTTGTTTTTTTTGTACAACTGTGGACGGAAGAGGTGCGAGACACTACGAAAATAATTGTGCCTCTAACCCGTCGACTTTATTGTAAGCCTACCGAGCTCTGAAAATGGCTAGCATACGTTGCCTCGTAAAAATAATGGCATAGAATTTATATAGATTTTTTGTGATTTTTATTCGAATATTTGCTTGGATACGAAAATGTGTAAATCATTATAATAAAAAACCGGAACCCGGTCATTTGAAGGTTGGTCGTCGGTTTAGTGTTAAACCTGTATGTATGTTGAAGTTTAAACATTTAATGACATCTAAATGTCACATCTGTAGGATATTGATAATTGGAAAGAGGTCTGTTTTTGTCTCGAGAATATCAACTTCAGAAATTCCTTCGAAATATCTCCAGCTATGGTTGTCAATCTTCAAAAAAAAAAAAAATTCAAACACGAAACTGTTCGCTTCGATCTGCAAATTAATTCCCGTGGAAGGGGGAAAATGTTAGGCTAAACAAAAATCTAAAGATTCGAGGCTGAGGGTTAAGGGAGTAGACTCGTTTTTGCAGGAGACAATACTAGACAACAGTATATGCGTTTTGAATAAAGAGTTTTATGTTCAATTCCTCTACGAATTCCTTCCAGTGTTTTATTTACGTGATCCAGTTATTTATTGGTTCTCATTGAACAATTCGGAAGCATACGACTGCGGTGTAGCTATTTTCACAGCTACGTGCTGCCGAATAATGCAAATTACGGCTGGTAAACGAAAAAACAGGACTCTTGAGGTCGATCGCGGCTTAGGTCGATCATTTACCTAGAGTTTTCGGCTTACCGAGAAACCCCGATCTTTGTATTATCGAGAAACGAGAGAGATAATACAGTAGCTTGACTGTGGCAATTGACTGCGGTGTATCTTGGAGAAAATTCGAAGACCAGCTCCGAAATACCGCGAAGCCGTCTCGTTGGAATGGTGGGGGGATGCTGGGCGGTTATAGTTGCGGTGGTTGCGGTGGTGGTTGTGGGTGGCAGCGAGGTAGACCACATGGGCCGAGGGCCGTGAGCTACGCATGGGAGCAGGGGCTGGGGCTGCGACCGAGGTTGGGGTTGGGGTTGGGGTTGCGCATCGAGAAATTCGCATCCGTCGCCCGGCAGCCTCGACTCTCTCTCTCTCCCTCTCTCTTTCTCTCGTGTTACGTATGCGGAATGAAAGTGCCCGATCCGCCGCGGCGCGCATTATCGTCTATCGAAAAAATATGAATAAGCTTTCCAATTTCCGACGTTCCGTGACATTTCTCTAGGAGGGTGGGTGGTGATTTTCAATGGAACGCGAACGATACAGTGAAACGCCATCCGATATTTCGACGCGTTCGCCTCGCCTCGCCTCGCCTCGCCTCGCCTCGTCCCGCGCACCACCTCGCCCCCGTCTCGCGTACACACGGAGATTCCGTTTTTTCTTCTGCTCGGGACCTGGATCTCGTGGCTCGTAGTCGTCGTCGCGCTCGTGGTAGTCGTCGTAGTCGCAGTCGCACCCTCTCTCCAGCCAGATGTTTCGGTCGTCACGGAATTCTCTCGAGCGACGAGAACGTACCGAATCGCGAGACAAGCAGCAGCAGCACCGCCGCCACCACCGTCGCCACCATCGGAGCCGCAAGCTCTTTTTCGAGAGCTGGTCCCGCTCGACGAGGGAATCCGAGATGCGCGCGCGCTCGCTCGAAGCCAAAAAAAAAAATCGCTTCTCCCGTTGCGATGGAAGCTCGATCGTTTTCGGAAGGAATGTTTAAGGGTGATTTTATAGTGTCCGGCGCAGAGGTCAACCTATCCTCGGATACATCACCCCAGACCCTCTTGTCTTCTTGATGGATCGCGGCTCTCGCTCCCGCTCCTCCTCCTCTCTCTCTCTCCCGGTTCCTCCCATTTTCTCCCGGACCTCTACCATCGGCCTTTTTCTCTCCCTCGACCGCGTACAGCTTCGTTCCTCGCCGCTCTGCGTTGCGCCGCGCTCGATCGTTTCAACCATTCGCACCCTAACTTCTTCTTCGATCCTCCGGTTCGATGGATTATGCATCGTATTCTTATCTTCAGCGTGGCCACGCGAAACCTTCCCTCGTTCTCGATGGAATCGCGCGGACATTTTCCAACAACGGGTCTTCGGTAGTAACAACGTCGAAGCGTTCGCTCGGAGAGTCCGAGCTCTGATTCACTGCCGTGGTAGCCGCCATAAAAGTGCCATTTTAAAAACACGAAGGTGACCTTGGCAATACTATAAAAAAAATGTTTTTCTAACTTTTTTTATTGCAATACATAGCCAATCGAAAACTGATCAACTTCTGTTGAAAATATGTTTTGTCAGATGCGTTAATCTGTGAACCGTTTTAAATAGCACCCACTGATTTTTGTCATAAATCCAGTTATCAATAACCGTGGTGGTGTTCACAGGTAAGACTTGCGTGAATTACGCGAAAATCGGCATTGAATGAGTTGTTTGCACGTTCAGACAGTGCGAGCCAGAGTTGGTATATTTTTCGCAGATTTTCCGACGATGTCAAAGTGGTCTCGCGGTCCAACGTTCGCTACGTTTCGACGCGTATCGTGCGCGCAGTAGCACATGAACTAGATCCGAACAGCACGATTGCCTCGCAGTAACCGAGGGCTTTCGCTGCCTGGTGTTCTCGCCACGCACGTTAGTACACGGTGAAAGCAAATCTCGCGTTGGCATTGCGTTTAATAAATTGCGAAAGCTCGAAAGCATGGAACACATTTTTCGTGGACGACGTCGAAAAGGTTCAACGCGAAACATTCTGGATCGGACGAAACGTTCGGATACCGAAGTCAAAATAGCTTCGGGCTGGTCCGCGCGAAGGCCAGACCTAAATGCGATCGAAAAATAGGACATCCCAATCCGGTGTAAAAAGGCTTCGCAAGAATAGTTTCTTGCGAATTCGAATTCGCCGGAATAGTATCTTGAACTGGTGGAAAGTCAGAAATCGGATACTGTAACGAGAGAAGATATTGACTGTGGAAGCACCCCCTATTTCCACTTGACATTATCAATAACATTTAATATAATCAATCCTTTTTTTCTTTAATTCTTTCTTTATACTTGTACCATATACAGGGTGACAATTGTAAAGCGTTACAGACGAATTTGTATGCGCAACGCTGCCCAGATAGATCGTCAAAATCGCATTTCAAAAACTATAACAGCGTTTTCTCCGTTCTTGCAAGTGAAAAGAAACTACAAATAAAACGATCGCACCTTTTCTTCGTTTCCCTACAAGCTTCACGATTTTTTTGACGGTGAATAAAAAAGAACATTCCATTTAAAAAAAGAAAGTTGACCTTCGCCTCACCTTGGAGTGTCCACCGGGAAAAATAAAAGTCCCACCACACGATGTCCCCATCAATATTTTTAGAGATATTCGGCTGTAACGCTATAATTTTATAACTTTTACACAATTTTAAATAAAGGCTAAACTAGAGCAGCACCCCCACTAGTTTTAATAACCGGGTACCCACTTTCAATTTCTCTTCTAAAACGTCTTTAAAATCTTTCTTGATAAATATCGAAATTATTGTAGATTTTATGTTCTCGAATTGTTCCGGATTCACCTGGATCTGACGAATGAAAAATATGCATCGAAGGTACAATGTAGAACGTCAGAAATTTTGTTTAGCGGCGTAAAGTCGTTCTCGAGCTGTCGCGATGCTGTCTCGATAAACACCGTCTCGATAATAATTATCCGCGGAATTTTGATCGCGTCCAGAGCGAATCGCCGAGACGAGAGAAGCGACGGGAGCGCTGGCGCGAGGTCGCGAAACCCGGCGAATCGCGATTTTCGTTCGATCCGAGCGGAACCTCCCGGTGCACGCGAGTTCCGACTTTGGAATTCCGTCGATACATCACGCCTCTGAAACTTTGTTCGCCCCGCCTTCGCCACCTCCACGCTCCGCCTTACCGCGTCAACCAACCTTTTCCTTGCCTTCTTTCACCTTTACTTCTCTCCTTAGCCACCCCCAACCCTACGCAACCGACCTCCCGCCCGCCTCCGCCACCCTCTCCCGTTTCCGAGCTTTCTATTTTTTCCTGTTACTCTTGTTTCGCTCTCGGTCTCTCGCGCTCGGTCGCGTTTCTCTCCGCTTTTCTATCGACTCCGCTCCGCTCTGGTCTGGACGCGTTCGATGGTTGCTCGATCGGAAGCCGTCCAGATTTTCCACCCGTTGACCGACACCCAGCCACGGAATCTGTATCGTTATCCCGCAAGACCGACCTAACCGCCAACCTACGCTCACAACCACGGAACCAACACACCGTAGAGTCTCAAAAATGTGAACGAACGCAGAAATTGTGGTCGCAACCTCTATCGCATTTTACAAAATTTATTATGTGAACATTCGCTTAAGACAGCTTCGGTCCGTTTGTAATAAAATAATAAGTACGTGTAATTTAATACTCAATCTATTAAACGTACTACGAAAGAAAATATGTTTATTTTCCATAAATATTCGCCGTCTATCGATTTCGTATGCATAAAATTAAAAGAAGCGAAGGGATAACACTAATCGAGAACAAACGTGTTTGTTTGTTATTCTGGCTCGAATAAAATTCCATTCGAACAATGGCCAACAGCGCGATAAACCATAGTCCCTGACGGTTTTGCTCGTTTGAGGGGAGGGTAAAAGACGTACTCCTACGAGACTCTAACGAATACCCTTATCTCGTTCCGCGGCGTTATCTCGCAAAATACCCAGTCCACCTTCGTTGCCCCGCTTCCTTATCCGGCTCTCGTTTCGCGTTCCTCGTTCCACGTTCCTCGCAGTCTCTTCTCTAGCAGCCAACCGAGCTCGAATATTTTTCGATTCTCATATCGGAATCGAATTGCGCCTCGTAATTCGCACGCGAAATCTTTCGAATCTGTGTTTGACAACCGCCGCCTATAAACTGGTGGGATTTATCGTGGAACTCGGTCAAATCGTTCGGTTGTCTGGCGATGTAATCGATTTGTCGACGGCGACACCGATTGGTCGCCACGATCACGCGATCTAGGCTCCTTTCTTTTGGATCGGGCACAGGGAACGCAACACTGCCTTCTACAAACTGTTTAGGATATTAATGAGAAAAATGTCAGAAATAAATTGGTGCAAGTGCCATAAAAAAATAATAAAAATTGTGTGGAGGGGGTAGGCAATTTTCTTAGATCGTGAAGCTTCCGTTTTCTTAGATCGAGACTCGGAACATCGCAATTATTTTTGTAGTTAGTTTCGTAGTTAATTTGGAGATTTTCGAGCTCCGCGTGGCGTTTACTCGGTTCGGTATCGGAGCATCGATACTTTCTCGGCCCGAAGGGGAACGCAACTCCTCCGCGAGACTCTTTCCACGGGTTCAGATAAGATTTGAAACGAACCTGACAGTTTATAAGAGACAAGCGGTCCATGGACGGCGTCGCGGACCAAAGAGGCACCGGGACCGCGCGCCTAGGCAGAACTTTCCGTGTAACTTAGTCTCGACGCGGGAACATAACTTTAATTACAGAAGTTCGCGCATTGTCCAGGAACATAGGCGCCCAGGCCCAAGCCTGAGCCCGAGCCAGCCGCAAGAAACCGAGCTCTTTCTCGAGTCAAAGTTTTCCGCGTGTTTCGAGACAAAGCAGCGGAGGACCCAGCGCCGGAGAGGATCGCGCGAGATCGGAAACCGGAGAAAACGGGGAACAGAGCGAACAGAGAACGGAGAGGAGAGAACAGGCCGTAGAAATGCCCTTTCTCTATCGTTCCATCGTCTTTTCTCTTGTATCAATACGTACACCGACACCGGCGCGGCGAATAGTTTCAAAAGACCTACCTGAAAAAGAAACGATGACAAGGAAATATTTTTTCTCCATTACACTGCCTGGAATTTATTATAATTATTATTCGATAATAGAGGATTATAAAACATAATCGTCAAAGATAAGTGTAACGGGACAAAACTATCGAACGCGTTTATTCTTAGTAACGGGTAACTCATCGTTCGTTTTCTAGAATCTCGGGCCAAAGTTCAACGTTCACGGTCGACCAGTGGAAAACCACGGAAAATAAAATAGTTTCCTCGTTAGATACCGACAGTAGGTGTACAAAATATTCGTACACCTTTTAAAAACGAATAATTCTTTTGTATTTTTTTATACAATATTTTACAGACGCAAACTTCGTTGAGAATTATTTAAATTGCTAGACGGTAATATTGGAATCATTAATTGATTCATTATAATCCCACCAACGTCTCGAAAAAGCTGGGTCGAATTTTGAAAAAGAATTTTGAATTCATTTTTAAATGGAGTACGAGTACTTCGTGCACCCACTGTATATGTATACTGGATACTTTTATAAGCGTTCGCAGGGGGTTTTCGGAACGCGAAATCCGAGGACTACCTTCGCTGTTTCGATCGCGCGGACTGCGACGACTGTCACGCGAAAAGAAGAGCAAAAGATGAAAGATCGGCCGGCCAGCGGCGCCGCAGCCGCGCGTACCGAGCACCGAGAACGAGAGGCATTGGAAATTAGACACGCGTTTCATTTCCTGCAGCGACTGCAACTTCCGTCGTCGCTTCAAATATTGGAAATATCGCGGTGCCGTCCAATGTGCCGCGAGATTCGCGATGCGATTCGATTTTATAAACATGGAAAAACCGACGGGGCGGGCCGGGCGGCGCCGGCGCCGACGGCTGATCAACATTTTGTCGTTCGAATTCGACGATCGAGCTCGATCATTCAAATTTGCTTTCCAGCCTCGTTAGTTCGAGTCTAGCTCAACTCTATGTCGAGTTCTATTACCTTGTAAGCGATCATATTAACTTACTTAATTACAGGCGAGTTTTACCATTTGTTTAAACTCTAGCGCTGTATTTAATGAGAATTTTAAATAACCATCGAGTGGAATAATGGCAACTTTTTGAAATATTTGTTCCAATTGCAATATTTAGTTTACTGTTTTCGTCGTTCTCAAAAGCGATGAACAGTTAGGGCATTTATTGGGACAAAATAGCAGCTAAACGACTGTGCGACGCTTGGTGCGAGCATCGTTTCGACGCGGATGCTTTCGGGGAAATCGTCTCGGAGGCGCCTCGTCGTGTGGCGTTGCACGCATCGAAAAATATCTGGAATGCAAAAAATCGATTTTCATATTTATAACTATCACCTTTTAATCGTTTAACAATTTTTATCACATCATTTTACGCAAATTAATTATTATTTCACATATTACCAAATCCCAATCCAATGATGTCCTCAACACTAGGTTCAAGGGATAGTTTTAATCTACGATTATCGAGATTGTAAGGACGCATCCTCGAGGAATTATCGAATTTTGGATACACAGAGTATGAAGAAAAATGGCTGAGAATGTGGATACTCGCGTGCTTGTTATTTCTACAGGGTGTCCCAAAACTCCCTCAACTCCCGGAAATGGGAGGTTTCTGAGGTTATTCGGAACGACATTTGCAAAATGTCAGCTGGGGCTTCGTTTGGGAGTTATTAACGACAAAACGCGGACCAATCGGTGCGCGAGCTGGACGCGAACTGTCTGGCGCGCCGGCTGTATCTACTACCGCCAGCGTAGCGGTCCGCCGCGACGAAGAAATGAACAAGAGAAGCAGAGCAGAAATTGATTGAATTAATTATTATAATGCTTGATCATGCCACTGCGCTGCTGGTTGCGAGTAACCATTGATCAACGACCGATGACCAGTGATCAACGACCGATGACTAGTGACCGGTCTGTTCGAGATCTCCGTCGATTCTCGTAAGAGGGAGAAGAGCACAGCAAGGGCAAGACGTCAAATTCAGGCTCGCGGCATCTAAAGGGAGAGATCGTGGTCACAAGAGAGAGAGAGAGAGAGAGAGAAGGGTCGAGGTGCGAAGGGTGACGGGATCGACGGTGCACTTTATCGGTGCCATAAAGACCAATATAATCCCGAGAAGGAAAAAGACCGGCCGAAACCGAAGCGCGATAGATCGAGTGGCGGGTGTCGACACGCATATACGAGTGCGAGGGGGATGCTTGGTTATGCGAGGTGGGAGGGTGAGAGGAGGTAAGAGGGGATGCGACGCACCAGGCTGTTTTTTAGACGGAGTGGCTTTTTGTGGCCGACAGGGCATTTAAGGGAATTGCTCCCTAGCGCCTTGGCTGGGTCGCCTCTCCTCGCCTCTCTTCTCCTCTCCTTTCCTCTCTTCTGCCTTCCTCTTCGCCTCGCATCGCGACGCCACGCTCCTTCTCGTCATCGTCATTTTCGTACTCTCGTTCGATCGATGTCCAGGACACGCCGGTAAACAGCAATCGAATCGCAGCCATAAACCGCGAGGAAAAAGCGACCTTGACGTAGCCAGGTCCCCGTATCTCTGTAAAACGTGATCCATTTTGTTTCCAAGGTCACCAAAAAATACGTAACCCTCATTCCGGTTCGCGTGCTCCAGTGTTATTCGAACTGGGGTTCCACAAAATCTCCTAAAGGGTTCCGTGAACATACAAAATCACGAAAACGATAAAAATTCGTATTCGCGCGAGTGTTTCTCAGACAACTGCGGAAGTACGATACACGATGAAGCCGTGGCGGGGGTAGGTCTGGTAAAGTCGAAGCCGGCACACTTCGATTATATCGAGGATAGCTCGACTCTCGTCGGAGACCCGTCGGTGGTGGCACGTTTTGTCGTCGCGTCGCGTCGTTCGCCAGAAAATTACCATCTTGGAGGTGAACTCGCGCGCGAATCTCGAATCGTCTGGCTCGCTCTGAAAGGCATTAAGCTTTGATTGTAACGTCGCTATTCAGTTCCGCCCCGCTATCGTTCCCGTTACCGCGGTTCTTTGCCGGCTCCTCCCACGCTTCACCTCGCCACCGTCTTCTCCTCAGGAGCGTTCGCGAGCGCTCGCCAGCGAGAGGAAGAGAGGAGGGTCTCCTCGTCTTTCCTCTTTCTTCGATCTGTCGCAATCTCGAGCCTCCCTTCGGGTTGCGCCTCTCCCTTTCAGAGGCTGTGTCGGCTTCCCGGACGAAAAGGAGCACGCTCTCTCTCTCTCTCTCTCTCTCTCTTGCTCTCTCCTGCTCTCTCCGCCTCTTTCTCTCTGTTCTTCTAGAGTCGCGATGCTAGGCGCGAGGCGCGCGACAACTGCGAACAAGCCCTTATCGCAAATGACTGGTTCCGCCGAGCGCGAAGCTATTTAGAGAGCGTAACGGCGTCGCGCCTTACGCCTCTCGCACCTCGGTCTTCAACCGAGAGCCTAATCCAGACGATAATGGCTGGTCCCGCTGCCGCGAAACGGACGACAAAGGGACAATACACTCCTTTCTGCGAGTAGAACGATCTTCCGCGACGCGCCCCGAATTTTCAAATCCGGATTCCCAACCAGCTGACACCGTTGATACCGGTTTCACCGTTCGCCTGGATATCGGCATCGACAGCTCTTTCGCAGAACTACCTAGAACTAGAAGTAGGCAAAATTTTGTGCCAATGTACAACCTCACTGGTCGATTAACTAGTTAGTCGAAAGACCCAAGGGTCATTTATGTGAATAGAAATTTAAATATGTTATAGATTTCGAGATTTTGAACCTTGTCTTTTCCTTCTCATATGGAGGGCGTGTCTTTTGGTTTTCGAAATGTTCGCAAAAAACTCGACGTCCTGGATTTAAGACCTAACTCAGATTCACATAAAGCGTAGCCTATATCTAAGCCGTATTCATTCGAATTATTGCAGATCCATGGATCTGGGTTAAATCCAGGAGTAGTCTGTAAAAATTCCTGTAAAATTCTAGTAAACCAAAATATAGGACTTTTGAGGGCGATAGCGGCCTAGATCGATCATTCGTCTAGCGTTTTTGACGTACCGAAAAGAAATGAGAGCGGGCATCCCGGGACCTTGGAATTCTGGAAACGAGTCTGCCGTCTTGAGCTCGAGGTCCCGACCAACGAAAGCATTTTTAACTGTGCGCGCGGTCTCGTCCAGGATCGGGGCAGTTTGGCGCGATGCGGCGTGACGCGTCGGTACGGAACAGCGCGGAACGGTGCGGAACAGGACAGTCCAGTCGAGTATATTGTCCCCGTGAACGGGGAGCACGGTTTTAATTGAAACAGATAGAGCGATCAGCGAGTAGCGGTTAAACGCCGGGTGGCAGGCGTAGCGTACCCTCGCACCCGTGCCGTGGGGACACGAGCGTCCACGGACGTCCACAGGCGTCGAGGTCGAGGGGGTGTCTCGAACGCGGTATACCCTTTCGTGGGATTATTCGGTGGGTAATGTATGGCAAACATAAATCACGGTATACGGGACGGACGGTCGAACCTACGCGAAACTCTCTGTCGACGATGATCCGGACGGCGCGCTAGCTGCTCGGCTAGACTAATTGCCGCTCGACAGGACCACCCCGATCCCGATCCCGATCTCGATCCGCTTCGTCGCATGCTACCAATTTCCAGCAAGGACCTTCTTCGTTCCCTCCTTTTCCTTCCTCTTTGCACCTTTTAACTCGCCGTCGTCCTCGGAAAATTGCCCGTTCCATCCCGATACTGTTGGACCAATCGCTCGGATCACAATGTCCGTAGGACTCATCGAAACGCAAGATTTATTAGCACTCGAACTCGGAGTCGCTATTGCTCAAAATATTGTTTAGAAAAGATGAAGAGAAAAGTGACGATGTTTTTGGTGAATCTGTTTCTCGGACAAGCATAGACGGGATTAATCGGCAGGAGGAGTAAAATCCGAGATTAGGAGACCGGCTCGAATTTTGCCAGGCGACAAAAACTAGACGGGACTAATGGCGTCGGCAGCCGACCGCGTAATTCTAATTGCTCGAGTATCCTGTTACAGATTTACGAGGTGGGCCGCGCACGCACTTACGAATCGTTGGCGCGCCCTTTCCACCTAACTCCGTGACTTTTATCCCAAGCCTCCCCACTCCACATTTACATATGAATTAAATCGTTACAACCGTATGGGTAGCCAGCGCGATCGGACGAGACGGGACGCGGTAAATAGTTGGGATAACTCTCCACCCTCTCGCGTTCGGTGTCGGTATCTTCATCGCATTGTTAACAACAACGAGAAACAAATTACACCGCAACGTTTGCATAAAAGTACGATTTATAAATATATCCCGGTTATCGATCGTCTTTTATCGCGAATAACCAATAAATATTCTCCGAGCAAGCTATTAATTATTTCTCCTCGTTATATTTACTCGAGCAAAGTTTTATCCGAATAATGCCCAATCGAACGACAGAAACGAGGTAATTCGTGTCGGCTTCGAGTTCCCGCGTCGCTTTTTCACCCCTGAATGCTGCACGGAAAGCGGGATTATTATAACGTAATAAAAAACGCTCGTTGTCGATCAGCGGTGAAAGGGGAAGGAAAGTTTCTTTTTCCGGGCTCGGTTCGTATATCGAGCAACCTTTCATCTCGCCGTCTAGAGGAACAATATCGTGGGCGTCGCGCTACAATAATTACCCTTTATTTCTCATCCGAACCGTGACTAGCCGAACCACCCCTTTGACTTTATCCTCGATAAGTATAAACCGGTCCGGCCCGTTAATGGAAAGCGTTTGAATATTTAATCTGCTCTTCCCGTGGCGACTCGACGAGCCCCGCGCCTCAACTCGTCCGATTCGATGGTGTGTGCGCGCTTCGTTGACTTGCTTATGCTCGAACCACCCCGACTCCATCGAAGAAATCTTCGCCTCCTCGGAGACTCTATCGAACTTGCCTTCTATTTCGGCCGAAGATCCACTGGAAATTCGTGGAGAGGTCGAAAACGTAAAAATTAGACCACGGTGCGTCTAGCTTTCGACACACGCTATCCGAAAATTTATCGATCAGTTTAAAATGGAACACTGCGAGCACGTTGACGTCGATTTTGATGACCTTTCGATCAGAATCCAGGACGAACGGGAAGAAATCTATCCTCGCGGTGATTACGTACTTGCTGCTGAAGCTGAAGGCCTCTCTGGCTTAAACGTGAACGTTTGACGTATATACACGTCGGACTCCCTCGATTTTCGTAAAATTTAGGACCAACTGCGTTCGACGTGTATACTCGTCGTTGCTTGTTACTAATTCGGCGCAATGTGGGGGATTTTTAAAATTCCGCGCTTAACTGGTTGAAGTTATAGAAAAATGTATTTAAATTACACGACGCTGTAGATCTGAAATGAAAGAAGGGGAAAACTTTGTAGCAGGAGGGGTTAATATATTTCTCCAGAAATGTTGAAAGCGTGTTACTCACCGCTGTGTGCTCTCTCTCTCTCTCCCTCTCTCTTCGGACACGGGCGCCGATAAGGTGAAGGGAGCAGCTGTGCAACAGTCTACGAAAAGAAGGAAAATTGGCGTGGACGTAACGAGAGACGGCGACCTCGTCCGGTCCGTGGGTCGAAATCGATATCCAGCATGGCCGAACCCAAGTTCGGTGCAAAACACTCGTGCTCTGCTTAATATTGCAGTACGCGGGCTAATGCGCGGTAGTCTCGTTAAAGCCAGCCCTCGTCCTGTCGCCGAGCCGAGCCGAGCCGATTCTACCTCGCCTCTTTCGCCCCCTCTCCCTCTCTCTCTCTCTCTCTCTCTCTCTCTTGTCTCTCTGTCTCTCCACCCCTTTGACACACGCGCACCTTTTCTACCTTGCCCCCTTTTCTCCAATTTCGGACTTCTTACCTTTTTCTGTTCGATCGAGAAAGCCGGCGCGAGTCTCGGAACGATCGATTCGCCGATACAATTCCACGCTCTCGCATCTACACAGGGTGTTCCGATCGAATTGTCTCGCTCGATCGTTCCGCAAGCTATTCGTTATCACGAGAAATTATAAGGAAAATTCGCTCGAAATCGTTGACGAGAAATTCGGTGCGATTTAATGTGCAAGAACCGTGACCAACCCAAGGACCGTTGACAAAAGAAGTCCAGCCATTACTATTTCAATTTTCAATCTCGAGCGTGCGGATACCATCGTTGGCAACGCACGATACCCGGTCCGTCCGTCGTGTACCATATCCACTCGTAAGCTCGTAACTCGTGAGCTTCGCCGGTCGCGTCAGAGTTTTTCACAAACTACTCTTTTGTTCCTTATTTATTGCGACATGAATAAAACACGGGGACCTATACGACGGGGATGAAAAGGAGCGGAGGAAGCGGGGCCGATGTGTATTAAATGCGGTATAATTTTCAAATTTCGAGAAATAAATAACGGGTAAACGATGGGCCGTCTCGCGTGGGATCCCCTTCGCTCCTTCGACGGCTAGGTTCCCCTTGAAAACGCGCATAAATTCTCAAGCCTGGGGAGGCACACGGGCTAACGTCGATTCGGCCGAACGATTTTTTCTTTTCCGGGAGCCGGCAGAGATTACTCCCGAAAATATCCCATTATGTTCGCGTCGCCGCGGAGAATCGTCCAACAAGTGTTTTCCTTCCCCACGATCTTTCGAAACGATTCCGCCGAAATGCTGTTGCGTATTTCGACCCCGATCCATTCTTTATTATTTATTCTTCTCCGGGCACCTTTTCGTTCTTTAACCCTCTCGCTACAATGGACACGATATGTGCGATGCTGCAGACGAGATATCTCGTCACTGTGATTTCGTCGTACAATGCTATGGATATCTTGTGTATCTTTATTACCGATACGAAGTATTTTATTTGACAATTTCACGCAAGTAATCGATTTTTAAGACACGACATAAAAATGACAAATATGCAGGGTGCTTCGTTTAAAACAGGACACCTAAATATCTCCTGTATCTCTGAAAAAATGATTCTAACGTAATCTAAATGGTTTCAAAAGACGAATCAGATTGGAGAATCATTTGTTACGAGTGGACTGCGGATCTTTATGCAAAATAAAAATTGTCTGCGTCGATTGCAAGGAATAGGAACTGAGAAATCACACGTTCGTATCTTCAAAATTTACCTACAATTTCGAATTTCGTCTACTCAATTTTGCAATAAAGATCCGCAGTCTGGTTATGAGGTCTAAAACATGTTTAAAAAACATGGCGGCGCCGAGAACACCGAGCTAACTACGCGTAAAAATTAGTTAATCGTCGTGGTGACTTTGTCGAAGACCAGAAGCACCCTCCGGCGCAGTCGAACGATCGAAACGCCTCGTTTCCGTTTCCGCCAGCGACTTTGGCTCGGGCTCGCGTCGCCGGGACGAGGAGGCGAAGGGAAGAGGACGCCGAGGAGTCAGGACGCTCGTTCCACCAGCGTTTCCCGCCGCGTTTCTTTAATTGGCGGTATTAATCACGGTTAATTACCGGGCAAGTTGTACCGCGGCGAACGACTGTCGAGCGCGCCGCAGCGGTTTGACCGCCGCGCATCGTCGTAGCAACCGTTCGCCGAAAGTGGCACACCTGTCCCGCGTCTCCGGCCCGATGTTGCTCGGCGTGTTACGCCGCTGCGGATTAACCCCGGCAAGCAGTAACCGGCATCCGCGGCTGCAATTAGTGCGCTGCCGCATGGAGTGGTTACCGGCACCGCCAACGGCAATGGCAACGCCAGCGGAAGGGTTGCTCCTCCGGACGGCGACGCGACGCGACGCGACGGCTCGCGTCGATTACCAAAGCCCGAGCATCCTTTTTCGAAACGACTCCGGCGTCCCTAACAGCCGACATCTTACAAGGAGCGCTGGATGTTAATATCCTATAAATTTTTATACACCTCG
Source organism: Lasioglossum leucozonium (assembly GCA_028454225.1). NCBI lineage: Eukaryota > Metazoa > Arthropoda > Insecta > Hymenoptera > Halictidae > Lasioglossum > Lasioglossum leucozonium. The sequence goes on from CM052208.1 coordinate 10,602,096, forward strand.
GTAAGGTGAAACGCCTTAACCCCTCGCCTTGCGATTTATTTTACGGTTTCAGTGATTAACCCCTTGCCGTATTTTAACGAGACACACACTCGCGATGAAGATTTTAAACAAAGTCTAACAAAAACGAATGTTACGCCTTTCCTTTTAGATGGAATAAAATTTGATTCGTTTGTAGTTAATATCTCAGCATTAGAATCCATGTAGCCATACAAAAAATATTTTTTTTCTTTTCTCTTCTACGACATTTTTGAGGATGAAGACTGTAATCACTGTAATTCTAGCAGTCTCCTTCGTCACTGCCTAATCTAAATGTGGTCTCTAATGGTAAAAAGGTTCCCCAGCCCTGGCATATGCTGTAGAAATGACAATATCGCTCGAATAACTCCCTAAATCGCGCGCAAAACGTAGGATCGTTCCGGTCCGCTCATCCCTTCGATTTTTATTCGAAGCCGAGGGTTAATTAAAATCGCGACTAGCATTTTCGTAACAGTTTGGGTTGTCGTTGGACAGATACGATCGGAGCGCGGTAGCTATCGGCCTCCGGCCTCGCTCGTTAAGGTCGCCTCGAGAATGGTAGCCAACGAGAGCAAGAGAGACAGAAGGAGAGGGAGCACGGGAGAGAGAGAGAGGGCGTAGTAGCCTGCCCTGCTCGGCTTATTAATTTTTCGAGAACGGTTTTAGATGGTTCGAGACTCGAGGGGAAGGGGGAGGGGGCGTACGAGGACTACGCAGCGGCGAAATAGAAGGTAGGAGAACGGTAGGAGAGATAGAAGGAGCGAACCTTGGCAGATGGCACCCGAGGGGATATCCTTGTCCAGGATATCAAGGGTTAGCCATCACCGCGGGGACGGCAAACGGACGCGCTTGCTCGTAGCTCGCGCGAGCGCAAGTAAAGGGTAACTGATTCTAATCGCGCGCCCTCCGTGCCGTAACCTACTACGTTACCATGATGAATGGGCAAAGTGCCTCGTGACTACCAAACGCCTGGCCAATGTGGGCCGAGATATTAAAATCCGCATGATCGATCTCCGTCGTGCGCCAACGATACGCAGATGCTCGCGAACAAGAACCATTCTCATCTCCTATGGCGCGGCGCGGCGCCGCGACATCTTTCCCTTCGATAATTCACGGTGCATTCAAACGGCTCCCGGATTGAATTTTTTTTCCGGACCCGTCGATAGAGTAATCTTCGTGTCAGTGGTTTCGACGCGCAGTTCGCGCGAACGTTTCGCCACCCCTGTATTAATTGCATCGATCTCTGTCAAGCCGTTTGCTTACGTTCGCGTATTAAAAATACTTTAAGTCCTTTCGTGCAAAAATACTATATTCTTTTGAAGATAGAAACAGACTTCATTTTTGAACTTGAATTTCTATTTAAAATTTCATTTAATTTACATTAATTTATGACGATAAAATATAAAGTTCAATCAATTGAAATATGAACCCAATAAAATAATTATAATTAATTAATATATATATATATTAATATGATTATTAAATTCTATAGGGATATTACGCACCGAGAAATGTGAGAGCGCTCTACTATGGTTTAACGAACTGAATACCAGTAACTGGCGTCGCGACACAAGTAATACTACCTTCACTTGGAACACCCGATTTTAAGGATTGCACCCTGAACACCCTTATACAGAAATCGACCTAAACTATAGCGGGGTGCCACGAACTACTGATTAGATTCGGATTCATGGAAGCGATGCAACTCGGTGCATCGTCGAAAGAGCCCTAGTTCTCAATTTTGAGTAAGCCCTATAGGCCCTCTGTGCCGACACATGTCTCCTGAAGGGTCAAGAGTCACAAACGGAAACGTCCGTATACGTAACAACGGCAATGATTCTAAATAAACTTCTGAAGAAAGGTCCGTATCCGGAGAGGAAGGATGCAAACGGTAAACGTAGTATCGACCTAACCATTGCGATTGTCCCATCGTTGTTTCCGACTGTTCTCCCGCACCGCGTCGCGTCGCGTCGCGTCGGCACGACACGGCGGCAGTCCGATCCGATACACTCGTTGACGATCGTTCCCGCCGATAGCCGGGATTTTTCGAAAAAATCAACGCGCCGGAAAAAATGAGCTGCTTATACAGCGGGAAGCGCGGGACGCCGGATCAGATACGGAATCGCGAACCATTTTAATACGGCGCCTCGTAATTCATGCGACGGTCGGAACCGCGTATTTTTATTGGAACGCGCCGATCGAGATCGCAATCTAAATTGAATCGGATACGAGAGTCCTGTCGCGTCGCTTTCATAAACATGCTGCGCACTCGGAAGCGCGCGGCTGCGAACCGATCCCTTCGAAATGCGATCAACGGCACTCGTTCGCGCGACCATTCGCGGGAATCGCGAAACTTCTTCGCGGAATCCAGCCGCGTACGCGTACTCGAAGAAAATCTAGCGGTCCGTTGCTAAACGCTGGCGTGACTGACGCGCCAAGGTCGTTCCGAAGTCAAAACAATCGCGACGCGTCCATTTCGATTGCATCCGACGTTGGTCCGGACGATTTCTTTCTAATTTTGAAGAACTGGAAGAATTAGATTTTGTTTCGAATTTTGAAGAATGAGAAGAATTAGATTTCCTTCTGATTTTGAAGAACGAGAAGAGTCAGCATTCTTTCTAATTTCGGTGAAGGGTTTTGGGTAAATGATGGCGCGTATACGTTTGAACCAGGCACACTGTATACATATCGGGGGATCGTTAGAACAGGGAGATAGCGGTCGCGGGACGGATTGCTCGGATTTCCGAAAGAGGAAACGAGCGGCTAGGTGTTCCCCTGTCTTTTCGAAACGCGACAGACAATTCTGGCCCGGATAAAATCGGTCGAAATCCTCGGAGGGCCACCATCGACGCGACCGTAAGGGAAGAAGGGCACGGGGACTGGCGGGGACGCTCGGAGAAGGGGAGATGATTCAGAGATATCGGCCGACATAAAACCCTTAAGGTTCAAATTTGCATGTTACAACCTGCGTATACCCCACCATCCGGATTTTCCCCCGCGGTAGACTTTCGACTTCTTCCTCGTCTTCTAAGAGCGAGCACACCCCCGCCCCTTTTCGCCGGAGCCGCAACCGTAACCGCAACCGCTGCCTCTATCTCTCTCTCTCTCTCTCTCTCTGCTATCCTCTCGCGTATCCCGAAGCTTAGCCTTATCCCTGCTCTTTTGAATGTAAGATACGCGCGCGCGAGCTCGCACGCTTCCCACCTTTTATCTCCTCCTTTTTTTTTCTTCTCGCTCATTCTCTCTTGGCCGCCGTCGCCGGTCCCTTTAAGACACAGAGTCCTTCGGTCATTCGGAGAATCGAGCGCGGTTAAGCTTTCTCTTTTATAGTCAGGATTTTCCTGACGATGGAGGCGAGTCTCTCCACCCCCAACCCAACCGCCAACACCCCCGCTGGGTCCGCTGAAAGAGGACGCGGCGCATACGAGGACGCTTATTCCGCGTCCCACACACTTAAGGAACGCTTCTGGAACGATCGCGGTGGTTAACATTTTTTGTCAAGCGTTCCTTTGGCGACGTTCGTGTTCCATTCTCTTCGATGAAAAGACCGAATTAAACGATATACGATATCGACTTCTACCACCTTCTCAATTTTGTCATAAACCCACGAAATCCGATGTCTGATCATAACCATTATAATTACTATGGTAACTACCGAAATATAGCGAAAAGATCGACTTCTTTCGAAGAAAATTTCAAGAGCATTTGAAATTACTTGATATGTGAAAGACAGATTATAGACGAAAGACTGCTGACCCCGATCGTCCATCAAGAGTACGACTCAAAGGACACGGTTAACATCTATCGACGATATGACCGTAGTGAAACGCGCAGAGATGCGCAAACGTACTGTACATACAACAAACAGCGCACCAAACAATAACTATTTGCCGAAGGGCACCCTTCCTGTTTGCCCGGACAGGCCGAAACTCTCTCGAAGACGATGCCGGATGATTGCGTCGCTCTCAATTCACGTCGTACACCCTCCCCTCTAGCGGAAACATTTACGTCCGATTTAATGATTTCACTTACGAAGAAGATCGGCGAGCCTCAAAAATAGCTTATCGCCGGTAAACAAAGATAACGTTGCTTACGAAACATTCCACGAAGCGTTCGCATTGCCAAACACGCAGCTAGAAGCGTTTGTAAACACAGTTGAGACTGTCCATTGCGAGTATCAATATTTCCAATATTGACGAAATTCTATCGATAATTAGACTCCGGATTTTACGCATTTATGACAAACACGAGTATGTGCAATTTAAAACTGTTGGATAATCAACTGAGGTTGCTTCGAAATCAAAGAATCTTTTACTTTTACAAGAATCCACCAAAAACAGTGAACAATTTAACCCTTAGCGCTCGAGTGGCGACTCGAAGTCGCCACTGAAAATTACTGTACCATTAAATATTGTTTACATTGTTAAATAAGTTGGTATCTAATCGATTACTAACCATTTAAGTATTTTACGAGCTGTTATATCAATTTCGTACCCATAAAATGAAGAAAAAATATATACAATGAAATTATTCTAGCTCGGAAGAAATGTTTAATTTTTTCAATTATATATTATTTTCACCGTATTAAAATTATTAGTAAAAAATATAAATCCAACTCCGGTGTCTTGCAATTGTTGCACGATCTTTATTTTGCATAGAGATCCGGAGTCTAGCGATAATCAGTGCGTTCTCTTTGGTTGCAGGTGCACGATACGCTCTTAAACTGCATTTCCGATGCACCGTCCGTGATTTTTGTCTGGTTGCAAGGCTTACCCGGTTCCGATTTATACCATAACTTGCGGCACACCCTGTACGCGTCTCTTTGCTCGGAGCTCGGTCGCGGCGCACACCGATATCGAAGAAGGACCGCAAATTAAAGGACGTCGCGCAGTTGCCTCTACCCGAACAAACTTCGCGGATCTCCCTTGTTTACCTACACCTCGTCAAATTGAACCTCGCGTTGCCTCTCTCTTTGCGTCGTCTACGTAGATTCGCGTCCCTATCCCGTCTCTTTTCAGTCGCGTAGCGTCGCTTCGACTTCTTGGCTGCTTTTCCACGATTCCACGTTTCTCTCGCATCCCCGACTTCCGCGGCTCCGAGCCTCGTCTCGAGATTGTCGCGAGACTAACAAGAAAACGCGGTAACGATCGGCCCGCGAGAGCCGGTCTATCGACAAACTTGGCTGCGTTTTTCGATTTTCTTCTCTCATTTCGCTCCTCTCCGCCTGCCGTTGGAAAAACGTTCTGTAGGGCATGCACGGGTTCCGTAACGTCAGCTGAAAAAGTTGCTGGAATCGTAATTTTTCAACTCTTCGCTTCCCTGTTGCGCTGTGCCGGAGAATATCAACAATTTTTATAAGATTTTATGGCAAAAATGAGTAACTGTGATTTGCAACAGCGAAAACGTCAGAAAAATTTCAAAATACTGTTATATTATTTTCCAAATATTCAACGCGTTAACATTAAATCTACCAAACTTTGAAAATGGCTAGCATGCTTTGCCTTAGAAAAATGACGTCATAAAATTTTATATAGATTATCTGCGATTTTTATTATATGTGCTTGGTCGCAATGTTACTGACGTTCTCGTTATTCATTGTAATGTACATTGTAAAAAAAAGATGAGCTTAGGTACAAAAATTTGAACAATCGTTTCCAGCGAAAACAGCATTGTAATTTCAATAGTTGCGAAATAAAAAACCAGAAACCGGTCGTTTGACCACCGGTAGGTTTAGCGATAAGAAGAAAAATTAATTTCTACCTGTTTGTTTGCTGGAATTCGGGTAGAAAATTGTTATATCGCATAAAGATTCGCTGGTTCGAATTAGTAGAATGGTTCGCGAACGTGTCAAGAACGGAAATCGATATCGGAACAGTTTCGAAGCCCCGGTTTCCCAGACACCGTATCCTTTCGCGGCTTATCGATTTCGCCGTTTCGCCGTTTCACCATAAAGCGACAGTCAAAAATGACGAACGATCGCGGGCCGCGCGCCGTGGAACGATTTCGTATTCTCGCGGTATCTGCCCACCGTTATATATTTCGAGAACGTATTATTGTTGTTTATTATCTCGGGTTCGGTACATTTAACCCGGACCTGCTCGGTCCTCGGGACAATACGAAACAAACGATCCCCGAGACGGAGAATTTTCGCTCGCTGGAACTTTTCGGAAGGGACGGAATAGGGTTGCGGGCGACGCGTCGCGTCGTCTCCCTCGTCGAATCGAACGCCTACGATTTTTCGCGATGTATTACAGCTTCGAAAATTAACCCGACACGTAGCGCGATAGGTCGGCCGTCTACCCGGGCGAAAATCCATTCCGAATTCCTGTGGTCTGTAACGTCCACAAATTTTTGCATTTATTATCTAGTCTTTTATGTAGAATAATTTCTAATAAATTGTTTTTTCTATCTAGGGGCCAAAAATTATATTTTCTAGAGTGAGGAAGGGGCCGAAAATTTGTAGTTCCGCCACTGCGTCCACGCCCGATTGAACTCTGTCCAGCAAAAATATTGTGTTTAAAAGTTGCTGTTTGGTGTTTTGTAAAACTGTACACGTAGAACCGGAAGCAAAGAAGTTTCGGCAGGAAGCCCGATAAGCATCTCGAATACTATTCAAAAGATGGAACAAAAGGCGGGGTCGCGATCGAGGATCTAGGATCGCGGCGATCACCTGCGAACGGCGGCCGGATCGATTGTCGACCGTGCGACCGAAACGATCGCGAGTCGGTTTTTTCTTTTCACGCGATAATCATCGAAACAGATGTTCGGTTAAAAATCAGAGTGCGGTCACGCGCGGTGATTCCGCAAACCTGTGGCCGGACCGATCAAACAGTACGCGCGCACGCGAACGCATGATTTCGACCGACGAGACGCGACATAGTTTGCGGTTTTCCAACCTTTTCTGGCTGGCATTCGACGTCCCCCATTCGGGATGTTTTTTGTTCTGCACCCCTCCCGAACGAACCGTCCCTATTATCGGAGTTTCGAAGAGTGTGCGAAATGCACGGCCTCGTTTGAAAGAGGCGAGGTGACTCTCGGTTTTTGTCGGAAACGAGGGATCAAAGGCTAATCTTCCGATCAGAACAATTTCCGTGGTAGATATATATTTAAAATATAAAAAAGAAACTCACGGAGTCCGCGCGTTCCCCACCGCTGGAACAGACTGTAGCGTCTCGAATTTCTGCAGCAACCGCCGGTGCATCGAATGCACCGTCGCGTTCGCTTTTGTATTTGCGGGGTAAGGTTCGTTATTAGCAATTTGAAAAAGCGTCATCGGTTGCCAAGATGCGGGAGGGTCCGGCGAAGTCTTGGGTATCGGCCAGAAAATGTGGCGTTTCGAGCGACGGCTATCCACGGCGCGCCGTGCAACGGTGCATAGTGCATCGTGCACACACAATGTAGACTTTACGCGACCGCGCGAATGGAAGGGGGCGAGCAGAGAGATTTACCCCAGAGCCCCGGGCAACCGCAACCCCCGAAGCGATTTCGATTATCGATAGCACTCGTTTTAAAACACCCTGTGTCGATTCGCCGGTCTCTCTGCTGGCCCTCGCCCCCAACCCCCAACCCCGAAACCCCCGAACCCCCGCCCACCGTGGCAAACCCTCCCGGTTCTTTTTATTCCCTTCTCGTTGACGGACGCGACGCGATTGTCACGTTGGGGACTCGTAGCCCTCGCAGATGCCATTCGAGATTCGTTCGTTCGTTCGTTCGTTCGTTCGTCCGTCCGTTAGTTCGTTCGTTCGTTTGTGATTCGACCCGATTCACGGATTCCCTCGGTCGCCGCGCCGTGGACACCTGAATCTACCGCTCGCAAACTTCCGGCAACCGATGCCACCGATGCGACCGCTGCGATCCGCCTCCACCTGCTCGTTTTACAACTTTTCCAACACCGTTTCTCCCCCGCGTCTCACGGTAGGCCGGAGTCCCAGAAACCCGCGCAGCATTCGCACCTCTGTCGCTTGTACACGGTGTCACAATATGTCGCGAACACCGTAGCGCGATTCTGCACCGCCGATTTCGTGGCGACGTCTTTTCGGGGGGCCCGAAATTTTTGCGTTGGCTGTCTTGCAATTTTACTAAAACTATCCCTAATTTAAATTAAACCACACAATTCTCCTTTCCTGAGAAACATCAAAAAATCTCAACCCCATAAAAACATTAAAAGAAAATACCGCCGCTGATCTTGCCACTGGGTGAATCTAACATTAAGGTAGCGTGTATCGGGCTGTAGAAGCCGTGGGCTTTCGAAGGAGGACAAGCTTACAAATCGATCTAATTTTGAGAAGTTTCGCATTAATTCCGGCTGTTCAACGGGAATGGGCCACTGCGGCGCCGCCGCGTCAAAGACACTCCTCGATCCGAAACCGAGATTGCGGCGACCGTAAGCCCCGTACACTTGCCAATATATCTTTCGAATCTTCTCGAGATTCGGTCGGTATCGCTCCATTAGCGCGGTCGGCGGACCCGTGGAGAGATAAGACGAGCGAGCGACGAGTTTCGATGGGGTGCCAAAACGGCGAATCGTCGCGGTCGTTTCTGCTCTTCTCCGCTCAGCTCCGCTCCGTTCGACTCGTCTTCTCTCGTCTAGGTCCCGGCAGGTCTCCGGGGGACGATCGTTCATCTCGGAATAGCGTTTGTTCGCGGCGCGTCCGATGCGGTTGCCAACTAACCACTCAACCGACACCCTCCTCGTAATCTTTGCTATTTCGTGTCAACTATCTTACATCGATCATCCGACTGGTTCTATTAAATTTTTGCCCCCGTCCGCGGCGCTTTGTTCGCACCTTGCGCGAACCTTCCCCCATCGAACGGAGCCTATCTAGTTAGGGACCGAGGCAGGACCTGCTAGATTAGCCTTACCGACGTGTACCCTAGCAGGTCCGGGACGAAACGCTCTTTTAACTTGTTTCTGTTACCGTTCTTGAACAATTCTCTTCGCGAAAGTCATTGAACTGGCTGCCCGATATTAACCCTTTGGCTACTGTGGCCGCCTATAGGCGCTTAGAAATTTTACGTTTGTGGTACCGAGAGCGACGTGAATAGGCGCTGCAAAAATTATATTGATATTTATTCCCGTAAGTTCTCGATGCACATCGTAACTCAATTCCTGCCGTATGGTACGACCGGTGCGTATCAAAGTCTGCCGTAGTCAAGGGGTTAATTTGGCGGGCAACAATCCGAGCAGTCGCTACGAAACATCCCGTTCAAATGGAATAATTCGCACGGCAGGAGCAGAATTTCCGGCGATTTCGTCGATCGCGACGCCGCGTAGCTCGATTAGCGAACGAACCGGAACGAAGCGAAACGGAACAGAAGAGGAGTCCAGAAACCCGAGCGAGCGAGCCGGAGAGCCCCATAGAAGCGAAATAAAAACTAATGTATGCGGATCGCTGCGGGTGGTGGCGGTGGCGAGTGGCGGTTCAGCGAGGACGAAGGACGATGGAACGTTGCCTCGATTTACATAGTCCACGCGGGGCGGCGCGAGCCATCGCGATACCCACCTTGGGACGAGCAACAGGGAAGACTAACAATAAGAATATCTATATATATATCGAGCCGCGGCGCAGCGTTATGTAGACTACACAAAATTGCTTTTACCACCTATTAACAATTCATATTTCTTGCGCGCTCAAGTCCTCGCTGATAAAAAAAGTTATCGGGAAGAGAAGATTTTCCGTCTCGTCTGACTCTCGCGACGCACGACCACGCCAAACGAGAAAAGAGAAACTCTGACACAACCGAGCGGAACGAGGGCGAAAGAAATTCTCCGTCTCGTTACCTCGGGTATGCAAACTTCGCTACTCGAAGAGACACCCGCGGCCCGAGTATTCCCTGAACGTTTCGTACCATTTTTTTTTCTTTCACACCGGAATCTGAAACGACTCGCAGATCAGTCGTGTTTTCGCGTTCTTTGCTCACGCGAAGAAGCTGTGATCAAATTTATTTTGGAGCATTTTACGTATTCTTAGTAATCTTAGGCTGAAATTGGCAACCCTTTGCACTCGGAGCTGTTTTAACTTGAAAATTAAACATTTCTTCCAACCTAGAATAATTCTATATTTTTTTTTCTTCATATTGTGGATACGAAGTTGATGTAATACCTCGTAAAATCGGAGAGGTGGTCGTCTCGAGCAGCTTCCGCGTATACGAAGACTGTCACGGATTATTAAACGAAGTATAATACGCTGTCACCTCGAAACTCTCGCATACGCATTGCGTATAATACGGAACGATTCGTCGAGTCGCTACATTTCGAGGAAAAATGTCTTCGGAACCGTGTCTCCCCCGCATTGCGGTTTACCGCGATCGGTGGCCAAACCGAGATACGTCTCCCATTCAGCCCTCGTCCGAGAGTCCGCGTTTCCGGTGGTGGGGGGTGGGGGAGAGACTTTGAATGCGACGCTAATTACTTCCGGGCAGTCGTTCGCGCGGCTAGCCGTTCAATGCACGCATATCCGGGCCATTGCGAACCGCGATCGCGAGTTTGGTCAACGTCGTCGCAGGTCCAGGCGAAAGTTCATTTATCATTTTTATTATACAATCAATTTTCGTATAGGCAACTTCACGTTTGTTAACCCCTGAACCGCGGAATTTGAAAAATCCCCCAAATAACAAAATCTCCGAAATAACTATTTCCCCAGAACACCGAAAATACAAGTTTGTTTTAGTAACATTCACAGTTTTTTTCGTTACGTTCTGGTGGCCGTGTACCGCAATTTTTCAGACGTACAACGGTTCAGCTTCCCCATCTCGCAGTTCGATCTGATCCGATGCGATCGGATCCAGGTGTGCGTACACAAGGATCCCAATAATTCGTGGCTCGTTTTCCGGCGTTCGGTTTTATTTGCGCGTGGCGCGTCTCGTCTCGTCGCAGCACGGAATAACGCGATAAAGCGTGAAAGGTAGAGATCTCGGGCGAGCAACGGCGCAGCGCAGCGTGTGCAGAGCATCATCTGAGATTAAAATCGTTTCGCGTGTACAATTTAATCGCGAGGAGAGGATACGCGCGCCTACAAACGTTCGCGCGCTAATCTTCGTAAACCGGCGGATCCGGAGCGACGCTTCGAAAGATCAAAGCGACGGTAGAACGCCGCGCGACGTTCGTTCTATTTCAGCTTCGATCGGATCAAACCGAGATGCAGAGAGGGAGAGAACAAGTCGAGAGAGAGGTGCGCGTACCTTTTTTTACAGACGAATGCACTCAACGCGCTGGTCCGCAGTGAAACTTTTGGCCAAAATTAAAACCGAGCGATTCCTCCTTCGGCGAAAATATTGTTGTTGCAACTACGGTAGGTGATAAACAACGCATAAAGCGACGAAAAAGACAAGTATCGCTAGGCTGCGGATTTTATGCATTTATCACAAAAATCGATGGATGTAAGAACAGTAAAAACATTAAAAATTACGTTACTTTGACCGATTTTCCTTTTTTAATTGGCCCGCGGCCACGCGATGACAATTTCCAGCAGCGATTACGCTCCGCGAATTCCATTTCATCGGCGCGTCGGCTCGGCTCGACTCGTCGCGAGCATGTCGTCTGCTATGGTAATTCATAATTCAGTCGGTTTTTCGCGAAGCACTTTGGAAATATTAAACGCGCGGTAGACGAGCGACGAGCGAGGAGCGTGCAAGGGATGCGGCAACCGGCGACAAAGCCGCGGCGAGCTCAAAGCGCTCGCTCTTAACCCTGTATTTTTGTTCTCCTCCTCGTACCGGCAAGCTTCCCCGACCGATAGGTATGCAGTACTTGGACACGCTTCGCTCGCGAACTTGGTCCCGTCATTTACGGATTGCCCGATTTCAAAACCGCCGCGCCGCGTCGGGGAAAATCTCTCTCCCCGACGCGACGGCGAACGTTCTGCTTTTGATCGACGCCTTTCATTCGATTCCCGATGAAAGGTTCCCGCTAATTTACCGGTATCGTCGGAGAAATAGCCCCGACTATGAAAATGTGTGTATTTCTCGAAATCGAATTCTTACAAAAGAATTCGCGTGGAAAATTCGATTAAAATGTACACTCGCGCGTTTCGACATTTCGTTCGATCGTTCCATCGAATAAATTGGTTTGATTTCATGGAATTTTTGATAGGCCATCGGTGCTGGGGGTCCGCCAGTCGAAGTGTTAATGCGCACGCACACTAGAGCGCTTAGCGCGCAGGAATACGTACAATACATACATAGATACATATACCATCGAACGGCGGTTTTGCACGTCCGTGACGCGAGCGAAACGGCCATTTTTCACGGATATATAAACGCGGGTTATTAATACGTTCGTATTACGAGGCTCACAGAGAAGGTAATTAGCCGGCGGTTCATCAGTCACTCCGACACACTGCCGGCATATTATGTTCCCTTTCGCATCTTGGCCGTTCCGGAGAAAGAAAAAAGGAGGAGGCGCGATCCTCTCCGGAGCGCAACAACGGCCCGCAGGATTACCAGACACATTAGAGGACTAATGAAACGTCGGATCGTGCGAGGGCTGTACCATCCGTGAAACACTTCGAAAACGATACGGCGAAAAATCCTGCCGAGACTTTTCGCTCCTGTGGAATTCAAGGGAAAAAAAAAGAAATTCGGTTATATCGCCTGGGAACGCGCTTCCGTCGCGGAGAACAACGAACGAGAACCGTAGCTTCGCGTCGAAGTCGACGAAGCAACAAGCTCATTTTGCGAAGTATGTTGCCGAGAGGCTTTCGAGTTGTCGGATTAAATTGTAAACCTCTGCGCGTCCAGCGAAAGAGTACCGGCTATTTATCATACGTGCAATGGGGCTCGAAGCTTGCGAGTTCCAAACTTCATTAAATGGAGAGGCTCGGAGAACTGATTAATAGTTATCGCTAGACGGCGGATCTTTGTGCAAAATAAAAATTTTACATTTCAATAAACTAGAGTGAGAAGTTAATTTTCTGTCCGAATATGTTTAATAGATTGAAAATAACATAATAGTATTTGTGAATTCTTCCAAAGTTTATACGGTTTTAAATTAAACCAACTTCTAATAACCGTGTCATTGAAGTAATTAAAGAGAGAAATTCATATTTATTTCGTTCCCGTGCGCTGCAATAAACGAAGCCGATTGTTATTTTGCATAAATATCCGGAGTCCGTTGTTGCCATAATTGTGTGGCGGAGAGTCGTCGGCGTGAACGGGAGGAACGGTGTCTGCGCGACTGCGGAAAGGTGAGGTTTCACCTTTAGCATCGTGGGGGTGGTTTCTCGGTGATAAAGTGCAAGGAGAATCGCGCACGGGGTCACCCCGACGGTATTCCTATTGGCAGGCCAGTTTCAAGCAACGATCGTGATTGGTCGAAGGTCGTGGGTCGGCTCACCTACCCCCTATCCAGCGTGACCTCCCACGCGAACTCGCGAGATAACTACCACCCTTCCACCTTTTCCGGTTCGAGCGGCGGCGCTTGCCACTTGCCGCTCTCGCTGCTCGTCGTTCTCGTTCTCGGTCTCGTTTGCGTTTGCGTTCGCCGTTCGCGTTCACGTTTCCCATGCTTCTTCCTCGCTTCGCCCTCTCTGCCTGCTCATCCTTCGCTCCAAATATGCATCCTGATTTGACCAACCCTCTACCAACCCCGTTCGTTCCTCCCGCCGACGGCCCTCTTGTCGCGCCGACCAGAAAAACGAAGGACTTCGTTTCGCAAGTATTGCGACCGTGCTGCTAAACAAATTAGTACAGAAATTGTTATTATTGTCATTCGGGGACGAACTTGGGAGACCGTTGTTTTTCATTTTTATTTTTCTTTATTTAATTAGAAATTAAGTAAACCTGATGTAGGTCTGAAAATAATTTATAATTTTCTGAAATAATCTTCCGTAAGAATTTAGGAGCTACCCTCTATTAAATAATTTTAATTTTATATTTTACAATTTTGAAATTATCATTTTATTTTATATTTTTACTACTTTAAACCAAATGGTTCATATGGCAACAACAATATTGTTACATGCCGCTTACATTAAATAGACTCCATAATTTCAAAATTGTAAAATATAAAATTAACTAATATAATACCGAACTTTAAACGTAGCCAGTTTGTATTGTTTTTTAACAGTGAACCCTACCATCGCCGGTCAAATAAGTGGTTTCAGATTATTTAATTTATTTATTTCCCATTTCTTTATCCTAGCATGTATTATGATAAAAATTGCAGAAAATCCAAATAAATTGACACGGATCGATTTGAATGACCGGTGGGTTTAGCGCTAGATAGTAAGAAATATTCTTTTTATAAGTTATATCTATGTAAATGTGTCGAGAAAGAAAATGTGTCGTGGAAGAGCAGTTCGTCGTCGTAAGTCTGTCGCGAGACGCCATTTGCCGCAGTTATTCGGAAAAGTGCTACACGTACGGTCGTAACGTAATTACTCTAACGTAATTACGTTCACCTCCCCACGACCTGCTTCTTGTCTCGGGAAAATGGATTACCTACCGACTGATTGCATTACCGCGATTTCGATACTCGTGTACGCGTCGATCGAGAGCCGATCGTTGACCTTCCGCTGTTCGATCGGATAACATTTTCGAAGGCAAATCTTCTGTCGTAGTAATCGAGGATCGAGATGCTCTTGATCCGATCCTTCTACGACCACTGCGGTTTCGCATTGGCAAATGATCTATTTTATCTCGCGTGGGATTTTAATACACAGGAAAATGTGTAAACTCATTTTACATACGACAGAGTCGTTGGGAATATTGCTTGGCCTGTAGTAAGAGTCAGACTCGTGACGACCATTACAAGGAAAATACATTGCATACGTAAGTTACTTATTTCTATTAAACTGATATGAAATTCTAATTGTTTTTCGTTGCTCGTGACAAGCAATTTCATTAACCCTTTCACTACCGTGGACGAGATATCTCGCTTCCACGATGTCGAAGAGACGATGAACGAGATACATCGCCATCGTGCAGTTGTACGTACGATGACGAGTTATCTCGTCCATAGCATCGTACGTACGACGGCACGGTGACAAGATTTCTAGCATCGTTTCTTCGAGATATCTCGTCCATTGTAGCGAATGGACTAACTCGTAGAAACGGTTGGAAAGTAAGTAAGTGAATAAGAGTTCGTGCGTTATGATCGGGAATAAAATGGCGCGCTGAAGGTGCACCTCGGAAGGTATGTCGAGTGTCGCTTTTCAACGATTCTATGAATCAGAACTATTCAGCGGCTCGCGGACTGAACCATCTGCGATGTTGTCTGCCAACAATGACACCGCATGACTTCTTCTATTAGCCTTCTACGTTACTCGAGAGGTACTCGAAGCGCGCAGTCTGTTTTCGAACCGCGCGTCTGCACTCGAGCCCCATTCTTTGCTATTCTTGAAGGATGCTTCATGCGCGCATGGGACACGTACACGCTCTCTCCCTCTCCGTCTCTTCATTTTTCTCTTTCTCTCTGTCCAGTCGCAGAGCGACATCGGCGACAGTCGCACAGACGTTTCCGTGTAAATATACAATTAATGATTACAGTCACGAGATCCCTTAACAATTTCAGAATGAACGAGTCTCTATTAGCAAATAGCATCTTCTAGAACAACGACACAACGGAACTCCGTTGTTTTCTTTTATTTATTTATTAAGTTTCGTCGCAAGTATTTTAGATTTGGTTAATTAATTGTTAGACTCCGGATCTTCATGCAAGATAAAAAGATTGTGCAGCAATTGCAATGCAACGGAGTTGAATTTATATTTTTTACTAATAATTTTAATCCGATGAAAATAATATATATCGGTACTCTTAAAATCTTTTAAACTTTTCGCTGTTTTAAATTGTACCTGATCATTTTTATCATAAACGCATACAGTTCGGAGTCTATCAATTATGTTTCAGGAAATTAGGTAGCCACAGGAGTCCTTGCGGTCGGTGGCGTCTTTGATGTTTCCTTGGATTTTGGAACCCCGTACTATTGTTAATAAACACAGCTGGAAAAGAGAATGGCTCTTGTTTCTATCGAACACGTACTCGCGTTATCGCGTGTCCGCCGCCATGTTGATATAAACGGAGTTCTACCGCAGGTAATACATATAATTCGCACAGATGGCCTTGAGCGGCCTTGAAACGTATGTTAGATCGACGAATTTATCATTGCACAGCGAATGCGTTCACCTAAGTGGAAAACGCGTGGTTCCAGGATCGAGGACCGGGCCACCTTGGAATTTCAGAGCGTTATCTGGGCGGATCGGACTCGTTCACCTTTCGGAAATACCGTTTGCCGTTCGCCGCGGCGATTCGTAGCTATCGAGGACATTTCGTCGGGCCGATATCGACGAGAAACGAGAGGAACGAAGTGGAAAAGAGAAAGGCGAGGACGAGAAGAGAGAGAGAGAGAGAGAGAGAGAGAGAGAGAGAGAAAGCGAGAGAGAGAGAGAGAGAGTGGCTGGAACAAAAACGGGGGTGAAAAGCGGACGCGGCGGGTGGTGTACATTATCGGGGACGGTGGATAATTAATTAGAGTGGGAACGGGAATGTAAACAGAAATTCAGTCGGACCAGGCGAGCGCAGCGCTGGGGCGGATTCGGTTCGGCCGACTGGAACATTTCGGTATATTCGGTTTGGTCTTCGGGGCAAACATAACCGACATCGGTGCGTTTCCCTCGAGAGAATCGTCGTCGACGTTCAGATTGACGTTGTCGTTCGCGCTAGCTAGACGCTTCCTCCGATGTACTTACACACGCGCGCGCGTTCTACCAATGTAGAGATGTACATACGTAGTACAGCCTCCTAATGACACCACTTCAAATTACTCGTCGATTATCGACCGTGCGAGAAAAGCGATAGAAGGGGACGCGCGTGATCGAACAGTTCGTATTTTCTTATTTCTCATCCTCGTTTTTCTTCGTCGTGGCTGATTCTCGTGTAAACGCATTCATTTGATTCTGTTGCTCGTTATCGCGTCGATCAGTTATCGAGTGTGACTTTGAACTAGAAATACAATTTATTCGGCAATCCCTTAATCAAATCTCCTGGCGATGAGTTTGAACTTCATCAGTCTTTGTCGCAGAATCTATTGGTGCATATTTTCGACTGCAACATAATGATCGATAAACCGTACATTCTCGAGATTTCATTATTTTTTTACTTTCTGCCAGGGGCTCCCAGCCACACTGCGCGGCGGTGGTAGGTTTAGGGCGTTTCGATGTTTGCCGATGCTCGCCGCAGTTGGAAATGGTAACGCGATACAAGACGAAGCTGCGCGGCGTGCAAGTTTCGCAGACCGCAGATTCGTAGATTCGCTTTCGCCTTGCGGTTTCGGCGAAACACGCGCGAGGCCATGATACCTGGTTGTCGGTGTCGGCGGACGATAGGATAGAATATACGTAGACGCTCGTCGGAAGCGGAAGGAAACGCGGTCAGGGCGAACGGACACCGCGGAAGCGGCCTGTAACGTCTTCCCGTATTTACGATGCGGTGTTGCGGTCGTCGCGCCGGCTACCCTAACCGATCAATTTCAATTCGGTGGCAGAACGCGAAGACCCAACGCAGAGCCAGCCCGGTCTGCGGATTAATTAGCTGCTCCCGTTTGCCTTTCCGGTCCGTTGTTTATCGGTCTGCGGATCGCCAGAACCGATTCCATTTTCATTCTACCATAGTGGACGAAATTGTTATACGCGGGGCGAACATTATCGGGCCTGGCATTGTTTTCGTTAGGTCATTCGTCCGTAAGTCGCGTCGTCAAATATCACGCAATCATCGTTACGTGTAAACGCGTTTGCATTTTGTTTTCAGATTTGTTTTACATTTCGTCTATTCGTTAAATATTGATAAACGTTTAGTAAATTCTGTTCGTTCAAAAATAGACGAGTGTAATTTCATAATTTCATTTTGACTAGGAATTAATGGAAACAATGTTTAATTTCCATAAAGATCCGGTGTCGCAAGGCAAGGAGTTAAATGATAATATTCGAGGCATAACACGATTGAAAATGACCACCTACCTGCCGATGTTCGAACGACGACAGAAAATAAAATTGCAGCCATCGGTAAAGCTATGAACAAGTTGTTATTACCGGTGTCTCGTGTTGCTCCACCTTCTCCTATTTAAATGATATTTAAAAATCGCAAATGATTCGAAGGAACGCAAGAACTGCCTGGCATGGTGGGTACAAAGTCTTTTATATACGAACATAACAATAAAACGTCTGCCGCTGTCGAAACTTTCGAGTTCCTCGGCAGACGCAGCCAACAAATCTTAAAGATACACGCGACGAGAGCATACCGAGAAGGGTCTTGGTCCACCAGCTCCATATGCTACAACAAAATACGGTACGCCCGTCACGGGGTCTAACGCATTCTTATAACATCCAATAATAATACAGTATAAAGACAATGCATATAACGATTCGCGGTTCCGATCGGTTGGAATATCGTTTTCGTTCAGGTATCGCAACAAAAATTGACGGTCGCCGAACGTTCGTCGTTGCGTAAAACAGCGTCTCATGGTTCGTCGGGGTCTACTTGCAATGTATCATCACCTTGATCACGTCGGTCTGTCCCGATTTCGCTGTATCGAACGCTGCCACGGTGTCCTCCATCTTGTAATTGTGGGTAATCAGCGGCTTTACGTCTATCTTTTTCGTAACCAGGAGATTCAAGGCGTCAGCGTAACTGCAAAACAAGAAAACACGTTTGATCCATAGTTTTCTTTTGGTGGTTTACTAAATTTTTGCTCGGTACGCGATGGAAACGTACTCGTTCACGTATCGAAACACTCCTCTGATGTCCACCTCTCTGCAGAGCGCGTTGATGAGTGGAACTTGGACTTCCGGTGCGCCCATGCCTACCAAAACTGCGACTCCGCCGGATCTTGTTGCCTGCGATAGTAATTGATCGGTGTTAAAAACTTTTCTAATCGTCAACGATCGCTAGATCGCCGATTTTATGCTTCGTGGCGAAGAAGACCAGCCAATTCCGGGTCATTCTTAATTTTTCATGATTTTACCATGATCTTTTGTTTATTAGAAGTATGCGAGCAACAAACAGTTTGTTCTAGGTGAAAATTTTGTCCGAAATTGGCTGGCTATCGTTTTCGAAGAAGAAACGAATTTCTATTGCTGCGGAACATTTTGAGAAATGACACGGCGAACGAAAACTCACGAGAATCGCCAATCGTATCGACGACTGAGCTCCGGACGCGTCGATTGTCTTATCAGGCTCCCCACCGAAAAGCTCGTGAATTTTCTTCACGGTTTCAGCTTCGTTATAGTTTTGCTTGGGTATCAACAGCGTGTCATTGGCGCCGAGCTTCTTCGCGACGTCCAACCTCTCTTGCACCAGATCTAAACGGAATGTGAGAATACGAGAATATCAGAAGATGCTCCTCTATTTGCGATGCTTCCAGAATTAAATAAAAAGGAAACATTGGTTGTCACTGGTAGTCGGCCACCGTAGATTTTTGTGAAAACTAATTAATATCTACTTTGAATCGTACGAGACTTTTTCTTTAACCGTTTAACTGCGGATGTGGTTTATAAACTACATACTAAAATTACAGCCAGAGACGGGTGTGGTATATAAACATGTTAATTTTTACTAATATCAAATAGCGGCTTATTGTATATAAAATAAAATAAAAATAAAATAAACACAATAAAAGAAAATCTTTTAAAATAGAATATCACTTCGGTAATATAATTTAAAATTGGAATGTATATCGTTACTTTTTTGCGTTTAGAGCGATCGGCTGTGCCAAAAGTACCCGCAGTTAAAGTGTTAATATCTTCAATAATAAATTGTTTTATTCTATGTACTTTTTTAGAATGCTCCTATTCGATTTGGTTTTAAATGCATAAAATCCGCAGTCTACCAATCAATGTATTTTATAATCGGTACTATTACGTCATCTGTGCCAAGTGGTTTGTTTCTGTAACACGCATAGACTCGCAAGTGGCCGATTCCAGAAATAGTGCAATCGCAACGATAACCATCGTTTCATATCTGACGCGCGGTTGAAAAAATCCTCGGTTATCTCTCGCAGTTAAAAAAATGATTTGCTGAAGTACCGGTGATAACGATTTTACTGGCACCCATGGCTTTCGCCACCAGCAAGGATACGAGACCGATCGGTCCTGCTCCCAAAATCAGCACCGTCGAGTCGATACCGATGTTTGCTCGCTTGCAGGCGTGCACACCGACGGACAATGGCTCCATCAAGGCTCCTTCCTCCAGTGTCACATCGTCTGGCAACCTGTGATCAAAGACAATCGTTAGAATAAATTGTTAACGCGATCGATCCGTAAGAAATTATTCGTTCAAGTTATAAATCTATCTAATATATTAATTGTGTAATATTCAAAATATTTACCAGTAAATTCCACTACGTCGAATCGAACTTAGTAAAATATCGAAAATAGACCGAAAAGAAAAATGATCGTGCTGATAATTTTGTTCAAAGCTATCCTAATGTTCAAACTATCCGTACAATGGAACGCGATGGGAAAATGTTCGGTCCAAGGTTCGCACCCGTGGAACCCCGATAAATAATATGAACGCGAGGCGGAGAAAGTCTAGAATCCATAAAATCGAACGTGATGATTTACTTGAAGCAAAAGTCGGCGGCGTGTTTGTAGTAGCGTCTTAAACTGCCGTGCACCGGTGGTGTGGCACAGAACACTATGTCCTTGCATAAATTGTAACGGCCTTCCTTGCAAAATTTACAGACTCTGCATGGCACTCCGGGTTCGATGGCCACTCGGTCGCCAACCTGTAACGAAACGAGTATTCCGTGAAAAAAAAGGAAAACTGCTGGACAGTACTTAAATAAAACCGTGGAGAGAGTCTTGGCACGTGGACCGTCGTGTCACACGCGGATGACACAATTCACCTTCCGCTGTGTTAATCGTGAAATCTTTTATTGTTACACATTTATGTATTTTCGAAAACGTCAACAACTCCGAGAAGGTCGTGCAAGGTCATTGATATTTCTTTTAACAGGAATTCATGCTATCGGTGGCAATAATAATTGTGGATTCGAACGACTCGTTCGCGTACCTTCAAATTTGTCACGTCCTTTCCCAGCTTGGCCACCACGCCGGACGATTCATGACCGATGATCATCGGTTGGCGCACCACGAAGTCGCCGATTTTCCCGTTTACCAAATAGTGGACGTCGGAACCGCAGATGCCGACGCAAGCCATTTCGATCAGCACCTCTGCGAACGCGCAAACAGAACATTTCAACCGACGAAATCTTGTGTCGCGTCCCGTTCGAGGAAAGACACAAATTTCAATCCCTTAAATGTAGACTATAGTAGACTGCAGCTAGATGTTTATGCACATTTATAGCTTGTGGAAATTTTAAAGAATTATTTTGGACCTACAAAGGCTGTTCCCATTCTTAATGGGATTTGATTCCACTTTCTTCAAATTCGTTTATAAAAATTTTACATTGCAATAAACATCCGCAGTCTAATTATAAACGTGAGCAACTAAAGAAAATGTGTGTTTATTACATTTTGTCACCAACAAAATTCAAGAGAATTCAATGCTAATTGCCATCCTCAAGTTTAACTTTACTTCGGGCTCGTCAAACCACATCCTCCGGTATTGACTATGTAGGCCGACGCAGGCTTATTTAAAATGCTAATGCTTAATTAATGCCCACGTAACCATGTGAAAATTTATATAAGCCTTCGCCAGCTTACTACGTCTTCGTATAATTTTGATATCCAGAAACGAAAAGATTAATTTTTTGGTATCACGGATGTTGTAACACATCGTTTTTTGTTAATCGCTATCAAAGCGAACGGGATACAAACTGCAAATACAGCTATTTACTTACCATTCTGGCCAGGCTCCTCGACAGGGGTTTGCTCCTGGAATAACAGAGAAATCCATGTTTAGTACAAATCGAATGCTTTTTTTATTTTATCAAGAACAATATCGGTGACTTTTTACGATGTCCGGTGAACAAAACGTTAAACGTACGTGAAACCGTACGTAAAACATCTACGCTCAAAACGTAGAAAGTATATAAAAATTCCTTTTATTCTTTAATAGCTTTAGTAAATTGAAAATGACGAAAGTTTTAATCGAAATTATCGTAAAAAATGCATAAAATCCACAGTCTACTAATTATGTCAACTTTTTAATGGAATTAGTATTGGCTCTTTTGATTTCAAAGGCAAACCAGAAATCCGTAAACGGTACAGTAGCAATAGCATCGCGAAGGGAAGAAAAATAATTCTTTTCATTCGAAAACATTAACAAAACCATATTCCCAGAAACTGCGTTTGTTTGACCGGTTTGCTCGAGTCTTCCTCCTCAAACGAACAAGAGGAAGTAGAAGAAGAAGAAGAAGAGGATGTAGAAGAACTAGAAGGTGGTCGACCCGAGACAGGTTGCCAGTTTGCAGAGAAAGAGAGAGCGAAAGATCGGATTGAATTAAGAAAATACAAAGGCAACGATGCCGCGCAGATATTGGTCTCGTTGACCCTTCCGCTACCGTGGACGAGATATCTCGTTTCCACGATGTCGAAGAAGCGGTACTACGAACGAGTCATCTCGTCTGTAGCGTCAAAACGAGATATCTGATTGATTGTAGCGAAAGAGTGAAGCGTTCTATTTTCCAGGCGCGGCGGCGCGGCGCACCGGCTTTAACACGGTAATAACGCGGAAGCGAGCTTGGCGTGCAAGTAGTGCGGCATATAACGAGCGAACAGCGACAGAAATAGATAACCTTGTCCTTGTGCGAACGATACACGTCGTGCGATACCTCATCTCGTTCCGTCGCGTCCCGTTTAGTTTCGATCCGTTCGTTGTTGACGTATGTGAGTACTCGCGCTCGCTTGGTCGGACTAAAGGTACGAATATAGTGAAGCGGAGAGGATCGAGGATAGCAATGGTGCCGGACAGGGCCGGACTCGCCTCGCAGCTCCACTATAATCTCGTACTGGGGTACGAGTATCCACAATGGGGCTGCGATACTAGCGAAAAAAGTCGAACTATTGTCCGGAAAGTTCGTGTCGACTTTTAACTCCTTGCCTTACAATTTATCTTACGTATGCTTATGTAAAAATGTGCCGCGGTTCAATTTCCCAAAAAAAAAGAAAAAAATCGGCACGATCTTTCCGGACAACCCGATAGAATGTACATGTACTTTTATAAAGAAAGCGTTTGCCTTAAAGCGCCGCTCTATTCGCCAGTATCGCAATTCCATTGAAACTCGTGCTCTAACCGTCTAATTGCAATTACGTATGTAGCCGCCGACGCGACGGCCAACGAGAGCGAGCAAATCGAGCACCGATCGCAACAACGCTCGCATTGTTTTTGAAATGGATCGCGGATCTCCGCGATTGACAGCTCGCGTGCCCTTCGCGCGCCCTTCGATTGCTCTTCTCTTCGAAATACAGCTACGCGCACCGAAATTAAACGGTTCGTGAAAACGATGTATATCCCCGAAATTTCGAGGAGAGCAAAAGTGTTTTTAAAAAATGCATACTGACCAGCCGAATGTCGTTCACGCCGTAGAGAATGGCGGTGAGGTTGTCCTTAGTCATGATCGGTCACAACGCGACGACGGTAACAGAGGTTGAACGGTTCGAATCGAAAGAAAAGTATCGCCGCAGAGTGTTGGAGCCAAACTCAAATCAGGGAAAGAAGAACGCGCGGTCTTCATGTATATATATATAGCCGCACGCGCGTCTATATAAGCAAATATACGGTTAGTTCTCGTTATCACCGCAGCGAGTTGCATTATCAATGGCACCATATAAAATTGTTCTCCTTTCGGCGTACAGCCCTCCTGCTTACGCCCACCGAGCAGATAGACCGGTTTTTCTTTTATCTCTCTTTCTCCTCCCTCTCTGCTTACGACGCGGGAGACGCACCCCGAAACAGCCGAGAGGCTCGATCTCGTCCTGAATTAGCCCGGCCACAAATCACTGGAAACGGTACTTTTCCAAAGTTCTAGTAACGTATCGGCCTCGTTTCGGTTCAAAGTTCAGGATCCAATGATCTGTTGCGCAGTCGTTTTCTGTTCACCATGCTGATGAAGCTTTCGCAACATCCTAACAACGGTCTGTTTGAAAAAATTTGTTAGGAGTCCGACGTTCTTTCTGTCCCGTTTATCGGAATTTTCCGATTGGCGCGTCGACTGAACTGCATTCGCGAAACGTTCGTTTTTCTACGTTTACAAGTCTGTTCGCGCGGCTCGAACTTCAGAAAACCGAAGGGCGCGAGTGCTTTGTGCCTTCGATAAAATACTATTTCATTTTTTTAAATGAAAATTGCGCGATTAAACAAGAAATTAGGCTCGACAGTCTTTAATATTGTTAGAGATGGTCACTTGTCGGAATAAAAAATAAAGTTTATCTGAAAAACTTTGAAACCGTTAGAAATAGCAATGTTTTTTTTAACACAGAAAGAAAATATATCGTTTGAACTTTTTTTCTTATAAGTGAAGTTATGTATCCACTTGGCACGTTGTTTTTATAATATTATATTAAAAAATGTTAGAATATACTAGGGACTTCCATAAACTCCCGGCAGTGTTTTTTTCGTATGTTTTACCAATTTGTTTATCGTTTCATGAATTTTAATCTAAAAACATAGTTGAAGCGATAAGATAACCAATCTAGTACACGGTGAGGTAAGCGATAACAGTGAGCAGTCACATTTGTTCGAAATTAGGAATTCAGCAGGTTCATCTCGTAGAGTATCAACAGCTTTCTTGCCCTCCTATCTAACTTCAAACAAATCATATGGTATCTTATCTGACTGACGCACAAATTTCGCCGTGTATAATTTATAAAATATTCCAAGAGTTGGGCATTAACCAATTGCGATCCTAATCTCAATGACCCAATTAATCCTTCCGATAAAAAATACATTAATCGTTGAAAAAAACAGCTGATTTCAATTAGATTATGCTAATCGTCAATTACCAATTATAGATATGTTGGCCAACTACTGATTAAAAACTTCAATTGTTATCGTGAAGTGTTAACAATAAACAATTGAATGGTTTCACCATATGTATCGTCTTCGTTAACGCTTAACTTCCAGTATCGATCATGAAACAGTTACTTCGACCACAGTTCTTTTGCAGAATTTTTCTTTTTTTTTTTAATTTTAATCAACTTCGATACCACTTAACTCACAAAAGTTGAATGCAACGATTAATTGTAATTGATAATTTAAAATAAATATTGCATCTCTATTTAAAGAATAATGAATTGTAAACATGTTTTCGAGATGTTGTTTCGCCTTATCGCAACAAAAGTTAAAACGTCCAAGAAATTTCAATATTCAAGAGATTCAAATAAATGTGCAACGTGTAGGAAAAAAAAAGATTCACAGCGTGAACGAAACAAATTTTATTGTTGACGATTATTATTGGTGTTATGCTTTCGATTCAAATTTTCAACACCAGTTTTGCGTTTCGACAATCAATGGACGATATTCGTACTTTTTGAAAACGTTCTTGTTCGGTGCATCGAAATCTATAAAAATTATTTGCTCGTTATCAAATCGCAAATGGAAGGTCGAATTTGTCGAACAGTATTATCTGCGATCTCATGGGCAGCCTACAATTTCCAAATGTTACTCCCATCCCCATATCCCCGTCGACTGCTTCACGTTGTCCCTGTTCTCCCTTCGAATTCTGGTCGTCGCGTTTGCTTCTCCTTTGGCGAGGATCCTCCTGCTCTTTTCTTTTTTCGCGCGTCTCTGAAGCGCTGTTTTCACTTTCGCTTTAATCATTTCCGGAGGAATGGTAGTGGTAGTTGTTGTGCTGTAAACACTTCTCGCATCGAATCGCGATTTGCCAATTTCCGAACGCTCCTCCTCCGAATCGAAGTTTTTCTTAGCGGATTCGATATCGTTATCGCTATCGTTATCTGCCTTTAAATTGCATAATCGTTCGTTCTCAAAGTAATTCAGTGTCCTGTTTACACGAAGATCTTTTACTCCGTCACTGTCAATAACTTCACTTTCTAAACGCGACTGAACTGCATTTTTTGATTCTTCTGTTTCCGATGCAGATCCGTCTTCGGTATCATGTGAACTCCCGAACTCATTGATAGAATTTTCAATTCGACGCTGCAGACGACTAATTTCATTTTCATTCGTATCATCTGTTTCGTTTTCTGCTACTTCAGTTCCTTCCTCGTCGTCCTCCTCAACCATTCCCATCTCCTTCAAAAGGTCCTTTTCCATCTGCTTCGTCAGACCACTGGCCTTGATTTCTGCGTCTATGCAATCCTCCCTCCTAAAAAGAAATAAACTCATTATACTCATGAGACTCCAAAACTCTAAGACTAAAATTAAATAGTATCAAACAACGTATCTACTTATTTACTAAATTTATAGTTTTTCCTTGTGTGTTCAACACTTACGAAAGATCGTCGAATGTTGGATAGAGCTCGCTCTCGTAAGCGAAACGTCTTTTAAAGAATTCCCGCACACAATTCACGTCCCTTTCAAAATGGAGTCTAGCGTCAACATGCTCGGTAGAAATCATTTGTGGAAAATCAATAAGGATCGGTTTTCCACTGTTCGTCATCATGATATTGAATTCGTTGAAATCCCCGTGAATAACTCCGTGATTCCCAAGTTTTACGATCAAATTCATTAATTCGTCGTAAAGTGATTCAACGTCTTCTACTTCTCTTATGCCGCAACTGAAAAAGAACGCAATTAAAGTAAAGAAACAGTTTTCAAATGTGATGCGCGTGATCGAATTTTTGCTTACAGAGGTCCACCTTCAACCAGCTCCATGACAACGCAATGCCTGTTGAGATCGATTGGCTTCGGTACTGGAAATCCTCTGTCGAAGAGCGCTTTCATGTAAGCGTACTCCCTCGTTGCGGATATTCTCGACAAATACAGCCACGACGCTGATTTTCTATGCTGGTGGTAATCTCTTTTGCCTTTAATATTTCGGAAACACGTTCTTCCTAATCTGTGCAATTTCAAACAAACCGGGTCCCCTTCTTCGTTGGCAACAACATAAATGTTTGATTCTTTTCCTACTCCTATTTGGTTGCCAAAGGAAGCGACAATGCCCCTATGCGCCAACACTTTCAGAGCCAAGTAATCGTAGCCAGCATTTGTCAATCGGTAACCATCGTCTACAAATATAATATAAATTTTTTCTTCTGCTTTTGTCCTTCGTATAGTACTACCTTTATACTATTGTTATATACTATTGTAAACATAGAAAATAATAATTCATATAAACGAACAGTGTTTGCCACGTTCATAACTGAGAAGCCTGTGTTTACACAATTCCTTCATCAATTTATGAACTCCTCCATACCGCAAATTGGCTATCTGAGCTGCCAACGATGAAGGTACGAGCTCGTGATTTTTCATTCCCATCTCAATCTGCAATAAAATAGAATCCACAATACTATCATTAATTAGTTAAACTAACATTTTTTTCAATTTTAACTAGAAGTGAAATTGGAGAAACGTGAAATATAAAACGGAAGAACATAACCTCAACGTGTATTGGAATATATTGGAAAAAATTGTAATAGCAAAATTGAAAAAGATTATTAGAGCTCAAAAAGTCATATATGTCAGTGACATTTTAAAACTATGAACAATAGCGATGTAAAATATAAAACAGGGAAACATAACCTCAATATACATTGCAACACGTTCGAAACAAAATTTTGATGTACAGTGCGTTAAGATGTGAAATTAATTTTGATTAATCAATCGATTAAAGGAGAATACTTACAGCGGTTAAAACGCGGAAATCATCCCGCGTTAAATACCGTAACATTGTGACATTTAATTTACCCATTATTTACAATGTTATGTCAACTCTTCTTTAGCAGACTTTAGATAAAAAAGGAAATTATATAGAGAGTGCTCGATCATAGGTTCTCGGTGTCCCCGGTATAGTAGACACCAAGCGGTCTATGTGGACAATAATAAATATGGATATGGATATGGATATGAGAGTGTTCACTGTCTAAAACCCCGGGCATGACGACCACTCTCATTTCCACTCTGTTTCTGATTATTCATAACACTAACCTAAAATGTTTACGTATTTATACATAAGTACATAAATGCAGTGTATCGAACATGAATAATGTTAAGTTTCATTCATAATTCCACACGATTCATCGCATTAAATTATGACCAAGTTATGTCATATAGTTGATGTGTGAAAAGACTAAAAAATAACTCGATCATAACCTCTTTACACATAACCTCAACAGAGGAAATAAGTGTTCATTCGAACTTTTTTACTATTTAATTCAGAAGAATGTTTGCTGGAATACGAAAATCCGCATTTAACTGTCCTATTGTTGTCAGAAAGAATCCCACACGTGAATATGCTCTCCCGGTGCCTAGTAAGTCTAGTCAATTGCAAGACATTTATCCGACGATATTGGATCTCTCCAATGGAGCCGTGAAGAGAAGAGAGAAAGAAGAATGGCACAATAAAATTCTGAAGTTGAAATCCGTAGAGGAGAAATTGTTCGGACTGAATATGCCGTATTATTATGGATGGAAATCTCTAGTGTTAAAAGAAGGGTTCATTCCATATAATTCATTGCAGCACACTCAATACATTACGAAAACTCACCTAGTCGATGATCAGAAATTACCAAACATTTATGATAATTTATGCACACCGGAACAGTTAGATGTTTTGGTACAAACTGTAAAAAAGCCTATACAGGATGCCATTATCTTCGAACGTTGTAACAGGTAGTGATTATAAATTATTTATTTTAAATTCAATAGTATCCTCTGCTTTTCTGATAACCGGTTTGCTGTTTGTATTACAGAGTGGCACAGGAAGATACAAACACATTGTACAATCAGGCGAACAATATTACTTATCAAATTAATAGAATAATATTGACCGCTCTTGCCTCGCAATACCCACATTTAATGGAAGCGGAAGTAGATTTTGAGCCAAGAATTGAATCTTTCTGGCTTATGGGGAAATGTGAAAATCCTTTGAAAAGTATGGAAGAAACAGATACAAAAGAAGTCTCAAAATGTGCACAGACCAAGTTAGATGATGATCCTATTCAATATTATGGTACTCCGATTCTACAATTAAGGAATACATTGCCATTGAAAGAATTCTTTTCTTCGAGCGAATGTGATCGCTTCGAATTCGAGTATCCTAAGTTTCATCTATCTCCTAGAACATTGGGGTATCGGTACGAGTATAAGCATGCCACTAACATACCTGGCTTCTGGCCTGGTGATCCTGCAGAGTTTGGTTTGCTGTCTTACCACAATTGCAGTCGCTTGGCATTTAGGCGACCGAGTTTTGACGACAAACACGATGCGTCTATAGTGCAAGCTATATTTGCCTCTTACAGCTGGTTGTTGTCTCAAGCGTGTTATCAAGGTATTCGATATATTAATTATTTTAGGAAAATTGGCGCACGTTTAAGAAAGATCTCAAATTAAATTTTTGAACAAAAATTAACATACATCAACCTTTGTATCCTTCTTAGTAAATTAAAACATTTAAATAATATGTTTTCTATGATTTTAGGCTTTACTACGGTTAATGAAATGACATATCCGCTAGTGACACAGACTATTTTGACAGACAGTCAAATGTGGTCATTCTGTGCCTATCAATTAAATACAATATTTCTGCGATCGCCATTCGTAGATGAGAATCCTCTGTGCAACATGTGTTGGATAACTAAACCCGAGAAACTGTTCGAAACAGTGGAGAATGAACAAATTCATGGTTTCAATGAAGATGTATTGAAAACGTTGATTAAATTTTATATTAACGCGCCTGAAGAAAGGACTGGTGTAAATATGAAGCCTTACTTGGGAGAATCAGTGAAACATCTTGCCGATATTTCCAAAACCGAGGAAAGGATATGGCTGGAAGATGAATTTAAATATATTATGTCGAACAGACCGAGGCATTTGTACGTACTCAATTATACAAATACACAGTTGTACGGTAGACCGTGTTCAATTAACAATGTCTTTCTTTTTTGCAGCAAAATACCAGAAATATCTGATTGGCATAAGATCTACAAGATTAAGTTCAAGACCCGACCTATGGATAAGAGACGAGATCCATGGGAGTTCAGCTACAAACCGTTCAAACGTAGAATGGACGATCATTTACCGATTTATATACCTAGAGCTCTTCGAGAAGATCCGAAGAAGAGAAAAATAGGTCGATGGGCGAAAACGTATTATCCGGATGCTTGAAATGTTTTTTTAAGTTGAATTAAAACACAGTTGAATATACCTTTACTATCGTGTTTCGTAGAAGCATTTTTATTAATATTTGATACCGCGTCATATTACACTAGTAATTTTCCTATGATCTACGATCTTACTATACAATCCAACAAAATTTAATTTATCAAACAGACTCTTTACAAATAATTTGTATGCTGCTATAATATTACTAGTAGACTTCGTGCACATACAAATTTTCACGTGTTAATTTACAGGAATCAAGACCCAATAAAAATTTAGCTAAATTTCATTCAATTTTTTCGTATACTGCATAAAATCCACAGGCTAATTTGATTTATTGATATATCACGGTATTTATCGAATTAGGGGATAGCTCCAAACGCATAACACCTCTGTCCACGTCTGTTAGGGTCACAGTCTTTGAAGAATTGTCCCTGGAATACATAAAACTTGGATCAAACGCAAATTCATAAATTTGTTAAGACTCAAAACGTTTACCTGTTACACAGCACAGCAACAATTTCTTTGGAGGGTGTTACGAAAGCTGTAGCCTTAATGGCGTCGGTTTCGGTGAGGGATACTCTAACGGAGCCTCTGTCAACGAATCTGCTAAAGTGTTTGATGGAATAGTACATGCCTGTTTTATAAAACTCGTCCTTGCTCGAGTTGATGACAACGCCTGCGTCGTTGCTATTGTTCAGCCAGTTTGGTCCACCCGTCTTGTCGAGAGCTAAATTCCAGTCCATCCATCCAACAGCCCAGTGATTCATGTACTTGAAGTAAAATATTCTCGTCAAAAATGATGATACTAAAGTCACTGCTTCAATGTCTCTACCTCGATAATGCTCGTGGCATACGTCTCAGCGTGGCTCCATAATTTTGACACGATGTTTGGACTTCCCCATGAGTTCGGCCCTAAACAAACATATAGTTAATCGATAGTGCCTTTGCTTTAATCGTCAGAAGATACTAAAAAATGCATAAACTACAATCTCAATTTATTTTAATATCGTTATTTTCTAGAAGAAAAAGAAA
Source organism: Lasioglossum leucozonium (assembly GCA_028454225.1). NCBI lineage: Eukaryota > Metazoa > Arthropoda > Insecta > Hymenoptera > Halictidae > Lasioglossum > Lasioglossum leucozonium. Next base: position 10,633,321 of record CM052208.1, read on the forward strand.
ATCACTATCTACTGGAAGCCTACGTATTTTCTAATGGCTATATAGTGACAGCAACAAAGTAGAGGAAGAAGGGGTTAAAGTTTTGAAGAAAACAATTGGAAAATCACCTATGGATGCTTCGGTCATCAGGATGATTTTATCCGGATGCGCGTCGTGGGTCCAGTCCAGCACGGTTGCAGGCATTTGGGAGTCCATATAAAAATGTACAGCAGTTCCTGCTGCGTATGCCGACGCCTTTTTATCATCCAACGTCGGTTTGACAAACCAAGGCAACACGATTCTGTTGTCATCGAGCAGCAAAATCAGTGTTTCATTGTGTACCGATGATGCTAAACTCGGACCCATGTAATTGCCGACCCAGTCGGCCATGGAATGGGGGGTCCAGCCCATGGTGGTGAGAGGGAAATTAGGATTGAAAGCATTTAACGGCTCGTTATTTGTCGACATGGCCCATATGTCGAGATCATGCTCTTTGTACGCATCCAGAAACTTCAACAAGTAGTCGGCGTAAGTCTGATAGTATTTTTTCTTCAGGAAACCTGGAATCAATTCATTTCAGATTCTTGCTTTCGATGATGCAGGAGGATCTCGAAAAACATTTTTTTTAAATGATGGAGACATTCGGTTGGTCTCTTTCAGCTAGGACTTTCTGCATTTACCGTATCCATTGTACTTGTTGTTGGTCTTCATCCATATCGGAGGTGTCCACGCAGCGCTGACTAGCTTCAAATCAGGATTTAATTCGCGGGCCTTCTTTATGAACGGTATTTTGTACTCGTAATCTTCCTGCGCGAGGGCAAAGTGTTTCAGCGTGTCGTCGTTCTCTCGATCGTCGTACGTATAATGCCTCGTCGAGAAATCGTTACCAGCGATCGGCACGCGACCTAAACTGTATCTGCTACCGACTCTCCGGTCGAAGTATGTTCTGCGAGCATTGAGAACCATAAATTGGTAGATAACCATCTGTACATATTATATCGGTACACCTTATCGTAGCCACTAAGCAAGTTGTTCTATAAAAAGAGATTTCTATAAAGAGATCCCATAAGTGCATAAAGATCTACTCTTCGGACGTCAGTGCGACGATTGCAAAAATTCTTTTCTTCGAATAATCGGAAAAACAAGAGTTCCACTGTAACAGTGTCGTATTGTAGTTCCGCCCCTGCACTGCGTCCAAGATTTTGGAATTGCCTCTTTTCAGTTGAAACAAATTGTTAATGGATATGTTAGCAAAAGAATAATTCAAAAAAACGTAAGGCGGACCACTTAATTATCAATTACCGTATCAGTTGATCCTGAGTAGCCTGGCTAAGTTTCTTTATGTCGATGCCAACAGAGTCGGTAAAAGCGCCTCCAAATCCGACTATCGTTTGATACTTCTTCGTGGTGTTTAATACTAAATTTTTGTCGGAAGCTGAACAGCTTTCTTCCTCGCTAAACGTTCCAATCGACAACCGCAACCGATCTCCCTTCTTATTCGAGACGAACCAGTAAAAGCTCCCTTTTTCTGGGACTTCTGGTTCGACCTGTGGCGCGTCATCGCAGTACGTGGAATTGCAAATACAGCCGAGTACTCCGTCGTCGACGATAAGCGGTACACAATCTTTCGCGTTAGCTGCATATCAAATAATTACTATATTTCGCTATCCGGCAGATTATGTATATGCAAATGCAGAACACTATGTGCAACAGTTTCGGACATTAAAGATCGTTAAAGATTGTCGAGTTCCGTTTCTAAGGAATTTTGTACACATTCCGCAAAACTTATGGTACTTGTCGGGTCTTTAACAGCGTTGTCGATAAAAAATAAAAATTTGATGGATTAAATTCGGAATAATTGGGGTCTCGTTTCTTGTCGAACGGATTCAAAAGTGAAATTTTCGCCTAGATGTATTAAAAGTATTTGCCTGCATCATGACGCATGAAGAAATGTTTCGTCTAGCTCTACTCCGTGTTCTTTTTCAAACCGAATGTTAACGCGTTTGCATCGGAACAATTTCATCGGGTTCAACGTAGGAAATTTCATGGCAACGACAATAACGTCGAACAATCAATGGCATCGTTGGAATTAAACGAAGAAGTTTTATTCGCTTTGGGAAAGTGATCGATTCTTTTTTTACTGTTTGCAAAATCATTGCTGGTCTTCTGTAGATAAAAATTATATTCACGGAACTGAACGAAATGATAGAACTTATCGAGAATATGATGAAAGCTACGATTGAAATTCGGTGGTTACATTCTTTCGCAAAAAATCAATTTTTTTTTCAACAAGACAAGAAGATATCTCTTAAAAAAAAATATCCTATTCACTTTTATATTACCCGCCACAGAGAAGAAGACTAAAGTGAGAATGGTTCTCCGCATGTCTCCAAAGATTCGTTACTAATGGTGAAGTGGAACGAGTCTGACAATCTGACAGGTGCAAATGTGTCACTATACTTATAGCCTCGACACTGCATGACTTTTGCATGATTTTTTATATAACGCGAAATATATTTTGTATTTTTTACGATATGGGTACTCGTGTGCATTGCTATGCATGTCGTATACAACTCGGAACTCTACGACCGAAGAATGAACTATGTGGCGTAAATAATAAATAATGTTTAACAGTGATAATGGCTAACAGTGTCGTTGATACGCATGTTTCGTCAAACGTAGTACATATACAAACAACAATAGAAGAAAAAAGCGTCAGACTAAAGCTTGACGTCAACGCGATTGACGATTTTTTTTACATATGTAGCAAAGAGTGACGTTGAATGACCTGAAACCGTTGTACGCGTACTAAAACACTGTATCGTTCAAAAAACAAATATACCATTCCATTAAAAAAAAAACAAATATAACATCAGCAAAAAAATTATGTATAACAATATCAGCGTATATAAATAACAACCGTTGCACGTATACACCTAAATATACAATATGTATCAATGATACATTGTTATAGGTATAACAACATATTGAATTGTGGAAATTTTAAACAGGGTATCTTTTTGCTTCATGTATATTTATTGGACTCCCGTTTAATTCCGATATCGATCGACATTGAACGAAGCTACTCTTTCTACAAACGGCAAGCATTTTTTCGTTATCGTAATTTTGTTATCAGCGAAGTCCACGTGCATACTTCTATCCAGAGTCGGCGTAAATTATTTGCCATTAACAAATCGGCGATTTTAAAATACTATTTCATTTCTAAGAATGACAGTTCAACGTATTTCTAAAAAAAAAAGAAAAAAAATGTTTCTTCGTTGTTCACTCATATTTTGGGAACATTTTATTCGTGTGAATGTTTATGGTTAGTTATGTCGACAGCGTAAATGCGCGAATTAAATTATTTTACCGATTAATAACAAACGAATTATTTACCGAGGTCGGTAAATAATTTTAGTCTTCAATTATCCAGTAGTGGACATTTATTGTTGTAGTAAAATAGTACAATAGTACATAGTAAATGCAATTATAGCTTGTATATTACAGTGTTCATTGAAAGCGGAGATAATTTCACTTGTATATCGCCTTTGATTTTATCTTGCAACGTTACGGTAGTCGAGGTGGAGTTTCTACAACAAAACGAAAGATTCATTTCATTTTGCAGTCCCAACGATATTCGAGACCTCAGATTGAAAATTGATTATCCTGATCGCGACATTTCCAATGGAAGAATTGAATATTGCGTTATAGTTTTTCGTCTTACTTGTTGTAAAGTATAACGACGACTTCCTCCGACGGTGTTACAAAGGCTGCCGACTTGACGTCGTCAGTGTCGGTGATGCAAACCCTGACAGAATCCCTGTGAACGAATTTGCTGAAATGCGCGATGGCATAGTACATAGGCATCTTGTAAAATTCATCGTTCTGTGGATTGATGACAATGGGTGCATTCAGAGTGTTGTTAGCCCAGTTCGGTCTACCTTCTTTGTCCATCGCTAAATTCCAGTCCACCCAGCCGACCGCCCAATGATTTACGTGCTGAAAGCGTATGAACTACGTCAATACCCCGAACATTGAAAATTATTCTACAAATTACTTTTTCTTATCTTTACGCAAAACAATCATGTTAATCTATTGTAGATAAAAAAAATTGCACCAGACAATTGTGCATTGTTTATCAAGCTCAATCAAAGTAAGCAAAGTGCATCACCATTTTTTCTGAAATGATTCGATACGATTTTTTTTACATTACTTAATTCTTCCTGACATTTTAAGAAAGAAGATATTAGGATACGGTGAACAAAGTTAATATTTTTTATACTAATGTTTGATCGCAATAAAAGGGAGAACGCAGCAGTTAATGAAATCATCGTTTTTACATCAATTATACTCAGGATGTATCTTTGTCCGAGGTCCCACATGTCCGTCACGATAGTCGGTCTTCCCCAATACGTTGGGCCTGCATAAAAAATCAAAATTGAATGTTAATTTGAATTAAACATTATTTTTAAAATATAAACTCCCCATACTCCTGAACAGTATACAAAAATGTACCAATACGAAACCTTGAAGACTTACCGTCAGACGCTTCGGTCAGGATTATAATTTTACTCGGATCCAGATCGTGAATCTGATCCAGTATCGTCATTGGGGCTAGATTCTCGAAATACCAATGCACGGCAGTTCCCAAGCAGTACTTAGAGGACTCCGAATTATTGTACAACGGTATGACCCAACTTGGCATTATATCTCTATCGTCGTCGATGATCAAGAGTCGTGTATTTTTGCTGGTCGATTTTGCTAGGGTAGGTCCTAGATTCACAGCGACCCACACAGCCAAGTTGTCGGGTGTCCAGCCCATGGACAGCCAATACGGCGAATTAACGTTGAAGGAGATCGTCGGTTCGTTGCCTGTCGAAAGAGTCCACATTTCTAGACCATATGCCCTGTACGCGTCGAGAAACTTTACCAAGTAGTCCGCCCAGAGCTGATAGTACTTCTTCTTCAAGTATCCTAAACGCGTCGTTATGAAAAATTAGTGTTGCGAATACCATGCATCTACGGGAAAAATTGAATAGATTACATATAAAAAATTAATACTAATTCGCACGAATAAAACATTTTCCGACAGACAATTCTGGAAAATTCTGGCTAATCTTTCGTTGATGATTTTACATAAATAAAGAAAATTGTTGGACCGAATTTTTACCGAATTCCTCGTACACTCCATTGGTCTTCATCCAGCCAGGCGCGGACCATGGAGCCGCGATGAATTTTGTTCTAGGGTTTATTTGGAGAGCTCTGAGCGCGTACGGTATTTTATATTTGTGGTCCTCTAATGCGAGAGCAAAGTGTTCCAGCGTTATATCACTGGCAACGTCGTCTAACGAGTAAGGTCTCACCGAGCAGTCGGTACCGCCGATTGGGATCCGACCTATGTTGTAATTACTTCCATGTATTGGATCGAAATATGCCCTGTGAACAGTCGAATTTGAAAAAATGATTTGTATAAAAATAAAATGCACGAGCAACAATTACGGCATACAGGACATAATATCCAAAATGATAGTAGGTACTGTACCTTAACACTTGTTCCTGCGTTTTTCGACTGAGCCGCGCTATGTTTATACCAGCGGCATCAGTGAAAGCACCACCGAAACCAAATATTTTTTGATACCGTTTCCCTGTGTCTATCGTTAAAGTCACATTCGAAGACGAATTAGATGCACCGAATGTCCCCTCTGACAGTTCCATCCTGAGTCCTTGCTTGTTCGTCTCATATTGGTAATAGTTATTTGATTTCAGCGAAAGCGAATGAAGGTTCCGCGTGCTGTCGCAATAAGTGGCATTACAGACGCAGCCGAGCACTTCGTTGTTCACTGTGTAGGGTACGCATCGTTTCTCGTGGCCTACGATCAACGAAAATCTCGTGCAACAAGTATACTTCGCAAACGGTTAAACATTTCAGTTTCGTCTGTGGTTTTTATCGACACCACTGTTAGTTAGTCTCTAACAGTGGTGTCGATAAAAAATAAAAATTTGACTGATTAAATTCGGAACCATTAGGGTCCCGTTTCTCGTCGAAGTGATTCAAAAGTGCAATTTTCGTCTAGACATAAATGACCCAGTGCGCTCGTGTGGAGTTAATTATGGAAATTTCTGTCTATGCTTCTACTAGAACCTCACATTTCAAAAATATGTGCCTGCATCACGACGAAAGAGTCTTTGCAATTTCACTGATTCGAAAACAAACGAATGTAGAACCAATCCTTTTGATAAACAATTCCAGGGCCAACTGGCCAAGAAAGGGCTTCACACATTAGTGGAGTATTTTATTGGAAAATCCATCACTGAATATAGTCAGTTGAAAAAGCGGAAGAATAGTTATATAGATCATACCTCTAGCGAGGGCGAAGACAGTGAGCAGAAACACTCTCCACATTGTTGCCAGGTGTACCGATACAAAGATTGAATCCTACCGCTCGGGTGACTATATAGTAACACTAATTGCTACTTTTTTTTAATGGAGCGGGGGAACAGGATAAAAATTCATGGTCTACGTTATCGCAGATTATTCGGGAAGGTCTGCTACATATTTCCGTGTTGCTAACGTGCGGTGACCGTGCAGTAACAGAGTTGCGGTATAGTTTAATGGCGTCCTCTTGCGTTTGTTTAACATGCGGTGACTGCAATTTTTGCTGGGTTTTCGATTATTATCGAAGGTAGAGGTGTTGCAAAAAATGTGTAGAGAATTTGCCTATTTTGTATATGCATAAATACTACTGTTGCGAGTAAAGAATAGATTTACACGACGATTTAGCTGTAAATAAAAAGTTCAATGTCTAATATTGCATCACTGTTTATGTCGTTTATTTTGCGGCAGAATAACGGACGTGTGCTTACATCAACTGATATGCAATAATGTAAAACTGGTCGTATATGTAATTGCGGCGACCATACGTTTCTTTGGGGCACTGGGGCAAACATTGAACGCAAGATATTTTACAACCGCACATTATTTCCTTACAATCGTTTTTATTCATAAAGAATCGATTTGTGGGAACAAAAATATGTTGCTGAACAGATGGTCAAGGGACTGCTTGTCGACATGGTTGACAGAAGGAATTGTTATAAATATTAGCCAATTCGAAATAATAAATGTATCAGTGTATTGTGTTCAATAAATTAATTCGTGTAAATGTTCATGGTTTAAAAGTTATTCTGTACCTCGGGTTCTACTACCTATTATCAATAAAAAATTAGATGACCAGGTGGTCAAGGAAGTGTTTGTCGGTATCGTTGGCAAAAGGAATTGTTATAAACATTAAATAGCCATAGATAATAAATTTATCAATAATTACTATCACGGCGATCGAAATCGCCGGAGTGGAAACAGATGGAGTGGGGAGAGTTCCGCGTCGCTGCACAGCTGCGCCTGAACTCTGCGAGCACCCTCAGTCAGTCAGTCAGTCGGGCCCGGAACTCGGGCGGAAGCGGTCCGACTGAGTCAACGCGAGTGATTAGTGCGTGACCAGTGGCTGTCCAGTAGCGGTCCAGTGTCCAGTAGCTGTCGAGTAGCTGTCCAGTGGCTGAGTATCCGGTCCAGTTTGGTGAGTTCGGCCATTTTTTTTTTTTTTTATTTGTGATGGTTTACTTCGTGAGGATTTATTTTCTGCTTTGCAGCATAGGGTGGGCCAAGGGTTTTACAATGGTTTTGTTGATTATCCTTGGCCCACCTTCAACAATTCTTCAACTGTTAATTCAACGGACATCGACATTTAGCGCCTATAGGCCGCACTCGTGTGCGGGGTTAGCTTGGCTCTCGTGAGCTGGTTAGTTTTGCACTCGTGTGCGTGGTAGGCAGGCCGTACTCGTGTACGGGGTTAGCTTGGCTCTCGTGAGCTGGTTAGATTCGCACTCGTGTGCGGGGTAGGCAGGCCGCACTCGTGTGCGGGGTTAGTTTGGCTCTCGTGAGCTGGTTAGATTCGCACTCGTGTGCGGGGTTTGTAGGCCGTACCCGTGTTCAGGGTTTATAGTTACTCCTTATTGTATCTTCAACATCGTTGTCTTTATTGCTCGATTTCTAATTGACATTTTCTTCTGAATTTTGACAAGATGATCTTCTGAAAATTTATTTTTCTTATTTAAAACTGGTATTCCTTCGATCGGAGGTCCCTCAGGGGCTCACTCACGGGTGGGGCCGTGAGTGAGTACGGGGTGTCGCGTCCCCGGGGCACCCAAAGCGCCTATAGACGGCACTCGTGTGCGTGGTTGACTTGGCTCTCGTGAGCTGGTGTTAGGCTGGCTCTCGTGAGCTTGTTAGATTCGCACTCGTGTGCAGGGTAGGCAGGCCGCACTCGTGTGCGGGTTTAGTTTGGCTCTCGTGAGCTGGTGATAGGTTAGCTGGTTTATTTCAATTTGATTACTGCAAGTCACAAGAGGACCCGCCAACGAAGAAGATCTACGAGAACTTCAGTATATTTTTAAGTTAGTTATATTTGCCGAGCAATTATTGTCTTAGCGTCACCCGTTTCTTCGTTGCGAATCAAAGCCTTCTGCTTTGATTCTTCCCTGTTTGTCGATTTAGTTTTTTTGCGACAATAATTGCTCGGCTTGCGTGCGTGCGTTAATTATTAAGATTTGTATATCGTCGTTGTAAATATGTCGAGTAATTATTGCCTTTTAATTTCACTTAATTTAATTTAGTTTAATTTGATTTTATTTAACTTCATTTTGTTCGGCTCATTTTTTAATTCCGACACAGCCTTCTGCTGTGTCGGACCTTGCTTGTATGTACCAATCCAGTTGGTATCGGTATTCGGTGTCAATTCATTGAGAGTGGATGGTCAAGCGATCTGTTTGCCGTGTTACACTGTATAAGTGAAAAGTCCTCTCTGTCGCGATTCCACCTGAGTCACCTCAACGTAAGTTGAATGGTACCGGTTGGTATATGAGTAAATGGGACACCGTGCGAGCTTTTCTCTTGGTCATCGCTCTTCTTGAGTTCATGTTGGGTATCGGTGCTGACTGGAGTTTGGCTGCGAGCATTGTACGCGTTCGCGTCACCCTCGGACCAGAGCCTTCTGCTCTGGTTCGTTCTTGTTTCTCTTTTTGAAAGAATCAGAGCCTTCTGCCTGATTCGCCTTTGCTACCCCGTGGATCGGAGACTTCTTCTCCGATTCACACCTTTTTCCCCGCAATAATTACTCGACATATTGCGTTACTGCGTTAGTATAAGTTCGTCGTTGTTAGGAAAGGGAGCCAGAAGGAATATTGCATTCGTTCTGACTCCCTCTCCGGGTCTCTTGTGCAGCAACCTCCTCGTGGTGAGACCTGGGCAATCGGTATTATCCTCTATTCGTAAGAACTTCTAGTATCTTACAAATAGTGGATAATATCGAGCTAATAGCTGCACACTTAGAATTCGTGTAAATATTGTATCCTAGAATGTAAGACATGATAGATGTAAGGACAAATGTATTGAAAGATTTTCAATAAAGATCTTGTAAATTAATATCCATGATTATTTCAAACCTATTCCCTTCTATAACATTTTGCAATGTCACGTTCCGTCTGATTTAACGACAATAAGAGCGCAATGACATTGTACAATAAAAACATTTTATTCGTGTGAATATTTCTTGTTAGTGATATCGACAGCGTGAAAGTATTTTACTAATTAATAAGAAGCGAATTATTTACGGAGGTCGGTAAGTAATTTTAGTCTTTAATTATTCACTGGGGGATGTTTATTCTTGTAGTAAAATAGTGCAATGTAACGAGCACGCATAAAATATATTGTGTATGTAAATGCAATTATAGCTTGTATATTACGGTGTTCATTGAAAGCGGAGATAATTCCACTTGTATATCGCCTCTGATTTTATCTTGCAACGTTACGGTAATCGAATTGGGGTTTCTGGAACAAAACGAAAGGTTAATTTCATTTCGTAAACCCCCCCGATATTCGAGTCCTTAGATTGAAAATTGATTATCCTGATCGCGACATTTCTAATGGAAGAATTGAATATTGCGTTATAGTTTTTCGTCTTACTTGTTGTAAAGTATAACGACGACTTCCTCCGATGGTGTTACAAAGGCCGCTGACTTGACGTCGTCAGTGTCGGTGATGGAAACCCTGACAGAATCCCTGCGAACGAATTTGCTGAAATGCGCGATTGCGTAGTACATAGACAACTTGTAAAACTCGTCCGTCTGTGGATTTATGACAATTGGTGCATTCAGAGTATTGTTCATCCAGGTCGGTCCACCATCTTTATCCAGCACTAAATTCCAGTCTACCCAGCCGACCGCCCAATGATTTACGTACTGAAAGATTATAAATTCAGTTAATACCCCGAACATTGAAAATTATTATACAGATTTCTTTTTTATTTAACCGTGCCAAGGTATAAACACAATAATCAAACGAATCATCGTTTTTACTTCAATTATACTCAGAATGTATCTTTCCCCGAGGGCCCATATGTCCGTCACGATAGTCTGTCTTCCCCAATACGTTGGGCCTGAATAAAAAATTACACACATTAATCGTTTCAACATAAAAATTGAATGATAATTGCAATTATACATAATTCTTGAAATATAAACGCCCCATATTCCTGAACAGTGTACAAAAATGTGCAAATACGAAATCTTGAAGACTTACCGCCAGACGCTTCGGTCATGATTATAATTTTACTCGGATCCACGTCGCGAGTCTCATCCAGTACTTTGACCGGGGTTTCTGTATCGAAATACCAATGCACAGCAGTTCCCAAGCAGTACTTAGAGGACTCCGAATTATTGTACATCGGTTCGATCCATCTTGGCAGTGTATCTCTATAATCGTCGACGACCAAAATTCGTGTCTTTTTGCTGGTCGATTTTGCTAAAGTCGGTCCAAGGTTGTTAGCGACCCAATCAGCCATGGTGTCGGGTGTCCAGCCCATGGTGATCCAGTGCGATATATTAATGTGGAAGGCGACCGTCGGTTCATTGCCTGTCGTGATAGTCCACATTTCTAGACCGTGTGCCTTGTACGCGTCCACAAACTTTGCCAAGTAGTTGGCCCAGACCTGATAGTACTCCTTCTTCAAGTATCCTAATCGTGTAGATATGAAAAATTAGTGTTGCGGATGTTATGCATCTACGAGGAAGAATTGAATAGATCACATGTAAAAAATTAGTTCCCCCGTCAAAATTCTATTATTGCAGTTTATGATCGGAAAATATTTTTACTTTTAATTTACATTTTCCGGCAGATAATTCTGGAAAATACTCGCTAATCTTTCATTGATGGTTTTATGTATATAAAGACAATTGTCCGACCGAATTTTTACCGAATTTCTCGAACACTCCATTGGTTTTCATCCAGCCAGGCGCGGACCATGCAGACGCGAAGAATTTCGTTGTAGGGTTTATTTTGCGAGCTCTATGCGCGTACGGTATTTTATATTTGTGGTCCTCTAATGCGAGAGCAAAGTTTTTTCAGCGATGCGTCGTTTGCAACGTCAGCGTACGTGTAAGGTCTCACCGAGAAGTCGGTACCGCCGATTGGGAACCGACCTATGTTGTAATTACTTCCATGTATTGGGTCGTAATATGTCCTGTGAACAGTCGAATTTGAAAGAATGATGTATATATAAATAAAATGCACGAGCAACAATTACTGCAGACGGCACATAATATCCAAATTGATAGTTGGTACTGTACCTTAACACTTGTTCCTGCGTTCTCCGGCTGAGCCGCGCCAAGTTTATACCAGTGGAATCAGTGAAAGCACCACCGAAACCAAATATCTTTTGATACTGTTTCCCCGTGTCTATTTTTAAAGTCGCATTGGACGGCAAATTAGATGCACCGAGTGTCCCCTCTGACAGTTCCATCCTGAGTCCTTGCTTGTTCGTCTCATATTGGTAAAAGTTATTCGATTTCAGCGAAAGCGATTGGAGGTTCAGCGTGCTGTCGCAATAAGTGGCATTACAAACGCAAGCGAGCACTTCGTTGTCTACTGTGTAGGGTACGCATCGTTTCTCCTGGCCTGCGATCAACGAAAATCTCGTGCAACAAGTATACTTCGCAAACGGTTAAACATTGCAGTTTTATCTGTGCTTAGTAACTGAGTTTTTAGTCCTAACGTTCAGTTCGAAATTTTTTTGTGTTTAATTACCTTAGTTCCATTTCTCTTTCCTTTCATTTTGACCGTCTACGAAGCGACAAAGTACATTTTTAGGCGAATTCATTTTATCTTAACACTAAACCCACCATCACCGGTCAAATGACCGTCTCCAGATTTTGTATTTTACAATTATTGAATTTATAAAATTGCACCAAATGATTATTGATAGTAGCCATGTTTGGTGGTCGGTAGGTTTAGAGTTAGGTATGCCAAGAGGAGAATTTAACGGCGTACAAGGTTGTAAGACTCTCTGATAGAGGAATTGCCTTCAAAATAAAGAATCTTTGACATATTCCGTAAAAATGATTCTTGTCGAGTCTCTAATAGTGTTAGCGATAAAAAGTTAAAATTTGACGGATTAAATTCGGATAAATTAAATTTTGCCTAGACATACTGCTATGCTTATACCTGAACTGCACATATTAAAAGTAATTGTCTGCCTAATGACAAGAGAGTCTGCAATTTGAATGATTGTAAAATAAATGAATATAGAGTCGGTCGTTTTGATGAATAATTCACTGGTCATGAAATTGCTTCACACAGTGGTGGTTGCCGAAATTTGCAGTCTTTCGATATTTTTGGAAAATCGATCACTGAATGTAGTCAGTAGAAAAAGCGGAGAAATTGTTGGATTATACCTCTGACGAGGGCGACGGCTGTGATCAGAAACACTCTCCACATTGTTGCCAGGTGTACCGACATAGGAACTGAATGCAACCGCTCGTGTAACTATTATATAGTTACACTAATGACTTTTTCTTTGTAATGGAGCGGGGGAACATGATAACCCATTCATTGTCTAGGTTATCGCAGATTTTTGACATATGGTTAGCACATATGTGCAGAATATTGTTGAGCAATCTTCCGAATTACCATAACTTTCTAATACTCGATTACCTCCTGAAGAAAGTAATGTTTTATCTACCGCTAATAGGTGTTATTTTTAAAAGCAAACGTTAACCCATTTGCATCGGAAGGTTCGCAATGACGTCGAACAATCAATGGCATCGTAGGAATTAAACGAAGAAATTCTATTCGCTTTGGGAAAGTGATCGATGCTTTTTTTACTGTTTGTGAAATCATTGCTGGTCTTCTGTAGATAAAAATTATATTCACGGAACTGAACGAAATGATAGAACTTATTGAGAATATGATGAAAGATACGATTGAAATTCGGTGGTTACATCCTTCCGCGAAAAATCAATTTTTTCTTCATCAAGACAAGAAGATCCTATTCACTTTGCAACAGATTACTCAAAGCTACAAAGGTGCTGAACACGATACTCGCCACATAGAGGAAGAGTAAAGCGAGAGTGGTTCTCCGCGTGTCTCCAACGATTCGTTACTAATGGTGAACGAGTCTGACAATCTAACAGGTGTGAATGCGCCACCATAGTTATAGCCTCGATACTTTGCATGACGACTTAATGCATGATTTTTCGTGCAACTCGAAATATATTTTGTATTTTTTACGATACAGGTGTTCGTACGCATTGCTATGCATGTCGTATACAACTCAGAACTCTACGACCGAAGAATGAACTGTGTGGCGTAAATAGTAAATTAATGTTTAACAGCGATAACGGCCAACAGTATCGTTGATACGCATGTTTCGTCAATAAATACTAGAAAAAAAATGTGTCAGACTAAAGCTTGATGTCAACGTGATTGATGATATTTTTTTACATATGTAGCAGTGAATGACCTCGAAGCGTCGTACGTGTACTAAAACACACTGTCACTTAAAAAAAACTGAGTATGACATCAGCCAAAAAAATATAAATAACAACTGTTTATTTGATTGCAAAAGTGCAATACAGTTTTAACAGTCTGCAGTTTCGAATATCTCTATTTGTATAATTATACTTATGCACCTCAATAATATCTATCAATGATATATTTTTATAGGTATAAGAACACATAAAATCGTGGAAATTTGAAACAGTGTATCTTCTTGCATCGCGTATCATTATTAGCCCCCCGTTTAATTCCGATATCGATCGACATTGAACGAAGCGACTCTTTCTACGAAATTGAATGAACGGCAAGCACGTTTCCCTTATCGTAATTTTGTTATCAGCGGAGTCCACGTGCTAGAATAATCATGTTTCAAGTCCGCAAAAATTATTTGTCATTGACGAATTGGTATTAAAATACTATTTCATTCTAATTTCATTCGTATGAATATTTTTTGTTAATGATATTGACGGCGCAAATTCGCGAATAAAGATATTTTAGTAATCAATAACAAGCGCATTGTTTATGGAGGTCGGTATGTAATTTAATCTTCAATTATCCACTAGTGGACATTTATTCTTATTGCAAAATAGTACATTTTAACGGGAGCATATAAAATATATTGTATAAATGTGTATATATATATATATGTAAATGCAATTATTGCTTGTATATTATGGTGTTCATTGAGAGCGGAGACAATTTCACTTGTATATCGCCTCTAGTTTTATCCTGCAAAGTTACGGTAGTCGAGGTGGAGTTTCTGCAACAAAACGAAAGATTCATTTCATTTTCCAGTCCCAACGATATTCGAGACCTCAGATTGAAAATTGATTATCCTGATCGCGACATTTCTAATGGAAGAATTGAATATTGCGTTATAGTTTTTCGTCTTACTTGTTGTAAAGTACAACGACGACTTCCTCCAACGGTGTTACAAAGGCCGCTGACTTGACGTCGTCAGTGTCGGTGATGGAAACCCTGACAGAATCTCGGTCAACGAATTTGCTGAAATGCGCGATTGCGTAGTACATAGACAACTTGTAAAACTCGTCCGTCTGTGGATTTATGACAATTGGTGCATTCAGAGTATTATTTATCCAGGTCGGTCCACCTGCTTTGTTCAGCACTAAATTCCAGTCCACCCAGCCGACCGCCCAATGATTTATGTACTGAAAGCGTATAAAATACGTCAATACCCCGAACATTGAAAATTATTCTACAGATCTCTATCCTTATTAACCGTGTCAAGTTATAAGCTCATGTTTAACGTAATAAGAACGTGACTGGATCAGAAATATTATAGCCCATCATTTTACTGAACCCCTTTACGCAAAACAATCATTGTAAATCTATTGTAGATAAAAAAAAAAATTGCACAAATTTTGCATTGTTTATCAAGCCCAATGAAAGCAATCATTGTGCATCAACGTTCCCTCTGAAATGATTCGATACGATTTTTTTACATTACTTAAATCTTCCTGACATTTTCAGAAAGCAGATATTAGGACACGGTGAACAAAGTTAATATTTTTTATGCAGCAGAATTAACGCTGTCGAGGTAGTTAAAGAAATCATCGTTTTTACATCAATTATACTCAGGATGTATCGTTCCCCGAGGGTCCACATGTCCGATACGATATTCGATCTTCCCCAATACGTTGGGCCTGCGAGAAAAATTACACACATTAATCATTTTACCATGAAAATTGAATGATAACAGCAATTATACATAATTCTTGAAATATCATATTCCTCAACAGTGCACCAAAATGTGCAAATGCGAAACCTTGAAGACTTACCGGATGACGCTTCGGTCATAAGTATAATTTTACTCGGATCCACGTCGCGAGTCTTATCCAGTACCGTGAATGGGGCTAGGTAATCGAAATACCAATGCACGGCGGTTCCCACGCAGTACCGAGCTGACTCCGAATTATTGTACATTGGTTCGATCCAACGTGGCAGCAAATCTTTATCGTCGTCGACGGCCAAGACTTGTGTCTTTTTGCTGGTCGATCTTGCTAAAGTCGGCCCTAGGTTTTCACCGACCCACTCAGCCATGGTGTCGGGTGTCCAGCCCATGCTGATCACATACGACGAATTGAGGTGGGAGGCGATCGTCGGTTCGTTGCCTGTCGTGATCGACCACATTTCTAGACCGTGTGCCTTGTACGCGTCCACAAACTTGGCCAAGTAGTTGGCCCAGACCTGATAGTACTCCTTCTTCAAGTATCCTAATCGTGTAGATATGAAAAATTAGTGTTGCGAATGTTATGCATCTACCAGAAAGAATTGAATAGATTACATGTAAAAAATTAGTTCCCCTGTACAAAATTTATTATTGCAGTTAATAATAATAGTTATAACGGCGAAGATTATACACAAAACGAATGTTTTTATGCTTCAATGTCGAGAATGTTTGGATTTCATACCATGAATGTTCTCAAGGATTGGTCAAACACAGGAAGATCAATTGCTAAGAAAATAATAATGGATCGAACCTGTAGCGCCGACATTACGGATTATTTATTGCAGTTAATGATCGGAAAATATTTTTACTTTTTAATATTCGCACGAATAAGACATTTTCCGGCAGATAATTCTCAAAAATGCTGGCTAATCTTTCGTTGATGGTTGTATGTATGTAAAGAAAATTGTTGGAACGAATTTTTACCAAATTTCGCGAACACTCCATTGGTTTTCATCCAGCCAGGCGCGGACCATGCAGACGCGAAGAATTTCGTTGTGGGGTTTATTTGGAGAGCTCTATTCCCGTACGGTATTTTATATATATGGTCCTCTAATGCGAGAGCAAAGTGTTTCAGTAGCGTGTCGTTGGTAACGTCATCGTACGTGTAAGGTCTCACCGAGAAGTCGGTACCAGCGATTGGGAACCGACCTATGTTGTAATTACTTCCATCTACTGGATCGTAATATGCCCTGTGAACAGTCGAATTTTGAAAAAAATGCTGTATACAAATAAAATGCACGAGCAACAATTAGACAGCAGGTAGGTACTATACCTTAACACTTGTTCCTGCGTTTTCAGGCTGAGCTGCGCCAAGTTAATACCGGTGGAATCGGTGAAAGCACCACCGAAACCAAATATCTTTTGATACTGTGTCCCCGTGTCTATTTGTAAAGTCGCATTGGACGACAAATTAGATGCACCGAGTGTCCCCTCTGACAGTTCCATCCTGAGTCCTTGCTTGTTCGTCTCATATTGGTAAAAGTTATTCGATTTCAGCGAAAGCGATTGGAGGTTCAGCGTGCTGTCGCAATAAGTGGCATTACAAACGCAGGCGAGCACTTGGTTGTCTATTGTGTAGGGTACGCATCGTTTCTCCTGGCCTGCGATCAACAAAAATTTCGTGCAACAATTATACTTTCCCAATCGGTTAATCATTTTGTCTGTGGTTAGTGACTGAGTTTTTAGTTCTATAATTCAGCTCGAAATATTTCTGTGTCTAATTACCGTAGTTCTCCTCCCTTTCATTTCGACTGTCTACGAAGCGATAAAGTACATTTTTAGGCGAATTAATTTTATCACTATCACCGGTCAGATGACCGTCTCAAGATTTTGTATTTTACAATTATAAAAATGCATCGGTGATTAGTCATAGTAGCCATTTTTAGTGCTCGGTAAGTTTATCTAAAGGCGTACAAGGTTGTGAGACTCTCTGATAGAGCAATTGCCTTCAAAATGACGCGATCGCATCAAATTATTTATAATTCTGCATCGTTTGCGGGAGCAAACACGCTTGAGGCAAATGAGCCGACCTGCTAGACATTATTTACCTTAAACGCGATCGGTATACCGTAACTGTTGGTGGGGGGAACACTATAACTTGAGCAGCACTGAATTTGTACCGCGCAAACTTTCTGTTGGAAATCGGTAAAAATGAACTCCGAGAGATATACAGTGCTTTTTCGAGAATGTTTGAATTAAGTTAATGGAACAAACAGATTTTGAAGACGGTGTTTCTCAACAAAGACGACGCAAAGAATAGTTTCGAACGATAAATGTTCACTGGATCCAATGGCTTGCACGGTTCCCCGATCTCAACCTAACTGCGAACTTTTGGAGAATGCTAGCTAGCAGAGTATGCATATGCAAATGAACACTATGCCACAGCTTCGGACTTTAAAGATTCCATAAGACGAGCATGTACTTAGGAAAGGAGTCCCGTTTCTATACGTGAACGTTGATCGAGAGAATGAGAGAAAGAATCTTTGACTCTCTAATAGTGTTATTGATAAAAACTAAAGATTTGACGGATTAAATTCGGAAAAATTAGGGTCTCGTTTCTCGTCGAACGGTTTGAACAGTGAAATTTTCGACATGATGCTATGCTTGTACTTGAACCGCACATATTAAAAGTAATTGCCTGCCTAATGAGAGAAGAGTCTTTGCAATTTCAATGATTAGAAAATAAGAGAATGTAGAACCCTTCGTTTTGATAAACAATTGCGGTGTTAACTGGCCATGAAATTGCTTCACACAGTGGTGGTTGCCGAAATTTGCAGTCTTTCGAAACTATTTGAATATAGTCAGCAGAAAAAGCCGTAAAATAATAGGATTATACCTCTAACGAGGGCGACGGCTACGATCAGAAACACTCTCCACATGGTTGACGGATGTTGCGATACAATAAGTGAATACAACCTTTCTGGTAACTAATATAGGAACACTAATGACTTTCTTTTTGAGTGGGAGACCATTATGTCGCATTCATGGTCTAGGTTATCGAAGATTTTTAATGCATAGTCAGCACGGAATGTGCAAGAATTTTGTCGAGCAATTTTCCAAATTAGCGTAATTTTCTCATATTCGATAATGTTTCCGAGGTATCAAACGTTTTATCTACCGCTAATCGGTGTTATTTTTAAAAGCAAATGTTAACCCATTTGCATCGGAAGAGTTTTATCTGGTTCAACGTAGAAAATTTCGTGGCAACGTTGGAATTAAACGAAGAAATTCTATTCGCTTTGGGAAAGTAATCGATCCTTTTTTTTACTGTTTGTAAAATCATTGCTGGTCTTCCGTACATAATAAATGATATTCACGAGTCAACAGAACTGAAAGAAACGATAGAACTTATTAAGAATACGATGAAAGCTATAGAGAGCTTAAAATTCGCGCGCGGCGGTTACATCCTCTGCTTTCGCGAAAAATAAATTTTTTTTTCATCAAGACAAAAAGTTAATAGTGTTGTCGATACAAAATAAAGATTTGACGGATTAAATTCGGAAAAAATTAGGGTTTCGCCGAACAGATTCAAAAGTGAAATTTTTGCACATATTAAAAGTAATTGTCTGCCTAATGAGAAGAGACTCTTTGCAATTTCATTGATTCGAAAATAAAAGAATCTAGAACCGTTCGTGTCGATAAACAATTCCAGGGCCAGCTGGCCTAGAAATTGCTTCACACATTGGTCCATCACTGAGTATAGTCGGTAGAAAAAGCGTAAAAGTAGTTGGATTATACCTCTAGCGAGGGCGAAGGCTGTGATCAGAAACACTCTCCACATGGTTGCCAGGCGTATCGATATAATAATTGAATCCAACCGTTCGGGTAATTATATAGTAACACTAATGCCTTTTTTGTGTAATGGGCGGGGGAACATGACAAAACGCATTCATTGTCGAGCTTATCGCAGATGTTTAACGTATCGTTAACACATCAAGTGCAAAATATTGTTGAGCAATCATCCGAATTACCATATTGTCTGATGAAAGGAACGCATTATCTACCGCTACTCGGTGTTCTTTTTTAAATCAGATGTTAACGCATTTCCAATGGAAGAAAGAATAGAAAATAGTAAGTGGAAGAATTCCAAAAAAAAAACAAATAGGATATCATAGTATTGTGTACCCAAATTCTTTATCGGAGATTTGCAATGTTGACGGAACTTCATGGTTCTGTACGATTTATAATATTTATATTTACTCTGAGAATTTCTAGACTGAAAAATAGGATATCTCACATCTCTATCCTCTCGTCTGTTCGTCATAAACATTGCTGTATGTATTAATGATAACAACGACAGTAATATACAGAAATTTTCTTGACGCCAACGTTCGCAATGTCACCTGTTGGAAAAGAAGACGCGTTGACAATAACGATCGGGACCCTTGCACATATATACAAGGGTTTCCTTATTTTTTAGTAAAATTAAAAACATCTTGGTTCGAGCGAGCAAACCGAATGATGGACAAACACATTTTCACAAGGTCATTTTTCTTTGGTGACCTTGGTATAAAAAAAAATGTAAATAACAATCGAGAAACGAATGAAAATAGTGAAAGAAATTAATTTAAATTTCATTGAATTTAAATATTTTTCAAACTAGTTTAAACTAAGGAAAAAGTAATTTGGAGGAGGGTTGCGGGCGAACCACTGCCATAATTGAACCCTTTGTGATTCGAATATGCTGAACACAAGCTTCCACATATTTACGCAAAAAGATTGCTATAAAAAGACAACATTTTATATACGTAATTTAAATTACGTAGATAATTTAACTGAACATGTGGGAAATATATCAGGAGTGACATTTACATGGACATCGTTGCAAACTGACGGTTCATTACAATGTTGCGATAGTGGAAAACTGAAGGCTATTGCAAGCAAAGTGTGTTGTTCCGTGCATCGTGCAGGAGTACGTTCTGCGGTCTACGACACCTCTTTCAATCAATTACACTATCAACACCAGGTTAGAATTGTCAAAACTAATAATCTACAATAATGCAAATCTGGACTACTGCCTAGATCAGACGTAATTTGCAATTCGTAGTCAATTAATATTACTGCTAATAACATTAAATATTTTCCGTCTCGATGATGCATGGCCAAACCAGACTGAATATATAATTCATAATAAATTAGCTCTCCCACGTTGATTGACACAAAATGTATTTGATTCAAGAACGTCTCAAGGTCAAAATACACGAGTCATTACATAAACTATAACGATAAGACAACCTTGGCAGTTTATTGAACAAGTAATTTTATGGATATTTTTAATCTTTGTACTTTTACCGATAACATTATCCAGTGAATTTTAACTTCTTTCACGGTTTTCCGAGAACAGAAGTCTGAAGAACTTAGTGCGACAAAGGTCTCTCGTATTTTTTGATACTAATTCTACCAAACGCTGAAAATGTGATAGGATACAGGTATGAAAGATCATCTTCAACTTTCAGTCAGCCGAGTCTACTTTAATCTGTTGTGAGCATCAGCTAGTAGATATCTCGAGGGATACGACGACAAATTAATCTGTGAAACTTACTCAAAAACAGACGTAGAAAACATCAAGTTAGTTCAATTTAGCAACAATAAATAAAAAAATACATTCTTGAATGCATAAAATCCCAGTAGTCTAGCATAACGTATGGAAAAAAAATTGAACGAACTTGTGATCTATTGTTTATTCTGTATCATCGATTTTCTCTGGTTTTTATTCGGCGCGGTGAATCGATTTGGTAAATGAGCGGCTACCCTACGAGAGTTTACGAAAAATGCGAGGCGCAAGAATTTTTTTGATATTTCTCGGCGCCATTCGGTGGCACGGTCGCTTCGTTTCACGGGGCTTCGCAATTGCCGGACTGCGCCGTTTTCAGGGGCATTCTATGGCCGTTTTTGTTCGAAACCTGTGCAGCAGGAGGTTCCATCCTCCGGGACTTCCGGTCGACCGACCGATAAACCGTCGCGTTGCAAACCGTCGCATTCGTTCGCATCGAAAAGAACACCGTAACGTGGCCGCCATTCACCACTTCGCGTGGGAATTGCCGGAGATTCATTGTAGCGTCTTCGCAATTCAGTATCATTCGTTTACGTCTAACGAAATAATCGTTTACGGTCCAGCAACAGCCTAGAAATATCTTTACTAAAACGGGGGAGCGCGAAGGAGGTGTGTCGGATAGAAAATTAGCAATTTTTAATATAACACGTCTAGTCTAAAGTTTTATTTTACATGGTTACTACCGAAGAACGTCCGGGGACAGTTTCTAATTAATTGCCATAGATAATAGTGTGCATAGAGCGTGCCGGTAGATTCACGCAGAACTTTCCTTTCTCCAAGTCGTTGACGGTTACGTGCTTTGCAAAATTGGATCTGTAACGAGTGGAAAAACACGATTAAAATGCAGTTCGGTCGATTTCACAGAGTAGAGCTGATTAGAGTCGATGTGACAACCAGTGGCGCCTCGTGTCTGCGATTAGTGGGCGTGCGGGTCGAGAAAATTGTTAGCCTTTGTTTTAAAATTATGTGGAAGGGCTACTGACACAAAGCAGAGAGGAAATGGTAGTGCCCACACCAGGGGTTTTGGTGTCCCCACTTTGTCCTGCGTCATCTTTTAGCCTGGAACAGAACCTGCATCGTCGTTTAGCCTGGAATAGAATCTACGTAATTCTTATCACGGATCGGAACGCGTTTCGTTTTTATTTAGCCTGTAGCATGAATCAGAACTACCCACAACTACAGGCTAAATAAAAACGAAACGCATTCTGATCCGTGCTAAAAATTACGCAGGTTCTATACCAGGCTAAACGATGATGCAGAAAATGTGGGGAACACCAAAATCCCATACGTGAGCGCTCTCATTTCCCAGAATTAAAGAAAAAAGGACTCGTTATCGATCATATCAAGCGGAAACAGGGGGTGCTGCAGTTCCACAGTGCCTATACACGAGCCGTCATTGGAGAAAATATTACTTGTTGAAAAGCACGACGACGGTCTCGTTCGAGGGCGTAACGAATGCCGATGACTTCACCACCAAGTCGTCGGTGATGTTAATCCTGGTCGAGCCTCTCTCGACGAATCTGCTGAAGTGTTTCAAAGCATAGTACATTGGCTGCTTGTAGTACTCGTCGGCAGTCGCGTTTGTTATAATGGGCGAGTCGACGAAATTGCCGATCCAATTCGGTCCACCTGTCCCGTTCAACACTAGGTTCCAGTCCAACCAGCCGATCGACCAGTGGTTCAAATACTGAAAATGTTTATGCGTCTGTGTGTAGAAATATTTATTCTTAATACAGTGTTTTATCGATAAATGTCCCAAGTGTCTGGCCTATAATTATCCCAAAACTTTCTCCACTGCAGCAGGGTATACCTTTGAAGGTCGAGAGGCTGCGGTCGCCGAGAATTGTAACATTACACTACTAATTCAGTGACAAAACTTGGTTGGTCAAACTTCCATAAAAAATAATGAGAAATGAAGAAGGTTTGTTATCGGATTAGTCATGTTTACACTTTTCGGGAACCGAGGCCCTCGGGCTTCGTTGTCCTTTTTTATGTTCGGCACAAGTCAAAGAATAGTATCCCTGGCGGATAATTGTCCCTGGCCGGACCCGTGCTTTGGACAATTATCGATAAAACACTGCACTGTCTAAATATTATATTATAAATAGTATGAATAGCATGAACTATAGAAATCGTATAAACTATTATGAACAGCATAATTCAGTAAGAAGTTCACAGCGTTCTATCTAATCGTATACAGCGAGATTATGCTTCGTGAAAGCTGATGTATTAAAATTTCCATTAGTTCGAATTACTCTCTGAATTATGTCGCGAAAGCAAAATAACGAGGAAACTTTAGAATGTAGTTTTGTAAAATAATTAGAAAAGCTTTTTTTATTTAGTATAATATAATTATGCACTGTGTAGTGGTACGTACCTCCAATATGCTCGTCATATACGTTTCTCCTCGATCCCACGCTCCAAAGTCAACGTGCGGGCCCAACGCTCCTATTTAAATAAATTGATGCTTAAATGCTGATCATTAAATGTTATTATACCATTAACACGAACGTATTCGCGCGGATCGTGTACGAGCAATTATTTGTGTATAATCACAAATTTATTTTTCTGCTAGTATCGTTTTCGTTTTTTGTTTTCGTTCCATTAATTAAATTGCTTCGATCTCGCACGAAAAGAAAAATATGCGAAAATACACGCACACGTGGACACGAAAATTTGTTGAAAATCCCCAATCCCTATATAAACGATAGAAGAAAATATGATTCTGTTCTACGATGTATGACGTCGCTATCTGGATTAGACTACGACTACAATGCAGGCTCGTGACGTCACTCAGCTACCGACTATAGCATTCCCCCTCCCCCCTATTATTTATCCGAGAAATCCGTTGATCTGTGATCGAGGTGTGTTCCTTATTTGTACCAGATGTATCCGTACCTACGCTTCCCTCGGTCATCAGAAGAAACTTGTCCGGGAATTGGTTGTGGGTTTCGGTCAAGACATGTGCCGGGGACAATAGATCTAAGTAAATGTGGACAGCTGCACCAGAGGAGTAATTGTACGCCTTTTCGTTCGCGAAAATTTCTTTAACGACCGTGGGCAAGAAAATCCTTTGGTCATCGAGCACGATGATCTTTGTACCGTTGTACTTGGAATTTTCCAGCTTTGGTCCCAAACTGTTGGCAATCCAGTGGGAAAGGGTGTTCGGTGTCCATGCCATGCTGTTCATGAGGGCCAATGGTATGTAGGCGACGACTGGTTCGTTTCCAGTCGTCATCGCCCATATATCGATGCCGTTCTGTTGGTACGCGTCCAAAAATTTCAATAAGTAATCAACGTACAGATTATAATATTCTTCCTTCAAGAAACCTGAGAAATCATTGAACAACCATTGTTAGTCGACATTATACGTTCTCCTATGTTAGAGTGTTACAGCGATATTTTTACCGAGCCCGTTGATTTTATCGTTGGTCTTCATCCATGTTGGAGCGGACCACGGGGTGCTGATCATTAACAGATCGGACCTCAGCTCGAGCGCTTTCTGTATAAACGGTATCTTGTATTTGTAATCTTCCAGTGTAAGGGAAAACTTCTCCAGGGCGATGTCGTCGGCGACGTCGTCGTACGTGTAAGGTCTCGTCGAGAAATCGCTACCGGCGATCGGCACCCGACACAACGAGTATCTGCTTCCACCTTCGCCGAAGTACGAACTGGAAACGGTAACGCCAATCCACTACTTTGCTTTATCTTGAACAAGCGTCGAACAACTTACTACAGCAGCCTGTCCTGAGCAGCCTCCGACAGTTGTTGTATGTTGATTCCAGCAGAGTCAGTGAACGCGCCGCCGAACCCAAGAATCTGCTGGTATTGAATCGAACTGTCCACGTTCAGGGTCACCCCGCCAAGTACCGGGGCTACGCATTCGTCAAAATCTTTTTCCACGAAGCTCAATCGTTCGCCATCCATCGACGAACGGTACCAATAGAATTTACCATCTACCGGTACTTTCGGATTTTGTTCCGGCGTCTCGTCGCAATAGGTCGCGTTGCAAACGCACACGATCTTGCCAGGACCATAACTTTTGGGCACGCAGCGATCCTGCTGACCTGCGATTCAAAACATGTACATTCGTATACGGGCTGTCCCAAAAAGGCTGCACTTTATTTCAGGTAAACAGAAATTATTGCCTTTAACCTATGCAATCCTGTAGATTTTAGCGAGACGATGCCAAAAATCCAAGTTTCAACCCGCGGAGATTAGTGGTTCGAAAGTTACGAGTGTTTAAAGTTGAGCGATTTTCAGTGTTTTTCGCGAGCGTACTCTCCGTTTTTGTAAACCTTTCCCAACACGTTTCCTCTCAAAGAACGGCGCTCTACGTTACCGACATTACCGCGCGCTTGTGCTGCCTTCTAGCGGCGCGCGACAGTCACTGCGTACCTACATGGCGGCACTCTTACCTGCCAGAAACACTGAAAATCGCTCAACTTTGAAAGCTCATAACTTTCGAATCATGATCTCCGCGGGTTGAAACTTGGATTTTCGGCCTTTTCTCGCTAAAATCTACAGGATTGTGTAGGAAAAAGACAAACATTTCTATTTAGCTAAAGTAAAGTTTAAAAAGATATTGTACTTGAAACGAGTAAGGCGATTCGAAGTAATTTCTTCCGTTGCGAAAATGTTCCGCGCGGCTTTGTTTAGCAGTTATCAACGAACAATGTACACTAAAACATTCTTCGGTTTCAGTGTCCAGATAATTGCGACGCGTGAACTTACCCCAACCTCCCTTACTTCCGACGAGGAGGAAGAAGCCAACGAACAGCACAGTTTTCCCCATCATTTGAGTAATTGCTCTTCGGCGGTACCTGTAACCACGATCGCATGAGTCTTGGTAGCAGTCGTTTACATGGAAATTGATTGGTTAAATTACTTTGTCCAAGCACAAATTGTATTAAAAAAATGAACAAAGTCTAAATATTAGGGGGACCGAAAAGTAATGAAAATTTCTTCGATGAGCTCATTCGCAGTTAGTTTGTGTCGAAGGACTGTATTAAAAAATTAGAAAATGATGGAAATTATTTTGTTGATTAGTATTTAAGATTTTTTTAATAAATAAATGTAAAAAAAATTTTTTATTACTTTTCGGTCTCCCTGATAAATAGAGCCCTGCCATTTTTGTAAGCTAAAACATTTTTATCTCCGAGCTTTTAGTGTTCGGTGGTTTTAGTTATTAACATATTATTAACATCACTCGCTCGCCTCTTATAGGGGTATATACAGGGTGTCCCAAAATTCCTTCAACTCTCAGGAATAGGAGGTTCTTCGGGTGATTCGGGAATCTCCCATTTCCGGGAGTTGATGGAACTTTGGGACACCCTGTGTATGGTAATGTTCCACGATAATATTATTTGTGTAATTGTCTCATCTTGGTTGCAAATGTGACGACCAGTGATGCAAAATTAACCGGGACAGCATGCAGTGAATATATCGTGCTCGACGGTGCGTACCGTGTACGTATAAACTCGTTCGAATATTCATAATTCGATAAAATGTTATCGTAAAATAGGAATTTTCTGCCCAAATTACAATGGATTAGTATTAAATCAGCTTCGACGGAATGATGACAATATGATAGAATTTTTGACGTTCTTGTCACGCGTTCGCTGTTTCATATTTCATCGAATCGCTTTTGATATATTTGCGTGAAATAAACAGTATTATCGAATCTTCACGTTGAACACGGTCGGACAAACAAATATTATATAACACCAATGTAATTAGTTTATCGTAACAGGCGACCAAAAGAATAACAACGCGTTCGATAAAATATACCATTCGTTAACGAGAATCGTTTCGTTTCAGAAATACAAGCAATTTATTGCGTTTTCATCGTCATGGATTCGATAATAATTACGATTTTGCACGGTCATGAGAATTTTTATCACGCGCACATCAATTCTGTTCTTAGTTTAAACAATCGGTGTTTTTAGTTCTTCCAGAATTTCTGTAGCGATCGATTGTACGTGAAAATCGGCTACAGGATTTGCGTCAGCAAAATGCGCGCAGGCCAGGTTATAAAAATGGAATATTGTTTTCTAAAAACGTCTGTATCATTTTTACGCGCGCCACGCGAGATCATCTTGAAATACGCCTGTCAATCGCGCTTTTCGATGCTTGGATAATTCTTTTTTTTGTTTCAGTCGCAAACGCGATTTATTTGTACGGAACTGTCGTTTTCTCCAACGAGATTCAACTTTTCGAAGCGAGATCGTCGGAATCCCCACGGCATTGTTATATTCGCAGCCACCGATATCGAGAAAGACACTATGTATAATGCGAGCAGCCGAGCCTATATACGAGCCTCTGCAGTTATTGCGCGCGGCAACTTTGACGAAGTTGATTGTTTCAAATATATTTAAGAATCAATGGCTCGGATGCTATGAAGGTTTCTTTCAGGAACAGTTTTAACGATTTTCATTAAATCTTATCCCGAAACAATGCGCCCCGCCCGCCGCTTTGTGCGGAAAATATTGTCGCTGAATCTCTCCATTGTGAAATATATATTATGCGTTTCACCGTTTTATTATTATTATTATTGACAGGACAAAAGTTATTATTATGTCTCATTTTAACTTATAACCATTTTTAGTCAGTAGTCATAGTGAAATTCTGATTGCATATTTAGTCATTAGTTATGCCATTATATTCATTAGTCACGCTCAACTATTTACTTACTCATCAATCACTACTCACTTTTCTAGAGCTTATGAAATTGTAACTAGAGTTTGCCCAACTCTGGTTTGTTGCAGTTCGGAGGGAACATTTTTATTTTGGACACAACGATCTGCTGTCCAATAATTACGTGTAGCACAATAACATTGGGCGCGGCGCAAGCGAACCGTCGCATTTCGTTGAGTCGTTTAAAGATCGGGATTAGAGTCGCATCGAAGATGTTTCAGGTGCGGGTTGTGAAACGAACGATCCGTACGCGAGTCGAGCAGCTGTGTTCAACGATCCGATCGATCCCGATGGCGACATCAAATTTACATTTGCTCGCAACACCGCGCACTAGCGCGGGAAAATGATCTAGAGAAGGGGCGAGGGGGAGAGAGAGAGAGAGAGAGCAAAACCGAGGACCGAATCATAGCCGAGTTTTGCATTTGTCAGCAGTTAGAAGGTGAGCACGGTTCGGCTCAGCCCGGCCCGATTCTTTATTCCTGATTTACTGTCCGGAACGTTCGATCCATTCATCTCCGTTCCACCGAGCTAAACATAAATTGTCGTTCGGTGGAGCAGCGCTCCGGGCGCTCGCTTCTCTTCAATATTTAAACAACGAAGATAAGAATGTTTGATTTAGCTGTTTGGCCGCGAGAGCGGAAACTCCCTTTCTCGTTGTTCCCCGTGAATTCGTTCAGTGTTTTTTCTTTCTTTCTTTCTTATGGAGTGTTTACCGACGAGGTAGCTCTATGTACTTATGCATACGTACATACAGGCATGTATGTATAATGTAATGCCGCTATCTTGAATTATAAGTTTCGGAAAGAAGTGCTGTGGACAATGTGATTAACCCCTTGGCATACAGTGACGTCTGGGAGAGATAAAAATGTTTCTTACTTTGCGGAACTGCTAATTTGTTATTTTAGAACGTTACGTAATTATTGTCCGTGAACATTATATATCTCACCTGATTAAATGCTATAATAGCAACGCAAATTTCAAAATAAAATTTGTATTTTATCTATTTTATTGCAAGTTAATTTGTATTTTATTGGTGTGTCAACGGGTTAATGGACCGAACGTGTTATCCAAGGTGAACGCACAGCAGATCGTTGTATTTTTCGAGTGCAGAGAGTGTGTATTATCGCCGATCGCTCTGACAAAATTGCCAGAGCTGACAGCGAATCGGGCTGCATATTTATTAGTGTTTTGTTCGTTCTTGTTTCTTTACAAATCGAGTGTCCCAGATAATTTTATTCAGCGACACTTGAGTTCACTTAACCGATCCACCGGATAAAAGAAACATGTCAAATATTTGTCGAAATTACGGGGACAAGGAAGGTTACGCGTTCGAGAAATCCTAAGGAAACTCTGTTTGTTCAAGTGTGTCGCGCCGAAAAGAAATTTCCGAACCTGCTAAAAAATTAATGTCACCGGTACGCGATCGACAGTTACACAAAATTAGCTCGCAAAACTATGCAAATCCGTTCGAACGGAGCCTCGACCGAAGACAAGAGGACAGAAGCGGCGGGGCGGCAACAACAACGAGATTTTTCCGCGTTCCGCGCAAATTGCGACGGATAACGATCTCAAAATGAAATTTTCCATCGGGTTACACGGATAACGAGTTCCGCAGTCTGCCGAACTTTACTTAATAAAAGGACTGTTTCGACCGGCGAGAAGGAATTGCGCGGGGAAAATGGCGCCCAGCATCCGCCGCGCTAGACAACATTCTTTTTCCTTCTGTTTTTCTTATATTAAACTCTAGCAGGCGATTACACGCCGCTGTTTCGGCGAAATCCTCCCCGGGGTGACCCGGGGCTCGCCAGATATTAACTCGGCGACCTAACTTCCAGCCCGTATTAGGTCCTTCGAATGTAAACGAAATTTCGTTCCGGCATTTTATTGCGGAAACTCGCTCCGCAGTTTTCCAAAGCAAACCCGTCCGCTTCCTATCGTTCCGCCGGAAACCCGGCGGGCATTCAGCGCGAAATGTATCTCTGTTCTCGCGATAAATTCCTCGAATCGCTTCAAAATGGTCGTCCGATCGAAATCGCGCCATTTTATCATAGCAAACAAAGGGTCAAGAGATCGGACAATTCAGTATTTAAGGGAATTATTTAACAGATAAGATGAATCGTGACGCGAAGAAGCAGATCATCCAGATCGAATAAAAATTAATCGCGACGCAAGGAAACCCAGTTTCACTATGGTAACCTAGCTACTCGACCGGCGGCAGATTGAAATGATAAGGCTCAGCGGGGATTCGAAGAAAGTAAAGCCCAAAAGTCGCTTATTATCCCGTTTCTGGATGAAAATGATCTCCCCCCCCCCGTATTCTCTTACGTTAACGTTAAATGAACGGAGGGGGACGATGAAAGGGGAGAGCGGCACATTCGAATGCAAACGACAAACCGCATTAAATACTCGATGTTACGCCGAAACGCCGGGACACCGTTTGATTAACATTTTCATCGCGCCGCGGAAGTTTCAAGTTCTTAGAAAATTCGAGATTACAAATTTTCATTAAAAAGTTTCGCCCGCCGATTTGCATAACCGCGGGATGTTGTTCTCCGCGCCGCGCGACAACAGGCCACGCATCACCGGAAAGGATGATGCGTGCCGCGCAAAATCCAATATTGCGCGTTATCTTTGCGAAAGAACAGGCTCTTCTAACATTACGATCAATAACAATCTTGCGTTTCGATGGTAACCACGCGACGAAGTTAGTTAAAAACAAAAAATAGAGAGAAAAACATGATCAGCCTGCGTCGCAACCTGCCCCAGCCTATTTCGAGACGTTACGTTCGCGATTAGCGAACCGCGCGTAACGCTGTCTAAATTCTATGCATTTTTATCAGGTGGCACTTAATGGAAAATGTCAACGCGATTCTTCGACCAGCCCTCGAAACGCTCGTGCACAGGCAAACGAGCCGGCGGCGCGGCGTATTATCGGCTGCCGAATGTCGCGCGACTCTCCTCGCGGCCGGATCATGCTATTTTACTCTACTCGCACGAGTGCTCCGAATACCGACGCACCGCGAACAAACCCAAACTGAGGTGTCCTGAAATTGTCTCGCTAATTCTCATTAATTCTTTGTAAGTCCACAATATCAATTATTTTAGATATACAGTGAAAATCCATGTTTGTCGGATTCTAAACAATTCCAGTTGCAACGTACAGTTCACAACGTTGTTTGTAAAATTGTTTAAAAATTCAAGAGATTCGTTTATGTGCAGAAACGAATTGGGCGGAATTGATCAACCTTTTCAGAACAACCGACACGACTAAAGTTAATCAACCTTTTCAGAGAGATTGATACGACTAGTACGAAATAATTAACCTCTTTAGCGAAGCTATTTCGACTCGAGAACTCGATTTGAATTCATTGAGGTTGTTCTAGAATATTTTTCATTAATAACGCAGCGACAACGTTTCCCTTCCAATATGGCTACTCTCCGCTAGGTTTTCTTCGACAGGCACTCCCGGAAATACGGGCTTTCACGGATCATATCACACGCTCGGGCCTAACTCGGTACGAGGGTGGCTCTTTGATTTATTAAAGAGCGAATGTGCTCGTATCGTATCGTTTCGTATCGTATCCACTTATCGAACTGTCCGCGTCCCAAAACAATCTGTTTAACGCGCGAATAAAAGCTCTCCGTTGGTTTCTTGGTCCTCGGGCCAAGTAATTTCTAAGGGATTTCGGTGTCTGTTCGCGCCACTGCTTCCGAGAGGGAAAACCCATCTTTAGATTTATCTGGGAACCACACACCAGCCGACGCGATACCTTTTCTCGACCGGGCCTCGTTAAATTCGACGGAGAAAACCTGACGAGCTTCCAGTGGCTTTCACCCTCGAACAGCTTTCCAATCGGACTCGCTCGACGTTTTTTATACATTTTTTCGTGTTATCTAGACACTTTAGGGAAAATCAGGAAGAAATAGTGGAACCGCAGGATCTAAGAAACAGCACGGACCCGAGTGTTTTTTCTTAGATCGAGGCTTGTACTGTAACACATTAAAAAAGAGCTGCGAAATATTTTTAAAATATTTAAAAAACGTGCTTAAATAATACGATCGGTTCAGTAATTTTGAAAGCGTTTGTATAATTTCCGCAATGGCGAGATAGAAATCTAGGTGGGTTCGGTGTTAATGTTGTTCCCAGCTGTGTAATGATCTGTATAGCAGCCGGCGAACCTTAAGAAGGAAAATGGGAAATATTCGGAAATGTTCCGTAGCATCGAATTCCCCGCGTGGTTCCGCGGAGCTTTGTAATATTTTCCGGTCACGCGCCGGATATCCATGAACTTTAAAAAGTGGCGCCCTCGTGCTTACGGAATATTAAACCCATTCATATTTACCGAGTGACTAGATACAGCGCGCACGTAATAACGCACGGTCCTCCGACACGTTTTTTCTTCTCCTTTCTCCTTCGTTCTCGTCCCCCCATCCCCGAAATTATCCCGCCTTCCGGGTTCGTTTCGTGCATTCAGAGCAAGACGCCGCTATTCCGCGACTTCCGATATTCCGATTCACTGCCGCGGCTCCCCCACTTCGCAATTTCTGATTCCGACTTCTGAATATGAATCGCATCAATTACAACGGACGTGACCGCCAGGCTATAAGACGTTTCAAAACCTACGTGCACTCCCTCCCAAATGAACGCAAAACTGTTTTCTATATGTGGATATAAAAACACGCATTGTTCTAATCAATCAGATATTTCATGCGATGTTTTGGTGTTGGTTTTTCAGGTTTAAAACATTGAAAACAATACTAATATCAGGGACAAAAAATTCGTAGAAATATTGCACGTAAGAAAATATTAGAACATAATTTTAGGAAATTGAAGAATTATTACTTCAAAGTTCAGATTAAACACCTCATCTAAAGAGTCATCCTCCTGCCAGTTTACCTCAATTTGTAACTTAAAAATATTTCATTTACACTTTTTTAATATATAATTGTTCCAGGAATCGATCTGTGAGAACAGAAATATGTTGAGAAGCAGATCAAGATTTGACTGTAAACAATTAGATGGCCAAGTGAGTGTGAGGTTTGCTCATGTGCCAGTTCGGTGAGCACCAATCAGAGTAGACTTTTAATTGGGCGGCCGAACAATTTAAAAAGTGGAAGCCTCGAATCTCTAAACAAGGTCTGGCAGTCTTTAATAATACCTCGTCGATGCTAATGCGTTGCCATGATTTCATTGGGTCTTGTCGGAGAGCGTTCAAGCCCCCTCCCCCGAGCACTTTAAGTACCATCCTGGCCCGAGTTCCCCGAGTTCACATCCGAGATCACTTTGGAACCGTTCGCTACGTTTCGAACGCGTCCTTCTCGTCCGGCTTTCGCATGTAAGCAACAAACTTTCGCTCACCTACGATACTATTAAACTTGCTCGACCGAGAACTTTATAAATATCGACGATCCGTAGAATGGGCATTTTTGCCGGGCTCGATGCGAGATCGAAAACTCGGGAAGGGCGCGCGAGTAGTTCGAGGTTGTAGTAACGAGACGGATATTGAATTTTTAAGTGTGCTGAACTTCGAGGACGGAGGTACGCAAACAAATTCGTCCTGTCGTTGCTAAAACGTTCAGTGTCGCGTCGTTACATTAGTATTTCCAAGATCCGACAGAATCGAACGAGTAGTCCCCCTAGCAAAAGTAATTTTAGTCCCATTGACCGACACTAGCGCCATCTATGCATCGTCGCGGGCACTCGTTGTTGCGCGTGTCGATTCTAATTGGTCACTCTCCGACTTCACCCGATGCTTCACCGAGATACTAAACGCGAATCTGTAAATTAGAATAAAACAATCGACGCTTTAGGGACTGCGTGGGAGAGTGGACGTTCACATAACCTGCCTTCTTTCGAGATTAAATCGTCTAGTTACTCAGACTCTAAGGTGCTCTAAGGTTACCGCAGTTTAGGATGTGCAGAACGGTTATGGACACTGGATAAGTTTTCGGAAAGTGCAGCGATCGAAGTAAGTGGATTTCCATAATTTAATTTTTATTATGTAAATTACAATTGTGCATGCACTGATATTTCAAATTAGTTCCATTATAAGTGCATAGATGTGTAGTAACCGAATAAATCGAAGCATTTTTAGGTTATTTATCCTTCGACGACAGAGTAAGCATAAGGATTTGAATGCGTCTAGCTGTGACAAAGTAATCAGAAGGATCCGGCTTGAGGCTTAATTAATTGGAAAATCAAAAATTCCAAGTGGTTTATTTCGACAATATCGACAATGTTCGACAACAAAGGATGTTAAAAGGAGTAGCAGCTAACGAGAGTTCGGTCGAATTAGAACGAAAGGAACATTCGCCGAGAAATTATACATAAATACATAGACGTCGCGAAAGAGAAGCGCATGGTCAAACAGCTCGACAAAGGGAACAGTTTTACGGGGGAATTATTCACGGGTTTCGACGTCCAGCGATCGAGGGAAATGACGTTTGTTTCCTGGAAATTTACGTTACGCCGTGGTGCATCTATTTTTCCTGCACTCCGCTCGGTGAATGATGTATGGACCTTTCTATCCATTATTTGGCTAGCGAATCGAAGTCGAGTCGAGTATGGTTTTCGCGCAGCTGTAAACGAAGCGAAGTGAAAAGCGCTCCTCTGTTTTCAGAATTTTCGCGTCGACGCGACGAGCGGACGGTAGAATAGTAATCGAATAAAGTAATTTCATCGTGTGATAAATAAGCGGACTCTGCTGCGGAAACTCATAGAATTTACTTGCACGTATAAAATATTAGGTTGAGTGGAGAGTTCGTTCGCGGAATACCAGATGTTTACAGCGTATTTAAACAATTATTTCGTGAGATTTTATTTGAACATTCCTAGACGGATTATTTTACCGCGGGGACGGTTAGAAAAGTTTCGCGATTAAGATATTTTCGTATTTTTATGATTTTGCAATTTCGGGGCTCCTCGATTGCGCGTAATGCAAAGTAAAATCTCTGTGGAGATTGAAATTGCTTAAATAACATTTTAATCATCCGATAGACCAGCGGAACCGCTGAATCTCCAATCTAACGGCGAAACCGTTATGCGAAAAATGCAATCGTTCAGTCTAATAGCATTAGCTGTAAGATATTTTAAGCGGATTTATGCGAAGGGGCGGTTCGGTTGGGACATAGTAGGAGAACGATCCCGTGGAAGAGGAGCCGTAATGCGAAAATTTTCTATCCGCGGCTATTGTGCGATCGCGAAGGCGGAAAGGAGAGGAACATGACGCATCCTTGCATGCTCGTGTCCTCTTATTCTCGGGTATACGATTCTATGAAGCGACATGGCATCAAGAGTCGCATCCCGTCCCCCGATCTCCCCGGTCCAACTTTTCGTAATGGATACGGGACGCATCTATCATGGCTCGTCGTCAACGTCAGAATACAGAATTCTGGGCGAACGGAGCCCCGGCCATCGGCTCGATGCTGAATGCCGACTACCGAATACAAAAGAGCATTCAACGAACAACACATTCTACGTAGAACCACGCGCGATCCTTCGAAATCCATTCCCTGTGATTGGAGAACGCCAATTTTAACTCTCGCTGGGATCTGTGTTAACCCATCTACGCTGAAACGACGCCGTCGAGACGTCGTCGGGTGTCTAAAGCGGTTTATTATGTTCTTTCTTCCATAAATTGTTCGTCTAAGCGCATTCTCGGTTCTCTGCGTGCGCTTAGATCGTGCCCCGACACTATTTTTGTATGCCTGCCTCGAACGCGTCGAGCGCGCTTGTTATCAATGAAATTTCACCAATATATTCGTGACATTTTTCTGATTAAAATGACACCAAACAAGTAAAAATCGAGATTAAATCGTAGGGGGACAGGTTAATTAACGATCGACGCGTTTTTACGTGTGGCAGGTGTCTATGCGTGTGCGTCGAGTAGAATGCGTTTACCGTAATTCGGTTAGCAGAGGCTCATGATTGATTCCAGGCCGGTCGCGAGTCGACGCAACCGTGGGGAATCTCCCCGAATTTTACAAGATTTTTGCGGGACCGGTAACACGTATTTCGGCCACGTGCAACGATTTAGTCCATTTCCCGAGAACAATTCGCTCGTTGCCGGCCGACGACGCGCTCCTTTCTTCTATTTCCACACGGCCGTGCGCCATATCGCGCGTAGAACCGTTCCCATAATAGCGTGAAATGCGCATTGCCGATTCGGAGCGTCGAGCGGCGAATTTTCCGCGAAAATTCGATTGCGACGCGCGGCTCCGAATCGAAGTCGAAATTCGCGAAAATGGTCGCGCAACACGGAATTCTTTTGTCGAGGAGGCTGTTTTCGACGCGTCGCGCCGCGAGCACCGGAATCGCGAACAGCCGTGCAAAATTCGCGTCGCTGTTAATTAAATCTAGGTACTTACGAGCCGGACGGTTGGTTGCTCGAACTTTAGCCTCTCGTTTGGTATGTTTCGCAGCGGAGGGGGGACATTCGTTTTTTCTTAGATCGTACACAGTTCCCGTTTTCTTAGATCGAGGCTTTTTACTCTATTCAACGCGGTTTTTCGAGGTTTCGACGAGGATGAACAGAATTAAACGGTGCGATCACATTGTATTTAACTTCGCACTGGTCACATTGTATTTAAATCTGTTTTTACATACTGCTAAGTATTCCTGAGTCACGAACGATCACAAGTATTTTGATTACGTCTTGTACAACGTCGGACAATGTTGAATCGGTTCCATTGAGCAAATTGATGAGCAACGGTAAAATTTGGTTGAGTACCTGCAATTACGGTCGTAGTGAATATGATAGATGTCGTCTATTGTTTAGAGGGAATTCGATTATCGAATTTCACGCGTATACGTACACTGGTGAGAAGCGGGCCCAGACCGAGAGACAACGCGGTACTCTCTGTGGTTGGCGCGGCTGTTGTCACGCCAAACATCTGCTCCATCGCGTTGCATTTAACAACAACGTTGCGTTAGTTTGCGACAATCGAAATGGATACAGCAGTGCTCGGTTAGATTTATTAGCTTGGGAACCACCAGCTATTCTTTTTCCTCTTCTTTCTTTACAATTCTATTCAAGATGATTCTAATATTTTCCATTTATATCTTTGGTGTTGTATATTATAAAAACAAAAAATTTCAAAAGCTGGTTAAATTAAATCGAGCGCTACTGTTATCCAACTGGATCCGAGAATATACGATGATCACCGAATATATTCTTGCAGCGGGAAAATTACGTTCACGCTTGTTTCTTGAGAAAATCAGACCTCGTACGAAACAACAATTTTCTTCTTCCCTTTTCATCCATTTTCACACGAAGAATTGTTAGAACATTCGGTTGTATGATTTTATCTTTATCTTGAATATTGGCGCAAATGTTGGAGAGTGAGTTAAGTTGTCCATTTTATTTATTTAAGAGAACAAACGAATTCATTGTTAAAAATTACATCTTTAATTTGAAAAATGTAAATTCATACATCCTCCGTCCAATGGAGGCATTTTTTAGAAAAACGTCTGGGACAAAATTTTTATTATTTTTTTGCGTACAATCTGAATATGCAATAAGAAATACCCCATGAAAAAAACGACTTCCGGCATGAACATTCTATTTCCGGTTAGCACCGGAAATTGCAACTATCATCATTCGATGGAGCGTACTCGAATCAGCTGCTAAAATTTCTTTAGTTTTCAATAAAAATCACTCTCCACCATTTTAATAGGGTGATCTAGGACACCCTGTGCATGTAACACATTTTTAAATAATTTTCTGACTGCACGAACACTACTTCGAGTTGGCGATAAAAAAATCAGTTCGCATATCGTTTCAATTTGGTAATTGTTAAAACGAAATTTTCATCTCCTGGATTCTTTGCAATTGCGATCAAAGTAAGCAGGTAAAAGAAATTCACGGGAGAATTTAACGACCCACCGTCTGTCGCGAATGCTCGAACGAAACCAAAAATATGCGAGCCGATTTCCCGACCAACCCCCTATAATTTCAAAGCAATCGATAATACGCCGTGTTTGTAGTACCTACCGTTATGAAAAAGGCCGCAGCCAACAGAATGAAGGTCGGATTACCACGAGGACTCATGTTTCACGTGTGGCTTCTAACAATTGATCCTGGCAAATAGTACGTTCGATTGCGGAGTGCTTTCCGGTGTGTTCATTTACTCCGCGGGTCTTTCCTCTTTATAGGACTTCCGTTATCGGTTTGCAATATTATCGGTAGTATTTGTTTCTGCATATTGTGGTTGACCGATACGCGGGAAATTACTTGCAAAAAAAAAAACGAGAATTTTCGTACGTAGGTACGCGATATCTATGCGGGCATCGCGGAACGTATTTATTTACTATAATTGACTCAATTAGCCGATACACTATCGATGAATGACATGAAAGTACATTCAGAAGAATGACTCATTTGCTGACAGTTTGATGCATTGCCGGAGCAGCCAGGGCTGCCTCTTATGCTAATGGAAGAAACAATCATTCTTTCTTGTAACGAAACGTCAAACGGTTGACCAAAGAAATTGTAAACAATACTCACAACTGGTAAATGAACGAATACGCATTAGGTATTCAAAATACAATTAATAATTACCAAATTAACACGTATAAAATTAAATAAAAATTCATTGTTCTGAATTTTATCTGTTAATCTGTTGTGTTAATATTCATGATAAACAAGAGGACACGCAGGCAGTTAATAATTCCGGAATTTATCAATTAATGAATCTGCCAAACGCCAGGTTTTCCCGGAAACAGCGAAATTGTAAAATACGAAATTTTCACCGGCCAGTGAATGAAGTATTATTTCGTACCAACGCATCGTAGTTTAAATATTTTTGCGCGTACTTTAATCTCTTCTCCCGTCTAATTTCTGTACTCGGCACGATGGAGTAGCCCGCGAATAATTTTTGAATGTACGTACACGTTCGTTATTACGCGCTTCAATCTGTTTTGGATATAACAAATGCAGTTGTAGCTGGATTTATTTTAATCGCGAGCGAGATCTCGCGCTTCGCGTAACTTCCCGCGAACGTCGCGACGCGTTTCGATTTTTTTTTTGTAAATATTTCAGATTTTTCTCATCGACATTTTCGCACCGCTTATCTTTATTCAACGAATTCCCGCAATTTATTTTTATTCAACGAATTTCCAAAATTTATCTTTATTCAACGAACTTCTATGAAGCGTGTTCGACAAATGTTTATATTTTCCCAGATTGTGGGATATGTTTGGTACACGCGCCCGACAGATTTCCGTGAGCCGTGTGTGCTGTTAGCAAAATTTTTTAATTCGTATGTGTGCGATCTCCGGGATTTTCGGAAAAAAAAACTGATAAATTTTCAACTTTGATATCGTGCTTTAACTCTCATACGCTCCTGAAAAATAGTTTCATAATAGAAACTAGGATAATAATTCACCCATTTTTGTTCCACACGTTACACCAACAAATTGTGTTTTATTTGTTTGAAAGAAATACATCTTACAACATAAAAGGATAATGATTTTACAGTGTGTGAAAATAGTAGATGGTTGAATGTTCCTTCCGAGGAACGTACGAGGGTTTGTTTTAACTTAACCCTTTGAGAGCGTGCGTCGCTGTGGAAGAAATATTAGTGGGTGCAATTGAGAAAATATACACGTTGACCGTTTGCGTTATAATAACTAAAACTTGATTTAAATTTAAAAAATTTTTTTCGGCAAAAAGAAAAAAACTTGCGAAAATATTAACGATCAAATTAATGGTGAAATTAATTAGCCCGCGATTCCCCTATTCCCCAGTAATCGTTTGACGCGTCGATTCGCGTCGTTGCCGACATCGTTTCGCCGCGGGACGGTTAAATTATGGGACAGTCGGGTAGATTAGTCGATAAAGGAGGAGATGGGAAAGTTTACGAGAGAAACAATCGGGAAACCGGAATGATATTCCGTTTCCGCGCGAGCAACTTTGAAGGAATCGTCCGCGTCCCGTGGCATTCCAAGTCCCGATGTAATCCGGCGGGCTGGCAGAGGGTTGCGTTTGACCACGCGCTCGCCTAACCGCCCGCCCATTACCTCCAGTGGCCTCGCGACAAACTTCGATCATTACCAGTGGTTTGTTTTCGCTCATGCCGACCGTTCTACTCCGGCATTCCTTATTATCAGAG
The DNA here is from genome assembly GCA_028454225.1 of Lasioglossum leucozonium. Classification (NCBI taxonomy): domain Eukaryota; kingdom Metazoa; phylum Arthropoda; class Insecta; order Hymenoptera; family Halictidae; genus Lasioglossum; species Lasioglossum leucozonium. Next base: position 10,673,293 of record CM052208.1, read on the forward strand.
TTTCGAGATTTCGGTTCGTTCTCATTACGGATTCAGCGCGAATCGCTACGCCACTTATGCCAATACCTTCCCCATCCCCGTTCTCATCCAGCCGCCCCCCCACCGCGGCGTGCTCTCCAGTCGCACCCTCGTCGCGTCAAGGTAATCCAATTACCTTGCGGTAATTACTACCGGCCCACTAAGGAGCATGCATCTTCATCTTCGCCCTGCGACCGGTCACGCGTCTTTATCTTCTCCCGATTAGTGCGTGGAGACGATACACAGTTTCCGTGAAACAGTCTTTCTTTGCTACGCGACAACTACTTGTTGTAACAATTAACTAGGTTTCTCTGCTTGGGATAATCGAGGTTCCACTGTGTAGCAATTCATTTCTCAATAACTGCTTGCTTTCGTAGACTCACGGTGAAAGTATCAGGAAGTAGCGGAAATATTCGAAAAATTTAAAAATACAGTAATTTTATCGATTGCGGATTTTTGCGCATTGTGTGTGAAATGTGAAACAGTGAAAAACAGAAAAAGTCTAAGAATATTGTTGTTTTCGACGCAAAAAGACTATTAAGGGGTGAAATTAATTTTCATTTAACTACTGCTTCCCACAATCGATGCAGAATATAAACAATTGTGAACATAAATTGCGTCCGTAATTTTTTCTCCTCAGATATCGATTATCGTCTCTGTTACTGTATATTATTTTCTTTTTCTTTTTTTAAATAGCGCGTATATACACGCTAATGATGCGAACGGGATAATATTTCACGGAGGAGGCTTACGTTGCGTTTAATAAATCATTTTGACACTGCAGGCGAACAACGAAATGTGCTGAGCAGCGAGCACGCTAAGGAGCGTTTCCAAGTCGCCGACGCGTAGCAGCTAGAAATGAAAACTATTGTTTCCGGAAACGGTAACAGTTCTCGCAGTTTCGCGGATCGAGAAGGGGAGAGTGAGAGAGCGCGCGCGTGTATCTGTTATAGTTGCGAGGATGACGCGCATCGATGAGTAGATGCAACGTATGCACGTAATAGGGAAGAGCCGGCTCGGCGCGATAAGGTGGATGCAATATGTTGGGAATTTCAATACGACGGCCGTCTCTTAAAGTGCAAAGTTTTACTTGTCGGTGTCATCCGACTCCGGCGCGTTCCCCTTGCAGTTTGCATGCATTTCCTATTTATAGCGTTTCTCGATGCAACGTCCGGACCCGTCGCGGAATCACTTCGCGCCGAGTGTGTCGCGTTTTAATCTACATATAAATAAATAGATGCGCCGCTGCCGCGCCGCTGCTTGCTGCCGCACCGAAAACAGAAATTTTAATAATTCACCCCCCCGTTGTTCGCGGACGATTTAATTAACTCTCCAGATATTTTCGGCTTTTTTTCTTTCGGGAACGGACGACTCCGATGCGCCGGTTGCACCGCGGTTACTCGCTCGAATGCCGAAACGCATGTTGTTCGGAGAGTGTATTTTTAGTTTTGTTAAAATTTCTTTTCGCAAGAATTAACGCGTCACGAGATGCCAGAACGTTCTCGAATAAGGAATTTGCACACCGTTTAACTATCGAGCTGTTCTCGTTGAGTTGGCAATGTATTTTTGTTTTTTTTTTTTTATTGAAGAGTACACACTGGTCCTCCGGGAAAAAGAATTGGCTTTTCTGATTTATTTTCGATTTGTACGTTAGATTATCGTCTTTCTAGATTTCAGAATTGCGAACCGCTTCGCGCAGGTGCGAAAACTATCGCCACATTTGCGGCTGGTTGCGTTACATTTTTCACGTGCTGAAATATCTATGTTCCTGCGCGAAAATTCGCGCAAAATGAACACCGGCGGCCTCGAGGTGAAGTTTAGCCGGCGCGGCGCGGCGCGCGGACGAGAACGATCGAAGCGCAAATAATTAATAAACGTAATAGGAACCCGCGAGACGAACATATTTTGCCGGGAAACTTGTACTTTGCCGCAAAGTTTTACGGCTTAATTTGCCGGCGCTGCCGCCCCGGAGAGATAATAAGAATAATGTCCCGTGATTATAGTGCCGGCCGTGATATCGCTTTGTTCCCGTCTCGGCTGAGTTCGGTTAACATGGAAACTCTCGGTCGGCCTCCTCGTAACTTATCGAAATCGAGTTTCCGTACCGCTAGAAAAATCTCTTATGCGAGTTTAACCCTTAAGGGAGCCTCGAGAAATATCCATGGAATTCGATTAAAGCCGCCCGGTAAAGTTATTTTTTAGTCGAAATGTTCGTTTCCTCGAATTTAATCTCCGTATCTTTAATACCTTAAGGAAATAGAAATTGCTCACGGTTCCGTTCATGCGGTCACTAAGCGATCGTTTTCAAAGCTATAATATTTGTATACACATATTTGCAGAATGATTTTTTTTTCATTTTCATTTCCGTCGACAGAGTGTTACGACTACGAATTTTACCGATAAAGCGCGTTCTACTTTCTTTGAGCTAGACCTTGGGTTTTATCGAAAGATTATGCCAATTATCAGCATACCCAACGCATATATCTTCGAGTCGACTTCGAAGCATAATTTACAAGGAAACGACGGTGAAGTATATTTTTTTTTTCAAATTCGCTATGTTTTGCCGTAGATGATGGACTGCGCGTTACCGTGCAGTTTAATATTCGAAAATTTGTTTAGACGGGTTCGTAGTTATCGGGAAACAGATTCGAACGCCGCGGGATATTTTCATCGGGGATTTTCATCGCGCGACATTGTTCCATTTCCAGGGAAAGTCGAAACGAGCTTAGCGCGATTCACGATCGTCGATACCGCCGCACAGTTCGCGGAACGACCGGAATCGGAGGATGCAGTCTCTCCCCCGTTCGAGCGAAGTATTATTTAGCTTTACGCGTGAGAGAATTACAATTGTGCGAGCGATCAGCGGGATAAAACGATTCCTAAATCGTCCAGGCGTTTATGAACGCTCGAATAATCGATTGCAAGGACCTGTTCCCACGAACTGTTCCTCTTCCGCGCACCGACGGATTCGATAAACGTGATTTTTAAAGAACTTCAGGCACGGGGTTGAAGTTTTCGCAAATATATTCGATATCCCGAGTTCTCCGACTGGAGAAACTTCTCCTCGACGGAGAAGCTTGATCTCGTTGCTGCGGGATGACGCCACGGTTCCCTTTTCTGCTCTCCGGGACATTCCAAGGAATATCGGCGACGAGGGTTCAACGTGAAAAATAATGTGCATTTTAAGCAGCCTCGTTAAATTACTTCCCGCCACGTTTCTGTGGCGCGCGGTTGTAAAATGTCTTGTATTCTGATAATACTTCGAATTTCCTATTGAAATTTTCGAACGTATTCTCAAAGTACAGTCTTATCGATTTATGCAAGAGTTTTTAAAGGTTTTCACGATAATCTTTAAATCTGGACAAAGGTCTGACGGAGGATTGTCAATCTTGATCTATTTGTGTATTAAATAGGCGTGGCCTGCTTTGGGTGGGCGTGGTTCATCGTTGCTCCGAGTGTTGTAACTAGAGCAACGTTTTGTAGTAGGATCTGTATGAATGGCGTATCTAGAGTCCATCAGAAAGAAGCGAAGCGCTTCTAAATCTTCTCGGAATTCTGACAGAAGGTCGTGTATTGCGATCCGTTAGCGTCGAGAGGGCGTGGTCTGCCTCGAGTAGGCGTGGCATCATCGGAGCAGTGCCCCACAAATCAATCTTCGTCCGTATTTCTTTGAAAATGTCTATTATCTGGAGAATACACCAGTTTTGTACTTCCGGTAGCGATTGGAAGCGGATTCTTCGACCGCATTTCGCGCTGGTTTCGCAATGAGACTATGTGCAGTATAATTCAAAAGCCGCGGGCTTTGAACGTCTTCCGTAGAACCATCTACCGCTGCATCTACCGCTGCATCAAAAGGAGCGTAATCGGAAGTATCGCGCTGCGAAAGCACCGAGAAAATTCGATCGGTCACCGGGAACAAGTCGCGGCGCGTGTGCTTTCGCGGGCTTTCGCCACTTCCGAACGAATTCCCTCGGAACGCACACAACACGCAGCGGAGCCGCGCCGAGCGTTGTCGGTTGTAGAGCGGCGATCAATCAAGCGCCATTCAACGAGCATAATAAAGTAACATGCGGCGAACAGGCGCTTTTTTACCAGTCCCCGGACCGTGTTACACGGATTCGGTTAACTGAATAGCTATTCAGCGACTTTTAACGATCAATGGAATCAAGAGAAAAAACGCAAATTTCCCTTAAGTAGCGGCCACTCCCTCTCTCTCTGTCTCTGTTACTGTATTTCTCTTTTCGCTTTGTTCGCGCGTCGCGTAGCGTCCGCGGCTCTCGCTGCAAATCAATCGTGTAATTAGAGCGACGGTTTTCCGAATGAATTCTGTTGCCCGGCTGATTACTTGAATTACCCACGGTTTGATATTTGCGGTATACTTTGTGCGCAGGTATTTACGCGACCGATCGAACGAAACCCATTCGTATTCGTATGTGTCCGTAACTGGTTACATAATAATATAATCAATCCTGGAAAGCATGTCGACGCGCGTTATCGCTTCCTTTTTCAAGATGCTTTAAGAGAATGACGAAAGTTCGGTCGGTCTCGGAATTCTCGTTCGGCGAATTCGTACAGGATTGCAGGGGTAATTTGAAGTCACGCGATAAATCGTCCGTTGTGCTCGAAACGTTAATTAGAGAGCGCCGACGATGGCAAGAATAGCATTATCTTGTTTACGCCGGCCGAAAGTTGAGCTTTTTCAACGAGCCAACTTTCACTATGTTTTATTCGCGACGCAGTCTGGAAAGCAAACCTATGTACAAGTGGGCAAATTAATTATAAGAGATAGCGGGGAGGGTTTTAGAGTGGAAAAATACTGCGCGAGGAAAACAATGAACTATTTTGTCAACCACCGTGTAAAACAGTACGAAGAGATTGAAAACGTTTGAAAATATTACGAGTCTCGAAGATGGAAAGAAACATCTGTCCAGAAGATTTCCATTAGAAATTATATCTGTAAACGGAGAAAACAGTAGAAGAATTTCAAAATATCGTTGCGTATTATCTTTAATCTATTAAACGTTTTAAGAAAGAGAATAATATCTATTTCGCAGAAAGATTCGCAATCTATTATACATATGATATTACCGAAGAATTGAATGCCGCCGATTGGCGTCTCCGGTGAACAACGCGTTCGTATCGAGGAGCCGTGTACGGTCTTCTTCGGCGGTGTACGACCACGCCGATTAAAATTCTATTCGATCGAAACCGCCGGGAGAACCAATCGGCCGAGTTCCGTGGATTACCTAGTGCTTTTTTAACGAAGAAAATGAAAATCTGTCGGTCCGGGATCGAATTATCGGACGAAAACGAAAATTCAATTTCGATGGGAAATTCACTGCGCCGGCACTGGTCACCGTAACGTAACGTAACGTAACGGCTTACGGCTCGGACACGCGAGAACGAACGTCGTCGTAATCAATGGCCGCGTTTCGTCTTTCACCGGGACAGTCGGAATATCTGTGCCAGTCGATTCGTGGTCTACCAGATTTAAATCCATTCTACCATTATTCCCCCCCGTTGCTCTGTAATTTATTTAACTGGCGATTAGAACGAGTCGACGCTGTTCAACTCGACGCGAGACAACGTTAATAACACCATTCAATGTAGAAGGGAACCATTTTGTATTTTAATATTGGAGATTAGATATGAAATTATTGAATGCAGTTTTCTTCATACGTCTGCCCCGCAACGGAGGGGACATTCGTTTTAGATCGCGCGGTTCCCGGTTTTCTTAGATCGAGTATTTACTGCAATTCGATGTGATACACGATTAAAACAGACCGACAAATCTGCACACAAGATACTGCCGCATACGCGCAGATTGTCTGCCCGGATCTAGCATCAGTTCGCATTCAAGATGCAGCTGCGTGCAGCTGCTTAAATCCAGCACACGTTTGCTGCGTGCCGAGTATTTTATTTCGTCGGTATGGCGGTAACGCCGTTCGCGTTCCAGAATTCCCATCTCGTAGCATAGTTTTATTGTTTTTACGATGCGGACTTTACGATCGAGATTCGTTTCATTTGCGTTGCCGCTGGACCCTGAGCCGTTCTCGGATCGCGGGAAATTACGAAACAGCATGGAATGCCTACGAATCGCGAGTTCGTCCGCGCCGGAAGATTATCGCGCGGCGTAAAAATTGCGCGCTCTCCTTGGTTACTGTTCGTTATCGTAGGTAGACAATAAAAAAATCGAGAAAACCGCGCGGCGAACACCTCGTCTATGCCAACGTTCGTCTCTCTGTAAAATATGCAACGATTCTCTCTCGCACACGGCAACAATTACGTAGTGTCCGAAGATTATCGTGAGCAACGATGCCGATTCCGAATTGAAAAATCTGCGGAAATTTTGATTCGTCACCGTGGATCCTCGCGTCCGAAGATGGCCGACTTCTCGACGGGAAATAGATTCGATACTAACGTCGGGTAATTGAAGGGGAAAAAGAATCGTGTCGGACCTGGTAGAAATCGGCGTAGTCGAACGATCGAGGATATTTTCGCCGAGCCGAGCCGAAACGTCTGCTGTCGCCATTCCGCAGATCGGGACATTCGTCTTTGGTTCGTTTCGGACGTTTCTATTTCCTCGGGAACTACAACTCCTCTCTCGGTCCCGGTAGCTTACGTCGCGGCGTTACTCGCGTTGTCTCGCAAGCTATTTTCCCCCGATCCATCTTCCGCGAGCAAACTTTCTTTATTCGCGAGAACCACCTCGCCGGGGAGCCATTTTTTCGAAGAAATCTGCTGTTGCGGTTCTCTCTACAGCTCGACGCGGGGAGAAGTAGCCTAATCTGGATCTGAGCATGGATCATGTTGGGAGGGATTATTTTTTTAACCTCCCCGCAGTGGAGGGTATATTCGTTTTTCTTAGATCGTACAGTTCCCGTTTTCATAGATCAAGGCTCTATTGTATATAGTTGGGATAAAGGAGTTGATGATAGCAAGGTATTCATCTTAAATTATTTCGGCGTTTTCACAATTTCATATTTCACCGGTGCATAAAAATTCGCAGTTTACTGGCCACGTTAATTGACTATGTATTGCAAATTCGGTTCGACCCAGTTTACCGGTCAAAATTTGGCTGGTTTCTCCTGTAGAAATGAAATTTGAAGATGCACGCAACGTCTACTCTCGGCGCACAAATACTTTACTTCAAAATGGAACTGCAGCAGGATACTGTGCTCGCGTATTCAGTTCATATGGACGAATGAAAGAATACAGACAGAATGAATACTTTAGGGAAAGAACTAGGGAACAAGAAGGACTATATAATCTTCACGATGCGTACCGTATGTATAAGCACTCTAGGCCGCTTTTCGCGGACTGACTACGGATGCAGTTTTCTACTCGCGGTAAATCTCTTTTGACCATGGAAAAAAAGATGCAGCCCCTCTTAACCCATAACCGGACATGCGGTTTTTCGCCTTTTCTCGTTTCTTAACCAAGTAGAAAGATAAGAGTACAACGAAATTTTAGAATCTGTTACAAGCATAACCCACTATTTCCTTATCGACGCTCCGATGAACGCGAATTGATTTAAAATTACTAAAAAATTTTGCACATTAACGGCACGTGATTGGGCGTTGTGCCTATTTTTAGTTCGAATTAATATATATATCGTTATTGGGTGTATGTAAATAAGTTCTCGCGGTTTTTTTTCTGTAAAAATGTTCGCTCTCAGGCAACGCAGAAACGCCACGACGGAAAACCACTTCATCCTTCGATGCGAAAATATTATCGTCCCAGTTTTTCACTTCCATTTCATTCCGAAAATGTGCATCGGGGAGACCGTATTGCATAGACTCGAAGAAGTGGAAAACTTTTTGGACCAATCCTGACGTGTTCTTCACAAAACCCAGTGTATACAGTGCTCCCGCGAACAACGGGTTAGTGACGCCAAGTGTCCACGAGATGGGAATCCGCGCGGTTCCGAACCGACTTCCACATGCACAAATATCTCTCAAGTTTGTATGTACATACGTACAGATGCGCGCATGCTGATATCTCTATAGAATGCTCGGCAAAAATAAAATATCGCTGTTTATCTTTCACATTTTATTCACCGAAGCATCAACGAGTTCGAAAATCCGTCGCATTTTCTGTACATATACATTTGCATTAATTTTTATTTAAACCGAAACCGGATCATCATGAATATTAATTCTCCGGTTTGCCATGATAAAGGAAACTCCGACGGTATGCTAGATATGCAAAACGATTCGAAATTAATGTCGAAAATTTTTAAACAGGAATCCGCGGAAGCAAAAATTATTTATGAGAAAAACGAGCGGAATTTGACAAGAATGAAAAAGATCCAAGCATTGAAGAACGCGATACGTGTGTGCGCCTGCTTCTTAATTGCATCGGACGTCGCCGACAAATCAAATTCGAAGAAAGCCGGGAATCGTCGTCAGCCATTTCGGTGGGAAGATTTCGTAAGAGCGTCCCCCGATTGCGGCAGCATAAAACTCGAGGGAATAGAAAGAAGTCCGTATTACGGGAGGGTAAAAACTGTAACCGAGGCTGCGTATAATTCCGCAAGATTTACGTCGAAGTGTTCACGAGACCCCGTAGTTTCTTACGGACGTGAAACGAATAGGTCTGTCCGTCGCACAGTGGTCCGGGAGCCCTTTTGCTCGCAAACCTTTTCTTTGTGTAAATTAATCACATTCGAAAATAAATAGCTTTGTATCTTATGCAAATCTAGCAAAAATAATTAGGTATTAGTTGCCATATTGGATTCGCCATTTTTTATGTCAGATTCGTAATCGGTAGATTGTAGATCTTTATACGAAGTAAATATTTTCTGTGTAAATTGCAAGATTCGTGAGACAACTAGAAGGACCTTTTTGTTTTAAATTATTTTAAGGAGTTGAAAATAATGTGTTGATATACCGAAATTTTTTAATTGTTCCTCTGTTTTAAATTGCACCTACACAATTATATCATAAATGCATAGTAATCAGAGACCCCGGAAATCCCTCATCACTAGATTTCTAATAATTCTGATGAAGAATTGAATCTTGGTTACCTTCTCGCGACTTCTGTACCATAGTATGCACCGCGAGCATTGTTAACACGATTTTCTTAACACAAAATATGTTTCGAACGAAAGTCTATCACTTTTCTACAAATTTCAATACAAAAAATGAAAGAAAAATTTTTTTTTTAATAAAAAATGAAGTCAATTACTTCATAATAGTCTAACTGGTATAAAGACGAATCCAACAACCTATAATACTATAACATTAAAAGTTTTGGCCAAGTAAAGCGGGCTCCTGGACCGCTGCGCGTCGCCTGCCCCCAAAAATCCGCGATCCGGCGAAGAAAATCGATCCGATGTATCTTACCGTTGCTCGATTGTTGCTCGGTCGAAGCGGGTCGAGCGAAACTAAAATCGAGTCTGTTGCGCAGAAGAGCGCATCGAGGCAAGCTAAATCATTAGAGCGCGCGTTGCACGATCGAAATCGCGTTCGCCACGACTTCGGATAACGATCGCGACGATACGGAACTTGTGGAAAGATTTATTTTCACTTTCGCGGATAGATTTAAGCGCCTCACGTATATTCGGGATCCCGGCGTATTTACCGGCGGCGAGAATCGCGATAAGAACGATTATTATTAGCGGGGGGGGAAGGGTGGGGTCTCTTATAAATATCCGTTACGGAATTCCGGAATGGGACTGTCGGGCAATTCATTTTTCTCATAAATTTTTATGAATCGGAGCACTCCGGATCCACGAAACTCACTCTCGCCGGTAGAAGGTGAGAGACGTGCTCGGCGTACGAGCGGGCCCGGGTCGGGCGACCAGATTTTTTTTTTCTCGGACCTACAAGCCTGCCCGGCTCCTAATTCTGCTTTAGGTTCGGTCATTTTAACCCGCCCGTTCTCCTCGAACCCTGCGAGACCATCCCTTAGACTCAGCATGTCTTCGCCGGCTCTCGGCCAGATTTAACCACTTGTCCTGAAACGTCGGATTTGCCTGGATCACTCGGTTATGAGACGAGACACTACGCGATCCTTAACCATTTGCGTTTAATGATACGTCGTTAATTATGTCTCAACCTGAACCTGTGACGATCATTTAAGAAATAAGTTTCGTTGGTGAACTAAATCTTTCAACGTTTCGAACAGACTCAAGTGGTTCGAACGCATTTTAGAAATGTTGAATGTAATTATAAAAAAATATATGAATAATTGTTATTTTGCACGGAATATCTACAATCTATTGATGAAATTTATGTAATATCGTTAGATGCAGGGACTCTCTTTTCTAGCCGTGGATAAACAACAGAATACATTTTAGAAGTTATCTGTATTACGAAATCTTAACAACAGGTTCTGCACAGTCACTTTGTTCGACGTCGACAATGAGTTTCGCTTATTTGGGAATTGCGAAACGGACGAACACGTTTTGCATTTTGCTGGCAATTATTCATAAGAATTCCTATAATTTACACTTTATCTACCGGCAATCTTCTAAATTGGACAATTCGAATGGTAAGCAGCTAGTCATTTTAAGATAAATTGTTCAAAAGCTACAATTACGTTACATAATTTAGAAAATTATGTGCATGCACATACATATTACAATTTCTTCCGGCATGGTTATTACAAAAAAATAGTTACCGAGCTTTTTGTAGATAAAGCTTAGTCGTTGCATACGCTTTCGGTAGGTATACCGTTGACAAGTCACTTTAACAGCCCTGTCCTCCCCGAGGCTCGACTGAAATGACTGTACAATAATTGGAATCAGCTCTTACAAAATATTTCGTCCACAATGTATGCGCATAATGCGCATAAATATCTGCAGCAGAAATGACTGTCATCCGAGATCCAAAATGTTCGGAATTGAAAAAAAGAAAAGAAGCAAAGTAAATCCTTCCCGTGTTCGTAGAGCAGGTTACTTTGACGACAAGAACAGAGAACCGCATAAATATTGTTGGTCAAGGAGAGGCTAGTTGGACAGGCGGGCCTCGCTTATGGCAGGTGAATTTGTGCCCACCGGGGAACGCGGGGACAGTTTTTTTTTCGGGCAGTGAAGTGTTAAACCTTCTCACCTCGGTGCATGAATATTTCACGAGCGGAGACCCGAACGTCGACCAGAGCCGGAGCAGAACAGAGCAGAGACGAAGCGGTGCGCTAGCCGTGACATAAATTTTCCGTGGCAGCACTTCGTCGCTGCTGTAACTAGTCCGGAGACTGTAAAAACCGTCGTCGGATGGTCTATTTGACGACGCCGCGAGCTGGTTCGATGCACCGTGTCGCCGGCGAAACAGGAAAACGGGGCCGAACAACTTCGTGGGGACGAACGTGCACCGAGACGTGCAAGGCGCGAGTCTCGACGCCGACTCTGAGCCACACTATCGCACCGCGGTCTTGTTCCGCTGCGAAAAACTTAACAATCGAGGAGGATTTTATCGATCGTAAGCCCGGTGTTAACCGGTGTTAACGCGTTCGCTGCGACGGGTGTCACGTAGCGGCGGTAGAAGCCTAATTAAATCAGCAGAACTTGATTCGCGATAGAATATAGAGAATAGAAAAGGGAAGACTGTTAGTTCGCTTGATCGGTCGTGATAGAAAACGATTCCAAAGTTACAAAATTGCAGCATCGCTGTTCGATCGTCTCTGACTCGAAACACGGCGAAGCCTTGATCTAAGAAAAACGGAGCTGTACGATCTAAGAAAAACGAGTGTCCCCACCACTGAACGCGCTGGACGAATGATGCCGGTACTGTCTTGAAACTCTCGGGTGATTGGCACAGTTTTGATCCGCACTTACTGGCCAGATCGTCCAGAAAGCAATGACCTTACTTTCCGAGGGAATGGAACATCTTTGCTCGCCGTTCCCAACTTCCACTCATCATTATCTCGTAAAGATCCTGTGCCAACCGATAGCTGGTTGACCCGATACGCTCGTCTAGTCCGCCGCTGTACAGCGACAGTTCCGTTTATGTAGTCTCAAGCATCCTCATTGAAAACCGCAAGCGAGCTAAGACCTTGCAGTAAAACCCTTTATGCCTGCCTGGGGAATTCGGAGTGAGGCACTCGAGTAAATCTATGCGAACCATATAAATACGTATTTGTAGTCGTGATATTACACTCGAACCACGGTTAGGCGAGCTAATTGTAGGGCGTGGGTGGTCGGATAATAGGAACAGCTGCTGCTTTCGTAATGATCATTCTACAATTTCATTTTTGAGCTTTGAGTAATAAAGAATATTTATAATATTATATTATATGTATATATATGTAAAGAAAATGTATTTCTTTAAACTTGGATTCGGCCACACGTAGAATACCAGAGGGCTTACGTGTGAGAAAGAGGAATAAGATTGAATAAAAGTTAAGATTATAAAGCGAGAATTGACATTTTAAATAATTAATGTAATAATAATTTGGTAATAATAATATTGTAAATAGTGTCAACAAGATGTATAAAATAATAAAATAAAAAACTTTGTTTCCAGAGCAACGCATTATAGTTTTGTCTAATTTGTCAAATCAAAATAAAAAGAGTATTAATAACCATTATATATATCTTTGAATATTAAATACAAATATCGCGATCACTGTAACATACAAGTGTCGTTACAGTTATCGAGACAGAGAATAATATTAATAAATGTTGTGGAATATGTACTGCAGAGATACACTGAAACCGGAAATAGTTTTGCATTTTTCAATATTAATATTAATGATAGCTGGCATAGTAAATGTTAATAATGGAAAACGCCGAGGAATACGGCTGCATTTGCATTATATTCATGTTTGAATTCGTTATTCGAAGCACGCCTAACACCAGTATCATGGTCAATTACGCTGCGTTGTGACCGGTTACACTGTTGGACTAAAGCCCTATTGATTTGTACAATAAATCATGCTCTGTATAAGGGGCCGCCTTAGGTTCAACTGTTTACATGCGATACGCGTTCGGACAATAGCGAGTTCGCATAATCGAGGTTCCACTAATACACGCATAGTGTTCCCTATTACACCAGACATGAAACTCTTCAAGTAATTAGTGATTGTTCGAAATATTCCTCAGATTCTCCGCAATATAATACAGTAAAGCTTTGATCTCTGAAGAACCCTCGGATCCTTGCTGTTTCTTAGAACCGGTGGTTCTACTATTTCTTTAGGCGTGGACAGGTCCGGACAGGCTCTCGCTGCCCGGTCGAGAGGGGGTAATTCATCGAATTAAACCGCTAAGTACAGTTCAAATTGTATCGTGTTTAGTGTGATATTAATCAGAAAAAAATGGTACAAATAAGCTGGTGAAAGTGCTATAAAAAAGTAATAAAAATCGCACAAAATCTGAAGAAATATTGTTATTTTTGTAAGACGATTCTAGCTGATTGTAATGCTCGGTAAGAGGTGAAGAGTCAAAGACGGGACGCGTCATTGTATACGCGAATGAGGAAGAAACGAAGAGACATTTTCTCCGTAGGAATAGAAATATTTGCGACGCTGATAGAATTGTTAACAGAGCCAAAATCCTCGTCGAAACGACGGCTCGCTCCGGAGGTGAAATTATTCGGCGCGCGAGAGATTACGCAGAGGGCAGGGCGCGTTTACATTGCGGAATTTGATTTCGCAATAAAACTGAGTGCCGTTCCAGTTTTCGAACTCTATTTCAAATATTAATCCACCTCCCGGTCCCAGCGGTATATTGGTTTTTAAGATATATCGGAAACGCATCCTCTCGCAGTATCGACTTCCATCAACGGGATAAAATGTGGAATTCATTTTCAAAAGTAACGTCGCGTTTCCAACTAATTTTCGTTGGGATCGCCGCGAAAGAAAAAGATACGCGAACGCGCCGAGGATGAGTCTGGGCGAATATTCGCCAGTTCTTTTGCGAGATGGCGGCGGCTGTATACAACGGCGAAAAACAATAAACCGTGCATGAGCGGGGCGTCCTGGATGTTGTTTATTCCCCTTCGCATTCGGAGAAAAGTAGTGGAGCCTCTCGCCTGGTAACTGCATACTACCGCATAGCTAGCGGCTCATGGCAGTGTCTTTGCCACCGTACCACTTCATAAATTCTTTTCGCTTGCCGGATGAAATTGTTGCTTGGCCCCGCTGCTCGCAGGGACCAACTTCGCTCGAAAATTTCGTACGAGAAGAAACGATCACCGTCGAAGCGATTTTATTAATTGCTAAATTCAGACGATTCTTTCGATAGCAGAACATTTTCATTCCACGCGATCGTTTAGAAATTGTAATTATCGCGACTATATGGGGGGGGGGGGGGGGCTGCACAAAAATATTTTGCATAAAATAACCCTCCGACGTAACCTCGCGTTTACCGGCGTCGTTTGCATACCGGGCCGTCCATGTCCGTACAATTTTTTCCCAGGTTTTCGCGTTTCGAAACATCCTAACAAATTCTAGAATATTCTCCCATGTTTCCGGAACACCCTTAGGGAATTTCTATTTGCTACGCGTCGCCTTAATTTTCTCGGGGGGAATCGAATTGAAACGAAAATACGAGGAGAACAAAGTTTCCGAATTTCACCTCGATACTGTCTCTTTTTTCATTTGTGGTTTATTTTTACGTGGTAGCTGATTGTTTAAGCGCGCTATTGTGGAATATTCATAAAACGAGGGTGCATCGCCGATCCGGTGTTTCGTTGGATTCGGTGATGGTGGCAGAGTGCTGGTAGAGAATGAGAAGATAATCAAGAAGCGATTGCCGAAAGTTCGACGAGCAGAATCTATCACGCGCTGAACAATGGCGATCAAATGAGATGGCGAGGGCAATTGACCGAAACCTGATGGTTTGTGCTCAGCCTGGTCTCGTTGTCGGTCTTTCTCCGCCTCTAGGGTCAGTCTCTTTCTCTATTTACTCGAGCCTACGTGATCTCCGCAGCGCAAACTGCACAGAATGCAGAAACCCGCTAGAAAATAGGCAGCACCGTCGTCAAATAGTACCAAACTGGGCAGCAAAACGTTTTCCTGCTCTTCCCCCGTCCGCCAATGGGATTTCCGATTGACACTTTCGATCCGTTCAGCGAAACATCGGGCAACGAAGAATTTTTCGAGCCATCGCGCCCGGCGCGTGTACGTTTCAAACGCAACACCGACCGATTGTGACGAAAAAATTAACGAACCACGTATCGAGTAATAATTCGCTTCTCGCGAAATAAATCGTGCAGCGCATCCGAACAAACGAAGATCTGACGAAACGATTAGAAAATACCGATAATCCATGAAACAGCGACGAAAAAATCGTGCGCCAACTTTTTAGAGATCATTGTAAACGGCAGAGAGCGATTAAAAAAAATAATCGCAAAAAAATTTCTCAACCTCTACAGCGTCGCTTTACAAACTTTTTTCGAACCAACTACAGTTTCCATTTTTGGGAGGCTTGATTGGACACTTCTACTACAAAGTAGAACTTTTGCCTTTTGAAACGAGCCCCCCCCCCCCCCCCGGTATATCGATTATCGCACAATTTGTTTCGAATCTTTTCATCTCTCAGTTGAAACATTGACAGGTCAAGCGCACGTTTCTCGACTGCCATTATCGAACACCGGTTGAAAGATGTCCTCAAGATTTCGTCGAATTCCGTTGATTCGCGTACGGTAATTTTCGGTCGTTTATTGTTCGGAAATGTTGAACGTGGGCGTCGCGTCGCGTCGCGAGATTTCGCGTGTCGAAAGATTAAATGGAAATCGGGTTTTGTTTCGGCGACTGGGAAGTTTCGGGCTCGCCTACCGGATACAGTTATTTCCTGTGTCCGTGGCAAACGACGTCGTACGGCGAAGCAGTTACCGCACGACACAGCAATATCGTAAATACGATACCAGCTTGGACAACCGTTCGAATCCCAAGCAATTCTCTTTGGCATTCTCCCGGCGAGGCGCAGCTTTTACGGTCATCTGATCGCAATCTGATGAAAATTGGGTCACGCGAGATGCCCCACTTGCGTCACTCGGATCGCCATTGTCGCTTTTTCCATCGTTCCATTCTATAATTATGTTTCAATCGCTCCTTGTCCAAAGTATCCCATGTACCGACAGAGTCCACCGCGCTCTGCACACTAGTCCCACCTCTTCGATGGCGAATATTCGAAATTCTTTCGTAAGCGAAACCCCTTAAAAGTAAAATATCTTTTCTGCGCGATCTTTAATCTCTTTATTGTTTTAAATCGCAAGTAATTTTTGCGAAAAATACATAAAATCCGTCGTCTACCGTTATTCGATAATCCTAGCTTTCGTGGGATTTTCGCGATGAAAAAATTGCTAATCCTGATCCGACGAAGCTTCGAGATCACTGCACGTAACGCTGATGTAGAACACATCGGGACAATAACGCATCGGGTCCATTCGGCGTTGCACTCGGTGCACTCGCGTTCTCAGGAATGTGCAGCGCTTGTGCGGGAATTCGTGCGCGGTTCGCGAAACCGCGAAACCTCGAGAGCATATAAAATTTCCGCGCGGAGGAAACTACGATCCCCCGGTTTTTTTATCCTTTTCTTTTTTTTCCACCGCGAAATTATTCCCGCCGCGGGCCGGCTGATTTATCGGCACATAAATTACGTTAATGCATACTTTTTCGTTAGGCGGCCTGGGGAAAAATTCCGGCGAACGCGAAGGAGTTTCGCTGGCAAGGAGGCCCAACGAGCTGAAGAAGCGAACCAAATTACCCGCCGGGATGAGGACGGGGACCGGATAACGACCGTTTATCCTCCTCCCTGGGCAATCGGAATTTCCGGCTGGCAAAGTATTAATTAAACGGCTGGCTTGTTGGATTCGAATACGCGTACCGACACGCGACGCTTTCTGTTGCCGCGTTTCTGCTAGCGACGCGCGCTTTCCAACTCTTTCACCCTCCCGGGAAAAAAATTGCACAGCCGTCCGAAAACGCAGTTTTTCGGATGCCAAATTCAATTAGCGCGCGGTTCATTTGCAACCCGGTTGCGCGTTTGCCGCGTTTACCGCAGACATGAATAAACGAAACGCGAACCGACAGAGAAATTTTCAAAATAACGCTGCGGCTTTCCGCGAATTGTCGCAAAGTAACCTACCGTGTCGATTAACCCGGAACCGGGGGGGTTCGAGAATCTCGGCGGGGAAAAAACTGCAAATTCGATAACGCCGACCTCGGAAAATATTGTCGACTATACAGCAGCGGGAGCCCGCGTATGTATGTATACGGGCGAACAATGGAAGTTATTTTGCTTGACGGGAAGAGCACTATCATCGTTTACTAGGAGCGTGCCAATTACCAGTGAATATTGAAATTCCATTGAACCGCATGCGACGACGCTCGCAACGATGCGCCGAGTATAATGCAACCATACAAACTACATTATAAACAGACGATCGGTATCGCGCGTTTGTCGCTCGCTTATAGTTACCTATGATCGACAAATACACACGTACAACCGTCCCCCCTCTCTCTCGCTCTTTCTCTTTGTCTCTGTCTCTGTATCGTCGCGTTGCGTCGGCTTCCATGCACCGGGATAAGCCTGTGCAAATAGTGACATTAATTGCCGACGCGTCGTCCTATTTGCATCGCATTATTCAGAATAATTGATTACTATTGGTAGCCTATGCGTCGAAACTCATTAGCATATTTAACGCGTTCCACGGTCCGCTGCGCGTGCATCTCGGGACTATCGAAAGAAATCCTGCGAGATCTACGAGAACCCGTTCGTGGAGTCGTTTCTATCGTTTCGCCAATGGTTTCGCGGCGTATAAGAGCCGGAGCCGCGATGAACGTTTCAAAAGGAAATCTAACAAATATGCAGGTTGCTCGTTCGAATCCTTGCCTGATAATATCGAGACTTGAGATTTTTTACCGCTTTAAATGATACTCGTTTTTGTGAAAAATGTGTCGGCAATGATCTTGCTAGAATCGGTGAAAGTACTGATTGAATATTCATTTTCTTTAGCAGAGAACGAAGACACAGTTCGCCGCGGTAGGTGCAAAGAAAACCGTGTCGCAAAGGGTGAAACGTGTCGCAATTACAGCCGCGTCCGTGCTCGTTAGAGGGAATAACATTTTAATCGCGTTCGTTACGGTAAATTATCGTCGCCGTAGCTCGCTCATATGAATGCCACTTGTTATCGATAATGAAGCCGGATCAGTCCGCGCAACGGCCCGCTGCGCCGCGTCGATCGCGTCGCTCTGTCGTGTCTCGTGCCTCGGACAGATCGATCACAGCAAAATAATTCCTATCGGCCGATTAGAGTAGGATCGTTTCGGGACAGACGCGTCGCACGGTGAGACGCGATACTTTTTGTCCTAGCAAACGACAATTGTCGGCTCTTTTACCAGCTGCCGAGGGAATATTTTCTTTTCTTTCGATGAGAAGATTTCTTTTTGCAGTGATGTGATCTTTTTTCGAAATGTGAAATCTGAAGTTCGAATTCGTAATACCTTCGAAGTTAGTGCGCTGCCGAAAATGAAAGATTTATGTAATATTTATTATAATCAATATCACAATTTCAATTTGAATCGATTGCAAAAAAATTGATATTCTTCACCCAAAAGAAAAAAAGTTCTTCCCTAAATGCTAGGAGATCTAGATTATTCTGGATCATGTAATACAGAGAAACATGACTTACGATCAGATCACCAGTTGGTTTGGTTTTGTAAAAGAAATGTTGGTAGCTCGTCTGAAACACAAGGAAAAGGGAATTATTGAATGATGCAAACAAGAGAAAATGTGTTGAAAATTTTGGTTATAAAGCTTGATACTATATTTTTTTATGAAAGTTCATAATGAACGATTGAGCTGGATTTAATCGTAATTTCAACAGCTCTCATTTAACATTTCATAAACGAAGAACAAAATCTAGCGAATCTTCTCCGAAATGAACATAACGGATGGAAATCAAATTTAATGTCTATCTTTCGCGATTCATTTAGAGCAAAGCACACAATTGTAAAACTTCTCATTTTTCTCAACTTTGTAATATTACAAGGAATGAAAAAAATTTTTTAAACGCATATCATTTATACCGACCGAAAGTGATTTACTGAACTGCTTTTGGAATGCGAAGAAATCATCGTAGAACGTTCAATAAAAAAGTAATGAAATGATATCAGACTTCTCCCTTATAAGACTATAAAAACTTGAGAACTTCTGAAGATCCTTTTCTTTTATTTTCGATTCATTGATATTCCATAGGTAGGATAATGTTTATACAACTCCCAATTTCTAGCAGGCAAGTCGGAAATTTTTGCATAAACACCCATTGTATTCCGAAACTGTTTAACCATACATATTAGCACAGATAAGTCGGTACGTAGTTTTTCAAATCTATTTCTCGAGAAGAATTGTTTTCCGCGAAAATTGTCTGCGAAGGCTTCGCAAGAGCGAAAGTTCGGAACGGGCGGAAGTTTGTCGAAAATTGGTGTTTGCGAGCGTGTAGCGGACCGTCGTTCGTGAACGTATTACAAGATCAGGATAGCAAGTTGCGCTATTTAACATTTCCCAGGAGGTCTAACGGGAAAAACTGCGGAGGGGAATCGTATAAATAACGGCGAATGGACCGATATTTCTGGAAGTTTGATAGAATAAAGAGTTTTTCTTCGGACAAAAACCGAGCGTAACTTCATATATTTTATGCTCGTTGAGAGAAAAATGGGCGTACTTTGTTACGGCGACGGGGAGGTACCTTTTATAGCGCAAGATTGGGTTTCCCGGATGAGGTTTCATTGTTGCAGCGGATTTTCCTGGCCGCCTGGCGTGAATCGGGACCGATACTTTAAATTTCAATTTGGCTGGACCGAACAGTATAGTTTCTCGCGAGATAATGTTTCATTTTTCTTTTTCTTTTTTTTTTCATCTTAATCTCGCTTACGCCGGGTCGGAAGAACGTCGGGATTAATATTTATGTAACGCTTTCGCGATAAAGCGCACGCGTGTCAACGTTTGCCTGCGACGTTAATTTGCAGTCAAAACTCGAAAATCGTAAACCACCGATGCAGTCTATAATTTCGCGACACGATTCCCCCGCCGTGTTCGAATTCTTTGTTTAATGGCAATACTGGCGCCTGATTAACCAACCAAATGAGCTCGCTATCCGAGGGTACATCATTTTCCCGAGCGATAAACGTCGATTTTCGCCGTTAACATGTATTGTTAATGGCGAAAAAGACGTCAGTGACTTGCATTCGTTAACATTTCGCACGAGGCGCTTATCTAAATGATTTAAGAACGTTTCGACGCGAAGGTTGCCGTTACACGGTGCTCTCCGGAGAATCAAATGCCATTCTGATGGCGACCTTTTGATTCTTCGATAATATAGTCTCATCTCGGACGACATTTAAGCGTTTAAATATCCCTCGCGTCTTGCGATTTTGCATAACGCCATTTTGAAAGTCCAAGTGCTTAATTTGTTCGCGGATCTACTATGATATTATAATGCTTGGCGTTTGAGTAGCGTGGGGATTTTTATTTGAAAAAATTACCGCATATTATCAAAATATGAGTGATTATATCCGCAAAGTTACAGAATGGTGTATGTAACAGTTTTTTTTTTTTAATTCCAGAATACATCTCTTTTTCTGTTGTTTGATCAAAGTGAGTTGTTTTGCGGAGTGCATTTATTCTAGGTGACCGAAAAAGTTTGTGCAGTTCTCTTAAAAAAAAGAAAACGAGCAACTGTTTCCACTACATTTCCATAAAAAATATTTGCTGGGTAAACGATTGTTCGGATTGATAAGACAACGCGTATAATAATGGCGAAACGTTGAACGTTCTCGGTCACCCAACACGCGCGAAATCGCGTTTCGAGGGAGACGCGGAGTTTTCTGGGCCACGGGAGTGTTTGCTTTTCTCGTTCGAGCGGGTTTAAAAGTTGCCGTGCGAGATCCGAGCATGATCTAAGCAACGGGAAGACAGAGTGTTGGGGGGAAGCGTAATTCAGGGGAGCTCTCGGGAGCTCGTCGTTATTATGCATACAGGTCTCGTGTCAGGATTTTAAGGACCGTGGCGGGCTCGTGATCCCGCTATGCATTCGACTCCCCTCGGAATTTGCCGCAACCACCCTTACGTGTCGGCCGACGTACACGCAGAGCCCACCCCCCTTTTCACCTGGGGGCCAACTATGCTCCTGGTCGTATTTCATACTTCGTTCCACCGCGCGTCCGCTAACTGCGCCGAATTCTTTCTGAATAATCATCTGCCGGCACACCGGGTAAATCGTCTTACCCATCTGAAAACCGTTTCCTAATAGACGAATTAATCGTAGAAATGCGAACAGCAAGGCATACGTTAAACCAAATCATTCTCCATACTACGGTAATAAATCGATAAATGACCAAATCACAAAGGATTCTTTGACTTTTGCTGAACGTGGAAAAGAACAGCGAAGCATGGCTCCTCACGAAGAATGCCCCTCAGTGGAATGGATAGTCGAAAGGACAATTATCGTTCAAACATTTGGGACATTTACCGATTTATTACTGTATTTGACATCGACTCTCGCATTAGGCCAGTTCTGGCCTGTCAGCAGGTGGAAAGTATTGTAATGTTGCTAAGGACTAGACAGCGGATGTTTATGCATTTATGGCAAAAGTTAATAGGTATAATTTAAAACAGTAAAAATATTGGAAAAATTTAAAGTTACTGTTATATTATTTTCGACCTATTAAATATATTAAGAAAGGAAATAAATTTCTGTCACCCCAATTTGTTGTAATTGACATGAAAAAATTTTATTTTGCATAAAGATCCGCTGTCTACTAATGACCGTTGATGTTGAAGCAACATTAAACAATTTATGAAAAAAAACAGATTCCCGTTTGCTTAGATCAAGGCCTAATGTAAAAATACGTGAACTTTGTCGTGTCTAGGGTTCCGGAGGAGGAGGGGAAAAGTTCTTCGTGACTCTGTAGAACCGAGGCCCTCGAGCGGCTGTACGTAGCTAGCATACCGAAACGTTTGCACGGGAATTAGCGAGGTGCACGCGAACAGGCGAGACGAGACTGTTCGAGGACACGCGGGTGTCGGTACGGTCTTCCTACGAGAGTGCACTTGGTTCGTTTCTCGAGTGCGTTGTGCCCGCGCGTAACCCTTAATTGGAGACGCATGCCGATGCAAAAATATACTGGCTGGCGAGTGCTGTTCTGCCGTCGGAGATCCGTCGACGATGACACGCCGACGATGACACGCCGACGATGACGACCTTCCCTTTTTCAGCGATGTCTGTCTTGCTATGATTTCGTTAGAAAAAAATAATAAAGTGATACTCGAAACAGACATCGTTAGGCCGGGACAGAGTGTGCTCAAAAACGCCGCGACGTTGCGCGGGGGAATCGTCGAGGAACATCGTCAACGCACGCGATAATTATGAATAATACAGGCAGGAATTTTCTGTTTTGTTTGAATAATTGAGCTTCGCTATGGCGTCGAACAATGATCGGTCTTCTTACTATGAAATAAGTGCAATCGCACGTATAAACGTCGGTTCCCTTTCCGTCCGTTAAAATAAAAAGGCGCGACTGCCTTTCGCAACTGCGCCAGTGCACTTGTATAAAAAATTGCTCGCCGATAGAGCTTGCAGAACAATGCAAAATTCTCATCTGGAATTTTTCTGCTATTTGCATTGGAAGTTATAGCCCGGTCTATTTACTGTGCTCGCTCTGCACACGATTCTATGTTTTTAATGTAGAATCCTCCAGCGATCACGATTTTGATCGAATGTCTAAGCCTGTCCCGCGAAACGGTACCATTTCACGAGCGTAACAGGCTATTTATCGAACGCGTTAACGTCGTTTAAATAATTCTGTGATTGTCTCGTGTCGGCTCGGAAGTTATCCGGACATGTTAATGCCGAGTAAAATGGAAATGCGATTGGAAAGAAACGCGACACGATTCGGCCTATCGGTGAAACGTCAGGCTTATTACAGGTCCCCGTCGCGACGCGTAATTAACCGCGGTGAACGAGGTCGCCAGCGTTTCGCGTCGAACGTTTCTCCCTTTCGGCGAAGTGCTAAAATTTTTTGGACGTTTTCGCCCGACCTATTCCGAATTCGCGAACGAAAATGGCCGGGGCCATTTAGGTTGGCCCTCGCTTAAAATTCGCGCGGCGCACGCAGCGGACCAGAAAGAGCCGCACGAAATTCGTATGTCAATGAATCGCTGTGAGAAGTATTCACTAATTTTTCTCATTTTCTGCTGGGCAGTTCCGCTAAAAATGATCGAGAACAGTCGATCGTTGAAAATGTAAACGCGCTTGTTATCTCCAATTGGAAAATATTTAGTTATTAAAATAAATAAACAGTATTTATAGTATAATAGAAAATAAATAGTTATTAAACAATTGGAAAATAATCTGTATGCTCTTTTTTTGATTGAAAGTAAAATTTAGACAGTATTAATCGGTGTCGAATGTCACGGATTAATTGATACACCTAATATTGATGCCGAGGTTAATTGAATTGTAGCGTAATCTGTGAACTTCATTATCGAGTAACTAACAACTGTTATTAATAAACGCAGACGGTCGCCGCGCGCATAAAACAGGCGAAATTTCCGCGAAGCAGAAAATTGATTCGTCGCGTTAAACGAGCGTGAAACACGGGCTCTCTAATTACGATCAGATGAGATAGCGCGATATATTGTTCCGTGAGGCAATCCACCGTTCGTTCGGCTGAGCGGTGTCCGAATTCGGTATGAGCATATACGGATTACGGAGGTGTAGACCTAATTCGAGGTTGTAGGTGTGCGCGGCGCGGGTGGGCAACCCTCGGCCACGTAACACCCTTGGCACGAAATAAATGGACACGCTTCGAGTCCCTTCGGTGCCGAGTTTTTTGCCGGGACGAAAGTTTTTTCATTAGCCGCGAGTAGTCTGAGATACACGGATAAGGCTAAATACGTGTGCATACGTGCATCCGGCGGCAAACGGATGCGACCGGCTTGTTCTGTCGAAGCGCAGCTACTTTATTACACCGTGCTCTCATCCCGTCGGCCTACACGGTGTCCCTGTGTCCGTGCCACCGGCGAAAACAGGACAATCCCGACGGAAAGCAAAAAAAAAAGAACCCTGCGGAAAACATACTAAACCTCGCGAAAAAAACTACATACTCGATACGTCTTCGAATTCTTCGGGCTTTCATCGACGCTGAATCGTGCACCGTGCATTATGCATCCACGCGACATAATTCCAAGGGACATAATTGTAATCATTCATGTTTCCAACGTGGAAATTATATTTATCGACAATATAAAGGAAAATACAAGTCCATAACTTTCACCTAAATATCTCTTGAGGTTATTGCGATGTAAGAAATATTTGTTACGTAATGTGCATAGCGCCAATGCACCGAGCCAGCTTGTTCACGAAAGCCCAAAAATCCAGATACAATAATCGCCAGAAGAGGGGTGGGAGAACGAGGGGAAAGAGTTACCCCCTCTCCGCTGCTGCCGGATCAGTCACGTGACATTGCGACGCCTGCACAGAAGGGGAAGGTGGAGCGGGGCCGCGATATAACGTTCCGCAATCCATCCTGGCGATAAATGGCGCGCGGCGTTCGAGTTTTTCGTGGCCTCTTCGTCCAACAGCCCTGATAATTCCCGAAGGACTTTCTCTCTCGGTCCACTCGAAGGCGGAATTGGAGCGGCTGAATTTCGCGATCGGCTGACCGACGAACAATGAACAGAACGGTCGCGGACACTCGGAAGAAACACGCGGATCCCCGCGAGAGCGTAGAAGACACGACGACATTTATTCGCGTCGGTTAGCGGACGCGATCGGTGATCTGACGTAAACTCCGTCCGTGTCCCGTGTCCCGTTAACCACGGTTCGTCGGACAGCCCGCAACGATCGCTCTTTGAACGCACACCGGCGCGCGATCCCACACAGAAACCGACACGGAACATTGACCATCTTCGTGCCCGGAGCCTTCGATATTTGTCAAGGCCGATCCTTCCGGATCGGACAACCATGCTGCAGCGAACTTTCCCGGTAACGCACCCGTTTCCCTTCTCTCTCTCTCTCTATCTCTCTATCTCTCTCTCCATTTGCCTCTTTCTCTCTCGATTGACCCGCTTTCACTATTTTTCCCCCTTTTTTTTTGTAGCTATTTTTACAAGAGCAGCGAGATACCGCTGCTCGCATTAATATTCGGCCGCGGTGCTGTTTCTACGTTTTTTTCCTTCGTGTAAGACTCGCGTGCTACGAAAGTATATTAAAATGTTTTATTAAACGCTACGCAAGTACCATTACGAAATGCGCCGGTGGTTATGAACAGTCTCTCAGGATATTGTACCGCGCGCTTACTATGAATTTAAATAGCAATCTTCTTAATATTAATCTGGCTATCTTCGTATGAACTACGAGATCCTGACGTCACATGTTTATCCTGGTTGCTTTTCATAAAAAAATATATTTTTCCTATGCTATTATTTCAATTACATTGCGTTTATTCTGTCACTAATGATATAGAATTAATGATATCGAAAAGATAAGCATTTAAATTGACTATTGTGACGTATTCAACTGTCAGAAAAATACAAATAAATGTTACAATAAATAATACCGTTATCGGAGAAATTACTAGAAAAACACACACACTTGTAAAACGAGAATACTCGTTTCCCGTCGGTGATGCGTCAACTTGAAAATAACAAGTTCCACATAATTTCTCAATGATTTTGAAATCATAGAGATTTCTCCATGAGAAACAGGTGTCGAAATAAAATTCGCGAAAATGACAGTTTTGACGGGAATCAGCGTTGAAACGGTGCACGGTACAACGAGAAGCAATGAGTTACCGGTCGGTTTATTAAATTAAAAGCAACGAAAACTTCACGACCGGTTGAACAGGATTCTGGAGGGTTAATATCGAAGCGGAGCACCGCGCGCCGGTCCACGTCGAATTACAAAATCGACGGGGACCCGGGCCTTGTATCTTGTATCGCGCGGCCGCAGACTGCGCGAAGGCCAGTCATAAACAGTGCCGCGAGTTAGACAGAGAATTCGGGATTTGCGGTCAGCCGCAGCGAGTTCTCTCGTTGCGAGTGCTCCGGACCGAAAACGAACATGGAAAACGTCGATCCGCGGTCGCTAATTCTTCGTGGACTCATCCGCGGATTAGAGTTCGTTCGCGGAAGCAGACGGTAGTTTAGTTTCGTCTCGTTCCGATCGGAATCAATCCGATTCCATGACAAAAAGCCCTCGGAGATACGCACGATCCCGTATAATCCCGTGGACAAAGTGTGCGGATAATTGCGTGCGCAAAAAACAAAAGAATTAACATCTGAGCAGAGTCGTGTGGCAACCGTAATAAACAACTGGAATCGATTTTACGTGTCCTGATTCGTTGTCTTGATATTTTCTATTGCAATCTCTATCACGCGCGTTTCTCTTTCGGCTCACCAGTCGATTCACGTGGCTCGAGGTCCACGCTTTCTCCACGTTTTTGCTCGATGCTTAAAAATATGGCGGACTCTTGTTTCCAGTGCGTCGCGGAGCAAGATCAAAAGTTTTCGATCGAGTGTGCAGAGAGAGAGAGGAAGGAAGAAGTGCAGCGTGCATTTTATACCGACGCGAGAAATGATCTCGAGACAGGGGGCGGGCGAAAAATCCCGGAACCCCTTTTTGCATCTTGGTTTGGAACCTGGGAGTTGCCGCGACGAGCACAGCTGATTTACAGTTAAATGGATTTCGAGCCGTTCGCCGACGCTCGGTTCGAAACAGCATCCAGCAGTCGCGAAGAGCCCAGCTTTTCCTTCCACTCTAGGACGGACAACAGACGGCCGCGCGCCTTCAGAGTCGCGCCGACTGAAAGCTACTCGGCTTCCTGGTGTACCACCGCCGCACCGAGAAGGCGTACATCCTCGTCTACAAATCGCGGGGCGGGCGTACCAACCTCGCATACACGAGATATTGAAAGATCCTCGTGTCCCCTAACGTCACATTTTAAAGAAATATATCTTACAACACAAACATAAAAGGATCACCGAGGAACGTATGAGAGTAAAACCGTGATAGAAAATCGAAGACTTTTATAGCCGGGAGACTTTTTTCCTGTAAATTGTTTAAACTGTGCGGTCATTCGAATTTGTAAAATCACAAAGGAAGATCGACGAAAAGTAAGCGAAAGGAATTCAAACCCGGTGGTGATCCTTCCAGCTCGTGGAAGTATGATACTTTTGAAAAATTGTATTTCGTAGACAAGCGAGTGTTTAATAGCATCACCGCGAGCGAGAAGCTGTAACTAGCAAAGCAAACGTCCCGTGACTTCTGAACGGGGGTGTACTTTTCGACGAGAAGCTTTTCCCGGCGGCAGCGTATTCCAGGACGAGGAGGACGACGAAGACGACCAAGAAGAACAAGAGAAACGGAAAGAGTAGGTAGCGGAGGGAAGAACCATCTCGTTTCTCCTGCTTTGGTCCCTCAAAAGAGCAAGTTAGACGAAATACTTTAATAGAACCACGCGACGGCGAGCCTCGAGCCGAGAGAAACGACGAAAAGGGAAGCCGTCCGGGTGCTTTATGCCGATTATTACGAGGAAGCTATTAGACTGGCAACGCCCGAGGGAGTGCACCACTTTCGAGGCCCACGCCGGCCATTGTCTGCGTGTCAGCGACGCGGAGCGGAAAATCAAATTTGTTAGGGCGAATTCGGCGCGTCTGTTGTTAACACCCCGCCCCGCCGCTGCACGTCCTAGTCCCGTTTTAAACTTGTCGCCGCGCTGGCCGTTTAACTTCGTTCCCACTTCGGACGAAACTGCCCCGAACGCGGCCGAAATATCGCTGCCCTCGTTTGCGAACGATCTCCGGTCGCGATCCTTCCGAACGATCCGCGAACGATCCTCGGATTCTCGAACTTGCTCGTTTGACTACGTCAATCCCAGAAAGAAACCAAGAAAAGTTGAAAACGAACGTCGAGAACATGTTGAACATTTTAGTTGTCTATTTTGATTCGTTACTCAATTGGTATGAATATATTTTTTATTCAAGGTCACCTGTAGGTCGTAGATGACGTATTAAAATAGTTTTAAAGTACCTTCATCGAGAATAAATTGATCGTCCGAATGACATATGCATACATGTTTGACGCATAACAGCAATGATTTATGTAATTAAGAAAAATCGATCGTTTCGACCGGTTACTCGAGCTTCCTTCCTTAATGATCGCCGCAACCGCGACCAATTAATCAATGTCTTCGGCCGTTGGTGCACCTGTGTGCCCCCTACGCGATTCTACGCGGTTCCCCTGTGGTTGTGTGGCGGTTGTGCTCGCGCCCGGATATTCGAGGCGATTTTAACCATGAAAGTTAGCCAGCGGAGCATGCATTGTCCGAGGCTTTAGCCGAGAGGAAGCCGAGCGAGCGGCCGGTCGAACGTAAACGGTCGATGTTAAAGTTTCCATCGATAGATTGGTATTTATAGCTGACCTGTATTTCATTTAACCGAAACTATCGCCGCTTTGTCGGCAGAGCGACGGCTTAATGAAGCCTCGTTTGGGAACCTTTGTTTCTGCCCGGCGACAACGGCGTGTAAGCGATGTATCGAGAGTATCGAGACTATCGGGAGAGACACGAACGATCACGGCGAACGATCACCAAGATTATCTCGTGATTGCTTTCTGCTCCCGATCGACCACTTGACGCTACGCGCGACGGCCCAAGAACCTCGTCTTCGGCTAACAGATTCGCTCCGTCCACGAAATGAGAAAAAACCCGCCGACACGGGAATTACTATAGTTTAGATTTCACGAATTTATTATTATTTTACATGACAAATTTTAGTATTTAATTTTGTTGGCGTACAACTATTAGAGAATATATATAAATAAATTATCAATTTTCTCCTTTTTTAGGAAATCACGAACTGCAGAAAAGTTCTAATCACTGAAATCGTAAGATAAGTTGTAAGGCAAGGGATTCAAATTTCATATTTTTTAAATGTTCGCTACTAGATGTGCCAAGTTTCTCAAAAAATTCTGAAAAATATGAATTATTTCGAGTATCCAATTAGGTGTAGGCGCCTTAACTTATTTAAAAATTGAAGATAGAAAATCATGTAATTTTCTCTGATGAGCGCAGACGGTGTATTAAAATCCACAGAATTGATCGTCACCATTATTATTATCATCAAAGGAAAATCTTTCTACCATTATTTACGTCAAAAGAAATTACTGTTGCCTTCTAAATGCTCCAGTTGGACAGGTTCCGAAGACAATGACAAAATTGTTCGGAGGTTTCGCGAGCGCCGACTGCGGACGAGCCGCGCGGGACCAGCAATTCTATTCTTATTACCGTTACGTGCCTCGAACGAGCCAGTCCTTTGACGTTGTTGATGGTAATTGCGACCGTAATTGCAGCCGCCCGGAGAATCTAGAAATTGCGATCAATGCCAGTGACCTTCTAAAATTATCTCCCGACTACACCCGTGTACATCAAATTATCGGGACGGCGCGGCGAATGAGACCGGTTTGAGAAAATTGTCGCGATACAGCGAGGATCATGCTGAAGCATAGTCGGAGCCAGTTTAGCACGAGTTTGTGGAGGCGAAAAGTCGAGTCTATTCATCGATCGCTGCAAAAGTTTGTTCGAAGGGCGCGCAGCGAAGCTGGTGCAGTCCAAAGCTGGTGAAAAAAAGTTCTATCTTTTTAGACCTCGCCGACTGCACCGACGTTAAAAAGGACAGCGTGCGTAAACACGGACCGCGCGGACAGGTTCGGACAGGTTCGCGCTGGCCGAGTGGGGGTAGCCGATTTACGTCATTGACCCTGGGAGCAATGGTTGCCAGAATTAAACCACTAAATACAGTGGAAACTATATAATTTTGATTATCTTTTTAAAAATTCCACGCAGTGGAGGGGGTATTCGTTTTTCTTAGATCGTGTAGTTCCCGTTTTCTCAGATCAAGGCTTTACTGCATTTAGATTTGTCCAGCGGCGTTAAAAATGAACGAATTCGAGAAAGGAAAATAGTGGATTATAGCCGAGACATTGAGCTCGCTGTCTGTATAAGAAATGTTCCTTTTTTTTCACCCCCATTTTATCAGGATACTCTGGTAAAGTTCGTAGCTGCGTAACATCAGCTTCCCGCGCTAGCGCCTCCATTATTTATGGAGCAACCGGCCCCGCCGGAACTTCGAAACTCGAAAGAGCCGAACGAGGAGCCGCGATCGCGAGGAAAAATTCCAATCTTTAGAATTTGTTAAGTATTCCGCTGCTCGGGCATAATTTACGATGCAGATCCGGGGGAGAATCGCGAATTAAACGCGACCTATCGACGCTCGTTGCTCGACTGCATTTTATCCGGCTGAACATCGGAGAGAGAGAGAGAGAGAGAAATTCTAAAGCGAATTATTAAAATATATTGTAATAAAAATAATCGATTTCTTTTGCGCAGGGTCTCGAGGTTTTCGATGTTGTTTGCCAACGTCGAAACGAGATTACGTTTCCGACTCGAATTGTAGAATGTTCGCCGCATTATGGCAAACAACGAGAGAGCGAAGCATAACACAGCAAACGTGTTTGAGAAATTTTTAGAACTCGGTTATCAGTAAATTACGCGCCCTGTCGATCAACTATGATAAATACCCGGGGGATCGAAAGAATAAAATTTTGTGTTTTATTTTTTAAATTTTCAACTCTGACGTTTTTCGCCACTATACAGCGCGGAAGGGAACGTTGAACATCCTGTGTAACGTTGAGCAAAGCGTAACG
Organism: Lasioglossum leucozonium; assembly: GCA_028454225.1. Lineage (NCBI taxonomy): Eukaryota > Metazoa > Arthropoda > Insecta > Hymenoptera > Halictidae > Lasioglossum > Lasioglossum leucozonium. The sequence continues at coordinate 10,703,961 of CM052208.1, forward strand.
GGAACATCGGAGGGCAACTTTGAACTTGCCTGCAGCCCGCGGAAAACACGGGAAAAAATGTAATGGGGAAAACAGCACCGAAGGAAGGAGCTCGGCTGCAGCATTTTCTGGGCCGAGTTCTTCGAGAAAGTAAACTTGTAATCGAAAAACTAGCTGCCCCGATAAGCGAGCCGTGAAATGGGGGATTTCGAACGCGGCGAGGCAACGGAAACCGGAAACCGGAAACACCTGTACGTATCGTCTTCGCGTTTCCCGATGCGGCGGGTAAGACGAATCGGAATCTTCTGGTGTCTTTCTTGCGGTCGTGATCGAGTCTCGTTTTCGATTTCTCGTCGAGCTTGCTAAAGCTTCCGGCGTGTCGAGCTGGAATGAAATGATCAACTTCGATGTCTTGGCATTAAGGTGCTGAATTACGTCGACTCGATCTAAATGAATTTATAATTATTTCACTGACATTGAAAAACATCGAACCCCGAACAATTAAAAATTTTACGCTTGACTTCGTTAAGTAACGTTGTAAACATTTCAGGTGAATTATGTAACATTTGTAAAGGTTACAGAAAATTTCGTCCGGGGTCATACGAGACCCCAAAGAACCCAGATCGTAGGATCGAAGTGCTCATAGTGAAAAGGATAATTTCTACCAAAAAACGGCCTTTGAACTTTAACAAAATCCATGTTGTTAATGTAAAGCCCGTGGCGGATTGTAGGAGCTACGTAGCTCAATTAAATCGGTCGAGAACGGATAATCGACTCGCAACAATATCGATCTCTTCGAATGCTTATGCAGGGGGTAGCTCGCGCGGCGCATAGCAATATTGTGCAGCTATCTTTGGAGAGATTAGGGTCGCGGACTCGAAGGAAGACGCGTGTGCAGGGGCGGCGAGGCGCGGCGTGGCTGGACGCAACTATGCGAGCAAACTTCCGGGTTACAGTGTCCAGCTAACTATGCGTCGAACTGCTCGATGTTTGCCCCCGATATACCGGCAGCAACAGCAATTACAAACTGCAAATCGTGGCCGACGAAATCTGATTAGGGGACAAGTTTGCTCGGATCTAACGACTCGAATTCTCTGCCACCGGACGGAATGGTACCTCGCATACTTCCATTAACACTTGAACGTTCAGAATTTTTGTCGCTTTAACCAAAAGTGAAAATTCCGCAGACTCTTCTAAATGTAGTATGTTTGAAAAATATTTGTAGAGAGCGTGACACTGTTCAGCGCTAAACCTACCGTGCTCTACAAGTGACCGATAGTATTTGCCATATAAAAATAACAAGATTAAATTCATTTGAACTTCTTGCCGTTCGTATTATAATATCTGCTCTGAACATTATTTGCTCGTTTACCACGAGAGCATCCTTATAATCTCAGTAATCGCGAAATAAACAATCTGGAACTGGTCTTTCGACTTTTACAGGTTTATCATATTTGGCTTTCACAGGTTCAACAATTTTTACTGCTTGAACCGCTGTGTTCCGTAAGATTATTAACATTGAAGCGTCTTTCGCTTCTGTTCGAGCAAGCATGTTTAAAAATAACAGAGGATTCGTGTGGCTCTAGCATGACTGTCGCGCGGCTTCCTAGATTAAAAGGCTGGGTCGCGGCATGATCGATACCACGCGTTCTAGAGACGTTTTGCCATTCCGTTAGGGGAAGGAACGCCGAGTTTACGTGCCCGCTTGTAAATTTGGCAAGTTTTCATTGCCGCGGCTGTCATCTCCCGAGCACCAGCAGGAATGCGGGATTAAAGTTCGATTAATCGCGGAGCTTACAGCGCGAACCTATAAAACAAGAGGGGAAATGACCCTCACGGTCGGATAATTGAAAATCAAGGAATTTATGAAGCCAGCGAGATACGCCGCGCCGTAAAACCTGGATTACGGTGTAGTTCAAAAACAAGCCACCGGGACGATTTTCCTCGGGGAGGGGAGACGCAACTGCTTGACCCGGATTTTTCGCGCCGGGGGAGAGTCGTCTTTTAAATAAACCACTTTCCCCATTTACGCGGACGTAAAAAAGATTTGTCGTGCCCGATTTTGTCGGTCACAATGAGGATCCGACGCGTGCCCACGGATTATTGCTACGTCACCGATGGACCGTGCCCCGAGGAACGCCACGCCGTCACTGGCGCTGTCCGATCTACCGTTTAGTATTTTTTAAAAATATTTTTACTCGAAACATTCTGTATTTTTGTTGCATAAAACTTCGTTACGAGAAACGATATTACTGATATTCGGTCGATCAATAAGTTTCCTTTAACGAAACGATCTGAGCGGATATCGATTCGATCGTACCGCTCAAAATAATTTATTGGTCAATACAACAAATCATCGTACAACAAAAATTTTCCGCAAACCAGTGAATCATGTCAGAATGTATCGCAAACAGTCTTTTACCGTAACACCGTCCAGTTTCCCGGTAATAAATTCCCGAAGACGACCTATTTTTATATAGTTCGATCAGAGGATGCTTTTTAATACGATTCTCCATTATTCTTTCCTGGAGAAATATTCATAAAGCATCGTAAGCTGTGCGTTGATCGGTGAAAAGGCAGATGGGAAAAGCGAAATTTCCGTGCTCCCGCGAATAAAAGTGTTCATTTCCCATTGAGCGTATCGCGAGGATCCGAAAGTAACGGGAAACCGAAAAACGATGCGCGAAATGATATCCGCGCGCGACCTCTTTGTCGGGATTCGTGTCAATCGAGCACGTCGTCAATCCGCGAACACATTTGGATCGGGTCTGAATTAAACTAAATCTCTCTCGCTCTGTGTCCGTTCTTGCTTAGCGACCCGCACTCGGAAAACGTTCATTTCTCTAATTAACTCGCGTTGCAAATATTCCAATACGAGCGCGGCTGCGCGATGCGGCGCGGCGTGACGTTGATAAATCAATTCGGAAAGAGCCGGAAGGTTTCGCAAGAAATTTATGGTGCCTAGATAAATCGGGGATAGCTTATTCAATCCGATGGAAGACACGTAAATAAACGGAAGCGGGATTTGCCAGTCATGCGCTGCGAGATTTAAAGTAGTGTGTACGCCGAGCGTCAATGTTTGCGCGATAAATTACCTAGATTAGGCAGCTCTTTCTCTCTCTCGTTTCCGGGGGCATTATTAGTCATGCATTCTTAACGCTTCAGGGGCGCGTGTCGCAACAGGATCAATATTTGAAGAAATCTTGTGCGGACTTCGTTTTTTTTCTTTCTTCTTTATTTCCCCCGAATCCCCTCGAAAATTCCTTTCGTCGAGCGGAACGCTTTGATCCCTCTATCAACGGTCCTCGGGTCTTTGAACTCTAATGCACAAGTATTTATCCGAACAACTCAATTAACCAACTTTGTGCGCGGCCCCGCGCCTTCCTCCGACGCGACGCCGACGTTCCGTCGCACGCTGCCTGCCAGAAATACGGTTGTCTGAAATAGTAATGAATCGCATTGATTGGACGCGGAACAGCGTTACTGCAGTGATCCGAAGGTACGCGAGCGCGTTGCATTGAATTTCTTGCAGATTTAGGTTCACCGCTGCTCGAATTCCATAATTCAGCTGTTCGCCGAGCAAAATGATTAATCGCCTTTTTACATTCTACTGCCAATGTGCTTGATCGATGCTTCACCTTTTACATTTCGAACTTCCGTTAACGACAGGGCTCGATAGTCGCTCAGAGTCTCCACTAGAAATTCCTGTACCGTTCGAAATGTTGTTTATCGATTACGAGCTATCGTATCAATTTCATATTCCATAAAATTAAAAAAAATCATAAACAATGGAATTATTCTAGGCCGAAAGAAATCTTTTAATTTTTTAGTCAAAATAACTTCGACTGCGAAGGTTTAACGTATGCTTTTTGCAATTGTAAGGCTAAAACAATTTGACAGTGGCTATTTTCTAAAGAACTTATTACCAATCGGGTTGTTAAAATCATTAAACCTGAAAATAAATTTTCATGTCCTGCAATCGAGCAAAATTTTACTAAAAAAGATAGACTGCATTGAAAAAGTAAATTTGTTATTATGCGTATAAGAGTCGCAATCTATCAATGTCGGCGAATCGAAAGGCGCCGGCTTTGAAAAGGCAACTGGTACAATAAAATGGAGTTTGAAAAATGCGAAGAATGCAATGGAAGTTGGCCCTGTCTCTCGCTAATAGCAGCGAACCCGAAGTCGGCGACGAATTTTGTTTGAAGTGGGCTCATGCATGCCGATGAATGCGGCAAACTAAACGGATCGGACTTAAACGGGGTAACTTTCTTTCAATAAGCTCTTCTTAGCGACCATTAAGAGGCTCCCGAAGCATGCAAAAGCACTACGAACTTTCTCTCCGAACAGTTTTATCCAGATATTCCCCTCGAAACGAAGTTACGGCCGAGCGGGTTCGGCTATCTATCGATTCAAACCGTGGACCTAACCGCGGCGAGGAAATTGCTCTTCCTGCCCAATCAAAACGGCAACGGCCATTTTTCCGAAGACTGTTCCAATCTACGATCCACGCTCTACGCACAATCCACTGGTCCGTTGCGAGTCTACCTCGCCAATACCATCGGGAAAACAGTTGGCACGATACAAGTTATGGGAAAAATTAGTAAGCGAAACTCACGATAGTAGAAAGGTCGAAAGAGATTCGAAACGTCTAATTACTTTGAACTTCAAAATTCTTACTTGTTTTATACCAAAATAAATTTCCTTGGAACAGTAAAGCCTTGATCTAAGAAAATCTCTCGGGACCGCGGTGTTTCTTAGACCGCGTAGTTCTGCTATCTTTTCGTGACGTAGAAAAGGACACCTGGGCGACTGGTGCTCCGGGAGCTGATTTTTTGTATCGACTATCCTTGGTGAGATTTGGCTAACGATCGATTCAGACATCTTTCAAAGACCTTTCTAGCAAGCATTGTTCGAGGAACAGTGCAATGTCACGGTTTAAACGCTTGAGTTGATATTCTTGGCTGTTCTACCTTGTCCTCCTTCCACGAGCTCCGTATTCGAAGCAAATAGTATAATGCCGACACATTTCGAAGCGAAACAGATACCCAGATCCATGAGCAAGAGCTCGTACGCCTATTTCGTTACGTGCATAGGAGCGACTAACAGCGAGCGCATTCGTTGGCCTCGATCCACTTATCATTTTTACGTAACCTTTATCGCCCGAGAAATTACGAATTCCTACACACAGTCGTAATCGTATTAGGTGTAAGGAATGAAGTTGTAACAGTAGTTTTACACATAAATTTGAATGGCATGAATCGAAAACGTCCGGCTGTTTACACGCCTAACAACTAGATCGCGGATTTTATGCATTTATGACAAATGCGGACAGGTAAAACCGACGACAGCTGAATACTTAACAGAATATTGGAATATTGATGCGATGTTTTCAATTTATTCGATTCCGTCAACGGGTTGACTGCCGAACTACCGCGGCCAAAAATCCCACAAAATCGAAATAATTCGATCAACGAAACCAACAAATGAAAAGCTGAACGTTCGCGTAACTATTGACTACACTGCGGATTTTATGTGTTATTTCACACGAAACATGAGTAGGTGCAGTTTAAAATAGTAGAAATGTGTATGCACTGTCGTTCCCAGCTTATTACAATTATTTGGAAACCGAACGAATGTCTGCGTGGCTCCTATAGCTTCGAATTAATGCAATTTTTATTTTGTAAAAAAAAATTCATAGTTAACCCTTCGGGCCAAATCAAATATCTCGTCAAATACTTAAATGTTTGGTAATTGATTAGACACCAACATATTTAATAATGTAAACAATATTCTCACTCGAGTGCTAAGGGTTAATACCGTCAGAAGAATTTTCGAATACCGTCGTACAAAGACGATCAATCTCTGTTTCACTCGAGTTCGTGAACTACTCGATTAGGATTTTCTCGAGACAATCGGTTCGGATAAATATCGATGGGAGCACTGTTCGAGTACAAATATGGGGAAGTCTGTTGGAGGAGAGAAGACAGCTGCGGGGATAGCGTGTGTCGAACGATGTATCTTTTACGGTACGGTGGGCGGGGCGTAAGACGTCCGAACACGCTTAATAAGACTGGCGAAGTCAAAGTCAAAGCCGCAGCGGAGAAGATGAGGGTGGCGGCGAGGGAGGTTGAGGGGACGAGACATAGGTGTGGAGGAAAGGAGAAGAGCTAACACTAATGATTGGTGCGCGAGCGAGCTCCCACCGCTCGTCGAAAGGGGTGAGAAGTTTGAATAGGTTGCCGAGGGCGTAACAACGTCCTAGCCGTGTATGCCGCTCCTCTCTCCTCTCTACTCTCTCGTCTCGTCTCCCAGGTCGCTATACATATGTATACGACGACTAAGTACAATATAACTCTCTCCTCCTTCTCTCTCTCTCTCTCTCTCTCTCTTGCATTCTGTTGGTCTCTCTTGGTCCGTTGTCGCCACGGTTTGACGTACTTAACGGCTCCGTGAAGCGGCCGAGCAGCTCAGAACTAGCCGAGAGCGGCCTTTATCTATGCACCGCGGGTCGGATTAGCGAAACAAGATGCACTCCGGCCCGGGATGCGGTTTTCGTGGACAAAGAACGGTCATCTTTCAGTTATAATTGCTGCCTTGCCAGGCAGCAACGTTTATCCTCTCGTGAAACCGCATGAAAAATAGGTCATGTTTGGGAATTCACTGTAGCGAAACTGAATCGTGCGCTGAACAACCTTCCGGAATGCAGATACTCGGACACGATTCGACATTATAGTCGATACTTTGACGCGTCGTGTATATTGTTCATTACGCTTACAGATCGGAGTAAGATATTTGATAATTGAATATCATTATGTATTTGATTTTGCAGTAATTGCGAGCAGCAGTATGTGAGAAAAATCAGCAACCTATTAATTTTTTAAGATATTTGATAATTGAATATAAATATGTATTCGATTTAAACACGAATTTTTCGTTTTCGACTTTGCAGTAATTGCGAGCAGCAGTACGTGGAAAGCTCGGCGACCCATTAATTTTTTAAGATGTTTGATAATTGAATGCAAATATGTATTTGATTTAAATACGAATTTTTCGTTTCCGAGTTCGTAGTAATTGCGAGCAGCAGTATGTGGAAAAATCAGCAGCCCATTAATTTTTTAACGAAATTAATTTTCACATTGAAAATTGCAAACTTTCGTTGCAAATTAAAGGTCAATCGAAACACTTCGCTCGAGGGTTAACAAAGAACTTCATATTTTTATTATAATATATGTTTTCTATTAATTATTAAGCTGTTTTCTAATTTCATGCGAGTCACAATTCTGTACCTCTAAATTGATATATTACCTCGTTGTTATCTTCACGTTATAATTCGCGTACGACGGGAATATACTTCCGAACATATTAAACATAAATTCTTCCGTTTTGATGAGATGCGTATCTTTTGTGTATTTGACGTGCATTTACTCCACGCACGTTTGCTCTGCGCACGCTCGTCGCATATTACACCTCCATCAACTTACGCAATCTTCTTATCACGTTCGGTTAACTCGTTTTTACATCGTGCTGGCGAAAAGATCGCATTCCACGGAATGAAGGTTAACACAACGGAGAAATGTGTGAAACAGCGAGCTGCATCGTATCGCGGAAATTCTTGTGCACGATGTTACCGTGATACTCAAGTCCTAAGATTCTCAACAGAAAAGTTTATCGAACGGGGACTGGCAATTCTTATTTTTATTGTATATTCTATCATTCGCAATTTGTAAACGCCACTAAACACGATATAATTCGGTCATGAAAAAAAAAATAATAGAAGTACACGATCTAAGGAAACGACTCTGGCTTTTTCTTAGATCGAGGTTCTGACGCACCGTTTGTCACAGGAAAATCCTTCGATCGCGAGCGGAGCTTTCCGTTGAACGGCGGTGTCGAAGATCACTGGGGCAGGGTAATCGATGAAAAGGTGGTCGAACACGAAGAGAGCGAGCGTGGAAAAAAGGAAATTCATCGATTTCGCGTGGTAAACCGGCACTTAACCGAGGATGCTCGTTGCACGATGGTTCGTACGTAAAAACGATGCTGCGTTCCGTGTCGCGGAGGCCATTACGCGGAAAGTGTATTCGAAGGAAGCTAATAGATCAAGGGAAATGGGTTGAAGCCGGCGAAAAAGAATGGAGTGGTATCTAGCGTCGATGCCCGCCGGGGCTACGGGGCAGTACGGGGCTGCTCACGGTCGATAGATCACGCATCTAAGTGCACTAAATGTCTCTTTCTCCCGTTCGTTGGTTATTATGCGGCAAACTGCACCCAGTTTTTTCGTACAGGATACATTTATCAAGTCGGACGCCATAGCCAGCAGGCATACCATCTAGATACATACGTACACACACACACACACACACACACACACACACACACGTACGGCCACGTCCCCAGGAAACCCGGGACCGATTTTCACGCGAGGCTCACCTGCTGCACCCTTATCGCAACCGTCCGACTATCCAGATACATTGATTCGTCGCGTTTCCACCCGCTGAATATCATCCCCGTTGCGCTGGCCCGATACCCCTGCAATTAGTTCGCGCGCTAAACAAATAGCGATGCTTTTCACGGCCAATCGATCGCACCTACTCCTCCGTACTCGTTGACAACGCTCTTTTTTTTTTATTTTTTTATTCTCCCCGTGGCGTCGCCGGAAAGCGTTCGAATTTTTTGAATAATTGCCCATATTCGATGCTAGATAAATAACCTTTCGTTAAAAATGACGATCGGAACGCTCGAACCTCGCGACGACCCGCCGAACGACCTTTCAAATCATTTCAACCCATTGAGCACGAGATTGTTAGTTTGAAATTCTTTCCAACCTATGGTTTCAAGCCGAACGTTCAATTGATTTTGGAAAATTAATTATCCGTTGAAAGAAAAAGTAATTTCGCAATCCGTCATTCAGTTTCACTTTTATATGCGATGTTTCTCTATGAAGAAGATACGTTGTGTTCAATCAAACATTTTAACGACGAAGTCAACAACAATGTGCACTTTTTCAAAAAGCTGTCCCACTTCACAGTGGAGTGAGATAATCACGGCGTAGCGGAAATAGATTCCAAAGTTTAACAACAAGAAATATCCATGTGTTAGCATGTGTTTTATTAGTAAAAGAGTTGGAAGACATCGAACGATGCGAAGCACTCACCTCCGTTGTTGGATGAGACGTTGGAGATTTCGGCAAAAATTACCAGCATTACTTGTGAACACGAGAGCCCAGCCGCTTGTAAGAACAGTAGGCCGACGGGTTCTACGGCGGGCTTACTTATACGTTTCGGCTAGATAACGTTTAATCCTTCGATATTTCGCGGTTTAGATAGGAAACGGTATTGGAACATTGCGCAATGCAGGATGCGCTGGTAAGAGGAGAAAAAAATTGTCCTTATCGCACCACGCGTCTGACGGATCTCGCCGCGCGTGAAATGCAAGCTGCAATTGCGCAAAACTGCTTCTCCCGTGGACACGAGCTTATTTTTCTAGGAGTACGAAGGTGCGTTCACACCGTGACCGTTTTTTATGGCTACGTATACTTTCTGATCAATTCTGAGTGGAAACATGCTGACCTTTATTAGCCGTGGACCTAACGACTATAGTAATTTCGCTAATTGCACATTCTGCTTGCCCGCAACTAGAGTTAAGATCCACAAAATTGAATTATAAAATACTTCTTTGAAATTTCATAGTAGGAGGACCGAAAAGTAATGAAAATTTCTGCGATTCACAGTTAGTTTGTGCCGAAGGACTTTTTTAACAAGAGAATCGAACAACTGCCTTTACGCTGGCAAAAAGTGTTGGAAAATGATGTAAATTATTTTGTTGATTAGTATTTAAGATTTTTTTAATAAATAAATGTAAAAAAAATTTTGATTATATTCCACCCTAATGTTTCGGGCTCGATCCTTGTTATATTAGGGGGATCGGAAATTAATGTCGTTTTCTTACATTACATTGTATTACGTTTTTTTACATTATATTACATTGAAAGTCATATTTTTTTCATTTACGAGTAGTTTGCATTGTTCGGTAGCACGTAAAAAAATAGCTACCGCTGCCGAAAGAATAGGACATTCGAGGGCGATCGGGACCTGGATCGATCTCTTATCTATCATTTTTAACAAAACTCCCATTTTTTTCTTTATTATCGAGAAACGAGAACGCTTTCTTCATCCCACGTTTCTTGGATTCCTGGAAAAAACGTAGTCTACACCCTCAAGCGGTCCGATACAGGGAGCATTCGCCTAAATAGAAACGAGGGGTTTCAGCATCGGTGAATAAGCCGGAGGAGATCCTTCAGAAGAATACTTTCCGCGAAGACAGTACTAATGAGAGAAACGATTACGTTCGTCGGTTATGGTCCGCGGCGCGCAGACAGCGAGACAGCGGAACAGCTCGGACTGGCTCATTTTTTCCCTCTCTCTCTCTCCCTCCGTCGTTGCAAAAGCAACACAACGCGAGGAAATCTCGCGAAACGCCTCAAGTCCCGACGAGAATGAAGAAAGTTATTTGTGCCGGGTACACGTGATACGGCGTGGACAGGGGTAGAGAGAACGCGGGGGAAGAAGGGGAGTCGAAAGCGGAACGCGAAAGGTACAGTTACAAGAGTAATTGCCGTCTCGTTTGTTTTCTCGGTTCTTAAAATGGGATCATTACAAAGTAGTGCTTACTTTCGCGGCGGGGAAAAGAGACGGCTCGCGCGGAACCGGCCGGGCGAATGGAACGAACGCGATGGATAGAAACGGGACGGAAACGGGGCGGAGAGGGATGCTAGGATGTGGTGGGGGGAGGGTGGGAGGGAGAGTATGTTTTTCTCACGTAATTAGCCACTTCGGGCAAGAAACGACCCGGGATAAGAAGGGAAATGGTGCTGCCGGGAACGCGAAAAAGACGATTTCCCTGGAAAAAGCCAAAATAATTAACCTTACGGGCTGGTTTTTGCCCCGCCACCTTTTATCCCCTCGAATCGTGCCCCTGATTTAAACACCGGCGAATAAAATCGTGTCGCGGCTGGTCGGAGCTGCGCGGCCGAACTTATTGACCCTTTAGTCGCTGGTATACAGAGTGTTCCGCGACTCATGGTCAACCGATTAAGACGTCGTTCTAAAAATGAGTCGAAGAGGAAGAATAACATTTTTTCTTGCGGGTCTTCGTTTTCGAGGAAATCGACTTTGAAGATGCTGAAATTGCACGTCTCATTGATAGGAATCGTCTGACGCGTCTGACCATGATCGACCTATTTTACTTACTGCGTATACTGGAGCACGCGATCCCGATGGATCTTTGACCCCTTGCCTTACAATATCGTGTCAGACGCGTGATGATGATATTGAACAGAGTCTAATAAATATGCATGTTATTCTAATAATAACCTGCGTCTACAGAACTCGTAGGTTCTAGCAGTATAATTTTTTCTCCGTGAAATTCCCGTAGAGATATTCTCTTAAACGAGACACACAAATTTAAACGTAAACCACGTATGAATAACAAAATAATATTAAATAAAGACAAAAGAGAATTGTTTTCTTCCCGATCCCCGGATAATATATAAAGGTTAATAGAACGCGTCGTATCACAGATAAGAACGATCCTATTGTCTTCGAAGCAAATTTTTCCCTTATTCCGGTGCACGCGAAATAATCTATGCATATTTGCATGAGGATCGACGGGTCTATTATCAACTCCGCACTGCGGATTTTCATGTAAATTTTTATTTTCACGAGCTGTTTTTATAAAAAATCCGCGACCAAACAGAAAGTTTCGTTCGTTTAGCGGTCGGTTAATATACGCGCGATATAGACGTTACCTTTGTGTTTTGCGAATTTGCATACGCAACAAAAGGATAAAGATAACAACGTGGCTCGATGCACCGGTGAAAGAAAAAGGAAACAAAAAAAAACGAAAGCCTCGGAGGTTTTTAAAGTATAAACGTTGCTTCCGAGAACGCTCATTACCGCAGCGACGATGAACCGATCACGTGTTACAAATACGTGACCACAATGTAAACTCCGCAACGCCCCGAAACTTTGTCGAATCGGACAAATCTCAGGAATTTACTCAAGAACTCCATACCCGTTCTATAACTGCGAAAGGAAACGGGATTACGAGGCTTGGACCTTGATTAGCTATTCGTATTCCTAGCAGCCAGGCCCATCGATAGCGGAATTTCATGGGTGAACGTTGATTTCTCACTGTCAAAACTTTCGGGATCCGACGAATTTCCAGCGTCTACTATTTCGTGCGAGAAAGGTCCCGGCGACGAACGGCTCTAAACATTTCGACCCCGAATATATCTCGTAGCTAACACAAACTTGCTGTAACACTGTCTCTTACTCTTGGCCCAATTATCTCGAAAGGAACGTCTTTCTCGTTTTGTTCGCATGAAATCGAGTGTGCTTATTTAAAATTTTTTTTTGAGAATTATAACAAATTGGAGTGAAACAGGAATTGATTTCCTTTCTTAATATGTTTAATAATTTAATTAATATGTTGAATATAATATAACGGTATCTTCAAATTTCTCTAATATCTTTACCGTTTTAAATTGCACCTACCAATCGTTGCAATAAATGCTTAAACTTCGCTGTCTACCAGTTGCACTTGAACGTTTAACAATTCATTAAACACAAAGCAAGTTTTACAGGGATTGTATACCCAAACGACAAATACTAAAAACTCGATCAATTTTTAAGATGGAACAATAACAAATCACAGACACATTACTCGCAACACATCCCAGTGTTCGAACGGTTTCGTTAAATGGAACGCCTGCAACGACAACGATTTTTGAGCAACGAAGTGGCGGCTGTAAAATCGGTTTCCCCGAAAAACCGGTAAAAGGTTTCTCGGTGATGGGAAGTTAATCCAACAATTTCGGCGGGGCAGATGTGAAAAGGGCGACACAAAAGTCGCTGGTGGCTGGAACGCGCGAAAAGCTGTGAAAGGTCTGCGTAGCTACGACAATGCACGGGGACAGTAGGCGGTGCGGCGCGGCGCGGCGCGGCGTGCAGCATGCGAAAAGTTTGTCGGCCGGGTTTGAATTCGTGTACGTTGTTAGGTTGGAAATGGAGCAACAGTATACGCGAAGTAGAGCAGATCCCCCGGAAAAATAGTTCTCAAAGAAGAATCTACGCAATACATGACTTTGCTTTAAATTGCACAAAGGTCCCTTTAGCGATATAACATTTGGCGCGAGCACTAGCGTGCAAGAGTGCGAAAGCTCTCTTCGACGCGACGCGCTACAATCCGTAACACACAGTACGTTTTCTCTTTGAGAAATGTCCCTACAAAGGGGACAGATCTGAATAAAATTTTTGGCCGCGCGCCGCTGATTACGCGCGCAGCTCCGCAAGAAAAATGCAAATGCCCCTCTGTGCACAGAGAAAAATTCCTTCCCCGCTAACTTGCGATACGCTTCTTTCAAATTGACCGGTTTTATATTTTTCATTTTACGATTATTGAAATTATAAAGTTACTTAGATGAAAATTGATTCGATACATTTTTTTATCCTAGCACATATTCAAATAAAAGTTGCACAAAATCTGACTAAATAGAGCCTTGTCATTTGTATAAGCTAAAACATTTTAATCGCTTTTAGTGTTCGGTAGGTTTAGTGTTAATATTTATTAGACGAAAGATAAATTTTTCGCATTTATAAAGCACACTTCCGATGTTTGGTGAGTAGACACGTCACGTAATCGAGAGATTACTTCACGATTGTCTAATAACATCGTGCTGTTTTTAGATAACGAGACTTATCAGAAGACAGCTACTCGGTTTTACCTGTATTTCTCTTTCGGAGAGAGAATTCGATGCGAACGTTATAATGCTTTTCGTTGAACGCGAAGAACATTTTTTTCAACAATTGTCTTACCGTGCTGGTAAACGGCCTTTGAAATTTTTGCTTTTCAACGCAATGTGTTGCATGCAGGCAAATATGTAGTAACAAATTTTCGAAAAACATCGAAAATACCGTTGCGCCGCCGATGGAACTGCTTTTGAAAGAACGCGCGCGCGATCGCAAACAATGCGGGCTCGCCGTGAATATTTTCTCGATCCGACAAATTTTTCCACTATACACTGAGATTTTTTCCCACTGTTTCATACCGTTTATTAAAGATTATTTTTTACAGAGCGTTTAACAACCGGTTCGTTTGATTCAATGTATTTTTCGGATCGCTGTAAAATCCAGGAGGGTAACAATTTTCAATCGTGATCGAAACTCTATCGATGGAACGTGTTTCGTATTTATTGCTATCTCGAACTGTCGAATTTTTATGTTGTTACTATTGTGAACTGCACAAATCTGTGCCGAAAAAATATCATCGATAGGTGAAAGGCCAAAAATAAAAAAACTGTGACGGTCTTACACGAATCTGAACGTTACGATGTTATTATTAAAGTAATTAATAAATTCTCATTTCTGTGTCTCGCTGTTGAATTTGAGAGTGTACATTTCACCGAGAAAATCGCGGCGGACTCGGTTCGAAATTTGTTGCTCCGCAGGAACGAACGCGAAACGAAATGGCGGATTCGCGGGGCGATCGGACGCGATCGCGAGCGAAGGAAAAACCGACGGGAAGCCGCGGGTTATGGAGATTCGGCTGTATCGCGACCTGTAACTCCCAGCCGAGGGTAACCGTGGCGCACTGCGCCATAACCAAAATGGACTCGCAGTTGTATAAATCTTATTACAAGGTAATCTCGTTTGAAAGCGTCGGAGTACTTTCGTGCTTGTATCCCGAGGATTGTAGATCTTATACGATGCATTTTCAACGAAGAAACAAGTTAGGAAGTTTCTCGGTTAAGTTCATGGTGCTGCGAAAGGTGCTGGTGGCTGCACCCTCGTTTCTCCGCATTTCGCTTCGAGAACTCTGCTCTACTCTCTCTCTCTCTCCTAGTTTCTTCTCCTCCTTTCCGAACCTCCAGCAATGCTTCGACTGGTATTAGAGACAAGCTCTCTACAACCGTTTACATTTCCTTGAGTCGTTTAACGCCCGATTTTTATCTTCCCGATACTTGTTTCGATAAGTCGTTTGTCGGATCGCGGTGCTCGGTCGCAAAAGTTTCATTCTCCCTCGGGAGTCCATTTGATGGAGGAAATCTTCCATTATGGCGGGATTTTTGTGTCGTCCCCAACAATTTCCTTGAAAAATATGTCTGCCACGTGTCAAGGTCCTACCGCGTCCACGAAAAATGCTAGACAGACGTCATAGTTCTTGCAGCATAGTTCCTGCACAGACAGCGACTAAATTCAGGCTGTCTCAAGAGTCCATAAATCCCTCTGCATTAGACGCAGTTGCGTAAACGGGATCACCTAAATCCACAAGTTGTTTTGCAGCGAGAGAGCGTCTATTAGTTCTGGAACAGTAATCTTTATTTAACTTACAATCGTTATTGTGCGACGAGCTCCGACGACGTGTATGTGGCACGTGTGCACCAGGGTGGACCTCACTCTTCGACTATCCGTTGAATATTCGTCTTTCATACAGATGCCATGAAATTTTTCCGCGTCTAGGTCGCGCTCTAATAACTCCATAACACAGCCGCGGAGAAGATTTTCGCAAAAGACAAAGTTACTCGAAATCGCCTGGGGAATCATCCTTTTTTCAGCGAGATGCAACATTTTTGAGACAGCCTGTATAATTATCCACACAATTATCAAATGAAACGACGAGACGAGCAGGTTCCGCGACTGACGCGGTTGCTAATTCGACGTTTGAATCCGGCCGAGTTGAACGTTCCCTTCAGAGCTAAATCGATGCGTACATTTCAAACAATTCCGCGAATAATTAAAATGATGAAAGGTCTAACAGGAGAGCCTCTGCGAGAAGGAGGACGTAATTGTGGATGGAAAGTTTAAAAGCATTCCCGGTGCCTTTGGTGATTAGAGAGTGCAGTGGGCGCGGTTACTTAGCTAGTTAACTCGTTCCGTTGCTGCAGCAAGCCCGGATCGAAAGTACGATTCGCTGACACGATTTCCAGCCTTCCTGTGCACCGGTCCCGCGTTTCCCGTTAAATACAACAGATTTCCTGTGACGCTTTTACATCGTTTACACCGTCGGTATCGACGTTCCGCTCGAATAATCCGAAAAAGAAGGAACCCCGTCGCGAAGCTTTGTTATCTAAAAAATTTAAAGCGACCGCGTTAACACTAAACGAGCACCAAAAGCGATTAACATGTTTCGGCTTATAAAAATGACAGGGCTCTACTTATTTAGATTTTGTGCAATTTTTATTTCAACGCGTGCTCGGTTAAAAATATTTATCGAATCAATTTGCATGCAAGTAACTTGGTAATTTCAATAATTACGAAATGAAGAATATAAAACCGGTCATTTTGACCAGCAGTCATGGTGACGAGATATCTCGTCTACAGCATCGCGTCTTCGACATCGTGGAAGCGAGATATCTCGTCCATTGTAGCGAAAGGGTCAAATGAGAATTCAAGCTTTATCTAACAACGCGCTTCGTGTTGCATTCTACTTTTCACGCAACTTTTAGTTTAGAAGTGTTCGGAAAATTGATATTTCTAAAAAAAAAAATGAGTTGCTCCATTTATATTTCATATCGTTTCACCGTCGCACAAACAGAGACCGGAATTTCGCCGTTATCGTTTCGGTATCGATAGAATTCGATTCGAGATGCTCGGATCGCGCCGGGGATCCGCACGTGGTCGCGCGGTGATCGCCGTCTTTCGTCGGGCGCACGGGAAAACGGAAAAAGTGGACGATCGGGCAAAAAGCAACATGTCCGTCCAATGAAACGTCAGGGACCACCGGTGAATTTCGGCCAACTCGACCATTCGGATTAAAGGAACCATGAAATAAATTTTGGGGTTTGAAACGTGTGCGTGATGTGCCCGCTGTGTCCAAGGGGTTTCCGGGGGGAGGATGCTTTCACCGAGCGTCGCGACGCTCGATGAAGAAGCTCCTAATCAAACCGACGCAAACTGACGGAAACTTTCCCCAGGACCGGCCTCTCTCCCACGGGGAAACTTTGGAAAAGTGCATGTCCAGGCGATTTCCAGCAAGTTCCGCGAAACATTCCCACGCACGCTGGCACGGCTCGAACGTCGGTGTGTTCCGGCTACCATGAAACGAACCTCGCATTTCACGGATTGTTCGTCGCGATGACAATGGCAAGTATTCGGAGCGATTTTTCAAGCAAGAAAAAATTACATATCTCCTCCGGTTGCGGGAAAAATCAATGGGGAATTTTCAACGTCCGTGCTAACGCGTGAAACGAAATCGAAATAACCCTGTTAAACGGTGTCCCGGCGAGCCCTGTTTAAGCTAACCTTAATCATTTTATCGTGTTACGCCATTAAGGGGCCGGTATAAACCCCGCCAGTCAAATTAATGCGGTCCTTTTTGCCGGCGAGCCGGAGTTTCCCCAAAGTTGGTTCCATAAAAGGTTAATTACTTAGGAGATTAGGAAGCTCGCCGCGAACAATAAGGCCAGCAGGTTAAACAACCCGGCTGATCGATTTAGCCTTTGCCGCTTCGTTCTTCAGCCGTGCATGGCGCCGGGACATCGATAAATATTTGTCGCACCGAATGCACCTTGCTCGATCCAACTTTTCTTTTAATTATACGCAAGCATAATTAGCGATCGAAACACTTCGTGATTCCTCGGAATCAAGGTCATTCGAACTCGGCAAGTTGCAAATGCTCTTAACAAATTGCTGACCGGTTACGAGTATGCTCGTCTTTTCATGTTCGAACATTGCTCACGCGAAGAAGCTGTGAACAAAACTTATATAGATATTTTTAGGAGCATTTTAGGTATTCTTACGAATTTTAGCTTAGGCGAAAATTGTTAAAACACGAGACTTTGTTAAAACACCTGTCAGGATGATTCGTCATTAATATTTGCGGATCGATTTGACCGAGCAGTGGTGCCCAACGTTGCAGCGGCGAGCCGTACCATAAATTCGAGCGTTTCACTTTCGGCGATCAAGGGACACGGTTGTGCGCCTGTGTGTGCACGCGCACCAGAGAGGATGGAATCAACGAGCGAGGACAAAGCGAACCAATCCGGCTGCAAACCGATCTCGGCTATGACGAGTCTGGAAAAGAAGGAGAGCTTCGTGAATCCGTACAATCGCGCGGACCCCGGCAAAACGAGCGAGAAATGTCGGATGACTGGGTCGAATGACAATGAGATCAGCGCTGTCAACAGCCTGCCGCAGCTCGACTGCGGCGCGTTCCCGAAATCGTACATGGACATGTGCTCCTGCTGCCATCGGGAGACAGACTTCGACAGCAACAGCTACTGCAATAGCCACCAGCACTGCACAAACACCAACTACAGGAGACTGGTCGTCAAAGACGCCGACTGCTGCAAAGCCCACTGGATGAGGAGAGAGTGCTACGAGAAAATTAAGGCGACCGTCAACAGGGCTGTCAAGGTACTGCCAGACACCTTTAATCCTTCTCCCGGCGGACAAGTATATTTCCTTTAACCCTTTAATCCTTCCCTCGACGAACGAGAGAGCGTATTCCCTTTAACCCCTTGCCGCATTTTAACGAGTCAGACCCGTGATGAAGATTTTAAACGAAGTCTAACAAATAGGTTACGCATTTCTTTCGTAGATGAAATAAAATTTGATTTGCTTGCTATCAATATTTCACCATTAAAATCCATGTAGCGATACAAAAAATATATTTTTCGGGATGAAGACGTTTTTAATCACTGTAACCGTAAAAAAATAGTACGGCAAGGGGTTAAACCATCGACGCTGCACCTCCGTCCGCCACCGAAAGCCGACCGAAACGTTTCTCGTCTTATAAAACTCGCGAGGCTGCGTCCGTTTAGATTTTATGCAATTTCTATCGCAACCCGTGCCCCCTCGAAAGAAATCGAATCGCTTCCGGCGAAAGCATTTTCGGAGGTTCGATAATCGTTCGATGACCCGATAGGTTTCCGAAAATTTTGGATTTAAAATCTGTATTAATGTTTTCGGCGCTCGGGTTCGATCGATTGTTACTATTTAATAGCATGTTTGCAATATATTCATCGACGTTTCGGTCTTATTTTAGACCATTTTCAAGAACACGAGCGCCGAAAACATTAATACAGATTTTACGATCGATAAAAACTTGAATATTTATTTTGGTTTTAATTCATAAACGGTTCTAACCAAACATAGATTGCAGTATTATTTCTTTTCTCAAGAGTTTTAATCGTTTGAATTCAATGCTTTTCCTGATCAGGTTTGATCTATTCTTGTCAGTGATAAACGCGTAAAATCCGCGGTCCACCGACGACATAACATGATACACGTCCAACGGGATTCTGTCGCAGCGAATAAAAATGCATGACAATGTCGAAATATTACTGCGCGCGAATTTCCACCGGACAGAGAAAGCGAAACGCGACCTGTTTTCCAGAGACACAAAATATTTTTGATCCGCGGCGAGGTGCCAAAACTGAAGGACGCTCTGGAGCGCCGCGGCTGGGTGCAGAAATACGAAGCCACAAAAACAAGAAACCTGCCTTACGGTTAGTACCGTTCGTTCTCTTGATTAAATTTTTTTTCGCGGTTCTCGCATTTCGTTCCTCTGTTTTCTTTAATTAAACATTAACCGCGTAAACACACCGGCGAGGAAACCTCTAAATAAAACGAGAAGTATTCTGAGCTCCGACAGAGAGAGAGAGAGAGAGAGAGAGAGAGAGAGAGAGAGAAAGCGAGGCCGCGTCGCCTCGGGTCGCGTCGTGCCGCAGCCCCTTAGCGAACTTTCGCGATATTGCAAAAAAGTCTGCACGATGTTTAGGTAGCGTGGCCAGCCTGGAAGCAAGATCGTTGGGCGATCTAACCATGCCGGACGGAACGTTAAACGAGAAAGCGGTGATTTTCGCTTTACTACGTCACAAATCGCCGGACTTTATATGGGACTGCCGAAACGACTTCGTCGACTGGCACCGGGGACTCGGCAGCAACACCCTGGTCAACAGATATCAGAAACCCTCTGTCTACACCTCCAAGGTTAACGCTACTTAAGCTCTCCCTTACGCACTCCCATATTTCTTCGCGTATCTTTCGATGTCCGTTCTCTTGCCACGATGTTTCATATAGAATGTTTTCGTTACCATTTTATCGACACGAAATTGGATGTGCAGTACCACGAATATTCGGACACTCTTAAAAAAACGATAACTTTTTTAATATTGGACTTAGTTTTCTTTTTTTAAGTTAGAACAATTGGTTCGTTACGTAACGCGAGAAGAACTTTTTAGAAAAATTGCTGGTAATTATGTAGATGATTGACGACCTCGAATCGTGACATGTATAGGGAAAAGTTGTTCAGAATAGTGACCTTGACAACATATTTCAAGGTCGTCAAATCCGGCGAGGTCGTCAATCATCTGCAGAATTACCAAACTGCGATTGGTCGGAATTGCAGAGAGAATACTAAAAACTTTTTCACTGACATTGAGTCGTCGTAGAACCAGAAATTGCGATGCGTGTCTCCCTTCGCCGTACAATATTTTCGACAGTGTCGATAGCACGAAACTCGAGCCGATTAAAAAATGTAATTAAAATAAAAACAAAGCTGCTCGGCGAGAGTTTCGACGAGAGACGATAGCGTACGGCAGAAGGGATCGAAGGGCTCGCGATCGGTAAAAATAACACGGGTGTACCAGCGTAGTTAGGAATGGCTCGCGTGCTGGAGGAGTCGCATTGGCTGAACGAGAAAGACGTGTCGAGCGTTCTGTTCCCGCGGAGTTACAACCTGAGCAGAGAGCCAAAGGCTTTCCTCGAGGATTTCCGAGTGACCGCCGCCGCGGGCCTGTTGAAGTGGTTCGTCCAAAGAATGCAAGACGAGCGGGAGTTCGCCGGCGAGCCTGGCCAACGTACGATTCCGATGAGCCGGCTGGAATACGCGATAAAACGCTGCGAGGAATTTATTGGTTGCGCGAACCACCAAAACATCGATGAAGACTTTGTCGCCGAGCTATCCGAGGAGGAGTGGAATTCCTTCTTGGACGACTACACGACCGCCGTTCACGACGGCGGCACCATCGAGATCACCACCGAGAAGAGTCGCCAGCATTTACAAGTACAACTTCCCTCTTCCCTTTTCTTTCATCTTTCTTTCCTTTGTTCGCGTCTCTCTTCTCTCCCTCTCCCCCTCTCTTCTCTCCTAACGCTTCGCCTAGCATTAACCCATAAGTGGGCGCGCCTATTTTTGTTACTTAACTGGGCGCGCGGAGCACTTTGTACACCACCCTTTAAAACTACGTATATCACTGTTCATTATCAGTTTCTTATGAAATTTTATGTCGAATAAATAACACGTCCATAACTTTAAAGTACCTAAGGAGAACTGAAAACCATATCGCCTCTAGTGGGATGACACTACAGTCGTAGGTTATGTGGGGGCGTGCCAATCGTAACTAGCAGAAATAAAAATTATACTACATTAAACTACAAACGGAGCACTCGGTGCTATTGCGCGCCCACTTAAGGGTTAACAGGATTTTCGACGACTGTATTACGTCAAGAGAGAGCTCGAAAATATTCTTCTATTTGGGGGACTGAAAAGTAATCAAAATTTCTTTTTACATTTATTTATTAAAAAAATCTTAAATACTAATCAACAAGATAATTTTCATCATTTTCCAACACTCTTTGCCAGCGTAAAGTGGAACGTAAACTTTTTAAAAATGTTCATCGACACAAACTAACTGTGAATGAGCTCATCGAAGAAATTTTCATTACTTCTGGGTCCCCCTAATGTTTTGTTCGTACGTAATGTATCGAATGCAGAAATCGAGGATGTTAATTTCGAGCGGTGGCGGTAAGAAATCCTTAGTAGCGTGTACCGTAAAGTTTTCAAAAATTATTAAATAATTCCCTTTTCTCTAGTCACCGCCTTGATTAATTCCGAAAGATGCATAGTATATATTCCTGAATCATGCTGGTCGCGTTTGCACGAATCGGTAATCTCCCTTAGAGATACTACGAGACAGCGAAGTCGACCCTGTCGAAGCTGAAGGAAGCGGACCCTCAGTACGAGCTGAACGGGACGAGGAACATGTGGATCCTGAAGCCGAGCGAGCTCTGCTGCGGCACCGGGATAAGTATATCTCATAATTTAAAAGACATATTCCGCAAGGTAAAAGGCAGACCGAAGGATTACTTCATCGTGCAGAAGTACATCGGTAGGTATTTTTCTGTTTGAGTCTGATTACTTCGCGAAAATCCCGCTCTTCTCATCTCGACTTCTTTTCTCTTCAGAACGCCCGCTGTTGATTCACGATACGAAGTTCGATATAAGACAGTGGTACTTGGTCACCAGCACTTTTCCTCTGACCATATGGCTGTTCAAGTAAGTTTCACAGAGCGGAATTATCGAAAGAACCGTCCTGCGGATTTTTATAAAAGGTGGCGTTCCAGATTTTCTTTTTCTTTTTTTCATTCGGAAACCGGCAAATGAAAGCTTCTCGCAAGCTCTCCGTCTCACCTCGAACTCGAGGAATGTTTGTTAATCATTTCGTTTGTACCACGTGGTAGAATTTGGTAGAACCATTAGGAAAACTACGCGGAAGCCTTGTAACAATTTTGGCATACCGGCGAGACCCTAAGTAAGATTGGCCCTTAACGAAAATCGCGATAGATAAGAAAAAGGGAAGCGCGTCGGATCGCGTTCGCAAAGTGATTCGCCGGGATCGATCGCGCGCGATCCTCGGCGAGAAAACGCTTTCGAATTTTTCTGAAAACTATTTCCTCTCGCGGCGGAGATTCGGCCCGGGTGGAGATTCCATCAAGGAATTTCTCTTGATCCTTTTTCATCCTTTTCCATCAGGGAGGGACTGCTTCGGTTCAGCTCGAAGCCGTACACTTTCTCAACTTATCACGAAGCGATTCATATCTGCAATACCGCCATTCAGGAGAAGTACGACGAGGAGAGGAGGCGACGCCGGAAACGCGGATATTCGGAGGAAGTCGTAAAATCGGTTCGCGATCAAGGATGGGACTGCGAGAAGCTGAACGAATATTTAAAGTAATCTCTCTCTGCTTCTTGGTCCACTTCCCTTCTCTCTCTCTCTCTCTCTCTCTCTCACCCCCCTCACTGCGAAGGTTCTCTTGCCGGAGAGAAGTTTCGGTTATCCGTTCGTTACACTCGATAGCCCGTGGGGATGAATCTCGAGATTGATAGGTCCGGTCCGCAAATATGCTCAGAACCCCGTGTACTTCCTTCTCGAGGGACGACCGCGTTCAACACCATCGACGCGCTTTACTTCTTACACTTTCGCCGATTTCAACCGGCTGTTCTGGCGTTTCATCTTCAAACAAATCGACTACTCTTTTTCTTTAAGCGCGTGCAAGTGTTGCGGAATATGCCTGCTAAAGGATTTGTTAACGAGAATTTTATACTCATTTTTTTTTATCGAGCTAATACGTAATATCACTTTAAATATTTTTTAATACGTACGAACGCAACCGTGTACGTGCATTTAACACGTTGACTGGTAGCCCGAGGAATTTCACGAGACCGAAGTAATTTATTTAAGAGAATAAACATTGAAAAGATGTGTGTACAGGGTGTAAAGAGATTAAACGTCGCGGCTACTGTGGGATGCAATTCAACTAAGTCAGCAAAATCGACCTCGACCTTGATTTTAACGTCGATAGGTGAAGGATTTTCGCAGCTCGACAAAAAATTGTCTACTTTTTCGACCTTAAAATTCGAGGTCAATCCTATGGTTGCCGTGGCATGTATAATTTCTTTACACACTGTACGTCGACACTTCGGGCGGCAGCTGAGCAGCTTAAAAAACTCCATAAAATAAAACTAATTTATTCAACGAAATCAAATTCTTGAGTTCAAAATCGAAATTCCAAATCAAAGAGCGAAATCAGCTCTTCTTGCATTTTGCAGATCCTATCCGCATACAAGTAACGTAAAAGTTTATTTATAAATCTGATCCACACGGCGGTCCAACCAGCTGAAAAATTCGCTGCTGAATCTGTCGAAACAGGTCCGTCTCCCATTCCGGGGAGACGTGGCAGTCAGCGTGTTGAGGCGTGCACAGATGTTGCCGTCGGATAAATCCGTTTCTTCGAGGCAAGGATCGATAGAGCGTTTCGCGTTCGCCAGGCAAATAGGGCTGGACGGCGAGCCGTACTACGACAGGATTTATCCGAAGATGTCCGAGGCGATCGTGCTAACGATGCTGGCATCCCAGGAGCACATGGACAGAAGACGGTGCAGCTTCGAGCTGTACGGCGCCGATTTCGTCGTGATGGAGGACCTTTCCGTCTGGCTGATCGAGATCAACACGAATCCCCGGATGCACCCGCCCAGCTCCCGAATTACCAAGCGCCTCTATTCCAGTGTTCTCCATAGCTTGGTTAAAGGTTAGCAAACTACCGGGCCCCCGCTGGGAATCACAAACAGAGGCCAAGTTATCAGCAGCCGCGACTGCGGCCGAACCCGAGATAGTCCGAGAGTCCGAACCAGAGAAAGTTTCTCGAACGGGGCTGGACAAGACAACGAATAGCACGCTACCCTCGCGCCCCTCCCTCCCTTCGCCCCACCCACTGTTCCCCGATGTTTCTCTCCTTCGGAATATTCGAACAAGCTTTTGAGTATATGTCGAGTATCGACTACGTTGGCCGGTCGCGAATCCTTCCCGAGTCCTCTCTGATTAAACAACTTTGTTCCGGTCCAGCGGAGGAATACGAATCGAGCCACGGCTACCTTCGAGGTCCCTCCTCTTTCGGCACAGGGACACTCCCCACCGAAATAGCTTTAATTTTCCCTGATCGAATCTAGGTCGGGCCAGAAGCCTCTCCCTCTCTCTCCCAGCTATCTTTCTTTTGCCACGTCGCTCTACACTGACGGACAACTAATCTACCTTTCTCTCGGCCCTCGTTTGTCATCTCTTTCAACGAGATTACCGCCCTCCCCCTGCCCCCAAATGCCACGACAGTTGAACAGTTCAGTTAGCGACCAAACTATTCGGAGATTTTGATATTCCCGAGCGGAATTCGCTGGATCGGAACGGTTTGAATATTTCCGGGAGTTCGAGAATAGACCGTCAAGCTTTTGCTCGGTGACTTTTCAATTGCGAACTCGGGCAAGTCGAATTCGAGTAACGATTAATCGATGGTAAATATTATCGAATCTCGTTAATTATTGCAGCCGCGCGAGCTGCTGTATGTATGCACGTTTGCTTCCTCGGAGAGGACGAAGAATTCGTACGTTTCCTATTAAAACGCTGGACCGGATACATTTTCGTTTTCAATTTTTACTTCGTCTGAACAGCTTTGAACAGCATCGAATGCTGCTGCTTGCAACTCGTCGTGTAATGTTCAGTTATTTTTTTATTTCTAACGAAAGCTCGCGAATAAATGGCGTTTAAATTTCTGTGAACTATACATGGTATAGATTTAAAAAATATTGATTTCTGCAGCGGCCCTGCAGCTCGAACCAGTTAGCTTGAGAACCGTGTCGAGCGTTGCACTTTGAATTTGTTCCAGTGATAATGGACGTACCGGTGAACGCGGCGGCGGATACGGGAGGCTTCAGCTTGGTGTACAAGCAGAGCATACCCGACTTCCGACCGTATCTCGGTCCCTGTCTTTTCGTGTTCGGCAAGTCGATAACGCTGCAAGAGCATCCGCGAAAACGCGAGAAAAAGAAGGGGAAACTGAACAATTGTTGGTCGAAGGCAACCCAACAGCACCACCAGCAACATCAACAGCAGCAGCAGCTACAGCAGCACCGTGCATGGACGGCTCCACCCATGATTCCGCGCTTGAGAGAACCACAAATAGTTGACTTCATCGACTACTTGAATACCGCCCGATGCACCGCGGCCAACTGATACGAGAGCCCAGCGCGAGGCGGGCGCATCGCTGCATCTCACCCGCGGTGCATTCACCCATTCGACCATTCCCGGTCGATAGTTGGTAAACTAAAACGTCTGGATTTTGGTAAAAGCCACGTCGGACCATCTCCGCGACGATACTCTCTGTCTGTTAATTGGCTAACGTTGGAGGACCGGCAATGATCATTTGGGCTTGTGGAAACATACAAAAATATGCGGACAAGATTATTAAAATTACAAAGATTACAAAATTACCAGAATGTAGGATTTCCAACTTTATGCGCTCCCGAACAAAAATTCACAGAACTCTAAAGACATACAATTTGAAGATTATTTTTTACTTGTTGAAGGTTCGAAAAAGAAAGAACATCCGCAGTCCGTATTACAGTCTGATGTATAAAATTTTTGTATAAAATAATCACATTTAGAATGAATAAGTTCCTGCGAGACAAAGTTTATTAGACCAACGCAGAAACGTCGCTGCAAGTGAAACAACAGGAGACACGAAAAGAATGCCGCGTCGTCCAATTTTGTCCACTGCTGAATCTCTCGAAAAAGGAAATAGCTAAGGGCGTCGTTTTCGGCGCATCTAATTTTGCCAACAGGAGTATCTTTGCGGTTTAAACGCACGCGTACACGCTCGAAGTTAATCCCAAGCAATTAGAAGCACGGCTAACTTGGTGTTTTTCATTTTTTTATTTTCCTCGCGGTTACCAACCGGCCCGTGGAGATCGCGTTACTTTCAACTCCGTTAACGAAGGAACGGAGAATTTTGTTCGCGAGTTTGCCGACGTTCGAGAATGTTGCCCCGGCCCCGCGCTCGTATTTTACTGGTTCTTGTTGGCGGCATAGCACGTACCTTTTCCCGGAAAAGTCAGTTGCACCGCGGTGTGTAATTAATGGCCGCGAGATAGACGAAGTAATTAACGTTGTCATTAGGCGGCGCCGACGTCGCTGCGTCGACGTTTCTTTCGGCGATCTTCCCGGCTGACTGCGCGCCCGGCGAGAGTCGATCATGGGCAACGAACGATAAAACAGATCCGCGATTTCATTGCGAACACCGTCATACATATACGTCAACGTGCAATCTTTGGTGTTTCGAAACTTTCTAAAGACTTTGTGGATCTTGGTGGAAATTTCATAAAAATACGAACGGAGGCGAATGTAAAAGATAAATACCATCGATTTTTACGCATATCCGATTATTCTTGCATGCTATAAATTCGTCGTGAACGTACGAAGTTCTACAGTCCAACAAGAAAATAGTGAACACGGTTTAACCCCTACGGCAACAGCTAAAATTGTCTATGATATCCAATATTAGTCAGCCGCAAATAAAAATTGATCTATCCAAAAAAATATAGAAATCTCTAGCAGTTCGGCTATTTGTCAAGATGAACGTGCGAAAATTTTTAACCGAAAGTTCATACGGCGAATAAAAAGTATAATGAAAGTAGTAAAAAAAAAAGAGAGAGCGATGGGACACCGTGACGCTCGTGACACACACACACAGACACAGAACAAAGTCGAAAGATAAAGACAATCGTTTTATTGATATGTACATACAATAAATTTATTTACAAATAATACAATAAATTTAGACGTCGTAAGTTATTCGTTCTTGATGATATATCTTAACAAAATACTACGCTCTTACCGATTATTGTGCCGTGCTGATATTCGAAAACTGTTTTGGTCACGGAAATTCAATGTAAATGTAGGTAATATTCGGTTTTACCCTGCACAAATATTTATCCAGAAGAACGCGATCGTTCGAGATCGCGCTGCAATATCGTGTCGGGTAAGTACGTGTCCCTTCCGCTTCCTCTCCCCCTCTCTCTCTCTCTCTCTCTCTCGTATTTTCTCTCTCTTCTCCTCGAGGGCTGCTCCCGTCCGTTTCTTCTTATGCAAATATTACGTTAACTATTACTAAAATTATAAAACCGATCGGCCACGCCCTGACGTGCGACGAGCTTCCGTCTCCGTGATGCATCGCGGCCGGATGTTCCTCTGCAACAGAAATTTCTCATCTCGAATCGTACACATATGACATAAACGTGGGGAGCAAAAATTTCCCCTGGCAGCACCGCTTCGGTACTTTGGGAGCAATTAAATCACTCCCACTCGGGGCAGGCCACGCCTACTTTACGTTGAGACGAGCCTTCCATCAAGAGTTTGACAAGATTCAGAATCCACGAACACAGACTGTCCCATGGAACACCGTATTCCCTCAATTGAAATGCAAAACAGTGGAGCCACGCCCACTCTCTATATTGGTCACACCCACTTTACGTTAAAGCAGTAAGATAGACAGCCTTCTGACAGGATGTTGACAAGATTCCAAAAGATTCCATTAATGGACCTACGAAAGTACTGTCACGGCTCCATTAACATCAGAGAAGCCACGCCCACTTTAAGTAAAGAGATCAAGGTAGATATTCATCTCTCGGGGCTTCAAACAAGATTTAAGGAGGTTCCGTTTCTTCCACATTGGTCTACATTAGGTATGGAATCGAATTGCCCCACGGAACACTGCCCTCGCCCGTTCGAAATCAAGAGGAATGGAACCACGCCTACTCTAGAACGGGTCACGCCTACTTTACGCAAAGAGGACAAGATGGATAATTTTCTGCAGGATTTCGACAAGATTTAAGAAGGTTCCGCGCCTTTCGGATCCCCAGAGATCAAACATGAGCAGCAATTGCTTCGCGGACCGCTGCCTAGGGTACCACTAAAAGCGGCGAGACCACGCCCGCTTGACGCGAAGAGAGTAAGATTTCTACCAGAACTCTAGGTAAGATTTATAGAGGTTCTTCCGGATTTAGCGTAGACATAGATTACTCTATGGACCATTACCACGGCGAAATTTAGAGAAACGTAGCCACGCCTACTTTGGCCGAAGAGAGCAAGGTAGATGAACATCTTTGCAGATCCACTACATTAGATATGGGCACAGATTGCCCTATGGAACACTGCTATCGCTCTGGTGAAATCAAAAGCTGCGGAACCACGTCTACTTTAGACACGTCACGCCAATTTTGCGCAAAGAGGACACGGTAGACGCTCATCTATCAGGATTTTGACCAGATTTAAAAAGGCTCTGCTTCTCTTGGATCGAAGACGGGCTCGAACTGTCTCTTGCGGCGCTATATGGAATGTTTCTAGAGCGGCACCACCACGCCCACGGAAATTTAGCCACGCCCACTATCCAACCGGAGAAAGAGCAAGGCGTTCCAGCAGGCGAGAAAAAGTTTCGCGAGTTCTAAGGTTATAAAAAATTAGTCCGGATTTGGAGCGTTCTCCCTTGAAAAGGGTCGGCGGAGCGTTCTCGCGCTCGCTCTCGGTCTAAAATCGACGCGGCCCGGGATCGATTTGGCCTCGTCCCGCGCGTATCAATTCCGTGAAAGCCACGAGTTTGACACGGTTTACCACTTTCAATGGCTCGAGCGACATCGGTCGAGCAAACGGTAAAACGTGCGCGTAACTTAACGATCGCGTCAGTCACGACGTAAAACGCGAGCACTCGACCCTTTAGAATTCGTTCGACATCGGTAAATGAAGAGCTTCCGGCCGCGTTGCTCGCGCACTCCTCTCGGTGCGCAGTGTCTCGTTTCAAAAAATCGAAAAGCTTCTAGGCGAAAGGGGTCGACGTCCAATTTTTTACTTGAACCGGAAATCTGAAAAACACGTCGACACCGCGCGACTTATTAATCATTGACAGAAGTTACCTTAACTATTATCACCGCTTTGATAGAAATACACCAACGACTCGATACTTTTCGATAGATTTGACGGACGAGCTCGTAGCATCTATTCTCTGCTTGAATTATGGGAACCGGATAGAAGCGATCTGCCCGATCGAAAATCGCATCCGCTGCAGCCGCTGCCTAATTGTTTCGCGGTGAAACGAAAGCGTTGTTATCGCGGACGCGCGGCGCGAACGGACGCGCGGATTCGACGATAATTCGAAATAAGTTAAGCCGAGCTTCCGGTGTGTTATTTATCAACTTCAAGCGTTAATTGCTCGATAGAATGGGCCGGTGCCGGTGGCCTTAGTCGACGGGAATTCAGATCGATGCGACACGTCGCGTCGCGTCCCACGCCGCCCGGCCGGCCCGTGCCCGGTCATTTATCACCGTCATCGCGCTGACCGATCCCGCGCAGCGTAACCCCGCGCGCCACAGCCTAGAGCCGAGTTGCCGAGCGTCGTCTGGTCGCGCGTTCTTTCTCTTAATTGTCGGATCGCTGCGGTCACGGCACACGCTCGTAACTCGTGACGAGGCACACGCGCCACCACCGACATTCTCCACCGGAACAACCAGAACGAGTCCAAGCGAACCGCGCGACGCGACGCGCTTGAAAAACTGACCCGCGGCACGGACAAATCGACAGGAATCGATCAACTACTGCCATCCATTCCGTAACTGTGAAAACTTCGGGCTACTACCGAGTCCACCTTTAAAATTAACCCCCTCGTCTTGTAACATCCTGTCAGACGCGATGTAACTGTCAAACTTAGTCTACTAAATATTAATTACAATTATAAATATTCATCAAAAACTGTACAGCGCGGCCCACCTGAAACTTGAAGTATCTCCTTTGATTGTGTGCAATTTTTTTTAACAGTAACTCCATATTTAATATTTTACATTTCTAAAAGTAATTTAATATTATTTGTCAAGCATGTATTAGGTTGTCCTAAAAGTTTCTATCGCTATATGTATATTCCATATTGTTAGATAACATCACAATCTTCTGTTCGTTAATGTTTTATTATTTCTTAAACTTCTCCTTTCTTAACCATGCCATTGGTTTTTTTTTAAACTACTCCGAATTTGCATCGAGAAATTTTGGGACAACCTAATACATAGGGCAATTTGATCCTTTGCAAAGTGCTTCGGCGGAGGCAGGACAATTTTTTAAAATTATCTGTTTTCTCGCGTCATTCCGAAAAAAAGCATTCCCAGAAATATTGTCTGTTATTTGTGTGAAATTTGTTGTATCGTATAAAATTTATTTTACACAATATACACGAACAGGGATTAATGATCTTAACGATATCACTGCCGGTAAACATACCGGCGGCGGCGTGACAGGATATTCCAACGTTAGTGGATATAAAATGCATATTCACTTTGACTCGCTGAATCAAACAATTCCAACGGAAATATTGCAACGGTTCCATGACGGAAGAAGAAAAAAGTGCAACTTCACTGTGTTCACTCCGCCGATGCATTTTCGATGAAAAATCGATCCGCTCGACGATAGAGCCTAAATAAATTTTGTTAGAATCGCTCCGCGAGAGACGTATTTGTTGTTCTGTTTGCAATTTGCAAGCATTGACATATCAATGGACGCGAATGTTGCAATTCGAGTGAACGTATTGTTGATAAAATGTCACTGACCATCTTTGTAATATATTTATACATCGACATCATTGTTCCATTTTTTACATCGCCAAAATCAAAGGAGATATTTAACAATCGAGAAATTAATGAAAACAATCACTCTCGTTACAGGTTGACACTTGGAAAATTCCCAATTACGTTATCGATCCAGTATAAATAAATGCAGAAAAATTTGACGAGGCGCGTCGGAAAATTCAGATATTAATTAACAGGGTCAGTCGAACCAGTTTAACCCATTTGCATCGCGAGGAAAAATGATTTTCTTCTTGGATAATTTCCGCGCAGATTGGACTAATAGCTTTTTTGCTTTTTTAATTGTTCGCGTTAACTCGCTACGTCGTCTGAGAAGCTAATGCGCTCCGCCGACAACGATCAGAAATGCTGTACGTGTAAAACAGCGATGCGAGTGATAGCGAGTAGACGCGTTTCCGCGGGTTAACGATGCAAATAGGTTAAACGGTGGAGCGAACAGATCTCCACGAAATATTTCTTGGCACTGACCGTTGACAACGTGCACTTTGATCCTGCTGGGATTCGCGTTGCTTGGCTGGCAGGTGTAGATCCCGGAGTCGTTCGGCACGGCTTTCTGGATCATTAACCGGCTGGTCGTTTCAGGGCCTTTCTCCGTCACCAGGCTGATACCGCCGCGCGGCGAGTCGAAATTAATTATCTGGACGGACAGATAAAATTACATTTACATTCGCATCCCCTAGACTCGCAGACGCGCGTCGCTGGGGGCCCGGAAGATGCCGCAATTCGTGATTAATTCCTCGCACCGCAATTTATTTGATAGCACTGAATGTACACGCACGGATTCAATTTTTCTTAATTCTCCTCGTATTTTTAACAGTGAACCTACCAAGCTGTAAAAATAGCATGCTTTGCCTTATAAAAATTAGATCATAAAATTTTATAGAGATTTTTGTTGCTTTTAGTCTCTTCGTATTTCTAATACTGAACTTATCAAGTTGTAAAAATAGCATGCTTTGCCTCATAAAAATGAAATCATAAAACTTTATACAGATTTTTGTTGCTATTAGTCCCCTCGTCTTTTTAACACTGAACCTACCAAGCTGTAAAAATAGCATGCTTTGCCGTATAAAAATAACATAACAAAATTTTATACAGATTTTCTGCGATTTTTATTATAATATGTGCTTGCATACAAAAATGTGTACTAACCATCCCCAGTAAAAGCATCATTATAGTTTCAATAATTGTAAAATAAAAAACCAGAAACCGGTCATTTGATCTTTTACTGTTAAGGGGAAACTGTTCAAGGATCGGATCGGTACAATTTCGGACGATTTTCTGCCTCCTCCGGAATTTCCAAAAAAAAAATAATACAACAAATTCGTAGATCCTAAATCGAGACAACGAATCGGTAGTTTTCGAAGAGGGTAATACATATACGTACTCGGACGTATTCCCTCGCAGCAGCTACTCTCGCGAGAAACGCGGCACGTAATCGACGACCACTTCGAAAAAGCAAGAACCAAAGACATTAAGGGGAACAGACTCGAAATGGCAGGAATTTATTTCCCGGATTACGGCAGAATTGCTTTCACACTAGCCGAAAGAATTGCATTCGCTTGTCGGTCGCAAATTGTACCGGACCCCCGCAGGGGAACCGTCTAAACCGAGACGGAATTGGACTATCCGGTTTCTTAATTGCGAACGACCATTCGTCGATGTCAGGCAATCGATATTTCATACACAGCGGCTCTTCGAAGCTATTTCGAACGCTAAGTTTCCCATTTCCGAAGGGTTCGGCGATATTTAACCCCTCGCTGTAACTATTTTCTTCGCGGTAATTGCGATTTCTTTTTTCCCCCTTCAGGAATCTCCCGGGAGAAAAGGAAAATCGACTGGGCTGCTGGTTTTGTACATTTGTGACGCATGGACTGCGGATCTTTATGCAAAATAAAAATGTTCTGCATCGATTGTGGGAAGCAGGAGTAAAGTAAAAATTGATTTCATCCCTTAACGATTTTGGAAAACATAATATTCTTAAATTATGGTAATTATTCGGAAAGAGGTACTCCTATTTTGATGAAATTTAAATATGTTATAGATTTTGTCATTTTAAAAAAAATGCTGAATGCACAACATATTTAAATTTCACAGGAAATTTCGGCGTTGAACACGGGTTTTCTTGATCGCGCGACGCGAACGTGTTTTGAGAACGCATCGTGCGTATCCGATGGAGTATGGACGGGGATTTGCCGCGGTGATTTTGCCGGCGGCGTATCGGCACGGTTAAAAAGAAGCAATATTGGATCCTCGGGTACAACGCAGTCTTCGTATCGCAATCATTTCTTCAAAGGTACCGGTTCGCGGCTGCATTCTCATATTTCCGTGGAAACTGCGTCGCCGAACGGAACGGAACAGAGGAGAGTAGAGCATAGCGTAGGAGAGCAGCGTCATGTAATACCGTTGCCTCGTGCGAAGACAAACGGTGTTTTGCTTCATGGCTCGCGAGAAGAATGGTAAAGAGATAGGTGTGCCGTGTGCGTGTCGCGTTTTTCTCGACGTATTCCCTTTGAGTACCAGCACAAAGGACCTCGCCTGAACGCGAAATGAACGGAAAATACGTTCGAGTCTGTGCGACGAGCATGGCATTAGCTCGTTAACCAAGTTCCGCGGATTTTTACTTTGAAACGGGACCGACGTGCCCGATCCTTTCTTTTAATCGATGCGATCATTCAAACCGGCTCTGACAACTCCCTTCCTTTGACGAAATCTACTTGGAGGAATCTACGGAACGCGAGCGAGCGCGTCCGCGTTTCTCTTGCGGAAAATGGTCGATCAAGATACTAAACGCGAGTCCAGAAGGAATTTCAACGTACGCTGCTGCGCAAAAGATAGAAGGTATTTTTGTTGGGTCGTCAAGGATGAAATTTTTGTAGAAATTCAATTAAATTTCATTAAATTTCTACGAAATCTTGTTTCAACGAAGTTGTTTGATAAATTCGAGTATTTCGCATAAAAATAGGCAGTCCAGTAATAAAATTCTTTAACGTTAAACTGACCGAGCACTAAAAGCGATTAAAATGTTCCAGCTTATTGAAAGCCATACATTTAATATACAATAAAAATGGCAATTTCAACACATCAAAGTAGGCACAAAAAAATTAATATTTCGTTGGACATTCTTTGCTTTTTATTTAATAAATAAATTTTCTGCAGAAATATAAAATAAAGAATATCTTTGTTCAAAGTGTGCCCAGAATTAATTCCACCGGTGTACATAGAAAGCCTGATTTCAGATAGGGGATACAGCTCCTGCGGTACACTCACCTCTGAGTTGTGACTCCAGGACATCGTGGGCGGCGGCTCCGGAGCGTACTTCACCACGCAGGTCAGGTTAATGGTGCTGCCTTTGTTGACGAACAGGTCGGGCGCTCCGACGATAATGGTAATTGGCTCTGCAAAAATCGAGTTTCAACCGTTTATCGGAATTCTGGCAGAAACGGGGTGGCGCGCGACGCGCAGGCTAGTAGTGTAGCTCGATGATATTTCAGGCATCGCGAAACAGTGCGTCGATTCGAAGCGGCCCGAGTTTCGCTGGAGAACGCGAAATTTCCCGATTCACCGCACACTCGAATTGGTCCAAGTCAATTAACGACGCCTTATCTTCCTTCCGGGGTACGTTTCGATCGAATTGGAACAGATGGCGTTAATCTTCAACCAACAGTGTCCGGAAATTTGAAATGTCAGGTGATTTTGAGACACCCTTTACTTGTTATTTCTATCTCTTTTAGAACAATTCCGAGAATTGTTAATGAAATTGAGGAATCTCTATTCTATATCGCGAATCGCTCGAGGGAATAACGAATAACGAATGATAAAACATAAAACTTTAACGAATCGGTGGACGTAATAATTTTTCTACTTTTATGCTCTTTTATGCTCTTACATGCGATTTTAATGAATCAGCGAACGTAATAATTTCTCTCTAGAATTGGTAGTTCGTTTAAATTCGGAACATTCCGCATTTGTACTAAATACAATTTTAACGAATCAGCGAATGTAATAATTCTTTTTTTGTTTCTTCTTTTCGGAGAATCGGTGGTTCATTTAATCCGAGAATTCTTTCCGCATTTATGGCAGTTTCTGCGATGAACAAACGCAAAAGTTTGCTCATTAAATAGATCAATGCTTCGGTCTGCGTAAATAAGATGGTCTCTTTTCGTTCTTGACGGAACATTCTCGAAACGAAAAAAATTTATATAAAAAAATCTGATTTTCTGTGCTATCGGTATTTCGCTAAAGATAATAAAGAACAGTTAAAATTCACAGTTTCGTTGGTGCAGAAAGCTTTGATATAATTGTCAGTTGTAAAATCCGTGCTGAATATTATTCATAAATTACCTATATATTTTCTCTTTTTTTCGTGCACGAACATTCTACTAATAAGAAACGCGATATTGCGTTCACCGGCGCATAAAAATTTTGCGGAAAATAAAAACCAGAGAATTGTGATGTTAGATAAACGACTATTGCGGGTCTGAATGGACCCGGCGCTCGTGGATTTACCTCGCGCAGCGAAAACCGGCACGGTTTTCGGGTATTTTTGGATTTTCTACTTGTTTATCGATGGTGTGTTGTAGGCCGGCGCGGCGCGGCGTTGTAAATGCTCCGACGATAGCTCGTGTAATGCGATAAAGCGCGATAGAGTATAATAGGGGTCAGAGAGATATGGCCGTGTACAAAATATTCTATAAATGGCCGATATTTTTATCGCGCAGCAACAAATGGAAGCGAGCGTTCGCCAACGTTTTCCAGGTCAAGTCACCGCGATAAGATCCTCTCATTTAATAGTACGAGCCCCGTTAAAGTATCCGAGCAGTCATTAACGGTACACCTGCTCGGATATACATCCTTCTACGTACACGTAGGAGGCGCGCGGCCTGATTTTTTCACCTGGCTTTGTTTCCACCACCGCCCACGTCGGATCTTTCTACACAATCCTCGATCAATCCGTGTCGCGGTGCATCGCTGCACAAGTCCTGTCTCGAGCGAATCGATCGCCGGATGCCCACCGCCTTTGTCCTTCCTAAAAAAACCCTTCGAACGTCCAAAGTCGTTCTTGAACCTTTCCAACCTTTCGCTCGCTTTTTCGAACCTGCCGCCCGGTTGTTTAATCATTTTAAACAACGACGCGACGCGATGGCGGACACACTCGGTGAAAAGTTATGCAAACGGAATCTTCAAACGGGTTCTGTTGTTTTTTGACAAATATTATCAGTGATCGATTTAATATTCGCACACGTTGAATAAAAACCGAGGAGAGTCTTCTCTGCGTTCTCTTCTATTTAAAAAAATATTTCCATTGCACATGATTTACTTCCTCCTATGAAAATAAACATTGTTTTAATGGTACGGTAATTTTTGTTGTCGGCTCAGAGTGGTACTCCTTCGAGTATTAAGGGTTAACTGTCGTTAGGTTTAATTCAGCGGAGCGATAAATAACTCGGCCATCCATGAAAATGTGTTTATTTTTTCATCGGGAACGATCCAGTTTCTTCCAACAAGTCGTTATCGTGGATCGTTAGTGATTCGCTGTAGCGGCGCGAGAACTGAATCAGTGAAATAATTGACCCACATAATGCACGGTTCATTAAATCCACGCTGATATTGGCGTGAAATGGGTGTACACACGCGCGTGTATACATCGCGTCGGTGCCGCGCCTTGGTATTTATGATGCCTCGGAGGCGCGCGTCAACTTTCCAAGTGAATAATGATCCCGATCCTATCGGAAACAACCTCGGATCATCGATCGCCGAAAAGAATAACGGGACAGCGGCGATTAAATCATGCGCGAGAAGTTATTGCGGGGAATCGGTGCCGTCGAAAACTGGTAAAATATTCGATTTGACCGATGGACAGTTCGGGAGATATACTCACCAACTATCGTCAGATAAACGGTATGGCCGATAGGCGGTGTCGTTGATATTTGGCACTCATAAATCCCGGAGTCCTTGCGCTGAGGGTATCGTATCTTGAGCGTCCACTCGTCGCTGTGCGGGGTGTGCACGGCCTCGAAGCGCTGGTCGCTCGTGTACGTGTAACGGCCGAGCGTTAGCAGGTGTATGTCTCGGTGTCTCACCCAGGAAACCTGCAGCAAAATACAAATATTGCTCCCGAAGTTTTTTTCTCAAAGTTTCCCCCACCACCTGCTCCCCCCGTTTCTTCTACAGCCGAGCGCTTTACACCTCCGTCCATCACGCCGGAGTCTGTCGGCTCTCGCGAATTCTCCTTCTCGCTCGAGGACGCGAAGAAAAACAACGATCGCTCTCTTTGCACGCGACGGAATTACTCGTGGGAACTTGAAAATCAATCACAATGGATCCAACTAGTATTTCAACACTAAATACACGATTCTCGAAAAATTGCCAGTATTTAAACAGTAATAATTTCGTAAAAAATCACCACACGATCATAAAATTTTATTCATTTTAAAGCCGAAAGCCTCTACTATCACAATCCATCGTTCATTTTATTCCAAGATCCTTTTTCATGACGTAGCGAGCGAGAAACTAAAGACGCGTTTCTTATTGAAAATGTTACATGTTCAAACGTCTGTAAAGACTCTGAAAAATTTTTCTCGTGACTGAAACCAACGTAGGTTTCAAAATTGAAGCTTCCTCTTTCCAACGACACCTTAAAAGTTGATGTACGATTTTTTTTAGCCGTTTCATCGAGCTTCGAATGAGAGCTGTGCCGTCAACTTTGCACTGGTATAAGTTACATCCAGGCGGCTATACACAACCGAACTTGTTCCTCGTTTTTGTTGCATAAAACAGTGAAAAAAAATCGTACATCAATTTTTAAGGTGTCGTTGCAAAGAGGAAGCTTCAATCTTGAAATCTATGTTGGTTTCAGTCGCAAGAAAAATTGAAATCTCGAACCGTGAGGAGAGGTTGCGAGACGCGCTCGTTGATGAAATGGTCGCGTTACAGGATTCGCGAAGTGGCCCCTTACCAGCTATTTAGTAGAAATAATTACCGTCGGGTAATGGGTCGTTGGCTCATCGATTTCGTCGAGCGATGAGCAATCGAGCCGCGAAGTCACCGCGGAGCCGTGTTATTTCATTTCAGCCGGCTTTTATTCGGGAATTTCGTGGGAAAAGGGGTAAAAGTAGGTCGGATTCATTGGTCCCGGCAACTTTTGCGGTTACTCGACCGGCCGAATGCCTCTCGATGGAATCGATAAAAAATACTTGATGGGTATACGGGATAACGAGCACGCGGATACCGTACGTTAGATAGATGCACGCGTGTCGAGCTCATTGCGGGGGCCAATTGACCGAGCGTCCCCTGCCGCCTATTTAAATCGCAATAATCCGCTGACAATGTCGATGGACCGGGAACGTGATTCTGTCACGAGTACTCGCGTCGCGTCGAGCTGCATTTACGTCGCGTTTGATACTAATTGCCGGTGAAATCGCGCAGCGGATGGAAACGGACGACGATTGTTCCTTGAAAAAATCGCTTCTGTTTCTCCGTCGCCGTTGTTTCAACAGAAATTTCGGGAAAGTCGAATTTTTCTAACGCGGATCTATACAACCCCCGAAATGCGACTATACTTTATCACAATGGTATATTGTAACATTTTTTAACAATTTCAAGAATACGAGATAAAAGCGAGGCGTCTTCACCGCTAAGAATCGTTTAATGGGGGATTTTACGGACTCGTTCAGCGTGGAAACCGTTCGTAGATCTTTTTGCATTGAAACCGGCGAAAATCCTTAAGGATGAGGATAGATCGATACAGAAAATATAGATTAATCGACGCGGAACGCCGCACGGCACAGCGATGTCTCTAAATGATAGCAATCCGTTGTGTGAATTCTTTTTGCGCGCTTGTTTTCGCGTATCTAGCGAAAAAATCGCTCCATTGAAGTGTTTTTAAGCGATCGCGGTGGCTATTGACGAAACTGAACTCCGGTTGTGCAAAAATACGCTTTAAAAAGTGGATAAAACGTCGCGAAACGTCACCAAAATTTTTCATTTATCTCGTTTCTTTATAACACTATTCCGTTGATCCCTCCGCCACGGTAATTTCCAGAAGCGATTGCTCGGCCCGGGAAACGCAGTATTTTCCTAAAAGTAATTTTCCCGGTACGGTTAAAAACGTTTCACCGATTTTCGGGGCCGAGTAGAGGAAAACTGTAGATCGGCGACGGTGCGTAAACCAATTTCCCGCAACGTTGATTGTATTCCGTGCGAGAGAGGTATGACGTCACCGGGAAGATTTGATATTCTCGTAGCTCGGCCACGA
This sequence comes from Lasioglossum leucozonium, assembly GCA_028454225.1. Lineage (NCBI taxonomy): Eukaryota > Metazoa > Arthropoda > Insecta > Hymenoptera > Halictidae > Lasioglossum > Lasioglossum leucozonium. The sequence continues at coordinate 10,743,484 of CM052208.1, forward strand.
ATCCGACATTTGCGGTAGCGGGAGCGAGCTCCCTAGATGACATCGTATCCGTGCAAGCCTCTCGCGTCTCGTCGTATCGCGGACGTTAGTCTCAGCCATTGTTCCGCGAAATTCGAGCGAAATCTATGCAGTTTACGTGATCGCGAGCGTCGTGTCACGAACGCTATACCTCGGAGGCGTGTGTGCTGTTTAAATTTCAATCGGCTAAAATACTCCTCTCCGGAACTGTCTAAATTTTCATATTCGCGTCTACGACATTTATCCAATTCTGTAAAAACCTGCTCGAGCGACATTTTGCTTCAAATAATAGTTAAGAAAAGTCACGTTTTTGTTAGACAAGTGAACATACTTTTCCCTCTTCTCCTCTTCCCTAGTTCACCGGACCGTTCCCAGAGTTATGTGAACGCTCACGCCCGGGGTTTTTCTGCCTGCATTTTTGTCGGTGTAGACAGACGTACATTCGCTCTCAGCATGGAACAGAACCCGGTTTTAACATGCTAAATATGGGGCCAGGTTCCGCTGAACCGTGTCTCTGTCTCTACCGACGAAAGTGGTGGTAGAAAAGAGCCCGCTTTCAACTCCTCTCTAGCTTTAGCTAGCTCTCTAGTTTCTTCCCGAGTTCCCTAATCCCTGCGCAAGTTTCCTAGTCTCTTCTCTAGGCCCTGTCCTAGTTCCATCTTTCGGTTCGTTCCTCGGGGATGGTTCAATAATTCACCAGCGGAGCACAAACTCTAATTAACATTTGTTCCGCGGTCGCGACGCAACTACCGCGAATGCAATTCTCGTTGCAGTTACAACGATACCGAACGAGCATTTATATCCGAGGGACGCGACACGGTGACAAAGGCCGCGTTCGCTTCTACGCCGATAAAATAATTGGTCCCGCGCAAAGATCCGCCGAGGAGATCGCCGTGCGGACGCGGCGGAGACGCATTTACCGTGGACGGTACCTCCTCGACGTTGTTTGCCCGGAGAATACCGGTCGTTGAACGATCGTCCGTCCCTCGTCGGCTCTCGTCGCGTCGCGTCGGCTCGTCGACTTCCGTTCCCATTGACGCTCGCCGGGATTACAAGCTCTCTCGCCGTGAACCAGGTGAAACGGGATCGGCAAAGAAGACGAGGAGGAGGAGAACGCCGGTCCGTCGGCGAAATAAGGACCCGCGCCGATCTTTGTCCGGATAAAAGCGTGTAAGCACGCTCGCGCACTCGCGTTTCCCTGCCCCACGGAGATAAGCGCGGAACAGTGTAACGATGTCGAACGCTTTGTTCGCGGCTATTGCTGCGCGGCTGCAGCTTGAAAAATGAGAGAGTCCTTTCGAGAGCTTTTTACCGAGCACGCGAATACGGAAAATAGAAAAAAATGAAAGTACATCGGAGAGAACAGAGAGACGGAGAGAGAGAGAGCGAGAGAGGGGAACTGCCGCACCAACGTTGTCGGTAAGTTCAACGGGGGAACGCGGGACTTAACCCTCGGACGACGCACCTTTTTCACAAATGAACAATTAGCGATTCTCGCGATCGTTCGCGGCTTTGTTTACACCAATTTGTTGAAACATATTTTTAAAGGGTTTTTTTTTCGATGTTGTCGATGTTAATAGCTGTTCATGTAACTGTTCGCTCTCTCTTTCTCTCGTTGCAACGTTGTTAATGAACTCTCAATTCTATTCCGAGTCTCGTTAAACTTTGAATGCTTCCGTATTGTAGCAGGTCCTCGAAATCGTTGCATACAGAGTCGCGATCCACGAAATTGACGAGCAATCATTAGAAGAAGGAAAAATGCGTGTACTGGTCGTTAATCGCTGTCAATTCGGTAGGGATCAAGTACCTCGCGAATAGGTTCGAACTATGATTAAATTCGAACTCTCTGATAAGTATTTTATTTATATCGATCGTAAATTGTTGATAAAAACTGTACTGATGTTAGTGTAATATTTAATAAATTATTAACTTTTCGAAATTTGTAAGTACTCGTTCCGAGTACTTCCATTTCAACATTAAAAGTACTTATAAGTACTTTTTCAAAACTTGTAAATGCTCGTTCCAAGGTTCGACATCAGTTTGCATAAAATAATTAGTATAATCAACGAAACATTATTGCTTTTCGTGAGTACACATGAACTTGATCTCTAAAATCGAGTAAAATTGAATGGTAATTTTGACATTGCGACCGGTCCGGGTCAAAGTAGACCCAGGCATCCCAGACTCGATTAGACGAGCGGATTCGGTTCCCCTAAAACGCATCGTAATTCTTCCTCGGCTTCCACAGCATCGGCCCGGCGCGGCGGCGACGAAGAGTCCACGAGCAGAGCGATTCTAATTGCGTCTGTTAGGGGCAGCTTTGAGCGAAAGTCAAACTACCGCTGATTAGCCCGCGGTCTTTATACGCCTACTAATGAACACCGCTATTATCGTCGACGGTGTATTAACAGCGTGTTGTTAGCTGCTCGGCGAAACACGCCTCCGACTATGTCTCTCTCGACGCCTTTGAAAGCGGCCCGGAGTGTTTCACCTTCCACGAACCGCCGCCGTCACTCAGAAACAAGGCACCAGCCGTCGAAACGGATATGTACACCTTTGAATTCTCGTTCCCGATGAAATATGCAACAATCTGCCGAACGAGGGATCAGTCGATCGCCGGATCGGCCGAAAATCTATTAGTTGCAACGTGTCACGATATTATATTCTACGAAATTAGATTCTACACCCCCGATTTGGTCGAAAATTACATAAGCAACCCCCCGAAAAATTGACCTCGAACGTGAAAAACAAGGCCACGAAAAAATAAAATATTTTTTTTACAATTAAATCGATTGCACGATTTAAAAAAAAATTTCGTTGAGTTCCATACGTCTTCATCGACTTAATCGGGGGTGTAGTTACGTTCACTTCGGTGTCTGTTAAAATCCTCCCCGATTCGATTCCGTCGGCGAAACTTCCGGGAAGAAATCGCAGTTTTTCACCCGTAATAATCGAACGAATCTCGAGTTGGTATTTCGCGGGGAATTCTCGAAAAATCCGTGGAAACTCACCGTTCGATTTCCGACGTTCTTCACTTTGCACACTAGATACACTTCCTTCCCCACCAGTCCGGTGAAGTTCGACTTCATGGAGATGTCGAAATGGGGGCCCGTTCCGGGGGTCGGCCACTCCTCCAGAAAGTCGGTTCGAAAATTTCTTGAACATGACGCTGTGCTACCTGAAACATCGAGAAACGAGACTCCGTTAATGAGAACTACGAGAATTACGTGCGTTTCCCGGATCCCGGCGTCGCTCTGACTCAAAATCTCGTCAACACCGCCGCGGTGGTGAAAAATACGGGAAAATTGAGAAGATCGAAAAAGCGTGAGAGGGCGGCGTGGGGAGGGGGCAGAGAATTAAATAATCTCGAGCTAACTGGCTGCTATTCGTTTAAGCGATCTCTCGAGATTTTGCGTAAAGTCGGCGCGCTATGGGACACGGTACACTTCGGAAAGCTACGAACTTTCGAAAGAATTAAAATACGTCTACGCGCGGGCTGTTCGTCTGCGATGTTCCCCGAGTAAAACTGGAAGAAGAAGTAGAAGTAGAAGAAGAAGTAGAAGAAGTACGGCTGCTGACGTCTTCGTACATTTTTGTCGTTGCACGCGCGTTCATTATAAGTGGAGCGTCTCGCTGTTTGAACTACCGGCTCTCCAATCTCGGAAGACATACAGCTATTAAGACAATTAAATGCTGAAAGATTTACGCGATCGCCTATCCGGCCTGGTGCGCCATGCGCCGTGGCTCTCCGGTGACTCAACAAAAACTTGTGTTTGTTGTTTCTCGTTTACTTTGAATTTCGTTAGTCCTCTCTCTCTCTCTCTCGTTCTTTCATCGACTGCAATTTTCCACTTGGCCGTAGCATAACTGTGTCGAACCGGCACGGCATGCTATCGCGCGTATAGAATATTGAATGGGCCCGAAACCGACTATCAACCGTTGTCGTTCGCCGATATTTCCCTCGGCTATTTGCCCGTGAAAAGATGCATAATCGGCTCGAGATCGCCGGACGCACTATTCGGAACAAACGTTCGCACAATCGATTTTTCCCGGTGAAACGGACACCGGGATTCAAACGATAGAGTGCTTCGCCTATTATACGTATTTTGCGCGGGTGCTCTAGAACTTTCTTTCATACCTCAAACCAATCGGTTGACTTTCATTCGTGGTATGTATTCGATTTTACAGGAGCGCGTTCCGCAGCGCTAATAGACGCTCGATGAAAGCATTTTGACAGTACCGCGAATTTCTAGAGGAAATTATTACAGTTTAAATGTCGACGATTCTTTGAGAACAAGAAATTTAGACAATTTAGAACGTTATTTTATTCGCAGTTACTCCTTCTAGACCGTGCGACGCTGAAACTATAATTATTACGCAACAATGCAGCAGGATGTTTTCTGCGTGCTTTTCATTTTTCAGTTTCCCGACAGTGATTACTTAATATTTGGTAAAAACACGAGGGAAAACCCGATGAAATGGATCCACGATATCGGTGGCTTTCGAAACACGAATAAAAAGAGGGATTACGCAGCGGATTCGATACGTCACGCGTTAATGGCAACCGCGATTCCAAAGATATTCGCGGTGAACAGAATAAACTACAACGCAATTTTTATTTCATTTAGGATTTGATGCAACGATCCATTGAATCAATCTCTGTGGGATTCTAGTTTCTGTAAATTCGGCTATCAGCAAACAAATCGATAGAATTTTGTTACCATGACTAGAAAAATTGTACAAGCAGAATTATTCGGCGAAACCAATGTTTCTCGAATAATTGAAAAATATATGCTAAAGAGATATTCAGTTGGAGATGACGCAATTCTGTAATCGCTCCACCGTATACAGGAAGTAAAATATTTGTCTTGTTTTATATCTTGATTTGTATAAATGCATAGATCTTGTGACATTCTAAATAGCATACGTGTAGCAGCTAAAACACCGGGCAAAAAAGTGACAATGTTTTCCCTCGCCGTTGAAACAGCTGACTCCAAAAAAAACCCACCGAAGGCCGACGAACGGACGCGCGTGAAGACAGAGGCCAGTACAACAATATCGACAAGGAGAAATAAACTGTCTTTCTCCTTGTCACAGAGTCAACCACGGGCGTAAACAAAACGATGCACCGTGTGCAAACCTCTAGGTTACCGAATCTTCGTCCGCGAGAAAAAAGTCCCTCGCCTCTCCCCGCTTCACCGCCGAGCGCGTTTATATATTACCACGCACCTGTCGCCGAGCGTGAGAGTGAGAGTTAATTTAGAGCGCACACATCTTAATTGTCAATTGTATCGATTTTACCATAATAACTAATAAAGAGTGTTGTCCGAGATAAGGTCTCCGATTATTATCCACATACGCGAGTAATTAAAAGTGAACTGTATATGAAAAATTTGTAGAAATCACGTAGAACCTATAATTATTGACAGTACAGTGTTTACGGGGTCGACAGCGCGCGACGCAAACAGAGTCGAAGAGGTATCGGAAGCAAGGAAGGAAGAAACGCGGGTTACAGGTCGGAACGAGCGTGTCCGCGGTGGAAAGGCAAGCGTGTATCTTGCTCGGTGGTTACTTAGGGTGAACTCGTCTTAACCACTCCCGGACTGGAAAGCTCCGAAGCGTGGTATACGAGGGGCGCATGGTCTAGCGAGCTAACGAAAGAGAATTTTCCATTGCGAAAGTGCTCCCGTGCACGCGGCTGATTCTGGAGAGCAGTCGCGCAAAGAAAAGCTCTCGCTGGGGCATTCTTGTGCCGCGCGTTTCGACTCCGTTTCAACTCCGTTTCAACTTGGTTTCAACTCGGTTTCAACTCCGCCCCGCCTCCGACTGCTGATCTCCGGGATTTCGACGGGCCTCTCGATTTCCGCTACGAACCCTTCATCGGATTCCGACGATCGAATCCGCGATTACCGGCTCCCGCCCACGAAAAACAAATGGATCCGTCGGCGAATTCGCTCGATCCCCCGGATCGAAATCGGCGAGCGACGATCGCGGCCGAAATCCCGCACCTAGGTTTATTCGAATCTCTCTTCGCCCCTTTCCCGTCGATTAAGCTTCCGCTCGACGCGCGATATCTCGCTGCCTCGTTGTCTCGTTGCCTCGTTGCTTGCTCCACCCTAACGTCGCCCTTCTTCCTGCAAGATCGTAACGTAACGCGATCCTCGAACTTACGACGATCGCGGCTCGATAGACGTACACGATTATCCAGGAAATTCGATTTCACGGCTCTTTTGCAGCGGGTCCAAGCAGAATTCGCTTCTTCGTCAACGGTTCATTCCTGATTTCGTTCGGATTGTTGCGTCGCTGGAGGAGCTGTTCGGAACGTTACCACTTTTTCTTGCCATTAGTCATTGAAAATGCTAGATTCCCGACCTTAAAAGTAGAACGGCACATATTTTGTTCTCATTGCCAGTCGCTGCGATAAATACTGTACATTCTTCGCTAAGCGATACAAGAAGATAAAATAATTGTTAAACTAAAATGATAATCCAATAATTCGCAGTAAATTTGTCGCGTTTATCTTATGGAAGGTTTTTCACATATTCCTCGAGACAGTTCAAGGTCAATCGAAGGACATTTGACAGTACAATGTCAGAACAACACCAAGCTGAAAATCTCGAGGAACATTTGATACCGTTCGAATTACGTCTGAAATGTTCCTTGACGTTTCGCAATCGAAAGAGATATTAGGCTGATCTCGACCGCGACACCCTAAATGTATCAGTTGTCCGGTAATCAGAGCAGAGATTCGTTCGAACAATCCTTTCCGGCGTGAAACTTAATTAACACCGTGGTAGAGGCAGAGCCGGTGATCGATATTAATTCGCGTCAGAGATTTACACGCTCTGCGGAAATCGTCTTGCGCGATTCTCACCGGCTACGCGCGAAGCAAATTGCGAATTTCCACAATTGAATCGGGTCCGAGCGTCGCGCCGGGTTTTATCCGGGGCGAGAATTGCGAGGACGAACGCACACGCGCACACACAGACGTGGGTCGTACACATATTCGCGAATAAAATAGCAAGTGCTGCGCCGCGTGGTAGGCGGAATAGTAAAATGCGTTCAAAACGATTGCTTGCGTTTTCCGTTGTATAATTTAAGGGCGGCGAGCAATTCGGGGGCCGGCAAATGGCGCGCGAACAGGAAGAGGGAGTCGATCATTCGTGAACAATGGCGCTCTATGGATGTTATTCCGCTAGAATAGGAGGAAAATAGCTCGATGCTCGGCCCAAACTGTCGGTCCGGTTACACGCTGTTACCCCTCGTGGACATCGCCCAACTCCTCCGCGTGTGCACGATGCGCACGTGCCTCCCCGCCGACAAAACCGCCTCGGAAATGTTTTTTCCATTGACGCCGCGTTTCCGTCAACGATTTACACGAGCATCGGTGCACCGATACATCGCGCGGTCCCCTATTCGTCGCGCAACATTCGAAAAATTCCATCGCGTCACTTACGGACGGCCAGCACCACCTTGGTGTTCTACAAGTGTTTTTCAGAATTTTTTTTTCATGGACCAGCACCGCGTGAAACATTTTTACGACGTTCGCGCAACTCTTCATTTGACTCTGCATTTTTTTTAGAGTAAAATATTTTAGTTATTCACTGTTTTCGAATCGAAATTTTCAAACTAGCAAGGATTGTTTAACATAAATTGTTTTTTTTTTGTCAACGGACTTTTTGCGCACTGTTAATGCAAATGATGCATCGTTCCACAGCTGATAAAAGTCTTCTGTAATTTATCATACGATATGATATTCCGTTGCACGTCGTTAATCAATATCTGTCAAATATTTACTCCGTGAACTGCATTTTTCATAATTTTCAATATCTACGTTGTCGTTCGCGACTGATGCATTAGCTTGTAAAAATACGTTATGTATTTAACGAGCTCGACGTAAACGACAAGGAAGTTCCGATCGCTGTAAATGTAAAAAATGTGAAAAAGTTAATTAGAAAACAGTGTAAAAAATTTTTAAATATCAAAGAAAACCTGTACATTGACTCTTTATCGCGAGACAATTCGTCAAATTTTTCACTGTTTTCGAAAAAATACGCTGATGGATTTATTACGGACGATTACAGTTTTTCATTTTCGAAGGAACAATTTGAATCGTTTATCTTCCCGTCGCGTTCACTTTCTATCGCAAAAATCTCTCAACGAACAGTTCGATAGCGACGTTCTGCTTGTTAATAAAAAAAAAAGTAGGAGAAGAAGCAATTCCAGCAAACCAAAGATTTTCTACGGAAACAATCGGTCGATTATCCGAGAACGGAAAAATTGCTGTGCGTCCGGCTAATTGAAAATCGAAACCGCTTAATCTAGTCCCAGCTGGTCGCCGCGGTAGGTGAAAATAAATGATCGGGGTTCGTTATCGAATGAATCGCCGTTCCCGCGAATTCGCTCGGTGTGGAGAGAGTCTTTCTATTCCTGAATCTAATTCCGCAAAATCCACTTTGAAGTTCGCGGGAAACAGTTTTAACAAGCCCGGGACGATTGGCCGCTCGTCAACGATTCGCGGGAACAAAGAGGCGGGAGGCCCGGCGGCACCCGGTGCTCTCGCAGATGTTTTCGAACAAGTCGGAAAACGTTTAAAACTTTAATCGAATGAGAATAACAGCTTTGTTACTTTTCAGGAAACAAACGTAATCCACTTTTGAAACAAATGGTCCGGCTGCGGTGAAGAATGGTTTTTGTACGACAATCGCAAGCCATCGGGAACAATGCCCGGACGGAGAACAGCGGGCAAGGCAAACGCCGGAACTACCGATTCTTCAACATACACACAAACGACCACCGTATAATGCGCGCGTCAAATCCGTTCGCCGCGGTTGCTTAAAAATATGTCCCGTCAAATTCGAAACCGTGTCGCTCTCGAACTGCCATCCAGTTCGAAAGTCTCTCTTTATTATCCGCGACAATCGGATTCGATGCGAACGGACTCTCCCCGTATTCGCTTCAGTCTTTCGCCATTTATTTCGGTTTTCCAGCTCGCAGCGCGACACGAAACTCGCGTGAATCGCGTGCTCAGACGGCAAACAGGACGGTGCAAAATATCCGGTAAAAAAGGAATCGCACCGCGATAATCCTAGACTCGTCCCGAAAAGCTTCTTTTGCAAGCGGTACAGATTGAAACGCGAATAGAATTTGAAGATTAAAGCTGCCGAAAGTTGATACGCGATCTTTTTGGGTCGCATTATCGAGCTTTGTAGGAAACAGGAAAATCGCGTACCAAGTCTCGGTAAAGCGAAAGCTTCGATCTTTGAATCAACGGACAGATTCGGAAAAAATTTTCCAAAGCTCACGCCGACTCAGCTTCTCTCGGTGGCTGTGTGACCAAGCGCGAGGATCTTCGAGGAAAATGGACGACGCGCAGCCGGAACGGAGGCTGCCGAGCCGCTCGAGAAAAATTACAACAGCGTGAGCGTCGACGGTTTTTCGAAAACTCGAGGATTTATTGTCGGAAACGTGCGTTCCGGAGCCGGTGTATCGTATATATATATATTTTTTTGTTTCGAGTGCGCTCGTGCAATTTCGTGTCACGGTCGAGTCGCCGCGAATTTCGGGAAAAGTCGAGGCGAGGAAAATTTTAGCGTAGCTTGTCTCGGGACAGAATTAATTTTCGTCGAAGTGCGACACAGCTCGAGGAGAGACGAGGAGCGAGGAGAGGAGAGGAGAGGCGAGGCGGTTGCGTAGTGGTTACTCGCGGCGCTCTTAGCCGGCTCGTCTTAACTCTCGTGTGCCAGCTCCAACTCGAAAGTTTAAGGGTCCGCGCCACCGGAGATCCTTCAATTTTCCCACGAGGGACGAGCTCACTCTAAAAACCTTTCTTTCCTGACGCTGCATACGCCCGAAACCCTGCTCGGAAATTCGGAGGACCGAGCGGCGAAATTCTCGCGAGCCGCAGCAATTTCATCGTATCGATTTCCTCCGTGTTACTCTTTCCTGCGACACGACGCGACGCGACGCGACGCTGTTACATCTTGTTAACCGCTGCGCGGAAAATATCGAGATATTTTCGTTAGGATCGGTTCGATGGATCTCTCTATTATTCGCATCGAATCGATACCGATTAACCCTTAACGGTCGTGAGTCAGCTCTCACGTGACAACAATTACTTTGTCGCTGCGGTAATAATGTACAGTATTAATATTAATATATAAAAACTGTAACATGTATGTTTAATATTTGGTTACCGAGAAAAGCTAGAAAGGTGCACGGTATTATATGTACATCCCAGTTTTCATGTGGTTTAATAAATTACCCTGATTTTATGGAATTTTTGAGATTGCTAGATCGACGGAGAAAGTGTTAAACTGAAATTCCAAATGATCTGAATTCACGAAAGTCTGCTAATCGAGTTTCGCACATTTACAAATTCCTTTATAATTGTCGATATTCCAAATGCATTTTATAATGGAAAAGAAAATTTAACTCAGCGAATTGATTCCCGGGTGAAAATTTATCGGTACAGCCCGTTCGCGCAAAAATGAGCAAAAATTCCGAAAACCAGGAGGTCTATAAAAAAAACGATCGAATTATCGGTGGAATGTAACGTGCGCTCGAATAAATAAATTTATTCGTTAAACCGGAACGCGTCAGTTGAACCGGGTGCGGTTGTTCATTTTGTAATCCTACCGCAACGATGATTCGTTACTGATCTTTTTCCTCTCGCGCGTGATTAATCTGAGCTTCGTTTCTTTCTCGCTTCAGGCGTATATTTGTATTATCTATACTTGACGAAAATTATTTTGCAAGATTCCTACGAAATCCACGAAAAAAATTCGGGGCCGATTGGATCACGGGAATCCGACGCGCATCAAATTTGAAATTTTCAAATTTTTAGATCACAGAAAGCACAAAATTTTCAAATCACAGAAAGCACAAAATTATGAAAATTTTCAGATTTTCAAATTTCCATATTTCAAATTTTCAAATTTTCAAATTTAAAATTTGATGCGCATCGGATTTCCACGGTCCAATCGACCCAAAGTCTCCTCCAGATCATTTTCTTAACACTTGTCACAATTTCGGGCTAAAAAATTTTTTGGTCGCAAAAATAAGGTCCACCGTAGCGTGTACGTACGATCGAGACAATCGCCTGGCGCGGGTTACACTGTGCAGGTTTTCCCGTTGGAAACGGGTCAAGTAAGTTCGCGGCGGAGTGTATCGGGTAATAATCTCTGAGCCTGGCGACTGCTCAGGAAATTAATTTTCTGCTCAAATCTATGGATCCGTAGCTGCTCTCTGTTTTTCCCTGGTGCACGCATTTTCTCTTTAACAGAGATTTTTATCCTCACCCCCGTTCCTCTCCGCGTTAATCGTGGCTAATTCGCTCGTGAAAAATATTTAATCTCGTTAAACCTTACGATAATTAGCAACGATAATCGTATTACTTTATTGTTCCCTTCGCTGCAATATTATTTTAGCTGTTCACGTTGTTTGCACCGTTCAAGCAATCTTCGGAAACTGTTCATAGTGTCCAGACATTGTGCACATCGTCCATCTACTGTTAACCCTTGGCACTCCTTTGTCGAAACCAATAGAAAAATAAAGAAAAACAAATTGTTAAAAATAAGTAGCAGTAAAGTAACTTGGGAGCTGCTGTCAACAAAATTGAAAAATAATTCAGAGTGCAGAGGGTTAATACTGGATTCGGTTTCTGATTTACCGATAATTTCAAGCCGTCGCGTTAGAACCGGCGATCGCGGAGGCACAGAAGCCGTTCGATCGAGCGAATAAATATTCCGATCATTCCGTGGCGGTCGGAACGCGCACGAACGATTTCGTTTCAAACAGCTCAATTATCCGATCCAACACACAACTCGCAGACGCTAACTTTCCCGTTCCTCGATCCGGCAACGACGCGTGTCATCGGATTCCGGTTGGTGGAAGTTATCCGCGCGAACCGGGACCGGGATCGAGCTGGTAAAAAAGTGGCCGCAATATGGTTGAATAAGTAATAACTGGTAGAGAGCCAGAGAAGTTCCCGAGGGAAAGATGCTCCTTGGGAAACGGTGACGCGGATTTTCCGTTGACGGCGCAGCAGCCAGTCCGACGCAGCACGGGCACAACGACGGAACGCGTCGCTGCTGTCGCTGTCGTCCCTCCGTGTCTGAAAACTTTTCGAAAGGAGCCTCTCGCGGCCTGCATACAGGACGACTCCCCGCAATTATTCCGACGATCGGCCGTGGACGTTTGTCCGTCACAGCAGTTCTAACTACCGTGCGCCGCGCGGCAACCTCCGGGACGACAATGGAGGCCGCCGCGCCCGTCTGGTTTGGTTGTTCACCGCGAAATCCTATTTCGTTCCATCCCGTTCCGCTCTGGTTTCCATTATCCCCTTCTATCCGAGTGCGACTTTTACGAGCGGCTAAGATAATTTCCATCCGCCTCAACTTCTCCCGTGCCCCGCTCGCACCGCGACTTTCTCCCTGCCGCTGTTCGTCCCGGACCCGACGTCCTCCTCTTTCGCTCGGCCACGAAATCCCTCCAACAGAATTTCAATCTCCCCGCACCTCTTTCGCGAAACGCGGGCCTGTACACAAGGAACTCTGCCCCGACGAGTTACGTCGTCCTGGCAGCGACGATTTTCCTTCCATTTTCGTCGGTACTCCCCTCGAACGCTCGCTTCTCCCACCAACCACTCTCGCGGCGCGCACCTCCGTAGCTATAGTGGCGAGACGTGCCACGTGACCGGGCGGAAGTGGAGGAGCAGCGTCGTAGAGGGGGAACGATAGAGTGGGGACACGAGTCTTGCAACGACGGCGCTCGCTGGAAAGCTATGGTGGGGGGCGCAGTTTTTCTTGAATCGAGACAAACGTGTCCGCGGTACATGATACTGAAAGCGAAAGTGCGAACTCGTTTTTCCGCATCAGTCTCGGAGATATGTAATTTTGAGAAATGAATGAAACTTGAAGAATTTTTACTCCCTCGATTACAGAAGCTAGACGAATATTTAGAATACCACGGCGGTGCAAACAATGAGTTTTACGAAGTTTTTTTCCGTTTTAATCAATGACTTGTTCCACGGAACGATTCTGTAGATTCTCGCGAGCGCCGTATGTTTGTTTATAACAGCGCAGACCTTCCCGCGTGTTTAAACAACCTTTGAAACGGGCAGCTTTCACGGAAATGATTCGCGCGAGTTTGCGGTGGAAATTGAGTCGGCGCGGCGCGGCGGAAGAATCGCCGGGCTGAATGGCACGCGCCTAAACGATCGTAAATCGTTCGCGGAAGAAAAGCAAGAATCGGCAACGCGCAAGTCCCACCGGCGAGTAATGGAAAGCAAACGAATGGTTGAATTGATCCGAGAACCGGGAAAGTTTGTTGCCCGCGGCCGCCCAGTTTCCCATCTGATTTCTCATTTGCGAATAATACGCGAACGACTTTATTTTTAATAGATTCCCTATACATGTGCGGTCCCGGTATTTTTACGGAATACTTCCAATTTATTCGATCGTATCGTTCCGTATTTATGAACGACCTTGTTTTCATTTTCTCCCATTCTGTGCCATATTTGTGGAGAACGGAAGCAATCTTGTTTCCGTTCCATCACATCTCATCCGTTTTGTCAACACAAGAAGTTTATTTACATTCCATCCGATCTCATTTCATTCTTTCATCTTTGACCAGACGATTCGTACAACCGTACGGTATGTAAGGTTTCATCAATCTTTTACTCGGCGAGTCTATTGTATACGAACCGCACTGCTTTTCTTGTCGGAGCATAGTCATCGACGATCCTACATTAATTTATTCGCTCCAAAGATACCACGAGATATCTCGCAGTTAAGCGAAGCGTCTCTATCAAAACTGCCAACCACGAGATTATCTCGTAGTGTTTTTTTTTATTACTGTAAATCCATTTTAGTACTATATTTGCGACCAAAAACTACTATGTTTTATAATAATTTATATAGCGGGTGAAGGCCACAATAGTTATTTTTATTTTATTATTACTTTACACTATTCTTACACTTTATTATTACTATATTATTATTTTTCGGATCTCAACCAAATTCAGCACGAAATAAACTTATTAAAGAATCCTCCCGTGGATTTTGACAATATCAATAAATTAAGAAATAGTGATACACGTCGATTCGAAATTCAGTGTTAAAAAATAAATAATTCAATCACTAATTTCTGCGAGACGGTTGAAGTGTTGATTACACTAATTGAAAGGCTGAACACGGAGCAAGTCCACCGCTGTCCGTCACGGAATCGCATAAAAATACATTCCGATCGGTCGCTGCGCGCGTTTTACCGGCACAACGCGAACGATCGAAGGCGTTAATTGACGTTGATCGGTTTCCGGGAAATATTTTCGAGCGCGCAGGGAATACATCCGCGTGGAAAATACATAAAGCCACCGAACGCGTCGGGGTGAATGAGAATATGTTGTCAGAACGGTATTATTGGCGCGCATGGTAATGCAAAAATATTTTCCGAGTCGCGGCGTAAGGAGATCCGAGAGGCTTTCAAGAAAACGTGGAACGCAGTTGCCTTCGGGCGAGGTAGAAGAAATTCGATTTATACACGTCCCGACTGCCGTGCCGCGTCGCGTCGGGCCGAGCCCGGCCGAGTCGGGCCGGTCCGGGTAAAACGAGCCTCGCAAAATGGATGTAAACCGCACGCGATGCAAGTGTTTTCGAATACAAGATAAAGCGTATCTTTCCAAGAACAAGACGAAACGCCGGGGCACGTTCGAACCGCAGGCCATTCCGTTCCGTTCCGTTCCGCGAGAAACGTCAAAATTATACAGTCAATTTCTCTTATCCCGCGTAAACTGGCCTACCGATGTTTCCCGTAAATGCATAAAATCCGCAGTCCGGTTGCAATAAACTTTTTCTGAACATTTTCTGATCCAAGAAGTATTTCAACACAAAATACACGATTCTCGAAAAATTGCCAATATTTAAACGGTAATAATTTCGTAAAAAATCACCACACGATCATAAAATTTGACTCATTTTAAAGCCGAAAGCTTCTACTTTCAAAATATATCGTTCATTTTATTCCAAGATCCTTTTTCATGACGTAGCGAGCGAGAAACTAAAGACGCGTTTCTTATTGAAAATGTTACACGTTCAAACGTCTGTGAAGACTGAAAAATTTTTCTCGTGACTGAAACCAACGTAGGTTTCGAGATTGAAGCTTGCTCTTTCCAACGACACCTTAAAAGTTGATGTACGATTTTTTTTAGTCGTTTTATCGAGCTTCGAATGAGAGCTGTGCCGTCAACATTGCACTAGTATAAGTTACACCAAGGCGGCTATACACAACCGAACTTGTTCCTCGGTTTTGTTGCATAAAACAGTGAAAAAAAATCGTACATCAATTTTTAAGGTGTCGTTGGAAAGAGGAAGCTTCAATCTCGAAACCTACGTTGGTTTTAGTCACGACAAAAATTTTTTAAAGTCTTCACAGACGTTTGAACGTGTAACATTTCCAATAAGAAACGTGTCTTCAGTTTCTCAATTGCTACGTCATGAAAAAAGATCTTGGAATAAAATGAACGATGGATTGTGAAAGTAGAGGCTTTCGGCTTTAAAATGAGTCAAATTTTATGATCGTGTGGCCATTTTTTACGAAATTATTACCGTTTAAATATTGACAATTTTTCGAGAATCGAGTATTTAGTGTTGAAATACTTAATATTTATGTAAGAGGACTTCGGCCCGTTTATAACAAAATGATAATAATAATAATAATACATATTTATTAGACTCTGTTCGAAACCATCGTCTGACACGATATTGCAGGGCAAGGGTAGTTACATAATGGCAGACAGTGAATTGACGCTCTCTATCGAAACTTTTCTCGGATCGAACTGCGGATGTGCGTCGTCATCTGCGGGTGAACACCGCGAGCAGGGAAACTTTGCCGAAGTCGCGGATCCTCGAACCACATCATAGAGACAATACGTAAACGACAATCGAATCCGCGCTGATCGATGCGACGTTTAAAGTGTCATCGGGAGGCGAATAGTTTCCGAGAGGTTCCTGAACGATCCTTCATCGAGAAGACCGCGATTTCTTAGCAATTCAAATGCCTCCCGCCACGTCTCGACATCTCGGTTCTGTCCCCGCGATCCGTGATTTCGCTCGATGTAAAACAATTGTACGCTCGGAACGTTTATTCTCGGAAAAATTTATACAACCGAGATCGTCACATCCGAACAAAATAAACGCTATTTTGCCGGGAACATTATTTCCGTTCTGACTTTTCTTTTTTTATTTCTCAAGTACGTTATAATTAGACTGCGGATCTGTACGCGTTTAAAACGTGTGAAAAATTTTCAAAAAACGTCAGAATACAAAAGTCAACTGAATTCAGCACAATTTTTTATGTTCCCACTGAAAGTAGCATTTCATTTGATCTCACTTTCTTAAAATTTGTCTATAAAAATTGAAAATTCTAGAAACATCCGCAGTCTGAGGCCTGAAAATTATTTTTGATTTCATTAAGCTACGTTCAATAAAAATTTAATTTTAATGCTGTAGATGTATCAAAGCAAAACTAATGTAAACTAATTACAAGTTACTCGCTAAGTCATATTGTAACATAATATAATGTAGATGCTATTGTATGGTTTACAACAATAAATAAACAATAATAAGTAAAAAGTACTGATAATCTCCCAAAAATATATAGTATTTACGACTTACACAATTTTTCTAAGTAAGAATCGTCCTACAGTTCGAGCAGAAAAAATTCCCGAAGCTAGGAGTTTGTCGTTTTCGAGAGTCAGATCTCGCAGAAAATGTTATCTAGCAAGATTAGCGTTGCATAGTGTGACAAGCTGTTAATCGTACCGAGCCGAGGCTTGCCGCGTTCGAGAAGTACGAGGCGCGAGATATGTATCGGGATTTTCGCAAAGGTAGCACCTTGCGCGGATAAATCTTGGCCAGGTGGCGAACCGTTGGCGTCTGCGTGGGCGTCGGGGTCGAGGTGTTGGAATTAGGTGCGCCGTTTCACGGCACAACGTCATAAACGCGAACACCACAGTGAACGGTCTCGATCGGCGTATAAACGGCTCATAGTCTGGCTTGTACTGGCAATTCAGTGCCCGCGACTCGGTGGTCTATGGATGATCGATCAAAGTGAATTCGTCAATTCGATATTCGGACCCTCCTCTCGCTACCCCGCCCACGTTAAATCCGGCAGGTTTAAACGAGACGCGCACTTTGAACCTCGACGCGAATCATCCGAGGCAATTATCATCTTTTTGTTCTTGCTCGAAATCGTCCAGCAAGTCGAGACTCTCCTGACTGTGTACGCCATTTTTTGACACGATTTTCAAATGCATGAGGATAAAGTTGAAATTTTTCTTTCAACAGATAAATCATTACGATTTTATTTTTAAGATTCCTGGGAAATTTGTTTACCTACGTTGGGTCGCAACAAATTTGTATATATTTTACCGGTCACGTTTAATGCAGTATTTTTTTAATGAATCTCGTTCACAAATTTTTACGAAAATTTCGATTCAACGATTTTGTTTGCACGCCGAACGTTGTCATTAAAGCAATCCTAATTGCTCGACGACTAGTGTACTCGTGACAAGAAGCTAAGAGTTTAATGAAGTGTGTTTCCTATAGCTCGAACGTGTTGAATTTTTGTTGAAAATTTCCAGTGTTTGCACATTTTTTTTTTTTTATTAAATCTCTGTTTTACTCTCGTCGCGCGCGCATTTTTTCGCTGCTCAACCATGGCTTTCAGCGTTTTCTATCCTGTTTCTGACAATAGTTGTACCTCCCGTTTGTTTTATAGACATTAGCTTCCATTCGTTCGACGCTGCAACCTTGCAAATTCACTCTTCTCACGCCAGTTTCGCATTCGCTCGTACTCTCACGCTACTCTCGTACTCGTTCGTATCTCCCGTCGGTACTTCATTTCCTGCGATATTGATTTTTAAGATCGTATGGTAACTATTATTGACTTTTTATTGACTATGCAAAGTGAATCTTGCAACTGGGCTGTAGCTCCATTTCTGTCGCGGATACGAAAAAAGAAAACGGCAAAGAATTCTACGTTGTTTATCAAGCTTTATCGTCGGTCCAATTTTTCGAAAAATGCACTTTCGATTTCAAATTGTTCGTTATTGTTACACGTTATTCTATTCTTCGGTATACACTGACAGCCGATGTTGCGCATTTAAAATTAATAAAACGACAAAAACAGTGGAATAATTTAGAAATACTGAACACATATTACGTTCGCTGGCAACATTAATTCAGCTGTGTATAAATATCTGAAAACAAGTCGGACGACCAAACCTGTCACTAGATTTTCAAAATAATTTCCCAAATACCGGCAGTACGAGTCTCCGGGAATTCAATGAAACTGTGAATGAAAATTATTCTTCCCCACTGATTACAACGAGGGATTGTTTAAATGTCTGTGAAGGAATTATCGCTAGCGAGATGGGAAGAATTTATGGGAACGGTAAACGGAGAAAAGAAGAAAGAGAGAATGCAGGGGACGGCGGGGCGCGCCGAGTAATGCGATAGAGAAAAGAAGGTGCGAGACAATCCTGTAAAATCGGGTTCCCAGGGCGTGCTTTCCTTTTACGCTCGCAACAATCATAGCTCCTCGAGAAAAACTATTCTAACTTTTCACGGGGGGGGGGGGGGGGCGAGCTCTCCAGAGAGAATCTCGACAGCGGCAGGTGCGCGAAGAAAAGGGGGGAAACGCGGGCTAAAGACGGACGGCAAGTTATTTGTGCGTTAAATCGTCGCCCCTCTGTTTTCTCGGGCCGTGACACCCCCTTCACAGGATCCCCTGGACAATCGTATAAAAGTATATTGTGAGTAACGCGAGGGATAAACGGCAGAGGCGTTATTGAAACAGTATACACCCACTCCCCGAACACCGCTCTTTCGCGCGCTCCTCTTCTCGTTCTCGTTCGCTTCCTGAAACAACAACGTGTCCCGAAGCAAGGGTCACACAATCGTTCTTTTATCTTTTTTTCACTCGGCCAAGCTGGAACTCGCGACGCTATCAGCTTTTCACCAGCGAACCAAACGGCTCTAGCCGTACTTAACTCTAGCTCCGCGTTCTTGCGCTGATGCGCAATGTTCGCGGCGCATAAATTGTTCAAATTTAACAGAAATAATAGAGTGTTCGCTTGGTAGAAATGATACGACAGCCAGAAAATCGTCGGAACGGGCTCTTCGTATTTCATTAATATCAAATGGAATTGTACGCGAAGTAGAATCATATAATTGTAACGAGCAGTTCCATAAATTAAGCGAACGGCGTATAAAATTTTCAATTCCAACAGAAATAGAGAGTGTCGCTTCGACGAGATTACAAGACGCGAGGAAATTTGTCGAGATGAAGGTTTAACGAAGGTAATAACAGGACTTTCTAATTTCTACCGGAAAAATACTTTCGTTTACGAAACCGATCAGTGACACGTTAAAAATGCGATAAAAATATATGCAGAATCTCACACTAACTATTATAATACTCTGTATAAGAAAAGTTAGAATATCGGTAGGTGTAGAGCTAGAAAAATGAAATTCCTCTAAAGAAACAAAGTGTCATATAAATACGTCACCAAACAACGTCACAACTCATGAATTCTTCTCGAAAGTGCTCGAAAAGTAATCGACACTAATTCACAGTCAATTTCGTATAATAATTGCAAGAGTACACTTGGTATTCGATGCAACTGCCATTGCAGTGCGTGTAGAAGCGAACGAAAGATTATCAAAAAGAAGTATCTTCTCTGTGCAAGTGAGACAACAAGCCTAAAATAATGATTTAGGACTCCAGTGTTTAAATAAAGAATAAGTTGGTATAAACAGACATTGTTACTCGTGCGTTCGTACGACGTAAATGGATTTGGACAATGGAGGGCCCGCGTTATGCTTGGGGGAACGTCGAAACAGCTCTGAAATTCTTCGGACACGTGCCATCGACGATTCGCGGAGAGAGACGACATAACAGTTCCGTTGGCAGCGGGGGTTCGAGTCCCGGAGTAGTTTTCGGCTCCCTTTCGTTCGGGGCTGGGTACTCATCGGATTCGATCGAGTCGAAAGATATGCGGGTCTCAGCCCCCGTTTTTATGTGCCGCGTCGTGTGTCGTGTATCGTGTCTACATCGGCCTCGCCGCGGGACGAAATGTTGCGTCAAAGTGTCGCTATTATACAATTGAGCGGAATGTCATGAATAATACAAGCCCGGGCACGGGCCGCGCGAGAGCTAAACGCCGGATTTGCAATTCAAAGGAAAAGAATCTCGGTCCTCGAAAGAATTACTTATCCGTTTCGGCCCGGGACGGCTTAACAATTAGCCACCGTGCAATTAAAAACCTAAGACAACCCCTCGACGGAAATCGGAAGCGACGAACGCGCCACCCTCGGCGAAGATCCCCGGCGCTTTAATTTACCGGTGTCACGTCCGGTGGTCCGATCCGTCGTCGTTCTTGGGAGAGGCTTATATTTGTGCATTATCAGGTTTGTTTATGTTTAATAGACTGCTAAACATTCAAGTATTGTTTTATTAATTTTCACCGTTCGCGGGTGTATATTAATCTTATATTAATTAATCAATGAAATCGTCTGACTGAAACTTTGGAAACTAGATACGTCGGTTTCGTGCACGGTTTAATCCCAGGGGGATGAGATCACGTGAACGATGAAACTCGGAACCAAAGATCAATTCCCGAGATCTCAAGAGGAAATTCTGCAGAGCCCGTGAAAAATTTTCATACGGTTTAGTAATAAAAAATATATTTTTTTGACCGTGTTCCTCGAGTCTGTTCGATTAATTACATTCCAATTCCCTTACAATGATGTTTAACCAATTCCTTTCGAAATGTACGACTGTGAACGAAACTCAAGTGGCCGGATTAAAGTTTAAAACAAAACCGAGTGCAACCAGCGAGAGACCCTTTCACGCGGCTATTTTGAAAAGTGCACGAATATTGAAAACTGTTTAAGAAAACATGTGGAAATGGTCGTTGGCACGCCAGTTCTCAAGTGTCAAACGAAAATAGGCGAACACGAGGAACGCTAAACCTATCGAGCACCAAAAAAGCGATTAAAACGTTTCAGCTTATAAAACTGACAAGATTCTATTTATTTATACCTCGTGGAATCTTGATCTCGATGTGTGCTTGAATAACAAACATTTATCGAATCAATTTCCACGCAAGTAACTCCGTAATCTCGGTAATTGTAAAATGAAAAAATCTGAAACCTTGGTAGGTTCGCTGTTAAAAATGATTTCGCGTTTCAGAAGAGACACAAGGGACCGAGCACCGCGACAGAGGTTAATTCGCAGGGAGCGGTATTGGCGCGACGACTTACCAAAAGAAATGATAAAACAGATGAGTATGGGAAGAAGAGGAGACATCGCTTTTCCTCGGCGAGGCTCTTTCACATATTGATATACTATCTCGCGCGCATCTCCCAGCGTTCCGTCGAGTTTCTCGCATCCAGCTCCGTCTCCTAGCGTTTCTTCGGAACGTGGTCGCAGCGGCAGCGTGGCATCTCCCACGATCCTTGTGAATCCCCTCAAGTCGAGAAACCAGTTGTTCCTTGTTCGACGACACGACAGCACTGTTTCACTAGTTTCATGGAAAACCGGAGAAACGAACAACCAGCCGCAGCACTGTGTCACGGCGGAGTATTACGATATATTTCCCGGGTCGGGAAAGACGAGCGTTAACGAACGCGATTAACGGCAGTGGTGTTTCGTTGGCAATGTTGGCAGGTTGTTGGCAATAGTTCGTGTGCACGGGCGTTGAAACGACGAGCAGAGGCAGACGCAGACGAAGACGACGACAGAGGAAAGGTGGACGCTTTTATGCCTCTGGTCGCACTGACGACCGCAAAGTCGTTCGCGATGCATTAGGCGGGACTCGTTAAAGTAATTTCCCCGACGCTCCAGACGTTTCATCGATCATTCTTCATCGCGCATTTTGCTCTCGCGAACCGGTGCATCCCCTGGCCGCTGCATTCTTCCGAATCCCCGCCGCGCCGCTTCCGTTCGCTCCTTCTGGCCCGCTAATCGTCTTCGAACCGCATAACGCTGTGTAACCTTTCAACTCCCCCCACCAGACGATACAGCCTAATCGCTCTTCAAGGTTCCCGATCTCCTTCAACTTTCCCGCATCGATCTTGACGCGAGGAGTATCGCCACGGAATCACCGACCGATCCAACAACGATCTACAGCGAACTTCGTTGCGGCGAAAGAGGATCCAGGACCACGAGCGTCCACCGACTGTTCGGCATCCCGTAGAAACCCACTCTCGTTTTCTCTTTCTCTGACTGTCTGTCTGTTTGGACGCACTATCGCGCTCTAGTGTCCTCCCGACGCCGGTTTCCCTCGCGTGCGTTCGTCGACGGCACCGTGCACACCGAATTCGACGCTCGGTAACTTTATGTGCCCGTTGGTCTCGCGCGGAGCCACTGACATTATTCCGTCCCTACCGGAGAGAGCGGGTCGCAGTCGCCTCTCCGCAGTCCTCGGCCGTCGCTCCCCGCGGACCAGTCTTCTGCTCGAGGAACAACGGAGTCTCACAGTCGATCGTATCGAGGCGTGCTCTCCCGATGCTTCGGGGAGGATGCGGTGCCAAGTTCGATCGGTCACCCAGTTTCGGGACGTCGTCTACGAGCCGCGTGTCCACCTCTCGATCTTCCGGGAACTTAATTCCCGGGGACAGAACTCCGGGGAAACGTCCAGGAATTCTCTTTCGCCCGATAGACCTCTCGATCTTTTAGCCGTTAATTCAAGATCTCGCGAAGAAGAGATCCTCGATCTCCTGACACCCGGTTTAGATCAGGTCCTCGGATCCCAGTCCGTTTAGGGACCCGATACAGCTTCCTCTGTCGATCGCGACTCGACAGGGCTCGAACGTCATTCCCTTCGGGAATATTAGGCGAGTACGATTTAGGTGAACCTCGACAGCCTCGGACGTCTTCAAGATCCTGCGATCGAGAAGCCGAATGGCGAAATCTCGTGGATCAATCTCGTGAGCAGCTTCTCCAAGTTTTTCGTGCGTTAGTTGGGAAAAGGAGACTCGTCTGCGAATTTGATTCGCGTTGAATGGCAGCTTTTGTTGCGTCTTCTCTGTATCCGCCTGGCTAACGAAACTCGATGTCCCAGTGAGCCGATGTAGATCGCGTTTAGGCTTCCGACGCGTATACAATCTTGTTGATCCAGTTTCGCAAGTCCGGTAACACCGGGGATTTTGAAAATCGTGGACGTTAGGAACTTCCTTCGGTTTATTCGCCGCGGGGATCCGGGCGAGTGACAGGGCTTAAACGATCCATAGGGTGGCCCGTTTCTTCAGAATCTGCCACGGTGAATTGAAAATCCTGCGACGAACGTTAACTATGTTGGAAACTACGTTGTATCCTCGCTGATTCGGCCGATAAGACCGCGAAGACTTCTCCGAAGACACAAAAGGGGCCCGAACAACGGCTCCTCCGCTCTATCTTCGTAACGAGACACGATCTTCTAGGGAACGCGGCTCGGCGCAGGTTCAGCGGTGGGTGCACCGTGTTGAAAATCCCGGGATCGAGGAGCACATCGGCTGGCGTACCGACAGACTGCGAACGGCTCCGAGGGGGGGAAATTGCTTGCTGCGGTGAATCGTCGCAGCTCACGATCTCCCGGCGGCTGTCTCGGTAGAGATCGATCTCGATTCTTGCGGCGGGCAGCAAGCGTCCCGCTGACCGAGCGCGACCGCGATTACGCTGTCCGAGATAAGCGTCGGCGGTTCGCCGCGGACTCGTGTCGATTGTGTTCGCTGGCCGATCGAAGACGACCTAAGCCAGCGGCGTCAGAGGCAGCAGCAGCGGATTGTCCTCCCGAGCACGGCTTGCCATCGATCCCCGTTCGACGAGATCGCGCGATTCACCGGTTACGTCACAACACATCCCTGGCACGCTTTGCACTCTGGTCGCGGAGCACGAAGAAGACGACGAACCCGAAGACGAAGAGGAAACCGAGTCGTCGTCGTCGCGGCAGCGGTCGGGCAGTGTTCAGGGTTATTGGTTTTCGAAGGGAGTCGTTGGGGAACGTTAAGAGTAGAGAGAGAGCCGATCGTCGTCGTCGTCGTCGACGCGACGGTGCTCTCGGACGTTTCGACGGAACGCGCGCGGCGCGACGGCGGTGGCGGAAGGTCGCGGCTCTTTCGAAACGACGATGCTCCCGCGTCAAGGATAGCCGAGGGACTACATTGCGCTCGCGCCGCTCCGGTTTCGAGCACGCAGCCGCCCCGTGCAGCCTCTCCGAACTCCGCTCCCAGAGACCGCTATACAACCCCTCGTCCGTGTCCACTTTTTCGAACGGCGTTCGTGTTGGTGCGAACGCGCCGGCGCACACCGTCGCGCAACCACCTCCGATCCGCGTGTCTCTATACACCTCGCCTCTCTGTATACACGTATATCGGCCCGTATAACCGTACACCTATATAGCGCACCCACACCCTCTCCGCGGTCTCCTTCCTTTTCTACTTCGCCTTCTTCTTCGCCTTGCGCCTTCTCTCTTTCTTTCGTTCGCCGTGCTCTGGTCCGTTTTTCTTTCTAACATCCTCTGTCTCTCTCTCTCTTTCTCTCTTTCTCCGGCGCTCTGTCTTCGTTCGGACATCTTTTCTCCGTCCGCACGTTCGGCCCCCTTCGTCCTCCCACGCTTCTCTCTTCACTCGACTTCCACCGTTGTGCATTCAGCCTTGCGTTTCACCTTCTCCTTATTCTCCTTATTCTCCTTATTCTTCTGATTCGCCTTCCACCTCGCTCGCCTATTCTGTTTCCGCTTTTTCTTCGAGACCGACCGTCCGTCCTCGCTGTCGGGACGCACCTCCAGCGCATCCGTCTCCTCCGTAGATCGCGATGCTAATGACCAACGAGATCAAGATTTGTAACCGGGAATCGGTTGATACCCGGATCCGATCGAAACCAGACGATCCTCTGCGCGCTAAATGTGCATTTGTTGAGCGGTAAGGGAGGAAGCTGATCGTGAAGTCGATTTTAAAATGTGCCCGTCGAGGCTTTCGCGAACCAGTGAACAGCGGATTTTCGTGCGATACGTTTCTGCGTGGAAATTACCTACCTACTGCAGTGCTTCCTGATGCCAGTTGTCAAAGTACTTCGTGTTCGCTACAAAAAAAAATGGCGCGCAATTTACGATGCCGGGTCATTTTGAGACACCCTGTAGGAAGAAATGTACAACCTTATTCGTGGACTTCCTCGCAGTGTTCAGCCTAGACGATACCAGTCGGGTCGAGCTTCGGAAAAGTCTTTAGCTAAAATACCTGTGACTGTTGGTACTAAAATCACACAAAAATTTCAACGCTATCGATCGAACTGTCACCGAGAAAAAGGAACACGAACACTTGCCAGATTTTCTTCGTCTACAAAAATGCCCATTTAAACGAGACACCCTGTACATTGCTCGCCCCTTAAGCAGGGAAAGAATCAATTAAATAATTTTTACAGGCCATTCCCGCGGCGCTGAGTAGAATTATTTTGGAATATAGGGACGCATAAAATGCTAGATAATGCTTATCTTACCGGCTTTATAGGGTTCGTTAACCCCCGTATTGCGAAAAGTGCGCCTTGTATACGCCCTCGTAAGACTATTGGTACACGTGTACAAAAGGCGTGTATACGCTCGAGCAACTTTAGCGGGTGTATCACGTTAAATCTTTCATTAAACTAAAATAACTGAGCGTAAAACGGTTTCTCGCTCGTAACATTGCGATCCTTGCTTTCGCCGCAACTGTAATTTAATTCTGAATCGTTTTAGCCAACGATTACCATACGAATATCGTGTAGATAAATATTTTTTAACGAATCAAAGACTATTTTAACCTGTTCGTCAGTTGTACCGTACGCCGCACCGTTTTAAAGATCGGAACACCTATATTCTTCGCGATCCGCGCTAATGTTCTTCCAGATCCTCGATCCTTCGCACAGTGTCACGACGCATCGGAGAAATTTTTTCCCTCGATATACTTGAGCCGAGCTCGCGAAGGATTTTGCGGGCTTTATCGCCGCCTCGTTCTTCGACAGTCACTTCCAGACGCCATTGTCCGAGGGCGTTTCACGTAGTTAATGGAATTCATTAATTCTATCTGGCAGAACGGCCATTTCGTTATTCTTATTTAAAGATGGATTGTTCGAATGTCCGCCAGACACGGCATCCATTAACGCCGACCCTTTTTACTAGCTCGAACTTGGCTGCTAGAATTTCTGCTAACGTTTCCACGCGTTTACAGCCACGGCCCGTACACTTTTTGCGATCTATAGATCAACGGGAACGGCGAACTCTCGGATAGTCTATCCGAGCCCTTTGCACTCGACCGTCTCCTCGAAAGGGAGCCTCGTAAATCTAGCAGTTTTGGCAATTATAATAGATGAGCGAACCTGATGTTCCCAATATCGTCTGTGCGATTCAAGGGGAGTAAAAATACTATGAAGGAAATTATTTTACGCTACTTTATAAAAATCTCAAAAATGTGTATTCAAATTGTTAGGCATTTTTTTTTTTTGGCTGACTGAATCTTTAGAGAATCAATAATCGTCATTTAACCTTCACTCCGCGTACATACTGTACCGCGGTGCAATTCACACCCCCTGCATGTTTTCAGTGGTAAAGAAAAAGCTATTCCTGGAATGTTTGTTGATTTTCATGACAGTAGACTGGCTCTATAAATAAAAGTAATAAATTTAATAATTTATTTTGCTACATTCGCCAACTTTTCAACGTTGAAAACATTCGAACGCGCCACTTTGACGAGTTGTGCAAAAAACCCAGTGTCAAAGGAGTACTCCGATGCAGCCAGTGAAAAAAAGAAAATGCATTTTTCTCCGTACTTTCTTACACGTTCATAAATGGATCCGAGCCGTTAGACTATCCGTGAAAAATCTCGGGGCGCGGAGAATTTTAGTCCGCGACGAGTATAAAAATGAAAAAAGTCACGACTGCCCGGTTCGAAAGGGACTCTGCTTTTCACGGGGAGGTACGTTAAAACGTCCGTGACGTTGATTATAAAATACATACCTACTATTTCCCGTGCTGGAGGGTACGCGCACGGGCGCCTTGTCGAGGACGAAATTAGTCTATCTTCCGGTTTAATCTCGGCCATCTAATTTTCGAAGCCCTCGTTGCTTAACAATATCTGTCCCCGTAGTTCGCGTGGCTCTGGCCGGGTTCGTATCAGTTAATTAATTCATCGCAGAAGTCTCGTCCCGTTGTAGGGTGGCGATGAGGTTAATTACCTGACGGAACAGAAGTTTAAGAGGCCTCCGGTGGCTCGGCACGAGTATCACCCGACGTCTTTACGAGTTTGTCATCGGTGATCGCGTCTCCGCGGATCGTCGCGGCTGTTCGAATCGCGATCGAGCTATCGACTCGCCCAGTCTCGAGAGCGGGCCTGCGATTTTCATAGCCATTGTTTAACCCATTTGCATCATAAGGAAATATCAAAAGTAGGTCTTTATCGCCAAATTTTTATGTTAATGAAATTGTTATTTGCATTTTTTGCATAGTTTATGATCTGTGTTTTATACACTGATACATAGGTATTTTTTTACTATTAATAAATTCCGTTACAGAAAATTTATTGAATACTTGCGAGGCAAGTGATAGTAGATCTCCCAAAAACTAGACTGATTGTAAAAAGCATTGTAAATATCGTCAAATGGAAATTTGTTTCTGGTCTAATTCCACGTTGAATGATTATTTAATGATTAATATGTAGAGAGAGAGAGAGACTCGGGGTGTGTGCGCGTGTGCGTGTGCTGTATCGACGGAATTGCATCGCTAGTTTTGGAACTGACGTAAGTGCTTCCGTTCACAAATGGACGCGACCGCGTAATAGCAAAGCTGACAAACGCTCGACGCCCTTCGCCAAAGCCGTCAGGTATTCAAATTTCATCGAGATCGACGTGTTCGTTCGGCTAATCGTATTCGATTGCGATAGAGCAGCGGTAGCCTAGCCTAGCGGCGGCAGTCTAAGCGAGTCATCCCTGGAAATGGATTCTTGTTTCCGCCGGTAAAAGCCTGCCGGGAAAATATCCTAACGAAATTACATCGTATTACACGATCAAACTTCGAACTTCTGCTTTCGATCGTCGCGGATCAATGAGAATTCCTCATTGTAGTTGGTGACGCGCGGTTCGCGTACTAAATTTTCCAAAGATTTTCAGTTCGGGGAAACAGTCGAATTTTCAAATGAATATTCTCGACGAGAAAAATCGTTTCTTGCCGGGAATTATTCGGCGGACTGGTCCGAACGCAGCGGTACATTTTTCGCGGCGTTATGCATTCTCGAACATGTTCGGATCGTGATGAAAGTGGCAGTATACGTTCAGCGAAGCAAATGATGTCGGTAGAATCGCGTTCGCAACAAATACAGGTACACGGTCGTTCGGTTGAAAAGATTCACGGTCTCGTTGAGAATTCGCTGATCCTTCGTTCCTCCGCGGATAAGCATAGATCGCGTAGAAAATTGATGCAGCAGTTTTACATGGGATGCGAAATTATGCCCATCGGTTTCTCCGAACGGTCCGCTCCGCTGGCTCCGGTAAGTACATCTGTGCTCCTATGTACGACCATGGCAACGGATACAAATGATTCGCTGCTACCCCGGTAACGGTTATCACGCATCTCGATCCACCGTCTACGAATCGCTACGCGACTCGAGCCACTGCTACCCCGTAGACTCCGCACGCCAGAAACAAAACGCGCTCGTATATAATCTCGCAGCTTTCTGGTTCGTACCAATTTCATGCTCGACGAATGTAACCTCGAGTACTATGGAATTTGCTCGTCGATGGTTCGAGGAAAAATTTCCACGGGTCACGGGGACTGTTTGCGAAACAACCACGAACCTCTTCACGTTCGAGCTTCCTCGAATCAATTTCCGGCCGCTTTCACCCTCGGATCTTCTTCGTAACGTTCATCTTGATCGTCCACATACTTAATTATCACTTTTTTTAAACGTATTTTTCAAGATATCTCGATTAACATTTTCTTCGTTCGATTCAATAGAAATTCAGTATTGAGTTTAACTACTCTGCGTAACACTAAATATTAGTGCAAAATACAACATTGAATAATTCAAGACCGTACACAGATTTAATTGTCAATTTTTTTCTGAAATATTGAGGACCCATTGAATAATAAAAAATCAATATTTAAAAGGTTCGCAACAGCCTTTTCGAATATCATTTTAAAGATCACGGTGGGTTACACCGACGCAGCAACTTTCTTGAAAAGAGTGAAATTCTGGGATATCGACGGCGCGGCGCGGCGTCTGGACGACCTTGAGCCACGAGCCTCTTTAAAAGAACCCTCAAAGTTTCGAACGGCTCGCGAAACCGAATGATTTCAACCCCTCGAGGGTTGCAATTGCGTCGGCGGCGGCTGATCGATAGAATATTAATCGCGCGCTCGCGCACACCGACGACAGAGAGATCGCAGTCGATTCGGTCTCGTTACGATTTCTGTTTACAGTGCCGTACCGCGTAATATTTTAGTTGTCGCGGTGCATATGCATTCGTCGCTGGTCGCACTACGATAACAAAAATAAATCGAGCCTCGCGTGGCCGTCCGCTCGCATCGAATTTTGCGAAAACGCCATTCTACGTGCTTGTTAATACACTGTATCATAGCTGCCATACTTTCAGTTGC
This sequence comes from Lasioglossum leucozonium, assembly GCA_028454225.1. Classification (NCBI taxonomy): domain Eukaryota; kingdom Metazoa; phylum Arthropoda; class Insecta; order Hymenoptera; family Halictidae; genus Lasioglossum; species Lasioglossum leucozonium. Next base: position 10,773,167 of record CM052208.1, read on the forward strand.
TTTTTCATTTCCGCGAAGCACTTTCTTCAAGTATTCTTCAACACATCTTGGTGTCGCCTTCTCAAGGTCCCTGCAACGTCATTTCGTCTGAAACATTTTTTCGCATGATTTATAACAGACGTGCGGAACCTATAGAGGTCACACAGTATTTTTATTCGTTCAAGCATTCTATTAATTTTCAAATTGTCGTATATAATTGAATATTAATTAATGCAAGGTCCAGGTTTTACGAAGGCCGCACGTTCCCCACCTTTGATCTATAATTTTCTAGCGATGAAATTTTGTCGACGAAGCGGATTTTTCGACGCAGCGTGAGGCCAGAGCGTCCGTTGCTTCGGATGATGCGAAGCTGCGCGCGGACGGGCCAATAAAATATGAATCGTGCTTCGATTCTCCACGATCGAAAGCCGGAGAGTCGCGTCGCCTCGCGCCGATAGAAATACCTTTAGCTTGTGACAGGTGGGTGAATCGAGAGCGTGCGCCGTCTTTGCAACCGATTCCGCGGTTCTACGGGGAGCGTAATCCACGGAAATCCTCGTTTGAGTACTGCCAGGATCATACGTACCGCCTTTGTCTGCTCGCACATACGTCCCGCCCTTTCAATCGAAACTAAGAGGCGAGGATCAGAACTCGAGCCGCGGCTTGCTTTCGAATTAGACCACCCGCGGAGCAAATAAACCGTCGAGACAAAACGAAACGGTGTCGTTACGAGTCGCGTCGTTTCTTCGCGCCTGAGATACTTTAATTTCGTCGTGTCCGAGGGTGCTTATCGAATCTCAATGGATCTGTAATATCGCCGCTCCGAGCCATGGAAAATTCCAATTGCGGATATCACGGCGGATTAAATTTCCATTCCTGGAACCCTACTTTCTTATTCGCGGCCCTCGATACTATCTTTCCACTGGAACTGCGTCCCGAGTTAAATTTCTCCGGTCCGACGCAAGCTCGTCGACAAATTTCCGATTATTTGTACTATTCTCTCTGTTCTCATTTTGAAAGCGACAGAACGTTTTTTTTTAATATTAAAAATATAACCGAATATCCTATGCTAAACTGGAAATAGGATATTTTGTTCTGTTTTCATTTGAAAACTGACTGAGGATGGAACGAACCGTTTTTTAAAATTCTATCTAGCCTGGACGTAATTAAACTACATGCACGGTGAATTAGAAATGAGACGACACTATTTTTATTTTCAAAGTAACGAGGGAAAAGTGACTGAAACAGCAACGAAACGATTTTAAAATTCAGACTAACGTGAACAGGCTGTCGACTGAAAATTAGATACTTTTTGTATTTACGTTTTAGATAATGACGAAACAGTAAGTGATTGAAAAACAGAGCGTTGTTAATTATTGCACACTTTAGCAAATCTATTTTTTTGTTATAGATTATACTGTACGATGTAATATCAAAAGAAAATATGCTTTCGGATTGCAACTGTTTTTTAGATTACAGTAGAGCCTTGATCTAAGAAAAACCCTAGGGTCCGTGCTGTTTCTTAGATCGAGGCAGTATATACGAAACATGGTCGCGCGGTGTCGTTTTACTTCTCGCAAACGGCAAAACGAATAACCGAAAAATATTAAAAAATTCGCGATAGCTCGCCGGGTGTAATTTTCGAGCGTTTCCGGGGGCGTTGAAGCAGCATGATCAAGGGGTACACGATCTTTCTTCGAGCGTCGCGGATAGCCGGGTTCCTTCGCAACGATATTACTGTCTCGGAATCCAATTTTGGTCAGAGATATAATAGGGTTCCGGTGGCCTAGTTCGGCCGGCAGTTTATAGACAAAGGTTCGCTTTGAAATTAAAACTGCTCGGCCCCGGCAAAGGGAGAACGAAATTTCGCCGCGGTAATAAACGATCTTCGTTTCGAGTTTCTATGGAGGCGAGAGGCGCGACGACGTTCCGTTACGTATTCCGCGATTCAAACGGAAAACTGCTCATAACCGGCCCGGCCCAACACGACCCGACGCGACGGGTTGCTTTTCATAGGACGCGGCGAGTGCGTTCGCTGTATCGCAAAAATGGGAGAACCGCCTTTCTTGCCGGTTCTCTTCGCAACTTTCCCGGATTAACCGAAAAGCTATTTAATGATGTAATCAATATTTTTAATAATAATTTTTAATAATAAATTTATGAAAACTAATTCAAAACGCTCGAAAAAAACAATGCAATTTAACCGGCGTCCTGTACGAAGAATCAGAGATCGAAACTTTAAACGGCAGTATCTCGAAAGCGAAAATTCATTTCTGATCGGTGTAGGCGTAACTTGAAACGACGGAGACAGCAGAAGAACGTAGAATTTTTAAATTGCTCCATCTTACAAATAAAATCGAATAAATTGATCACGATGGCCGATTAGTCGATCTCGTATCAACGCAATTCGTTCGCTACGACTTTCTTCCATTTTCGTCGAAATACTTGCCGGGCCGAGACTCTCCCGTAGCTTCCGAACAGCAGCCGGACCTTGATTCGGTATCGGCGCGGCGATGCGACGTTCCACGAGAAGGAGAGGAAAAAAAAATCTGCAGGATCTCCAGGCGGGATAGAAAAGCAGCTCGAGTAATGGGAACGTGAAGAAGCTCGAGGCACCGTCGACGTCTCCCCGTTAACTTTACATCAATATTTCTCGCAGGGTCCTTATCCGATCCCGACGAAATCCGATAACAAAGGACAAGCCAATTCGTCCGTCGCCGCGTATAATACGTACCACGAGCCATTGTCTCGATGAAATAAAAAGCGAGAGAGAAAGGGAGAGAGAGACAGAGAGAGGGAGAGAGACTTTTCCTATCAGGCCGGTGACAAACGTATCTCGAAAGCGTCTCATCAGCGAACACCGGTGCGTCTCTCTCTCCTCTCTGCTCTCCTTGTCCGCCTCTGTCTCCCCGTGTAATGTTTGCAAAAGCCTGTGGGCTTCCGGTCGTCCCGCGGCGCGGCGCTCCGACTCGTCGGGTCGACCGGGTACCGCGCGAAGCCGAGTCGAGTCGGGTCGAGTCGGGTCGGGTCGACGGCGCAGTGGGGGAAGAGGTGTGAGGTAGCCGGGAATCCTTGTCTTGCAGTCTCCGGCGTCGCATCGCTGCCGTGGCGTAGACTATGTCTCTTTATTTCACGGCTACCTTACAGATAACAGCACCCGCGGAATAACGGCACTTTATTATATACGGTAATAGGCGAACTTGAAGCCCCGAACTTAACCGTGCCACCCATTTTCCTGCGGGATACTTTTCCTCGATGCGACGCCACATGTGGGGCAGGAGCACCGAAAACCTGGCAGAAAGTAAAAAAAAGAAATTAGTCGAAAATGGTACTGGAAGGCCGTTTATAGCGGATTACTTTATCGACTAATAAAGGGATTGACAAATAAATATATTTCTACAAATATTATGGGGACCGAGAAGTAATACAAAATTTATTTTATATTTATTTATTAAAAAAATCTGAAATACTGATCAGTTAAAAAAGTCCTTCGACATAACTAACTGTTAATCAGCTCATCCAAGAAATTTTCATTACTTTTCGGTCCCCCTAATATATGATGCAATTTGTGAGTCAAGGTAATGCAATTTAAACATCAATGTCTGTATAAGTAACAGATTACAAATAAAATAGTTAGGAAATATTGTTATATGTAGATACGGTAGAATTGTTCTTGTTCTCCTCGGAGCATAGTGAACTATTTATATATTCTTGAAATTTTAATTGTGTTTCCACCGCGATCCAAACTTCTTTTTCTGATTAGTACGAGATGGTCTCCGATGAGCTATCGTAACCAGGGAAGCTCGATACGGTGCCCGGATGATCCAAAGCGTCGAAATGAAGCTAGTCTAACCAATTGCACTAGTCTAACCATTTGGTCGCCGTGGCAATGGAATTTCGAAGCTCGCCGAGGAATTCTCGTGGTAGCCTTAAAGGCGGATATTGCCGTCCTTGGCGTTTCCCGTCGGAGTTAGTAAAACATCATTAGGGCGAGCTCTGCAACGATGACGACGGGAACCGACGCGCTATGTACAGTGGACCAAAATCGCAAAAACATTGACTAAATGCGCACCTCCATTAATTATATGTTATTAATTAGACGGAGAACAATTTTAGCGCGTCTTGACGCCATTAAACTTCACTGCGGCGTTACTCGTTATTACTATAAATGATATTAAATTTCCCCAAAAAAAAGCTTTCTCGCTCCTTTTATTATTAATCGTTTTTAATGCAGCAAATAAGTTATTATACTTTATAAAATAATGTTATTTATTAGCATTATTCGATCAATGTAAAAATCTTTCGTATAAATTAAATTTCAAAACATTTCCAGTAAACTTATTTTAAATTAAATTTAAATCTCGATGAAAATTTAATACCACCGCTGAATAATATTAAAGTTTCCTATGAAATAATTTTTAGATTAAAATTAAATTCGATAAAAATTTCTCAACAAATTTTGAACCGTACCCAATGTATCTGTGCAATCAAAATTAAATTTAATCTCAAAATTTCATACCTGAAATGATTGTTAACTAATTCGAAACGATCTCGCGACATCGGAATTTTCGGATTGATCCCTAGCCATTTTCTGGAAACGGTTTTCGAAACCGAAAAACTGCTGGTGCGTGAAAAAGTCCGCGCGCGCGCGCTCGCCATGAAAGAGTAAAAAGAAAAAAGAGAGAAAGAGAACGATAGGAGTCGCGAGTATGAATAATGTTTCGCTAGCCTCGAGAAAGCGCATTAGGACAGCGAGCATTTATCACGACCCTCTTTTCGTCGGCGTTCGTTTACCAGCGACACACGGCCATTTGCGAACACAGCCGCCATTTCCGCCTTAAACGTTTTATCGAATACTTACCGTCTCGAGATCCAGTTAGGGGACTCGTTACCGCATCGAATAGTCCATCGAGTTTCTTGGATTCGACCGTGGTCGGGGCCGCTGTAATTCGAGGACTGTTCCACCTTCCGTGGAAACTACATTTTCCAGGCTGCTACGTGAAACCCTATAAATAGAAATAGAATATTTTTTTTGTCAACAATGTACTAGTTATTTTCCACTCCTCAACTGGTAACGCGCGGTCTCATTTCATGGACTGATTTATGTTAATTAATATTTTCTGTCAAGAAATAGCAGCGGACAACTCCTATGACTTCAGCTATCTTCTTTCGAGAAACAATCAATTTTACCAGTTTAGATAAACAAACAGAATTTTCTAAACCGTTTAATTTACCGGAAGCGGATGTAACGAAAATGTCTGCCGGGTCCGAAGCGACCCAGGTGGTACGACAGCGTCACTGAAATCTTGATGGTGGTACGAAAGGACAGAAATCCGGAGGACGATGAAGCGAGAGCGATGAAATTTCGGGTGTGGGAGACGTGACACGCATAAAGGACACCGGGGTTCGCTAGTATCCGTCGACGACGCCATCAACAAACCTCGTGCGCGAAACGAATGGCTGCTTCGGTTTCATACGGGGAAAGAAAGAGAGAGCGAGAGCGAGAGAACGCACAGGCTAAATTACAAAGTCAACGGACGCGGAACCGTCGCCGCGCGACGGTCCCGTGGAATATCTTTTCCCGAGTTTTTTTTCTGAGGGCAATTTTCCCGGGGATCCGGCAGCCAAGGTTGCGCGACCGGCTAGGTGAAAACGGACCGTGCAGAAACCCAAACAGTGTGCTGACGCGGCTGCAAATAAAACTTACCTTCCCACCTTCGTAAATACATCGGACCATAATAGCGGCCCTTATCGCGGTTCCGACCGCCCTCTACCCTCGACGAGCCCTCCGAGGATTCACCGAGTGTTGCGCACACCTTCGTATCGATTCCCAAATTCCGCGTCGATTCCGAAAACTTCCCTCGGACAGTGGATCCAAGAAGTATTTCAACACAAAATACGATTCTCGAAAAATTGCCAATATTTAAACGGTAATAATTTCATAAAAAACAAATTAGAGCAGTGTACGTAAACAGTGAAACATTTCTCCGTATAACAAATAATTGTTTCTGGGTGATGTGAAACGAGAATAGTCAAATTAATGGGGGCGTTCTATCTATTTCTGCGGGGCGACGAGTAATAAGTTTCTCTGGAGCGTAATCAAGGCTTTCTCGGGGTCGTCTTCGCGAGATAGGACACGGAGCCTCGTTATCGCCGCGTCGAGCAGGGCCGGTTCGGGCCGGTTCGGTTCGAGAACAGAAGTTCGACGGTTCTTTATTCGTCGGTGACCGGTCGAACGAGCAAAGCGGTTCTTCGGGCGCGAGTTTTGCCGGTAATTGCGTTAAGTGCGCCACCGGAAGCGGCCCTGATGCGGGCTAATAGTCTCCTCCTTCCCTTAAACTCGGGGCTAAAGTTCCACCGGGGGCCCGGGTATCGAATCCGGGGAACCTGTTATGTCTACATGTGTACATTTACGGTCAGAATTACGGGGCTGAAGCTGGAACGGCACTTTCCGAAAACGGTTATGTCCGACTAGGAACGACTCGAGTGGTCGCATAATTGGGGGATGCCCGACGAGAACGACGTTGAATCCTGTTCAGACGAGATCTCTCTTCTTGCCCTCATCTTTCCCTTCTTACTCGACCGCTCTCCACCTCCTACTCGAGCTGTTCTTGCTGCGCTCGCTCCACCCCGACGGCCAGAAGTCGATTTCGTCAAAATCGTTACAGCAAAGAATCACCTGCTACCTGAGGAACGTTGTTGCTCGGGAAATGTCGCATTCCGGTTGTTTTCCCCGTTAGGATAACACGATCGCTTCTCCCATTCGATCCATAATCGTGGATCGACAACAGAGCTGAACCGGATAAGCAAGTTTGACGTGTATACTCGTCGTGTAAATTATAAAATTACCATTGACGATGAAAACTCGAAATTTCAATAAAATCTAATAAGAATATTATTTGCCGGTATGTGCTCGTATTCTAACCTTTTCAACAATGAATTGTTAATTTCTTATCAAATAAAAATGTAATCCTTCCTCGTTTTTAATAAAATTTATAATAGGATACTCGTCATTACTTGATTTTAATTCCGCGCTCGGATTTTTAAAACTAAATTTCGGGATTAACTGGTTCAGATGGACATATTTTCTGGTGACGAAATTACGCAGCGAATCAACATGTTTGTAGTAATGAATTAAGTCCAATGGAAACCTGTGTTGGTCGGTGGACATCCAAAATAACGGATGATAATTTGGAAAGGAATTCAATCCAGTTGAACTGAACAAATTGTAATTTCATAACAGTATGGTTCGATGAAGTCCTGATCTAAGAAAAATCCTTGGGACCGTGCTGTTTCTTAACGCTGAAAAGGACCTGGGCAACTGATACTACAAGAGTTGACGTAGAATCCTCTGACCTGAATTAAACCACTAAATACAGTCCAAATTACATCGTGTTTAATATCGTTTTAATTAGAAAAATGTCAACAATCGATTGGTGAAGGTCCCATAAAAAAAATTTAATGAAAAATAAAGAAGTTTCTTAACTGAGTTAGTAGTGATGGTAGCTTCTTGGCCGCGCAGTGGAGGGGGGTACTCGTTTTTCATAGATCGTACGGTTCCGTCTTCTTAGATCAAAGCTTTACTGTAGTATGAGAATTATACGTATTTAAAAATTCAAAAAATATTGATCTGGGAACATGGCGTATAGTATTTTCGCAAAACGCAGCTACTATCTATCTATCCGTGGAAACAGTTTCCCTATAATCTGCGTGGGGAATTTACGCACGGTTTTAAACATTTTGGTAATAGAAAAAGGATTTGTACGGGTTTTACAGGGAAATTTACGCGGCGCTATTGATTTTCGGATCCCGTCGGACGTTTTAACGATTATTGTACGGCTCAGACCATAATACCGTTCAAATTATTGTATCGAGCGGAAAGTTGACGGTAAGATTGAAAGCGATTACGCGATAACTTCTGTTCGATCCATTCAACGAGAGCTAACCGGACGAGAGCCCGCCCATCAAACTAATACAATTTCGCGCGCACGTGTGAAATAAACCAACGCGGAACAAACACTTTCGCGGAACAAACGTTTTACGGCCGATGCCATAACTATCTCGGGAGCGTTTCGAACAAACGGAGATACCTATTAATCCGTAACCGGTCGCAAATTCCCTGGTTTTTCGCGGGTTATTGTTTAATCTAGCTCGTTGCTTCCCCCTCCCGGCTCCTGATGAAATGTGTTGCCGCGGCGGATCGATCCTGCCGATAGCTCCGTGCGTATTTTTTGTTTCCGGACCGTTTCCTGAAGTCCTTAACGTCCCCATAGATTTCTTTCGGACGATCGAATAGAAGTTACGCAGTCCTGCTATTATGATTAAGACGCGCGCTAAATGAATTAGATAAATATTATCCACATATTCCAATTAATATTCAAAATTTAAATGTTCGAACATTCAAATATTCAAATACACAAATATTCAAATATTCGATAATTTCAAATATTCAAAATATTCAAATATTCGAAAAATTCAAATATTCAAATATTAAAAAATTCAAACATTCGCACATTCAAATATTTAAAAATTCAAAGTGTTCAAATTGATGAAATGTCGAAATATTAAAAAATTAAATATTCCAAATAAAGAAATTGTCTATTATTCTTTTCAGGAGCAGGTGACCAAAAATCACCGTAAATAATTTCTTAGCCCGCCGTCGAGACACCGCCACCTATTCAGAAAATAACCCTCGGTGCAGCTGGTGCAACAAGTTGGGGGGCGAAAAATGTTGATTCATCCGAGTGAAGAGTTTTTATTCATCTGGTACTTTCCCAGGATTTCCAGGACAGAAGGTTACTTTTCTATCGGCTAGGCTGATAGATCCCGGGATCCATTCGAGCGAATTTAACGTTTCCTGAAAGGGGATCGGCATCTGCAACTCGGCCAGAGTCTTTTGTCGGGCTCGGTGTGGTTTCCTTGACGCAGTGCTTTAATTTCCTGAACGAACGTCCACGTAATTAAAAACATTTGCAACCGGCGTACTCGTCGCAGCGCGGAAGCATTTTAAGAGAACCGAGGAAGATTTAGCGACGGTACGCCTTCTATGCCCAACCTATATTTCCATCCTGTAATTTATTCTTCTCCCGCGAGAGTTCATTTCCACATTTTTCCAAGAGATCTTACGATCACCGCCGCTGAGAGGCTTTAGTTGGACCGGCGATATCGATTTTCTGCTTTTCCTACGCGATGAAACCTCGATAAGATTCGAACAATCGGCGCTGCATACCGTGAACCAGCGACGCTAGAAATTTTTCAGTTATTGGTAGACAGATGTAAGGGAGTGAACACTTTAAGCATCGCCACTGATCATTTAATTAACCGTCAGACCGCGACTGTATTTTTACGGACGTCTTCTGCTCTCCGAGCTGTTCACAATTTACTTTTACAATGTTTGCGTTTGAAAATATTCGAAAAATTTAGAACAATACAATTATTTTTATTGCAATAATAATAGAAGCCTCTGACTCTGGCCACCCCCATAAGTTCAGTGAATAATCGAATTATTATGAACAGGTAGGAAAAGTACATTCTCAGATAATTGGATCGGTACCGTATCGCGACTGTGAAGGAAATTTCATTATCTGAACTAATATTCGATTAGCTCGGTCTAATATTTAGACCGCGAATATTTACGCGTTCGTTGCACCTGGAAGCACTGGAAGGACGTCCAAAGAATATTATGTATAAGAAAATTAAATTAATTATTTTTTCCGTAGGAAATCTGCTGGTCGGCGAAAGAAATATCTTTTCATTTATTTAAAATAATAACGACTTCCTATGAAAGTTGGAACAGCCTTTGTACAAAATCAAAATTTTCTACCGAAATTCGAACAAGCTGGAGTGAAATAAAAATTGATTTCCTGTTCAAATTCTTCCGTTTTCATTTCGTCATAAATTGCATAATCTCCAATGATGAGAATGGTACAAGTAATTGTACGTATTTGATTGTTCGCGTTCGAAATGATCGCGAGGAACCAGTTCGATCTCCTCGGAACTATCGAGAAGGTGTAGCCGGTCTCGTGTGAGAAATGATTTAAAACTATTGGGATTGCTTGCCGGTTGGCACAATAGAGAGACGATGCTCCAGAAAGCATTCAACCCGCTGGACGGCCGCCAACTCATCAGTAACTGCGGCAGGCGACATTAAATCAAAAAGTATGGCTCTGCCCAACTTAGGCCCGTAAAAAATCTCGCCAGCCCGACTCGACTGCGCGCTGAATTTCAATTCACCATCGAATACCAATCTGGCCGCGATGTCAAACAGTCGGCGAACAAGCTGCATTTCACTCGACAGCCTGCATCTCGCACACGGGAAATTCATTTACTCGTTTCGCGGAACTTAATTAAAAACATTAGCGCGCATCTGGAACGCGGAAATCGGTTTCGCGTGTAGCGGCGGTCCTCTATCGGGAGCGTTTTGCATATGTCAGGAATCGTAATGATAAAACACTTAAGGATCAATTGAAAAGTATATACAACTAACACGTGGATACGTTCGAATTGATTACACACACTCGTTTCACGAAATCAAGTTAACATGTTTCCTACGAGTGTAGAATCAATAGACTTTCACTTCGCTATCTGTGAGTAACGTTATTCGATTTTATGCATTTATAACAAAAAGAAAATTTTACGTGGGACGATTAAACGAATTTAAGAATGTTAATATATTAAAATTCGCAGAGGAGGAAATTTATACTTGGTTTTTGGATTCGTCAGTTCACATATTTAGGAGAAATGTAATAGGTAAATAAAATTCCCAGAAAATTTGATTGGATTTGTTTTTATTGATTTGTATACAATCAGAGATTCAAACTGCATAGGGATTTGTATTTTTGGTTATTAGGTTGACAATTTGCTTTGTTCTCCGTCGGTTGACTATTTTTTACTGGCTCGTATATAATCAGAGATTCGGCTGCAGAGGGATTTGTAGTTTTATTCATTATCTTTTGCGGGCTCGTGTGCAATTAGAGATTCACTCTGCAGAGGGATTTGTATTTTTGGTCATTAGTTCGAAACTTTGGTTCGCTGTGCATCGATTAACGAGTTTTTACGGGCATGTGTACGATTATTGATTGAGATCGCAGAGGGATTGTTATTTTCCATCGACGAATCGAAAGTCAGCTTTTCTGTCCGCCGATTGGGTCTCTGTCACGCGCGCGATCAAAGATCCGATCATTTTAAATTGAATTTTTAAGGTCACGTGCTTTAGGAATGTTAATATTTTAACGAAAAACGAAAAATTTTCATCTTCTGGCGTTTTCTCGAAGTTCCTCGGGTGATTTGGAAGAACTTTTTCCTTCGCGAAAATGCTCTCCGCGGTTTCGTTACGGAGATATTAACGAAAAACGCGGACCAATCGGAGCGCGGCTACTGCGGACGGGTTCCGGCTCGGCCAATGCCAACGCCGCGCTCAGCGGACCTCTGCTCCGATTGGTCCGCGTTTCTCGCTAATAACTCCTGAACGAAGCCTCGGAGAACATTTTCGCAAAGGGAAAAGTTACTTCAAATCACTTCGGGAATCGCCCCTTTCGAGGACACGCAGAATCTTTAGGACACCCTGTATATCGTCGCGAATGTTACGCAAAGTCTAAAATTGTTCAAATCTCGATTGCACAGGTTGGTCAAGGCTTTGCAGCGGGACTGGTATTTTCGGTTGAAGCGCGTTCAGCGCGGGGTTTCTAGTTTCTATAAAAATTGTAAAGGCTGGCGTGCAATACGGCTCGCTAGCGACACGCCGCTGAAGGATACAAATGCCTTAGGCCATTAAACCGTTCTACACATGCGGAAGAGTGCAGAGCCGGCGGAGAGTGTGTACGCGTGTACGCCGCGCACCGGGCGTAATGGCTTCATAGATTACTCGCGAGCAAAGGGAGCAAATTCTCGTGTCTTTTTCCCGAAGCACGGGACAAGACGGAAACTGTATTAGAGATTCAGCGGAGGGGAAGCGGGCTCTGGTGCTTTTCAAACATCGTGACAAGCGCGGCAACCTTAATGATACGATAACGAAAAAAAAGAGAACCCGTGAACCCCTGGTCACTTTTTTACGAGCATTTCGGTCCGATGGTCTTTCAAACAATTTTCGCGATGCTCCTGAAAATGGCCGAGCAATGCGACGACGAAGTCAAAATTCAAGCACAGTGGGACTGGAGCACCGAAAATCTGGCAGAAAGTAAAGAAAAAAATGAAAATTGGAGAACGTACGGTTATTGATCATTATGTCATAGTCGAGAACATGCTTCGATAGATTCTGCAAGAAAGAATGATACCGAGAAGCCGAGTTTCTGGCAAGCAAGAAAACCAGCGAGCGTCGTGCATTTTTAGCGGGCAGAGGCAACGTTCTCGGGCTGTTAGGCGAATAGGCATAGCCGGTCTTCCTCTCTGAACGATAGTACGGAAGCGCGGCATTGAGATCGGCGATCTACGGCGTGGCTTGTTCGCCGGTGTCGAAACAAAGCGTGTGTTTGCTGCGCGTCTTTCGCGTCTTTCGCGCGCGTCGTAACGCGAAAGGTGCAATTACAGGGAGATATTCCGCGCCCCTAAACGCGCTAAACGGGCTAAACGGCGGCTGCTATACACGAGCAACCGCCTAGAAAGATCGCGGCGAAGCGGGGCGGCCGACAACCTATGCAAACGATACGATGCACGAGGCGCGAGGCTGCCTATTTGCGTACAGGACCCAGAACCTGGAACCTGGAATCTGGAACATGGGACCTGAAAACGTGGAACGTGAAACGGGCGGCCGGTGCACGGCGACTGCTCGCCCCGGAATATTCATACTTTCGGCTCCGCTTTCGTTTTAAGGCTCGGTTGATCTTTCCCCGTAGCCTCGCTGCTGTCTCTTCGCCGAAAGTGCCTCCGCACTTGTTACAGCCTCTTCTTAGACTGTTTTACCAGCTAACAGCATTATTCCGATTCGCTTTCCACAGAACTCTGCTCCTCGCATCGCTTACCGGGATGATCTGAATTTCTCCACTAATTTATAGAATCATCGATCTAGCTTTCTTGGTTGACGGCCCACTAAGAATATCTCGAATTATTTGCGGCACACCTGAATATAAAAAATTTAAAAGTTGCATGATACATAGAAAAAAACAAATTATTTATTTGCGAAATTTAATCACACAAAATCGCGTGAAAAGTAAGTTTAAAACAATTTTTTTAGTAACCGTTGAGGTACTTACAGATATACTACTTCGAAGCTGCAAAACCCATGCAATTTTTATTATTTGTTAATAACCTGGCACGTGAACATCTGCTTCAAAGACGTTTGACGAATTGAACGATGTGGACATACTAAAAAGATTCAAGGACATCGACTTTTTAATTAGACTTAAAAAAGATTTAATCAGATAACTAGAAGAACAAAGAAATTTTTGTTCTCCTCTTGCGTCTTGCAATCGATGCAAATATTTTTTATTCTGCATAAAGAATGACGATATACAAAATATTTATAGTTGTTACCGATGAAACAAATTGAATCGCTGGAATGGGGGTTCGGTGAGGAAGGATTGGGACGAGGGTTAAGAAATGCCGAACGGCCTATCGTGCTCGACGAAACGGCAACGAAACGGATTGCGCAGTAAACTGTCAGGCAATTTCGTCGAATCGCGACGCGAGCGTGGCTGGTATTAATGGAAAATGATTGGTCGCGGGGTCTCGCGAATGTTTCCGATCCGATAAATCCTCGCAGTCGTTACCGTGAGTCTCCGTGTGTATTCGCCGAACGAGATTCCTCGCATTCTTTCTCGGATGCTCCGCGGCGTTGAAATTACTTTCGTTGGTTGTTATTCGAGGCGGAAGAAGATGGCAGCTTCGCGCGAACGATATATATATATAACAAATTTACCGATATATTGGGACGGGAGCAAGAGGTTCGAGCGTTTCTTCGGACGGCATCCATTCGAGTTACGAACGTCGACTATGATTAATGATTTACTTGTACTACTTGCCGCGAGCCTCCGCTCCGCCCGGAAACCGACTTAACGGCGCGCGGAGCTCTTGCTAAGTATCGACGCAACGTTGTTCACGGTCTTCTCGGCGTAGATTAATGTCTACACCGATATCTTAAAACTACGATTATTAATGTTCTTCCAGCGCGAAAACGAACAACGCAAGTTCTACGATAGAAAGGTGAACGGCTCGGAAACCAATCGGTAGAAGTGGTGTCGAGCTGGACCAATCGTATGAACCGTTTATTTTTTTCTTCGAAACACCTAACCCTGAAAATTAAACATTTTTACCGACCTTGGAATAATTTCATATGTTTTTGTTGTTCATTCTATGAAATTCGTGTAGTATTAGATACCAATATATTTAAATAATTGAAACAGTCGTTTGAATAATGGAGCGAAGGTTAAGAGACAGCAATCTGGCTTAGCCACCAATATTTCAAAAACTCAAATTCGTCGCATTTAACTGAAATTTTGCAATTCCACCGCGGAAGTTACGAAGACCCGGTGCGATTCTGCGAAACTGGGACCAGTTTCTTTGGCATTTTACGAATCCCGATACGCGGTTCGCGTATACGAAAGTGGTCGCACGGTCCGGAAGAGAATTCGGTAAACAACGAGATCGGACTGGGCGCGAGCACGGCGAGTAATTAAAATCGATGAAAATCGATATAGCCCTGGCCGTAGAAAACACCGGACAGCCAGGGAAATTTTATACGCGCGGCGAATTTACGTTCTACTATGAAACTGGTCGGCGATACCCGAAAATATGCTCGCCACAGGCTGGCTTTCGTTGTATTTACCGAAAAGCAAACACCGTGACGCGCTCGTTCGCTCGGATGCTCTTTCTTCTCGTGGCACGTTTTGAACTATAACGATCGGCGGAGTATTTTCTGCTCGGGCGAGCCGCGGTTTACCTTGCAATAAGGGCACACGCCAGCCCATCCGCTGCTTCCGGTTATATGCCTGACTTTTGGGACGTATTCGGGACGTATGTTTGCCGACACATTACACGTGGCTCGGCGAGGCGCAACTATAAACGCCGAATCACGCGTGCTCTTACCCCCACCCCACCTTTCGTCATCCCTCCCACCCGACAACCCCATTTCGCGTTTCTGTGTATCTTCCGTATTATTTGTTCGGGGCTCGTGCGCTCGCCGTGACGTGCATATTGTATTTGTACATTATAAGTATGTACGGTCGCCGGCGATTAACGGTCGGATAATCTGAGAAAAAATTTTTTTTATATCCGACATTAAAGTTACATTTGACGATGAATAATATGTGATGATACTATGAACAACTTGTCGGATAGGTGGCTTCTAATTTCGTTCGCCGGCGCAGCGCACACGCAGGCATCGCTCGCGCAACGCTACAGCGAAATTACGTGGGGAAACGCGCGGGCAAATTAACGTTATTTAGCGCGGAACGCGATCATTGGCTCGCGAACACTCCAAAGAATGCTGCCGCCCCTTCACAGCCCTTCCCCCCATCTTCGCCGTTCGCCCTACCAGCCCGGTCCTCGCCATAGCGTTCGCGCTTTATTAAATTCACCGGCGTGTTCCAAGAAGCGGGCGCAGCGCGCGCCCAAGATCCGCTAATACGGAAGAAGTAACATTAAAAACACCGTGTTGCGCCTTAATGCAGGCTTACGCGGCTCGCATAACTGCCGGCCGGCACGTGAACCGTCAGGCTAAAAATAAAGGGCTCTCCGGATCGTAAAGTGTCCTGTACACTGTACACAGAACGTTCAAGCTAGCCCGAGCCTACTCGCCAGCGTTTTCTCTCCCGTAAACGATAAGTACACCGGGGGAGGGGAAAAAAAAATGAACGGGGGATAAACTTCCACCAGTTTTTTGTCCGCGCTGTAACGGACTATGGTAATTTTCTGCGATCGTTGTATTTTGTTGGAGAAACCCTTGGATCTCGTGTAAAACGATACGCCTTCTTTTTATACTTTTTCTTTCTCCGTTAGCGTTAAATCCCTCTCACCTCCGCGAAAATAGTCGCGATCAAGGTCCTGGAATAATAGTTTTTCCATTGTTTCTACTTTGCTCCTTGGATTACGTTTATCTCAACAAAAATGTCTCACTTCTATCTCGCAAACCAATTCGATCGTCGTCCGATACGGCGCCGGCTTTATCGCTGTCTACCACTACTAATCGAATGACAGAACTTATTTTTTTCATTAGTTTTCATTAGTTACATTGGTTTTAAACACGATATTGTGATGTATTTAGTGGTTGAATTCTGGCCGACTGTTGCTCCGAGAGTCGATGACGTAAAGTCACCGTTGAAATTTGAAAGTGGAAAAATTGAATTTCTCGCAGGAAAAGCGAGCTACCGGGCCGCTGTGCGTCGGTTAGTTCAGGTTTCTGGGACTGTTCGGGCCTCGTTAAACCTTTGTAAAAGCGTGTTAGCCGCGTTATCGGGGAACGTGATACAATGCCAGGTTCCTAAATGAAATTACCGATATTATCGTGCGGAAAGTGAGCCGCTGCCGTCACCGCCACCTCCCAAGAGCACGATGGAGCGCACTTCATATTCATGGTAATTGCTTGAGCCGAGCGCGAGATGTCGAGCATAGTTTATAATTAATTCATTGGATGAAATTTTACTTGCCGTCGTACCTAGTATGCATTACCTGCGTCCTCTCCGGCTACCTCTCCAACCTCCGACACGACCATCCTTCTCTGGCACCCTATCTCTCCCTCTCTCTCTCTCTCTCTCTCTCTCTCGCTCTCCCTCTGAACCGTCGACTTTATTAACCCCCTAAAACGAACATATCCCTTTATCCGATCTCCTCCTTTCGCTATTCAATTACGTGTCCATCGAACGCATCGCAAGTTCGCGTTACCAGTTTCGCCTTTCGAGAAGCGGTCAGTCGATCCCCGAAAGTCGAACCGACGATATTATCAAACTTTGTTTCGCTAACTTTCGCATCGAACAACGGTAATTCGAAGCCCAACGAATGGGAAGCGATCGACACTGCAAACGTTCGACGAACGAACTTTCGGATCCGCGTTACTGTCGCGCGAAGAAAATATTGTAAGCAAGAGCTGTAAACGGTTTTAACAGATTTGTTAATCAAATTGGGGACACGGATCATCGCATTTGACGTGTTTGTCGCGAGTGCTCTACATACTGCATTCATACTTGAACTCTATAATATGTAACTGAAAAAACTGCGATGAAAAAATTTCATCGCCGAGGTGTGGCGACGAAGCTTCTCTCGTACTCGAGTTTTGTCGCGCGTACGATTCGACGCGTTCTCCCGAGCCGTTCGCGCCAAGTTCCAAGACAATCGAAAGACGCGATATCCGAGCAGAATGTGCGGCGGCACGCGCTATTAAACGGGGAACGGTTTACGTAAGCGGTTTACGTCTCGCTGCTGAGAGAAAAGTTGCCGACACGCAATTACCGAATAACCAAGTGCTTTCCAGTTCGCCGCCGTTTTCGCGGGAATTCTACCGGAAAACTGTCTATCGCCGGAGTTTCGCGCGAGCGCCGGGTTTTTGAGGACTCGCCGTAAGTACCGTTGCGAATCCACTAGCAAACGTATGAAAATCTTATGAGCGACCCGCCGTATCGCGAGCATGTTTCTAGAACATCCTTATCGCCACGGGTAAACGTACACCGAATTTAAGCTTCTCGCGATATTTCCTTACGAAAAGATCGAGCAATTTAATCGCGACGCTTATTCGCGCTAGAAGTCGTCGAAAATTACAAAGGAGAATAAAATTACAATTGAAACCTATATTCTAGAATCGCTGAATAATTGCACGCATGTTTTAGACAGTAAAATTTTGCGACGTACAGTGGATCCAAAAAGTAGTTCAACACTAAATACCCGATTCTCGAAAAATTGCCAATATTTAAACAGTCACAATTTCGTAAAAAATCACCACACGATCATAAAATTTGACTCATGTTAAAGCCGAAAACCTCTACTTTCAAAATCCATCGTTCATTTTACTCCAAGATCTTTTTTCATGACTTAGCGAGCGAGAAACTGAAGACGCGTTTCTTATTGGAAATGTTACACGTTCGAACGTCTGTGAAGACTTTGAAAAATTTTTCTCGTGACTGAAACCAACACAGATTTCGAGATTGAAGCTTCCTCTTTACAACGACACCATAAAAATTGATGTACGATTTTTTTTAGCCGTTTCATCGAGCTTTGAATGAGAGCTGTGCCGTCAACTATACACTGGTATAAGTTACACCAAGGGGGCTATACACGACCAAACTTGTTCCTCATTTTAGTTGCATAAAACAGCGAAAAAAAATCGTACATCAATTTTTAAGGTGTCGTTGTAAAGAGGAAGCTTCAATCTTGAAGGCTATGTTGGTTTCAGTCACGAGAAAAAATTTTTCAAAGTCTTCACAGACGTTTGAATGTGTAACATTTTCTCTGTCGCTACATCATGAAAAAAGATGTTAGAATAAAATGAATACTTGTGTTAATACTCTGTTAATACACTACTCGTGTTAATACCGTGCAACGTACTAAGTTAGGCCTCGGGAGCAGGTAGCTGATACACGGCTCGTCGTAAATGCAATCAGGCTAGCAACCGTGGAGTCGTGACAGTTCCCAGTCTCTTTCTCGAGGATCCCTGCGCTACGCAAGGTACCCCAGAGAAATAGGGCAAGAGAGCAAATTACCGAAGTTCCTTGCTGGATGTTCAAGTTTCCCTCGAAACGTCGGATTCGTCGCGTTACTATGGATCGGATACCCCCAACGACGAAATATCCTTGAAAGGAAACCGTCCTTAGCGCGCCGGGAAGTCTGACCCGAGTACAGTTTCACCCGAACTTCCACGTTTCCCTTAATTATTCCCGTTGAAACAATACGTACCGAGCGCAATTAATCGGTGAACGTTAATGCAAGATTAACGCGCGAGATCAGGAAAAATGACCAGGAAATTCACTTTGAAACATCACCACGTTCTTTCTCGACGAACGTATCCGGGGAATACCCTGCTGTCTCTAAAAAAAAAGAAAATTGAACGTCCCAAGGTTTGGTGACAAGCGAAATTTGATTTAGACGGAGGCGTCGATTTTATATCTCGCATTAGCCCCCGCGGGAACATTTCGAAAGGCCGCGCGTTAGAAACGAACGGAGAGAAACGAGGTTACGCGCGTACAGGCAACACGTCACACGGGCAACTTACGAAAGCTCAATTTTTTATTGGGGTCGCCCGAATGCCACGTTCGCGTTAAATTTTAATTTAGGACGCCCGCGCATGGCCGCCACTTTGCACCCCTAATTTCGATCGTGTATTCGACTTAATAATTCGTCGTCGAATCGACGTCGCCAGTGGAGGAAAAAATTGGTGATTTCCTCTTCCTCTTTTTTTTTTCTTGTGTGTGTGGGCCAAGGATTGTTTTTGGAATGTGAATATTTTGTGTTGAAATACTTCTTGGATCCACTGTATAGAGATCGGCCTAAACTATAGTGGGGGGGCCACGAGCTAGTCCTAATTAGATTTCGGATTGATGAAAATGATGCAGCATCGTCAAAGGAGCCATAATTCTCCTCAATTTTGAGCAAGCCATTCGCTCTTAAATAGGCACATGTATCCGGAAGTGTCAAGAATCACGAACAGAAACGAGCAGTCTGGGTCGTTTCGAAAATTGATCGAGGGATATTTTTTGCGCCGGCGACGACGACAACGACGAGGACGACGAGCCCGCCTCTCGTTACGTTTTATTCTCTTATCGGCGACCTATATCCATTGATATTAGCCGATACGAAGCGAAAGAACGACCGTGCGAGCACCGACGAAAAGCACAGTTTCGTCTGGCCTTTATCCCTTTTACGATACGCGGCGATGGACGGCTCGGCGGAGAGGCAGTCTTTCTACATTCTTGCTTAACGGTGCCGATACGCACTTTAATACCGCGTAAATCATCCTCTGGAATAGTCCCATTCACCGTTGGGGGTCAGTGGGGGGCTCGTCGGCGGGAAGTCGACGCTCCACTTTTCCATTTCTTCTCGTAAATTGCCGGTTACGTCGATTTTAAATCTCTGTTTCGATTCGCGGAACGGGAACTGGCCCGGCCGTCGCGTTTCCGTTCGCCTCGCTCGAGCGCCGATCGAACGATCCGATAGATCCGTAATCATCTTTACGCGGGGGGCCAGAGTTACTCGTTCGGTGTTACTTAAATCTGCTGTTTAATCGACCGTGGGGGAACACCGGTCTCTTCCGGGAGGGCCGAGAGAAGTAAACGAGAGGGACGACCGGGGGGCGAGATAACGCGAGAAAAAAAATGGTGTAGGATTTACGATATCTTGATCCATAATACTAAAAAATATCCTCGACCGGCGGAGCAGTAATCCCGGCCGGATGTACCGATAAATCCGCGCCTCGCTACCTCTCCCCCCCCCCCCCGTAGTTATTGCTTAATACGGGAGTAGCTCTCGTCAAGGCCGAACATCTTCGTCTTTGTTGACCGGCGGTGTCCTCTCCGTTTCGCTTCTGGGTCGGTGTCAAGCGTCAAAAGTGATCTCTCTTCCCGATATGCGCGTAAATTCCCACCGCGATGACTAGACTGCGGATGTCCATGAATTCATGGCTTATGGAAATTATTAAAAAAAAATGTTGGTGAAGGATGGTCCAACTTCCACAATCGATCTACAACCGTTTGCTCGCAAACTTGTGTACAGGGTGTCCCAAAAGTCCGTCGGCTCCCGGAAATCTTAACAAAAAACATGGACCAATCGGTGCGCGGCTGCAGCGGACGGACTCTGGTTCGTCCGTATTTTTCGTTGCTTCCAATCACCTCGGGAACCTCCGATTTCCGGGATTTGAAGGCATATTTGTACACCCTGTATAAATATCTACAAAGCGTAAACGCGGTAAGTAATGAAATGTTTATTTATGCGATATTTTGTTAAAATACGACGTGGATCGTCGCGTCGCGGCGAAACGAGCGTTAGCAAGTAGAATCGTCGGGTAGGTTCGCCGGTATCTCTCGCCGATACTCGAAGGGAAAACAGATATTTGTATGCAGAGTTTATTTCAGTATTCCCAGCAGCGGGCGGTTCTTCTCTCAGGATGCGGAAAGTTTAACGAGCATCTTCTTGTATATGATTTTTCCGGTTTCCCCCGGGGTGGACGCTTTAAAAGCTCATGCGTAGTCGATTCACGGATTATATCGGTAAAAGTACACGCGGTCCCGGTCGGTTCGCGCGGCAGGAATATATTCGCTTACCGTCGAAAACGCGGCGTACAGCCCGCGCCCGATCGCGGGGGTCTCCCGCCCGATTTCCATGTCCACATGATTTATTTATGCCGACCTACTAGGAAACAGCTAGAATTTTATAGCAGCGAACTTTACGAGTTGCACTCGAAACCGTTCGCGTTTCTTTTGCGTTCTTTGAATTTCATCGTGTCTGCGTTCGATCTCCTCCCTCCACCGCGGCTGGTCTTAACAAAAAGAAAAGTACCGTTGCGCGGCCGCCCCTCGCCTCAGCGCCACGAACTTCCTGTTCGACGATCGCGGTATTCGACTCCCACCGTCGAACAATTGAAACATCGAATCAATCTCGACGCTTACCAGGCTACGAGACGCATTCGATAGATCGATCGCAAAGCCTTTTACAAAGTTTATTAGTCGAAGTTTACTTGCACAAGTTTATATTTATCGTACGCCTATGTTTTCCTCGAAGCCTATATATCGACTATAATATTTATATAGTCGTTTGTGTAGTCGTACTTTTCATAAAAATAATCACGAGTCTGACTCGTCGTTGTAGGGCAAGCGGTTAAGATTTAAACAAAACGATTATAAGAAAGAAAATATTTTCCGACTAGTTCCTATTGTCGATCATGTATAATCTGTTCTGCACCTAAGAAAGCAGATTTGAGATAGATCGAGATGATCGTGTTAGGATCGAGTCGGAGGCTAGTCCTTCGGGCGAATAAAAATCAGCGCGGTTATGTCAGGCCGGTCGAATCGAAATAACATTGACTGAAATTGTCGAGCCAGCTGCGCTAGCGTCGAACGAGTGGAAAATTAGAGCGGATCGACGGCCATCGAGAAGTCAAGAGTCTTTCCAACACCCAAGTACAACACTTTTCGCGCGACGAAGGTCGAGAAGCGTCAAAGGAGGGCAACGCACCCTTGATCGCGATGAAATGTTCCGTGGGGTAGGGTGGGGAGGAAGGGGACGAGACGCAAATCGATCGCTCGTATCGCGCCAGCAGCCTAGGGCCTCGTTATTCTCGAACGTACTTGTCGAGGATCGCGCGCCCTGAATTTTCAATTAGCCCAAGAACCAAGAAACCGCGAAGATGCGACACCGCTTTTCGCAAACCGTACCACCTAGCCGCCGTTGTCTGGCTGTTAACTCGTAGATTTACAAAAACCGCATTCGTAAAAATCCATCCAAAATTCATTTCAGCTAACCCTTGAGTTAAGTCGGTGCTCCGATTGAAGCTGCGGGAGCGTCAAGCTAAAATATCTTCGCGTATTCGTGCCCATATCGAGACATCAATTAATCTGACAATTAATTTGCTAATAATTCTATCTATCAGTCTATCAGTCTATAAATCTATAAATCTATAAATCTATCAATCTATCAATCTATCAATCTGGCAATCTAACAATCTAGCAATCTAGCAATCTATAAATCTATCAGACTATCGATCTACCAATCTATCAATCTATCCATATAGGAATCTATCAATCTATCAAATAATCAATCTATCAATCTATTGTGCTATCGATCTATGAATCTATCAATGTTGTACGTGACCAGACTAAAAATGTGCGAAAGTATCAAAGTATTAATCTACGAATCTATCTCAATGATTATAATACATTGTATAATATTTCCGAGCTGCGACGAAAGTTACTTGAAAATATCTTTCCGCGTTGTGTTTCCAGTGGATCATTATATTCTCTATAACCATCGTTAATAAAGAGAATGGCGACAATAGCGACGGAAAAGTAATATTTGGCTCTCGTCGCTCGTACCGTTGGTCATCTACCGAGCGCAGCTCTGCTTGCTACTTCAACGTAAACACTTCCATTGAGTTGCCCGGAAATAAATTGCGGTTTTGGCACACGGTATATAAACGTGGCAGTTTCGCTTAAAATGAATTCACGTAGTCGAAGTAACTTCCATTACGTTCTACACAAATTTTCCGACGGGTTGGAAGATCGTTCCTGAATGAAATTAGAACCTCTGGAATTAATGAATTTTAAATTGTTACTTTTTTCTATGAAATTATTTACACCGCTTACCGTACTCAATCTCAGTACTCGTTTCATTCACGAGACGAACTTAAAAATCCTATTTTCACATTGATACAGATCAATGAACACTTCGAACGAATAAAGACCGAACACGAGCCATTAAACGGTAGAACTACATTCACGGTTCACGTAACCACGGAAAATGTCAGATATACAAACAGCTCCGGGCTCGGAGAGCCGCAATTTATTTCAGAACAAGCCAATATAATAAAGCGATTGAATTTACTTCTACGTTTCGTTTATCGCTGCGCGCCGGCGTAAACGCGCCCTTAGGTCCCGACGAACAAACTACCGGGCCGAGCTATTTTTCGAAACTTTTCTAAACCGCTTTAAGAAGTTCGACGTGCGACTTCGCCACAATGCTATCGAAATTTTAAATAATTTATGCGCGACGCGCGTTTCCTGCTCTCCGGGCGGAACTTTCGAGGAACATTTGCATTCTCCTTTTCAGTTTACTATGGCAGCTGCGCGTTCGGCAAGATGGCGAGAGCTATTTTTAGGCATGGCAATCGTTGGATTGCGAGTTTTATACGTTCACGCCAGGATTAAGTAGACGAACGAGAGCTACAAGCGTCGTTCTTAAATCTAGCAAGATCATCGTTTACCACAAGATTCAAAAATATACAAAATAAAATCGACGAGCCTTCGCCCGGGGTTAAAAGAGGAAATTCCTTAATTTTCGACTCGGAAAGTTAATGGTTTTGCATAAAGCTGTACGGATATCATCCATCGAAAATTCTTTGTGGATGACACGGACTCGACGTCGAGAGAATATCGTGTTCGCGTTAATATCTTGGCTCGCGGAATTGGCTGCGTGCTCCTGACAGGACGTTCTCTGTCAGCCCTTTCGCGTCGACCGATTACCAGAGGCAACGCACAGCCCCTCGATATTTATCTTATTTACGGTAACGCGCGCCGTGACAATCTTTCCATAACATTTGTCGATCGAGAGCGGGCCCGCTCGACAGCGGACAACGCTATTCAACGCGGTACTGCACCGTCTATTCTCATCCGCGGGAAAACTTGTTTTCGACGACTCGCGAGTATCGCGGCACCTCCGTGTATCCTGAGGCGCTCCCATTTCCACTTCGGTATTTCCACTGTATTCGAGAAGTCTCCGCACTTCTTTCTCAGACGGTGCGGCACGAAGTGATACTTTCGTTTATGGCAAAAACGCAATTTTTCTTTCGATCCTTCTGCTTCAAAATGGACCAAAAAGTTCGTGAATGCTCTTCCTTGTCTCCGGAGTCCATTGATTTTCGTTGCTGCAGGGTAGACCGAGGCGAATCGGATCACTTATCGTTTCATGATAGAAAGAAAAATAGTTAAAATTTAGAAACATAATATAAGTTCGTAACAAGTACCCATTTAACACGAACATTCGTAATAAAAACTATAAATAAATTTAAAAGTTTTTTATTTATAGATAAAAAACCGAAAAGTGGAGAATATTCGAAAATATTCAGAAAACAAACAAATTTTCGTCAAGATTACATAAAAAATAATGAGAAATGGAGAAGTTTCATTATTGGATTAGTCAAAGAATAGTATGCCTGGCGGATAATTGTCCCTGGTCGGACCGTGTCTTGGACAATTATCGATAAAACGCTGTACCATGTAAATATTGAATGGTTTTTTTTTTAACAGCCTGTATACGCGAGACTTGAAAAATATCTCGGTACAGCTTCAACGACTTCCTTTTCTCCGCGAAGCGTTCGGGAGCCGAGCAACGTTCCGAGACGCGGCGCATTCGGTATAAAGGATTAAAGAGTAGCAATTACCGAACATCGCGAGGAAACGAAAGGAGGAAAGAATAGCTCCGGGTAGAATGGGGTAATTGGTAACTCAATTTTTTCGTAATTGTAATACTCGCGGCAAGGGAGGAGTAGGGGGAGAGGGGATAGAGGAGGGATCGACGAGAGGAGGAGGAGGAGGCTCGATTCAGCGCGAGGGTGTCTTTGTCGGTGAAATTGCGTTCGCAGTCATTCCGAGGAAAATACCGAGAGGGTCGGGATCCCGAGGATTTTGTCCTAAGCGTACCATAAATCGAAAGTTTTCTGCTTGCCGCAATCGTACGGCAAATCGGATTATGAAATTGAATAGTCCTGGAGCCAGCCTCTCCTCCCACCACTTCCGTCCCTTCTCAACCCCCCGACGAGCTTCTACGCGAGCGCGTGTGAGTGCACGATCGAACATGAGAATGTGTGTTTCGATCCGAGGAATTTTACCTTCCGGCTGTGTTCCGGCAAGGATCCTCCGCGGTTTATTTGTCTTTGGATCGGTGTGTATCGCTCCCTCCTCGCCGATGGATACAGGATATTACGTTAAGTAAATACCGCAACAAATAGCCGAACCGAAGAAAAACGAGATCGGGTTTCCGAACCGTCCCGCTTTCCCGTCGCGCCATCCGCCGAATCTTGACCGTAAAAGTGGGTTCGCGACTCCGCGTTTCCAGTCGGATCACGGATCGACAGATCTCGCGCAAACAGCTCCCGATCGGAACGCTCCGCCCGGAAATGTTTGACCGCAGTCTCCCCGGCGATTTACCCCGTAATTTATCGAACAATAAATATTTGCCGAAACCACGCGAACACGATCCCACGACCGGCCAACCCTCTTTACGCTCGATCGTGAAACCCCGGTCCTTTCACGAAAGCAACGGTACCCGGTTCCGCGATTAGACAATTGTAGGACGAGAAGCCGAATAAAATTTCCACTTCGATTCGCAGTGTTTCGTACCGATTCTAACGTTGCCTCAACAATGCTGTGTTCAGCATTTTAGGTGAATAGAAATTTGTGCATTTCTCCTGTGCGATCCTGTAGATTTGAACGGGAAAATGAGAGAAATCCAAGTTTCAACCCGCGGAGATCAGTGGTTCGAAAGTTATGAGTGTTTGAAGTTGAGATGACGACAGGTTAAACGAGGAATCAACGTGCACGGTAGCTTGATCGACTTGTCGAGCGAGAGGCGAGTCGGGAAGGTAAAAGGTTTGCTGACAGAGCTGCGTTGCGGAAGAGGGTGAAGTAAGTCGCCGCTCCAGTTCTTTAAACGGGGCTTGGCTTCGAAACTTATTTCGGGGTTGCTTCCCGTACGAGGGACTGGATATGTTCGTACTTGTTCCGGCCAATATGGTTCTCGCGACTTCGAACAGGTTCGGCAAGGAGGGGCTGGGGGGACGACGCGTCGGAGAAAAACACGGCGGACAGTTCTATCGAGCACGGTTATCAAACTACCAGCGTAAAAGTTTAACAAAGTTAGCATGCGAGACCCGCTAGCTATCGGTTCCTCGCGATGCTTCGATTTAACGACCATCTAGAGGGAAAGAGAGAGAGTGGAGGGGAAGTAAGATGATGGTATCCTTGCAAGTTGTAAAAATTCGAATCTCCACTTTCGTCCCGAGTTGCGCGAAATTTCATCCGGATAACGAATAAGGAACGAAATGATGGAGTAAGTAGCACATTTCCGAAAATCGAGCACATTCGAATAGAATCCGCACGGTTAGTTCCGATTGCTCCGGTTACTCGCTTCTACGAAGAATGAAATGATCCACGTATACATTTTGCTTGAACGCGCTGTTTCAAGCCGTTGATAAGTAGACATTGTCTATTTCCCTGCCTAATTATTCGACTTAATCAATTCAGCGTCAACCTGGTAGTCTCAAAAAGTACCATAAGATCAAATAATCTTCAACAATTTTCAACGACATACGAATTGGGAGAATACTGCATTGTCGACTTTCGGAGCATCGATTGCCCTGGAGTGGATTAACTGGGGTATGCCGCGCAATGGAGGGAACATTCGTTTTTCCTAGATCGTACAGTTCCAATTTCCTTAGATCGAGGCTTCGCTGTATCTGTATTCTAAGTCTTCTGCAGGCGCGGAATCAAAAATATCTCGCCTGCACGGAGACAGATGAACGGTCCGGAAGAAACGAAGCGCAACATATTATGAAAAATAAAGACGGTGTGTCGATAGTTTCGGTTCTGCGGGATCGACGTCGAAGAGAGCGTCTAAATCTCCGCTCGAGAAACTCGGTCGGGGCCTCGAACATCTAGCATTTATTTGCGAATAGCGATGGGGAAAAAGAACAACGAGAGAAGAAGAGAGAGAGTGCAGGCAGCGGGCTTGTCGCTGGGAACTATCAGCGGCATGGACCAGCTAGGGAGATTGGCGTGAAAGCCGTAAAGCCCGTTCGAACTGTTCGTTTGTTCTCCGATCGGTGAATTCGACGATGCTCTCTCTTTCTCTCTGTCCTGAAATAGAAGAAGAGGAGAGAGCCACGCTTCCTTTCTCTTTCTTCTGTTCGCTAACGATCTCGTGGCCGCGATCGATTTCCACATTTTCCACATTTTCCACATTTTCCAGCGGCAACCGGGCTTCCCAAGCGCGCGCGGTCAATTTTTCGGCTGGTCCTTTCTTTTCCCACTTTATGTTTTTTTTTTCCAGTCGATTCGATTTTATTCCTCCTTTTCGGCGGGGGAATCGCCGGTGATCCTATTTCGGGTTAAAACGGCTATAAAATCGACGCCACCGAATCGAGCAATAATGGGACGATTACCGAAATTGGCGAGTTTATAATGAAATTAATACGCGGTCCGCTCGGGTTCGACTCGACTCGGTTCGCAGGGCGTAGAATAGGTCGGCAATGATCAGACGCGTCAGACAATTCCTATCAATGGCACGTGTATTTTCAGCATTTTCAGGGTAGATTTTCTCGAGAACAAAGCCTCGGATAAAAAAATTTTATTCCATATTTCCGACTCAATTTTTCATGTAGAGTTGCCCACTTTTCGCTTGTACCACCGCAGTTACTGCTCACCTTCCATGCATATAGTACAAGCATAAAGAAAAAATTAAAGAAAATCCTTCTCTACGTTCGACGCGGTGGACGCAGTAATAAATTTCTCCACTTCATGGAAAAACATTGAATCATGAATATGTTTTGGGGGGAGGGTGAGGCTGCTTTACATGTTGTCTTACGTGGAACAAATCTCTCTCTCTTTTTTTCTTACACTTTTGAGCGTCACACTTTCCGGCGTCGCTCTTTTGCCTCGCAAATTTTTTTTTCACAGTGCCTCTGCGCGAGCCGCGGCTGCCTTCCGAGGTGCTTCGAGGTAGATTGAAAGAGCCCGGATCCGGGTCATTTAATTATCCCTGGTTGTATTAATCTTCGAAAAGAAAGGACAAGTTTGCGCGGGCCGGTCAGCTCGGACAGCTCGCGGGGTCGCTCGCTTTTCATTCGGCACAATGGCGTTCGTTTCACGGTGAATACCGAGGAGTAAGTCGGTAATTGAAACTTCCTTCTCTGTTCGTCGCGACACGGGCAGGGGACAGGGCCAGCTGTTTATATCCGGTAGCGTAAGGAACGTTTCTCAATAGGCTCGCTGTTCTCTCTCTCTTTCTCTCTCGTTCTTTCTCTCTCTCTCTCCCCGCGAACTTGGACGATTTATCTTTGATGTTTGTTGCCGGCTTTGCTACCCCAGCCCCGCCGCTGCGCTGAGCAAACTCCGACAGCCCGGCCAATCCATTAATTAACTTAATTAACTCTAGACAGGTAACACGACGCCGCTATGGACACCAAGTAAACTCTAATGTCGGCCTAGAAGCCGACCACCATTATGCTCTACACACGCGCGTAATTATACCGAGTCGCGCGCGTTCATTCCGCGCCCCTCCTCCCTCCAAACCCGGCCGAGCCACATCTGTTTTCTTGTCCTTAGGGCGATCAATTTACTTTCCATTCGATCGCGACACTTTCGGCTGACCCGCGTCGCAAGAAATAGAATCTAGGGAAGGGATGGATTTGGGGAAGTAAAGAATTTCGAGAAAGAGGACCTGGTAAGTGGAGACGCGTGGAGGGAAGCGGTAAAGGATGCTTCACGAAATTCCGAGTCTGCCGAGCGGACAAAAATTAGTCGAAAATTGTGCGCGGCCGAACGTTCGCCTCGAGAACAATGGTTTCGCTAAAATAAGCGATGCCCTCGCAGACAACGGGAACGAGTTCCGTTCGGCCGGTCCGACGCATCTGGACCGAAGGTAGGGCGCGCGCGGTGCTGGGCTAATGGTCTCCGGTAAATTATAGTTAACCGCAAGGTTGCGCAGGAATGCGCCCAATGACACCGCTAATTTGTAGACGGTCGAATCGCGTAATTACTCAATCGTGGAATTCCGTTGCGGCGGCGGTGTTGTTACGCGAGCGTGTACGCGTGTAGGGACACGTCCTCCTCCTCCCCTCTCGCCCCACCACCGCGTCTATAGATATTTAAATGGGAAGCGTGGTGGCGAAACTTGCTAGAGTTGACCGCAAAACAGGATCAAGGGTTGAACTTCTCAAAGAGAAACTGCGGCTGGTGTACACGGCCGTTGCGCTTGTATGGTGTACGGTGCACGTTACATCGGAAGTTTTGGCTTCGGAGTTAAGATATTCTCTCGCGCGGCCCTAAATCTCTATGAATTATGATCCCGTGGCTGTAACGCCGCAACAATGAACGCTTAGGCTGGTTCCGTGTTGCCCTCTCGATCGCGCGGGACCCTTTTACGATCGATCGGCTTTTTATGCGATACGTGTACATGATATATTACACGAAATACTTGTAGGTAATTGCACCGCATAAATACACGCTCCGCGGAGTGGCGCGGGCCATTATATTTATTAAAGCGTAATGGAAAGTTGTGCCTATCGTTGTTTATTAGACGTTCGTGTTATAGTCTGCCTTCCTGCGCACGATCGCCTAAAGTGTCGAATTAATAGAGCCGCCAATTTTATGCATTTCCAACCAAATTGAGTGGATGAAGTTTCTGATAGTAGGAACATTCGAGGAATTCGGCGAAGGCAGTATTTTGTTAACGATCTGTCAGGAATATAGAAAAATGAAACATTGCCTATAGAGGTAGCTGTATAATTTTAATAGTTGTAAAATAAATACTATGAAACCGGTCATTTGACCGGCAGTTTAATGTTAAATAGGAACAAACATCTGAACGATCAAATGTGTACAAGGTGGTTCGAAGAAGTGCGCCGAAGAGATAGAGAGGAAAAGCGCATCGGTGAATTTATTGAGCGTTAATTGAGCCGTTCCTGGTGATCGTCGCGATTCCCTTCTGAAATCGGCGAAAAGTCGCTTATTTTCCGTTCGGAGGAGCGTATCGTTGCCATCGAGGCTGATGGATGAACAGGAAATGGAAGGACCGAGCGGATAAAACTCGCGTTTAAGACTCCCCGTCGGACGTTTCACCGACAGAAAGATGTTTATCCGCAAGTTGGTCGATTTGCTCGCTACTGTGTTTACTTTGAAACTCGATCTCCGATCGGGAACGTATTCGCGTTCGTTCGTTCGTTCGTTCGTTCGTTGCGAGAAGCCTCCGTGCCCGTCCCGTTTGATTCATCCGGTTTAACAGGACGTAATATTCTCGAGCAGCGTATTAGAAATTCAGGCTCCCCTTTAGCACCATCGAAACTGCTTTTTGTTTAACTTGCCGGGAGAATGCGAAGGGCTGGCGGATTCCCGAGTAATCGCTCCGGTTCCCAGCTAACGTTGAATTACTTGCTCCTTCTATCTCGTTCCCTCGCTCTAGCCGCCGAGGCTCTATCTATCGCATTACTGCGCGCGAGCCATTTCCAACAAAATCATACGGAATTTTCTTATTCGATCATTAGAAATTTTACGACACCTACTGGAACATACGTTCGTCCCTTTTGAAATCGCAGTACAGCGATCTGAGAAAACGGGAACTGTACGATCTAAGAAAACGAATATCCCCCACCACTGCATACTTCGCGAGGGGATCTCGAGCTTAACACCGTCTGGGAGACGTCATTCGTTTCATGTGCCATTCTAGAACACTAATTTATTATTTTATAACGTTACTTAAATATTGTCCATTAACATTATAATATTTATATTCCGTGAAACGGAAAAACATACGATAAATAGATACTGTCTGCTTGACGTTTTACCATTATTTTTATAATGAATATCTTCCACCGCGTTCATGCTAGGCGCCCGAAGCTCGACGAAGCAAGACCTTCGAAGACAAGCAACAAATCGTCCGAGTACGAAACGCGAGTGGCCTGCAGAACCGCGTTTCGGGGGCCGCAGCAGCGTAGAATCGGCGGGTGCAATTTGAGGGCAGGCGACCGCAGTGGAATTGGTCGCCTCGAGCAAAGTAAATTCGTCGTCGAAATGAAATACCGACGTCGCGACGTGACCGTCTGCTTCGATTGGCAGCCAGCGCCGCGGTATTTTATGGAGAAGCGTGGTTGCGTTCAATTAAATCGACGCTTCGCGTCGCGTTGCGTCGCAACAGTGCGTCGACAATGGACAAACACAATTTTCATGTTGGTAGAAGCGTTCCCAGAAAACCGATACTACCTAGTCTGTTACTTTTATAAAAATAGTTGACGCAAAAGAGTATTCTAGCATTTCGAAAACGTCTTGATGTGGCCGTCGAGGATACGTAATCGAAAGTTGGACATATCGGAACTTGTCAAGGTCGCTGCAATGTCAAACGGATCCGTCATAGTTGACGCTCTTCTGTGTCCTGGAATTTCTGTTGAAAAAAAGAGATTTTTTTCGTATCGCCCGCAATTCTCGAGGAATTTTGTCCCGGAAACGAGCATTTCGACGCGTTGCGCGTCCGGTCGGGAAAAATGTTTCAGGAGAGTTGTCGATCGGCGGCGACGGGCAACGGGCAGCGGGCAGAAAATCGCGGTGGAATCGGAACGATATTAGCGGCGGCGCGGTAAATTCGTGACGCGCTAATAACGGCGAACGGCCGCGCCGTTAGATAAATATGTATGACGCGGCGGAGCTCCATTCATAAACAAATCGCTTTTGCCCTCCGTTTGTTTGGATTTGCAACACAATGGCGCACAATAAAGTACAATGCGGCACGTCATTTGCACTTCGGTGCGTTCGCACGCGCGTAACTCTTGCATTTATCGATACCACCCCTCCCCCCTCTCTCTCTCTCTCTCTTTCTCTCTAACCCCGCGCGACAATACGGTTACACGCGCTCGATTTTACAAAATTGTAGGCCGGCCTGATTTTCCCCTGGAACATTTAACAAACCGCGGCTATTTACCTCGGCGAATTAACCGACGCGAACCGACGCCGGAAACGAACGCTGTACCAGTGCAGCGCCGCGCCGACACGCGAGCCAGCGCAGCGAACGAACGACGATTTCATTGCCGATGCACGAGCGCCGAAAATTAATCCGAGAAACGAAATAAAACGACGCGATAACCGCTGATGGATAGTCAATAGCGAATACCTGTTGACCCTTTTGACAGTGACCCGTGACAGGCGGTGGACGCACCGGTATTCGAACCATTCATCTTTGACGGTAACTAGCTCGCATAACACTAAAACTGCTCGACGCTGTTTTCACGTTGTTTTATGAAAATAACTGGAACGCGTTTATGCAGATGTCCACCGATTTTCGTTCATAATATATATCCGACCATTATCGAACAATGTACGGATAGATTTTAATTATGACACGCGTCCGACAACGAGATTTATATTAAATAATAAATATAATATAATTGAACAGTGAATAAACGAATTTTGATTGTCGCATACGTCAAAGAAATTAATTGATTGAAATAAATTCAGAAATTGTAGTATTGCGGGGATAAAAGATTCCGGGGACATTGTTGTATTTGTAAATGGAGTGACGTGTTTTTATTAGCGTAATCTTATTAATAGAAATATTCAGCTATGTGTAATCTGTTAACATTCAAGTGACCTTTGTAGGAGTTATGGATAAATACAACTTCATAGAACGGCGTAACAGCATTCGATATTGCACGAGCAGCGGTAAAACATTTTATTCCGACCGAAACAATATATTCAGCTTTTATTTTATCCTTTCATTCAATTAGGAATTATATTTGTAGCCACGTCGATACCAAATAAACCCATAAAACTTATTTTTCAACGGTTCCCGCCAAATGGAATTCCCATTTAAAATCGTATGTAATTTAATAAAGTTATACGATTTCTATTTGTTTTGTTTCCAGCCTTCCGAAGGAATACGTTTTAATTGATTTTAAGAAATTCGATAAATTACTGTTTACGTTCCCAATTAATTTTATTCGCTTAAAAATGTTTTATTATTTTATACTTGATCTAAAAATGCTCGTGTAAATAGATTTGCCAACAAAATCGGCATGTCCGGCTTGGATAATGTTCTTTAAAGATACTGTATAGCAAGCAATTTCTCACGCCAGCTATTTTATTACTTCATCGGTCAGGATGGATAAGTACGCTGATTTATAATTTTAAATTCAAATGGAAAATTTATAGAAGACTGGAGAGTGCGCGGCACTGGTGTCTCCCGATAGAAGGTCGTCTGCTCGTTTAAAGCGTGTAGCCAGCTTTATAGCTAATATTTCCGCAAATTTACGTACTTTATACCTTCTGTTTGAGCATAAAAGAGTTACTAAACTTTGACCTGAATTGAACACAAGTATAGTAAAAGTTGTAACGGCAGCGGGAAAATTGCAAACAAAGAGACTTCATATTTTCTATTAAAAGTTCAATCCATTTATCGATTAAAGTTTGGATGAACTCTAATAACATTACGTCTTTTATGCATTCTTCTGGTAAAAAAATATATGAGCATTATAAATTTCAAGCACGGACATTCATGGATATAATAAATGCGAATAGAATTTGTCATTACAAATACGAGCAATAAACATAACGAGGACATTTTACGAATTTTATTACGGTCCTTTTGAATGTACAACAAATTCCGCGTATCCGTCACCTCTGATTAATTTATTCTTCCGGATAAATAAATGTAAAAACATCGAATCATTTCAATTTTAATTGACGCATTGATCAACGTCCATAAAATGCACGAAATCTTTGCTCCGATTAAAAATTATCGAAATCTGCCAGTTGTATGCAGATTCGCGTGTCGCTGACTGCGTGCTCGATATTATCGGTTTCATCTTGTATACGCTCTTATGGCAATTCTGAGGCGGCGTTAAAATTTATCGCGCCGCGAAACAATTCGCGCTGAAATTTACATGATAGCAAATCGCTAAAAATTTACATGGAAGCGTTCAGGTTCGCGTCCTCTTGACAACTGATTCAAAATTAGGGTTTGCAAGGTATTTTATGAAAATTACAGGATCCCAGAAATTCGAGCTACAAGGAGCGAACCAAGTTATTTCAAAAATTCACATGCAGCTACGCTGTCAATTAGTTTAACATTTCACTAATCAGCTGGTAACGTTAAAAATGTATATAAAAAGAAAATTGTAAAATTTATAAATGGGTCCTGTGCGAACTCGACGCTCAGACTCGAGCATTATTATCCAGAGTCTAGACTTGTCGGTGGCGTACCGTTAAATTCGCGTAATCACCGCGACGAGAATCACAGCTCAGCGGATCGAGGCGCTCGTTTAATTCGTTTTCGAAGGTCCGAACGCTCGCGATCGTTCGCGTTGTTGACGCGTCGAGTATTCGGCGCTGGCGGGCCACGTAATTTTCCACGGACGATCATTTCCATTGGCGGGCGTACGCGTTCACTGTCAATTTATCATTCCCGAATAGAGGATCGCCGCAATGCACCGCTCCTGCGGGACCGCGCCTCATCATGAGACGCTAAACACGCGATTATGTGCCTCCATTATTATGCCAGCCAGCGCACGAACGGGATGCAACGGGATGCAACGCGGTGCAACGCGGCGCGACGAGAGTCGACGTGGTTTCGCGCGCTTGTCTGCGTTCGCTATACACTCGCTCTCCTGCCAAATCAAACTTTTTCTACGGGGTCTGTCTTCTTTTTCCCTCCACTGTCGATCGAATCAATCTTCCTTTCTTCTCGGCGAGAAAAATCGATTTTCTTTTTTGCGAAACTACGTACAGGGTGTCTCAAAATCATCTGACATTTTAAATTCCGCGTCAGTTTTACTTTGTGGCGAACGTACAGTACTAATTTTTTACAACTGATTTGAGATTGTCAAAACTTATTATTTTTTATTGCAAACAAAGTGTGATTTTCTTTGGGGTTTTCCGGGAATTATGACCGTTCGGGAGCTCAACGAAGCAATTAGACGCGTAATTACTGAAATTAGTCCCGAATTATGCCAGCGTGTCACTGAAAAATGTGGCTCGTTTGGAAGATTACCGGCAGTATCGAATCTCGTCCGATCCCCGGGAAGGATCGACGAGCGTGGGACGACGGCGCGATCGAAGTACGAGCCGATCACGTTTATTATTCATCGTTCCCGAAAGTTCGCGTGGCCGTTGTTAGCGATGGAAAAAGTTCGGAGGATCGAAACGATCGGCCCCGTCCTCGTTACCAATCTATTACTCTCCGATTATCCGATATCGTGCCTCGATAGTCGTCGGCTACTCCGGAGAGAATCGATTCTGCAGCGAGTCGAATCGTTCGCGACGAGTGTCACCTACGCAACAATTGATCCGACGGATTACCTCGTCAGGGGCATCGTACGGCTCGCAGTCGAGAGCAGTTTAAGAGCGCATCGCCGAGTGCAACTTCGAAAATCACGGAAATAAGGGCGATTTTCGTAACGTTGAAATTCATCGAGCACCTCTGTGCTCGTTCGCAACTTTTTCGGCTAAAAGCTGAACGAATCTCGCTCCTCGGGCACTGTATCGCGACTTTTTTCTTTTCTCGCGATCGAAACAACCGCTGCGGGGGCGTCGATTTCAATCGATTGGAGTGATAAAACACAATTCGCTGAAACAATTACATGCTATTGCGGAAATTGAATTTTTCGGAAGTTCTGAAGAGTGGAAGAAACGTGGGCGAAAACGTATTGTTAGCAATGGGTGTCAAGATATTATTATTACACTTTATTATAAATATAAATATATGAAAAATAGAAGAATACATGTGTTACGCTTGACTGCGTGGAGAAGGCTGCGTTAGAAGTTATATTATTAATAGCATCCAATGAAACTTACGTTTAAGCCATAAGTGGTTTATTCGCTTGCGGCCAGATTCGAGGGAGGTTCGGTTCGAAAGCACGCCGCCCGTACTTAGGGTACGAAGGCGACGGTCTAACGTAATTTCTCCAGGAGGCTGTTCTTTCTCATCCGATTCGCTCGACCTCGTTTTCTCAGCCGGTAAGTATCGATCGTTCCCACCTTCCCCCGAGACAATTAAAGATCTTATCACCGATGACTCCGGCCGCCCTCGTAAAAACGGTCCAGCGCCGAGTATTTCGCAAACTGCTTACCCACGCAAACCGGAATTATTATTTCCTCCGGTAGAATCGCAAGCGCACGCCAGAAACTGTAGTAGTAGAATCGGTCGACGATTGGTCGGACGCGGCCGCTCAGTTAATGTCAAAATTTATTATTGTTATTTTTTTAGAAATCCGATGGTCATCTTTATCTTTTTTTAACCGGGATCGTCCATTTTTAAAAGATGATAGTCTCTTTCGCTAGGAATTCGGTGAGCATGATTGCTCGAGGTCATTCAAAGTCAGAGTATTTAGAACGGGGTGGTCCCGTTTGAAAAAATGGAGGTGATCTTGAAATCTCCCGGGCACAATCGACGTATCTTTAAAAACAATAAAAATAATTGAGCTGGAAAGGTTGGGTGACTCACCCGGTATATCGAATTATTATTATTTCTGTAAAAAATTGTCGGCGCCAATTAGAAGAGCCTCCTTTTCTTCTGAAATTCTGTAATATCTCTACTGTTCTAAGTTGCATCGAATCGTTCGCGCGGTGAACGCGGAAAATCTGCAGTCTAACTGTCGTTCCAGACTGCATCGATTTAATAGATCGCGTTGGAAATCTGCACGACGACGACGACGACGACGACGACGACGACAACGCGGACACTCGAGATAACAAAAAGAAAGGGGGTTAATTTCGTTCCGTAGCAGCAAATGTAAGAAGAGTTTAGCGATGATCGCTGGCCGGGAAATAGTTTCCGAAAAGGAAATATTCCGATACCGTTTTATCGGAGCAAGTAGCCATTCTTGGCAGGCTGGCTGGCTCGGCACCGCTCTCCCGGCAAAGTATTTCGAGGTTTTTATACTTCGTCGAGCTTCTTTCCGCGTCTAAAATTTCGAAAACGGTCCGTCTTATGGAAATGTTCCCCGAACGGGCAGAGCCGAGCGACCGTTTCGCCGAGCTGCCTCTGCTCACGGCAGCAATTTTTAGCGCGGAAAAATTTAGCGACTTCTCGTTTTCCTTTGCCAGGCGATTTTCCTTCTTTCTCTTTTTCCCCTCGGATTTCTTCCTCTGGCCCCGTGTACGACGACGACGTCGACGACGACGACGACGACGACGACGTTCCTCCGATTTCGCCTTAATAGAACGTCGTCAACGTTTCGCGTATCGCCGCTCGGAAACCCAGAAACGCGCTCCGCTTCTGCACGATATATTCCGCCTTCTATTTCCCCTTTCTTCCTTCTCCTTTCGCCAATTACTCGCTCGTGGCGATGTCTTGATTATAGGCCGCACCGCGCCTCCATCCTTCTCTCTCCTCCCAAGAGACCCTCCGACGGAAGCCCGTCTTGTTGCTTACGCTCTCGATTTGTTTCTCTCTTCGGAAACCGCGTCTGCATACGTGATCGCTCTTTCATTTCTTCGGGCTTGCACGTTTAGTTTTTATACTGTGTGCAATTAACCCTTTACAGTCGGCGCTATTTCAACTGGAAAATTAAACGTTCCTATCGGCCTAGAGTAATTCCGTTATACGGTCAAGTCGCGATCTAAGTCCTCTCGCCAGGTCCGAGCAGAGACAGTGATCGCGTACGAACGCTAACTTTTTATGCGTCGAGACTACGATGGGACAGTGCCGAACGTAGAAAAAGACAGTATCTAATAAGCTAATAATAGCTGCTTGGACTATTCGTTGTCTAGAACATTGCAAAATGTTTTTCCGGGAAAGAGATGAAAAAGTATCAAAGTGGACGTTCAAGTGAAAATTGTTACTCCCGCGAGACGTTCGTCGCGAAAAATTGATTTTCCCCCGGTTTCTACGAGCGAACAGGGACACCACGGTTCGTACAGCAAGACGTTCCACGAGTAATTGTTCGGGCTCGGTCAGGAAAATCTGCGGAATTTCGCGGAAGCGTTAAAATATCTCTTCGGGGGTAACGTTGTACAGCGAACGTTTGCGTTACAAGTCGTTGCACCTACCCTTCGCAGCTTGCATCGCGCATTTTGATTTCGACTTCTGGCCGACACGGTTGCGGGACGTGCTGCAATTACGCTCCGCTCAAACGTAGTTACGGAACAAAATGCACGCTGCAAAGTTGAGCTCTCTCTCTCTCTCTCTCTCTCTCTCTCTCTCTCTCTCTCTCGCACACACACAGGCACTCACATACAGACACATACACGCTGACTCTCCGTTAACGTTTCCAGTTTCGGCGCGAATGGAGTATTTCATTTTGTTCAAGCAACTCCCATAGATATATATTGCCAGCTCGCGCTAGGCATATTTCGATTGCGGATAGCGAAGCCTGTCTTCCACGCAGGCCTAATACGGTTTTCACCAGCAATCCTGTCTGCTTTAACTCGTTTACGTGTCCCTCCCTAACCCTTTAAAAACGACAAAAACACGAAAAAGAAAATAACAAATCCTGTATGAATTATAAAAAGATCTGTCCTACATGTTTTCATGGATGACTTTTCTAGCTATTGTTTGTCACAGAGAGGATGATCGAATTTAATAAATACTGTTATATTATTTTCAACCCGAACATTTTCTCTACAATTCCAACAAATTGCAATTTTTTCAAAAAGTTCTTTTCACATCATGTGGTAAACTAATTGGTCTAACTTTTCAGAATAGATGAAATCGTATGGTCCAGTATTAAAAAACTTATTGTTTTTTGAAGAGCGTCGGAATATTAATGGGAGTCACTATATATTCTAAGAGGCCGCAGTTAAATTATATGCTCTCTTTTAATGGCCTTAAAAAATCGAGAATAACATAACAATATCCTTGAATACTTCTAATTTCAATTTCTTATTAATTTTGGTCATAAATCTACAGTCTGATCATCGATAATGAAGACTTTCTGTTTCTTTAAACATTTAAATATGCGATACAGGATCGAGCGAGAATCGCCTAAATTTGCAAGGAAATCGAGCGGCGCGACAATGTAAAGGAAATTGTTACGCACGGACGCGTTAACGGTACAGCCTGTCGCACGGTAGCACCGTGTTGCGCCGTATTGCTCCGGTTGTGCTCGCCGTTGTCGAGGGAAATCGATATTTCTCGTAATAAGTTGGCAAACAAGACACGCCAAATATTGTGTTTGCAACCCAATTACTCGCGCATACCAGTCGATGGAAAAGTGTTTACCCGTGATCGTGAGTTATTTCGCGTTGGTATCGGCACGCGATCCCAACTACCGAAGGAACACAATTAAACTTTCAGGACAAATGGCCAGGATTATGCAAATGTTGCCACACGGGGAGGGAGGGGACGGCTCAGCTTCCGTTCTGCGCCGCGCCGGCCGCGAGAAGCGAACTCGAATTGCCGACAATTGATAAGCGCACCAGCTCGACAAAAATTATATGACTTACCGCAGATTACCGGAACCGGATCTCTTCGCACCGTGTTTATGTTAAACTGCATTGTGCGCGAAACGAGACCATTTAATTGCAATCGATAGACTGCGGTCTTCGTGCCTTTCTCACAAAAAGGGGTAGACGATATTGTTATATTACTTCAGAGTTGTTGTACATTTTTATTTAACTTGTAAAAACACTTTCTTCTTTCTAGGTACGAAACGATATTAGAGTGTATAATTAAACAGAATTTTTAATAAATTTGTAACACTAACACTACATCGGATTAACACTTTTATTTTAACAACTTTTTCCTCTAAAATTTCGTGTTTAGCTTATTGTTAGTTAAAATATGCCCTGTGTGAAACGCTCATGATTAGAACGAGTCGGACACCGTGTTGCGTAAATCAGATTTCGTTCATTTGAAAAATCGCAGGCATTCGAGAAGATCGCGTGATTGCGTTTGCTTGAAAAAAATATTTGTCCGTTCAATTAAACGTTCCGATCGAGAACGAAAGAGAGAGAGAGAGAGAGAGAGAGAGAGATGGAGAAAGAGGGTGAAAGAGATTCGATGATCGAAAAGGTAAATGAAAAAGAAGATGGCGCCGGTGGGTGCTCGGGGGTAGAATCGATCCCGCGGGACCGAGTCGTATTGTTTCATAATCTTGGTTATGCAAAGCCGGGATTAGCACTCGTTCCGAGGTATGCTCGGATTCGGGAAATCTATTACAATACCAAAGTAAAGTGATGAATGTTCGAACCGGAAGGGAAACCGAGCCGGAGGCTGGTCGATACGAGGCTTGTTTCGGTATTGATTTCCATTTCAAATCGGATGCAGTTGCAGTGCTTATCGGATACTGGTGTCTCAGGTCAGGTCAGGCTGTACCGCCGATGTATTTGCATAGATACGATCTGATTGAAATAAGGTGAACACTCGGCTCGATATTGCGAGGCATTTCCTCTTTGGACGAACGCGATCGCGATACCCGCTACCGAAAGAAACGACCGGCGCACGCCTCTATCCTTTATCTTCGATAACTATCGCACCTCCGGCGTTAATCGATCGATCCAACCTTTGTTTATCGACTTGAACGGCCCGCCGCCTCGCACACTTTTCTTTTTCTCCACAGAGCCACGTACCTAACTACCGTCCCCGTTGAATTCCTTCTGTGGACCGTGTCGATGCAAAGATACGAAATTCTCGGACGAATCTGCATTATTATAGATACGAAATTTACGAACAAAATCCGATAAATGGCCGCCTCCTGTCAATTTTCACCATTTTTCGCATAATTAAAAGCTAATGGTTCCGTTCGATATTTAAGTTCACCGCGAAATCCTATTTTAGGCACATGAATTCTTAATTTTTTGTACCCATGCTCGTATGAAACGACAATAATTTAGCTACTGTGCATAAATCGACGACGACGTCCCAACAAATGAATGTTGTTTCACGCAAATTCCCATTTACAGACACCGTGAACGAGGGAGAATTTCTTCGCCGTTCACCATAAAAATTTCTTTCGGTGAAGCTACCAAAAAAACTGCTGTTAGTTTGCGTCGATGCGCGCGTCTCCTCGTATCTTCACATTCTCCGCATACCGTGGCCGCGTAGTATAAAGATCCGCGCTGCCCCCGCTCATTATAACGCGTGTTCATCGACTAACAGGTTTCATGTGGCCGGCTTCGCCGCAGACGTTTTTTGCAGGTTTATGTTTGGCGGGCAACTTCCGTGCTTCATGGGAGTTGCGCTCGTACGGGCGCAATTAATAATAATGAAGTTGCACCACGTGTTCCCGATCGCGTGGTCGGAACGATAAAAAATATGCGACGCGTGCCGCGCGTTCCGATTTCTGCTTTACCGTCGCGTCGCGTCGCGCCGTGAAATTATTTAGCGCTCAAGGAACAACGTATCGGACGCCATTGCTTTTGCGCTACACTCACCATAGGATGGGCTAGACTTGGGCTCATTTTTGGATGTTCATGCAATTTGCGAAATAAATAAAATAAATAACATATATTGTTATTTTTTAATACATTATAGAAAAAATTTAATAACAAAATAATTTCCAACACTTTTTGCCAGCGTAAAGGCAGTTGTTCGATTCCCTTTTTAAAAAAGTGAAATTAAAAACTAACTGTGAATGAGCTGACGGAAGAAATTTTGATTGCTTTTCGGCGCTCCTAATATAATAAAAATTTAATAATTAAAATATAAAATAACATAAAAAAATAGAATTTTTTTTATATCGTTGTAATGATTATATCAGTAATTAGTAATTTATATATTACATATTGGTATCAGTAATTTTTTTTCAATTTTTTCTTGAAAAAGAAAGGATACGAACGCGCGCGAAGCGCGTCTCCGATCTGACGTTGGACCAGGACTTGGGAACGAGCGCAACGCGACGGATCGGGGCTGAACAGTATGGCGGATTCGCGGAGACGAGAGCCATCGACTTTCCCGCTGCGTAGCATCGATGCGGCTCCCGAATAATGGATGGTTTCGAGTACAAAGGCTGGGAACGACGGTTCGGTGCTGGCTCTCCTTCGAGCGGAGATCCTCTGCGCGCGCGCACGGCCATTACTACGTGCCTGGCATTCCCTATTACCCGTGATCGCTTAATTGATCGTTAACTCGGGACTTGGCCCGATAATGAATGCGAATACGCGGCGAACTGCCGCGCCGAGGAAATTTCGTACGGGTTCTGGGAGAGCACGGTTCCTCTCGCGCCGCGCCATCTGAATATTTCATAGAAATAATCGAAATTCATCGGTTCCCGTAGGAATGGACGAACGGGGCCACTCGGCGGTCTCACGGGGAACCGGAAGCGATCGCGTTCCGCATCCATCCAGAATTGCTCCTTTGCGAGGATCCTGCGCCGCAACGATTCCCACGGACAACTCCGGTTCCGCAAATTCACCGTTGTGTACGCCGCACTGAGAAATCTTGTTGCATCGAGTGACCTTGAAGCGACCTTGGACTAAAAAAGAAAACGCAAAACTGAGCCATTGGAAGGAAGGTTGTGCGGCTGGATTGATCTTTTAACTAGCGATTGTGACTACTGAGAAGTCTCAATTTTGCATTATGGAGAAATGATCTGAGCCCTCGTGGACCCTTGCAACCTCCTGTA
Source organism: Lasioglossum leucozonium (assembly GCA_028454225.1). Lineage (NCBI taxonomy): Eukaryota > Metazoa > Arthropoda > Insecta > Hymenoptera > Halictidae > Lasioglossum > Lasioglossum leucozonium. Next base: position 10,816,029 of record CM052208.1, read on the forward strand.
GACAGTGGATTTGGGGCTGTGCGAGTGTGCCACCACACTCAAATTATTACAGTGTTTTATCGATAAGTGTCCCAAGTGTCTGGCCTATAATTGTCCCAAACTTATCCTCTTCTCGCAATTTTTTTGAGACGGTCGCCGGTGATCGAGCCGCTGATAAATTCTACGGCAGCCGGCGGAGCCGTCGAAAGGCTAATCCGTTTCTCCGCGAGCGAAACGAACGGGAACGTTCTCTGCGCCGTAAATCCTAGAATTCTGGAAATCGGCACCGGCTCATCGACACGCGTCGTATAATCGCCTCGGAGATTCCGGGCGAATATTATTTTCATGAATTTCAGCTGGAAAGAACGTTCCCCCCACTGGGCCACGTATATAACCGAGGCCGCCGTTATGTTTCTTCCGGCTCGAGCCGAGGAAACGGAGTCGAGGAAAATTACTCGGAATCGATTAGCGCCGTGGGACCGGCACATTAATCATAGGAGCAGGCGAAACACCCACCGCAAAACCGAGCGGCCCGCCCCGCGTGTGCGTAAATACAGCTCGATGAAAGAAATATGCTGACTACCGATGGCCGACACCGGGGCTCGCTGTTTATCAACAACCAAAGTCGCGGACAAACGGTCGGGACCGAGAATGGGGGGCTAGAGTCCAGGGATAGAATCCAGGAATTCTTGCATTAATTAATTGAAATCAGAAAAAAATTATGAAAATCAGACGAAAAGAAGAATCTGTCTTGAAATTGAACGAGATCATTTAAAAAAGAGAATTTTCTCGATTATCAAATATTTCAGCCATGCTTCTTTCAGATTCACATTGAGCACTTCATTAGACCTGATTACGCCGTGCCATTTAATATCAAAGTGACGTTATTAAAACACGTTGATTGCGGACTAATGAGGAATAATGAGGAAGTATAAAAACTTTGGAACGCAATACCATCGAAGGATGCTTTATCGCTTTTAAGCGAGGCACTGTAAAATTACATTATAACTACGCTGCGAATTTTATGCAGTTACAACAAGTACGAGTATCTGATATTTGAAAGAATTACATTATGTTCATTGTATCGTCGGAAAGTTAATCGGAAAATTAATTAACATCGCGTTTCACAACAGATTTGAACTTTTCTGTCTGAAGAAAATGGTGTCTCTCTTTAAATATTGTTTGCACACGTTTCAATCTTTACAATATTGCCAAAAAGATACCGCTCTATTCGGGGTTTACAAAATCTTTCTAAAGCTGAAAGAATCCCTAAAGTTTAAATTCCTCTTCAAAATAAAATTTCTGGAAAATCGAGGCTGATGGAACAAACAGCTCTTAGAAGGAATTGCCTACCCACTTTTACTTTTATAAACGCAAAATTGACGCTGGACAGTGTAATTCGTCGACGCGACGACACGTTTGACGAGAAATCTGCGGTGCCGGGTCAAAACTGGCCCGAGTCGCCCGGGAATTCCCTCGTAACCACGGGGCGAAAGAATTACGCGGCCCCAGGACGGATTCTACGAGAGTCGAGGCAAGTTTACCGGCGATATACCCCGGAATAAAGTTCCACAAGAGCGGAACTTACGGTGTAGAACCATGCATCGCCTCGGCCCTATACGGTCAGACCGAAACTTGCCACGGGTTACGGCTTATGGAGCATACGGGGTGTTCCAAGATTGTTACGAACAAATTTCAAAAAGTAATTCGAACCAACGAATTATACGTACTGGGTCGATTATGTCCGGAACGAAATTTTACTCTGGAATTCCTTATGAATATTTGCTTATTAATTTTCTATGAACTCGAATACGTATTCTAGAATTTTTGAAAACGGCACAAAAAAAATTAGTCATGGACATAAATGACCCAGGTCGCTCGCGAATTATATTTTGAACGAATTTTCCAATTTACGATTATTGGTAAAGATACGTTCATAGAGAATTTACTAAATAAATAAATTGATTCCCTAATTATTTTGACGAAACAACAGAAAAGCAGATACTTTTTCACGAACACCCTGTATAAGACTCACCGTTGCACTTTCATACTTTCACGGGCATATCAGACCGAACGATCCCTCCGACCGAAAAGCGAAAACGCGGAAAACCTCGGGAATCCGGCGATAAACGGTATACGACGGGTCGTGAAACGGTCAGAGATGAGAACGCGATATGGGGTCATTTCATAAACAATGTCGTTTCCATGTGTAACCTTTTATACATTAAGAACCGCGACGCATCGCGTTTATTAACCAATAATGCCGGCTGGAACGGCGCGGTGCAACTGTCGTTACGACTCACGCGTCGACCAATCACGGACTTTATGAAAAAATCCCACCGCACCACGGGACCGCTGGTGGTTTCATTCGATCGGACAAGGCGGAGTTTCTCGTTCGAAATTTCTTGTCGAACTGACGTTTTCTTTTTTTAACAGGAATTTTAATCGGAATCCACTTGTAGCCTTACTTAAGCACTCGAGCAGTGACTCAGAATCGCCACTAAACATTGCTCTACCATTGTTAAAAGTATTGTTTACAATACGGAAAATGGAAAAAAAATCATATAGAATGGAATTATTCTAGGTCAGAAGAAATGTTTAATTAAATAAAATGTTAACGTTAATGTTACTAAACCTACCACTGCCGGTCAAATGACAGGTTTTATATTTTCCATATTACAATTATTGAAATTATAAAGTTACATGGAAATTGATTCGACAAAATTTGTTGTCCAAGCACACATTGAAATAAAAATTGCAGAAAATCTAAATAAATAGATCCTTGTCATTTTTATAAGCAAAAACAACTTAAACGATTTCAGTACGGAAATTAATACAATTTCCCCGGTACGGAATTTACAAAATAATATAGATTAAACAGAATATACTGATAAATAACATTTGTTTAAACAAAAACAAGAGTGGCAGGTCTTTTGCACAGGCGCATTTTTCCATTTATAATGAACAGTGAAATGGAAAGCGAGACAAAATTAGCTGAGCGGTTATATCTGTTAACTAAATAACTTTTCATGGAATTTCTGAGGTTGATCGGCACTGAAACTTATCAGAGACAGAATTCGATTCCGGTACACTGTGTTTCAAAGCGGTTTTCTGGGATCGGAGGAGGCAACGGTCATAAAATTATTTAATAACCGAATGAAACGATGCGGACAGTTCCATTCTCGACCCTCGATTCGGACAGCTGCGTTGGCCGGGCTCTGGGGTTTCTGGCAACGAACCCGGCCAAGGGTTTGGGACGCTGCCTGAGAGCGTGAAACGGGCAATGACGTCGTAGGAATTCCGCACGATTGTTATTTATGGTGCGCGAATTTGCGTCTAGTCACGGTGATATTTCAAGGAAAGTGGCATCCGGGGAGGCGAGCGAGAGAGAGGGAGAGAGGGATACCCGTGAAAACCGATGGCGTCTATTCTCGGAGCCAGCGAATCTTTCGGCTTACCTCGCTCGTTCTGAAGGTGCGCCGCCGCTGCGCCGCAGCCTTAGGTCGGCTCCTCTGTCCAGCGGGACCGATTACATCGATCGTTTTATGGAACCAGCCTTGTTACACGATCCCACAGGAACGTCTGAGCCCCTACCTATCCCTCCGAACCTCCACCTACGTCCTACGTCCGCAGAATGTACGCGAACAATGGTCGGCGTCCCGTTCGATCCCGGCAAAAATTATGCGACCCGGAATTAGCCGGCATTAAACTTGCAATGTCATCTAACGTGCAAATTCGATCAAGCTTCGACCAAGTATTAAGTCTACGATATTAATGATATTAATTCATGCAGCTAGGAAAACTGTTGTTCGTACCTGCTGTTACGACGACGAGTTTTGGCACGGTGATTGATTAAATAATAATTTTCAAAAATTTTTCTTATTTTGTCTGCAGCTCCTCGGGGCTCAACCATTGTCGCCACGTTGGTCTACATCGTGCCCCTCAAACGCTTGTTTCTCGCATCAACCTTTTCTCCTGGTGTCTTCGTTGCCGTACGCATCTTCGTAGCTTTCCAGAAGGGGACAGAGCGCGCTACGGTCGGGACAGTTTTGCCACGATCGAGGCAGTCGTGCCCGGCGCTGTTCTACATCCTGCGATTTCAAATAATTTCGGGATCAACGGCTCGTTTCGGTCGTGTAAATTCATCGAACTATCATCGTGGTTTTTCGAAATTTCATTAGAGCCGATCGCGACGGAGCGTCATTTATTTTGGCCGAGCGCCACCGGAGAACATTATCGGGAGGACGATTCTTAGCCGGCCGGCCCCGCGAAGTCGTTCGAAATATCTGGTTTCTTTGTGAGTGCACTTAATGTTCCGTGTCGACTGAACCGTTCCCTCGGGGACGATTAAGTTGATCGTTTCACCGGGCCCAACCACGCCACAATGCTATCACGCCCTGGCCTGCGAAGAAAACGAGCTCTCCTTCTTACGATTCTCTCTCTCTCTCTCGTCTGTGGACGTCTAGGTAGTAGTCTCTGGTTCGATCGTGTAACGAGCTCGTTAAATATTTGGTGCGTCGATACCTATACGAAATTTACCGTGGAGGGATGAACATTTTCGAAATTGAGCATCGCGGAGCAAAGAAGCAAATCCTCGACGAGGAAACGTTGAATCGATCGTTTCACGTTACCCGTTTGTAGATCCCCGGGGGAAACGACTAATACGTCGTTGTACGTTCACTTCGATACCCATCAAACGTTCCATTGTGTTCGTTAATCTCCCGCATCGCATTTACAGGTGAGCAACGGAGAGGGCTTTCGGAGAGCAGACACGAGTGTTGCGAAGATCCTTTATGGTTCGCCAATCCAGTTTGATCGACCGCATCAATTTCTCAATTCCGAGCAGTCGATACCACTTTTCCATCCGTTTCCGCCTCGACGCGCTAAGACACCGTCGCGTCGCCGGGATACGGTCGTCAAGACACGTATCCACACGAGTTTCGTTGCCGGCGATGCATAAAACAACTGGAAAGTTACCGCACACCATCGCTCGATCGCTTGGTCCTATGATAAATGTAATCTTGTACTACAGTCTTGATCTAAGGGAAAGGGAAGCTGCAGGATCTAAGAAAAACCAGTATCCACTGGAGCCTGTTCATTCTGATAAACGTGTCATATATTGACAATGTTAAACTTAGTATTTCAGACATTACGATACTCTTCGAATTAAAAAAAAACAAAACTGTAAATAACTTTAATGCTGAAAAATACTAAAAAGTGAATTATTTGGTGCAGTTTCGTTATGTTTCCTCGTGCAGCGAATAATATACGAGTAATTTCACAATTTTACTTTCTGAACTGGAACCGGTGAATTACAATAAGGATTACAATGTAACGCGGATAATTTGAAGGATCGAGAGCCGTTCGTCGAAGCTGTCCAGCTCCCGGTGGACAATCGAACAGCTCGCAGATCAGGATTGCCGATTCCAGATTGATCGAGTGGTCTGCCTCGAAAATGGAAATTACAAATCTTCGTATTCAAATGACTTCCGTGAAAAATGGGAGAGGACCGTTCGTCCGTAAGCGTGCAAAAAGTTCTGCGTAATGCGAATGAACGATCGGAATCCGATACGAGGGCAGAAAGTACATCGGGGCCCGTCACTTGCAACCGGTCGACTCGCGACCGCCGTTATTCGACCCGCGAAATTTTTCGAATTATCCAAAAAATTGGCCCGTGTTCAGACGCGAACGCGAGACGAGGCTTTTCATTGCCGGTTGTCTCGCGTTCGGGAACGTCTCGCGACGTCGAACCTAAGGAATAATGGCTAACAGGTGTCCACTTTTGAGAAATCAGTTGAATTCGCGCGGTGAACGTAGTTTTCTCAATGGAACCAGAGTGACAGTGCTCTGCAATTAATACTGTGGGAGTCTGCATTAAACAGACTTTAATTTTTCAATCTTCAAACTTCGAATATTCAAATTTCCAAATTTCAAATATCCCAATTTCAAATTTTTAAATTTCAAATCTTCAAATTTTCAAATTTCCAAGTTTCAAATTTGATGCGCGCCGGTTTCCCACGTCCCGATCTGCCCCAAAATTGTTCCAGATCACTTTCTCAACACTTGTCACAATTCTGGGGGTGTGAGACCAAAAAAAGGTCCACCCTACTGTGGCAACTCTTTTGAAACCATAGCGCGCAGCCATAAACTTCTGAACGAGACGACAGCGTCGGCGGATGTAGCGTTTCCCTCGAGAGCGGACCCCATAGGCGAGGTGTAAAGTCTCTGGGTTCTCAGGCTAGTGGCAGCCCGGTAGTCGGATGACTGATTCTTGGCGGCGCCGTAGGCATATTAGCCATTTTTGATAGTCGCAATCGCTCATGCTCGCAGCTCGCTTGTCCGAGAATGATGTAAAGTCGCTTCGTTGCCGCGGAGCCGCGCAGCTGTGTCCCGGGCGCGGCTCTCGGCACCCCATAAAATTTCCCGTATATTTCAGCGACCGTGTGTCCCCATGCGCGTGCCTCATAAATCATATGGGAAAACGGGGTAACGGGCTAACGACGAAACGCACCGTTCGGAAACGCTTGGTCGTCCCTGTCCGTCACCGAACGATAATTAGGAGAGATCGGCCGTGTCACCGTTATCTTTCTCTGTCAATTCCCGAGACGACACCTCTTTGGCAGGCTGGCCAGATGAATTCTAATAGTAAATTTCGTCTTTGCATTACCTGAAATTCTGTATTACCATTACTGTTACCATCATCGATCGTGCAATCACTGTCATCATCATCGTTATCGTCATCTGCGTTGTCATCGTTCTACAATTACCGCTACTACAGTTCGGTTATATAGTACGGACGCCGTCCTATAATCATCATCAGATTACAGCCACCATCGTTCTACAATCTGCAATCACCATCGTCATCGTTTAACGGTTATCGTTGCTGTCGCGCGTTAATCGTCATTATCATACAGCAATTGCCAGCGGCATCGATCTATAGTGATTATAATACACATCGTATAGCAATCCTCGTCGACAGCATTTTATAATCTTGGAGTAATCATCATCATCGTGGATCGATGGCTGGGTCGATCGCGACCCGAGCCCGATTCTACGCCTTTATATTTCAACGAACGCTTTTCATTGTCGCGTAGTAATTTGCTGATTATGAAATACGTCGTCCGGGTCTTCGGTGATCCGTCATCGCGCGATCACAGTTTTCACGTTGAACTGACTGCTCGAACAAGTCTTTCGCGATCTAAATGAGCAAAAAAAGAAAAAATAGAATATACCGCACCGCGACGCTAACGAAAGAGGAAAAGTTCCCGTCGACCAACTATGCTCGCATTAGTTCTACGTAACACTTATGAAGCGCGGCGTACAATGGCGGGTACACCTGCTGGCTGCCGACATCTGCGCCATCCCCCACCCCCCACCCCCCGTGTTCTTGTACTCGCCGATATTGGCTCCAGCCGGCCGAAGCTACTTGGAATATTTCGAATTTTCTACGGGAGCTAATTTTGCCCGGTCACGTACACGTTCTTCCAACGACGCTCGCGATTAAGTCCGACGATACCGCGTGTCGCGAGCGCTCCTCCGAGCGTTGACTCTCGACCCTGAACCATGGCCCCCTCCCATCGACATTTTTCCGTATTACGCGAGAATTGCGCGTAAATCTGCGAGCATTCCACGGTGAAATCGTTCAGAGTGATCTGCGGAACTTCGCCCTCGCTCGACGCAGACAGACCAAGCACGAGAACTGTCTGACAAGGAGGAAGGGCAAGTACATCTCCGAAAATCGAGATTAGACATCCGCTTCGACGAACATCTCGGGAACTGTTAGAGATCACGGAATTCTCTGGTGAATTTGATACTTCTAAATAACGCGTGGAACTCTGCGAGTTAATTTCCAAAAGTCTGGTCCATAGTGGATACGTTCTCGGTAATTGCAACTTCAACGCTGAACGCTGGGGGTGATTCTACAAGTAAATATTAATCGGGAAAAAGGAATAACACTTTTCCGTATGACGCATGGTTTTCGGAAAAATCGTGGATAAAGATTCGTCCGATTCGCGTGCTCTAGTATACGCAGGAAGTAGAGATCATGATCAGACGCGTCAGACGATTCCTATCTAATAGTACGTATCGAAGCTTCGGATATAATATAACTCAATTTTTTGCTAATATTGTATTTTCATGACAGTCAAAATGAATCTCAAATGAGATTCAACGTGCTATAATGAAAATAAGCATTAAGTTGCCTGAAAAATCGCGGAACGTCATCGAACAAAATGTTGCAAAACTTATTCTAAATAGTAAAAAAATTATCTACCATTTTTCCTTGAGGGAACGAAATCGCTTTCCAAATAATGTTTTCGAATAATGTGCGGCTAATAATTTTCGCGTGATAATAAAAGCGGCGAAGAATTGCAACTCGTCCGCGCGAAGGATAGCGCGCGATTCAATTAAAATATATGCAAATTTAAAATGCATTCGGAAAACACGATAACATACATGTATAAAGCGGTTCACGCTGGTCCGTGGAAACGCGTATGAATATCAAAGTATGCGCAAAAATTAACATTAAAACTGAGTATCGCGTGATAAATGTTGCAACCGTCGAGCGGCCGCGACATTGTTAAGCTCGGCGATAGGATTGACACGTTTTTAAAATTCATAAGTTCACCTGTCCGCCGGAATAGACGGGAAAAAGGTACTCTCGCCGGTTTGCACGGTAATTCGTGATGTCCCCAAGGCGGCCGACACACCCCATGGGTTTTTCGGGATTCATGTATGCGGTACCGCGAGCTCAGCTTCCCTCGTATCCCCGCGTCCTCCTATGGCATATTTATTTCTCGCACGCCGCGACGAATTTGACGTATTTACACAAATTACGCCAATAACGATCAATTATGTCCGTTGGATAATTCGGGCTCGACGGTAATTCTACACTCTGACAATTTTCCAACGGGGCAATTAACTACGGGAAATATTTTGTCGGCGAGCTTACTTCTAGTAGCCGGCTCATCGGAGGTCGCGTCTACGGGGACTCGTACTTCGGTATCCGATTATTCAATCAATTCCCATACGCGAACCCGAATAAATCTCAGAACTCCGATGTACCTGGATACTCGATCTAAATTCGAATACCCACACGATTACGCAAATACTCAACATTGAACCGAATCTATCCGAGTACTATGATTCTATTCGAGTATTCGTCGCGGTACTTAGATACCTAAATATAAATTGACCGACTATCGAAGTACTCGGGTACTCTTATCAATATTCAGTATTTATATCAACTGTATATTCGAGTACGCTGGTATAAATCTCAAGAATGTCCGAGTACTCGAATACATTCAAATACGTGGATCCAATTTGGATACCCGAGTACTCAAATGTATTCAGGATCTAAAGTATCCGAATACTTTGCCGTGTTGAAAGTTGTGCGAGTATCTGATATAAATTGGGAAAATACTCGAGTACCCGAATACAGCTAGAGTTCTCCGATCGTGTAGAATTCTGGTGGTTCAGATTACGGCGAGTATTTGCTCGTTGTACACGGACACGCGAGCGGTGTGGCAGGAGCTCTACTTTGTATTCTGTTATCGCGCTAGCGTTACGCGCGCCGATGATCCAAAAGGCAACGAAATTTCGCGTAAAACGCCTCGCAAACCGGATTCGCATGTTTTCCGCGCTGTTCAACCGAGGCCGGCGCGCACCGGAGGCAACGCTTTATGGTGATGAAGTGTTTGCAATCGAAACACTAGATAGAGGAGACGGCTCCCGGCGAGCGATTCGATGACAATATTTGTAAATCATCGTAGATTCGAAGCAGGGCACCGGGGCTAAACTATGGACTACGCAATCGGGCGAATCGGCCCGGATCGGTCCGAATCGGGAGCAGGTTGACCGTGCGGTTAATTATTCGAAATGCCTAAATACCTGGATGTATTTCATAGGAAGCGTACCCGGGACTGGGTGGCTGGCCGGCCGAGGTCAGGCCGGCTGCGGGGGCGTACTATTTCACCGGAGATAATTAATGGAGACTTCAGACTAATAGCAGAGTAACACGACCGCATGACGGGGTTACAATGTAAATGGCCATTACTGGCTTTTCACCGAGGAATTAAAGCGACTCGCGTCGCGGACACCGGTCCCTGAAAAGACGGTTAATTAACAGCCGAAAATTTCAAGGAATTCCCACCCCCTCGGCCCCCCTCCGACATCCAACGAATGCGCCATCATGCCCGACGAAAGACCCTTTCAAATCCTTAAGGCTCGCCGAACCATCCTTCGATAAACTGCCCCACGAAAAGGTAAAACTAAGACGAATTTATCTGATCGGAGCCCTGAATTGATAACGACAACGTACCGCGGCGCAATCACAGTATACGGGTCAGCTAACATTCACAACCGAAAGTGTCTCGTATTTTTATGAATAGGATGAACCCTCCTGTAACGCGATTAATTTCGTACCGTGTTGCAAGAAACTCCGAATTAATCGGATGAAATCAAGTCGAAATTCTTGCTTCGTTGTATGGGGCTATATTTCCAGGACTTTGTCGTTTCGTTCAAAAGGGGTCACGTATTTTTATCGGAGCTGTGTTCCAGAGCTAGCGAAGAGACAAATTCATCGCATGCTACGTTGACCCGCAAACGACCTTCGGTCAACGCACGCGGACGATGTTGATGCGCGTCCCGCATCCTAATTCCATGCAAACGTTGAAGCATCGCACAGAGACATCTGTTGTTTGCAAACAGGCGAAAGCTCTCGGTTGGTTTCCCAAAATTGCAAGAATCGCTTCGCGAAAAGAAACCACAGGACGAGGATGAATTCAGAGAAGTTTAGAAATAAACTTCGGCTCTCTAAACGAGTCAAATTTTATGATCGTGTGGTCATTTTTTACGAAATTATTACTGTTTAAATATTGGCAATTTTTCGAGAATATTTACCGTTGAAACACTTCTTTGATCCACTGTAATTTCTAGCCCGATGGAAATCTTGCTGGCAAGGTTCGAGATTCCGTTCCCGTTTTCGGTGGTCGATGGTAATTCGCGAGACAAATAAGGCTTTGATTTCAGGGTGCGCGGCACCGTTCACCATTAACGGCACAGAGTGCTATCGGTCACGGAATTTCGAGGACTGAGGGGCCGAAGGCGCGTGCGCCCCGCTCCGTCGTCGCCTCTCGCCTTAATTCCTATCATCGCCGGGGCTTGATTGAATAGCGGCGATCTTGATAATAGCCGCGGCTCGTTACAGGAAGCGCGGCCTGAAATTTCATCCGGCAAGAAATTTCGTCGCTTCGCGCGACATCGTTCGCCAACCCGGTCACGCTCGGTCTCGACAGACGCTTTGCCGGCTGCACGTTGCGGCTTTGTCGCCTGCAAATCCGGCTAACGAAGTCTAGGCCCCTGATCGATATCGCTGTTATGCCTGTAACGCCCGACACACGCACTGCTATACGCACAATCCTCTGCGAACGAGCACCTTACTTGAATTTTTTAGTGGATCGACTCTCGAAGCTTCACAGGGAAAGCTTACTCGAAATCACCTCGGGAATCAACGCTTTCAAGAAGATAAAACATTTCTGGGACACCCTGTAGATACGTACGAAGGTAGTCTTATCATACGAAGGGGTAATTTATAGAGAATTAATTATTCATTCGAGACGAATTTTATCATTAATTTTATAATTACTGTAACGTTCGATTTTTTTATGGAACACCTACAACACTCACCCTTTTGCAATAGATTTTTGTATATTTTTCAATAAAATTTAGTGTAAGAATGCCTGTTTGATCAACAGCGCATTAGCTGGTAAACGAAATTGTTCGACCGGATTGGCAATCCGCGAGACTTAATTCGGAATGGCGTGCGAAGAATGTTCTCGATTCTACGTGTACACAAAAAAGAGAGCGAGGGAGAGCGAGAGAGAGAGAGAGAGAGAGAGAGAGAGGGAGAGAGAGAAAGAGATGATACGCGCGGACCATTCGAAAGTTTCTCTTTTTTTCTCTAGGTGGATTCCACCGTGTTTGGGATCAAAGCCGAGAGGGAACCGATTGCCGAATTCCCGTTTCATCGGCTGGATGCGGCGGCGGCAACAATTAATGTTTACAGTTAGAATTTCCATTAGATTACAATTGAATTCGATTTTGTTCGCGCGTTAAATAGCGTATCGGTTCGTCGGGGGGCCGTTCGGATTACACCGTGGCCGGCCGGAACACGTGTATAAATATTCGACGGCGGTAGATAACGGGCCGAAAAGTGCCGTTCAACGAGAACTTCGATTTCACCGCGATAATAAAGGAGATTATGGAAATGCCGGGGCATAACGGCGGCGATTTATCGGACCTCAAAACGTGGTAATTCGGGCTGTACCGATTCTACAAATCCCGATTAACTTAATTGCCGGCGCATAAATTATCGGCCCGGCAACATTTAATGCCGATCGGAATTTCATTTTCCCGGTTGAAAAACTATCGCGGGGATAAGCCGGGCGCGGCGTCGGCTTCGGCGGTCGCGTTAATAAAATCGCGGGGAAGAAATTGAACGCGGCCGCTTCGAAGGATTCGATTGGCTCGCGGGATCGTTCCCGCAGTTCCCGTTCTTCCCGCGGATCGAATAACCGTTGTCGGATTATTATGAAACTACAGCTTGAAACAGTTAATAATCGGTTATTGTCGGATGTTTATTCTGGGAACAACGGCGCACACCGACGATTGCCATCGCGAGCCTGCCATTTATTACTTTTGCCGAACGAGCCACCGGAACGGCCATCGCGCGCCAGCCATCGTTCGGCTCTTATTGTCCTAACCGAGCAAAATCCGCAGGGATTTTTTTTCTTCCGATACCGGGAGTCGAAAAATTTATTCGTACGGAACAGAGGGCGACGGTACGCGTCTATTTACCGAAATGTCCGTAACATAATCGCGGATCGATTTGTGCCGCGACGATCTCGACGATATTGCGCCGCGCGATTCGATATTCTTCAGCCTGCATACACGTGGACAAAGTTTATTCGCGCTCGCACGTTCTCCTTTGCTTCCCAATAATACTTCAGTGAATAATTCATCGACCGATCGTCCATCGAACAGAGACACCTTTAATCATTCTCCAGTTTCTAGATCGGGGTGCACGGAGTAAACTTCGACTAACGAATCTCCATAAAATATCAGTTTTATTCTTGTGTAGTCTCCGCGACCCGAAACGTCGCTTCTAATAAAAGCGCCACCGAATACGATCGCCTTCCATCTATCAATTGTTTTGCCAGGCTCAGGAATAACACGAAAACTTTTTCGATCACAGATACACCCCCGCGCGACCGCGCGCGTGCACACGTTGTTCCGTTTGACTCGAACCACCAATTTCCGGCGATGAATTGTTAATTGTCTCCATAAGCCCTCGCGTGCTCTATATTTCGCGGAGGTTTGGCGCACGAGAAAATTGCTCGGCCGGGGCCACAGCGGAGGACGAAAGAGAATCGAACGGGCCATTACTAACCTTGTCACGCAGCGAACGCTCGGGGGATCCGAGTCGGTCAGCCATGCCATCCGAAAACGTTGTCGTAGAGAAGCCCTCGCCATCACCTGCCGTTGCCGCGCCGCTCCGCGCCGGAGCGGTACACCGACCCAGATGTATCGCTGGGAGCTCGGGAGTTGGCACAGGCTGTGATTGGTCCCAAATATTAAACGTCTGCGGTCCCGCGTCCGACCTGACGTCGATTTTATCCTAGGGGGTCCGCTGACCAATATTCTGCCTACGCAACCACTTTATTTCTGCTAGGTCCGGCAGCCTAAGTACCCGGACAGCGAAGCTACCTCGCACATCGCTTCCATATCCAACCGAGTTATCAGCTAAATTTGGTATTGGTTTCAGTGACAAAGATCGCCTTGGGATGGAACTGAATTTTTCGAGGCAAAAATTGAAATTATTAAATTTACAATTTTTATTTTTGAAAATAAAAATTGTAAATAAAAAATGTTTAATCTTGACATCTGACATATTTTACAAAAAATTGGAATTATTCAATTTTTATTTTTGAAAATTTGTTTGTTACATAATTTGTTTTTTTATTTTAATCTTTCCATACCCACCCCCATGAAAATCAAAAAAATCCAAAACTAATTTTTTCTTTACATTTTGCACCGAAAGTATGCAGGGGGTGTGATTGCACCAGAATATTCTGTACGCAGAGTGAAGGTTAATCGACAGTGTATTCGACCGATGAACCGAAAGCCATTGTACTTTGGGACTCGAGGCTGTCTTCTATATGTTTGTACTGCCTCTATGCTAACTTCGAAGGTTGCAGCGATACGTACACCGTTGCAGAGATGCAGAACCCCGCGATTGCAGCGATTGTAAGCCGCCCGCTGCGAGGTGACGCACCCGACAGCCATCACGACTTCTATGGGATGTCGCGCGTGCATCTCTCCACTATTTTGTCGGATATTAATGGAACCCGACTTGATAAATGAGCCGGTCCTGGGAGGCACGCGAAAAGATAGGGGAGGCTCCTCCCACATGCTCCTCGCGGTCGCCTGCGGGCTTTTAAAGGGATCAGCCCAGGCCCGTCGCGTCTCTCTCCTTCCGCAAATAAATACGCGAATAAAAGGAGAACAGAGGGGTGACCACCCTTATACGAAAGTAACCCCTCGGACGATAACAATTGGACACGATGCGCATTTATTTCTTTTCAACCCTTCACGCCCGGAGACAGTCTTCGCGTGCCATGCAGGGAGCGTATGATCGTAAGCGATCCAGCGTTATTATTGGACTGCAAATTTTTATGCGAAGTAAAAATTGTCCGAGAGAAAAAAAAGTTCCTTTTTTTCTTCAATTTCAATATATGTACCGTAACTTAAAAATTTTTACCGAGGGTAGTATAAAAATTATTTCACAGAAAAATTTAATATCACCGAAGAGTGATATTAAATTTTAGATCGTAAGTTGCAAATTACTGCAAATAATTTAATAAACGACGATGCTTATCGGATAATCGAGACGCGATTGCGGTACGACTTCGAATGAAGACTGTGTCGGAAGTGCAATGGAATCGCGAAGGGTCCAGAGTGGTCCGGCTGTTGAACGTTGAAAAAAGTTTACAGTCGTCAGAAGGGATACAGTCGTGGCAGTTTCTCGCAAGCGTCGCGTCGCCTCGCGGACGCTTTATCCGTAACGTCGCGCCCGTTTAAAGAACTTAAAACACGGGGTTTAAAGGGGACAGTTATTCTCATCTTTCTTGATCGCCTGCCGCGTTACAGCACCGGGATTTAACCGAGCCGGGGCTGTTTATCTGTAAAGCATAAACGACCCGGTTCCGCGTGAACTTCGCGCTTATAAAAGCTGCGCCGCCCCGGCTAGGATAAGCGTCGTGACGCGAACGACGCGACTCGAACACGGGGCGCTACTTAAATCTTCCATCCGCAGCGTTTTCTTTCGAGGGAGGGAGGCGGAGGGGGCGAATCAACGCGGGAAAATGCGGAAAATCCAGCCACGGGTCAGAACGCTCACGCGCGTGTCTGTTCGTTTTCGAAATGCAGACATTCCGTATTCGCCGGCCGAGCCGCGCCGTTTATTTCTATCGAAAACTCGAGCACGTACCGCGACTGTAATAGAAATTGACGTAGATGCGGCCCGTATGCGTTCCCAGTCCGCCGCACCATCCGAACGAACTAATTACGCGTGTATCGGGTAACGAGACAAACGCGTTTATCGATTCCGGTTACCCGGAAATTACGGGCGGGGCCGTTTTCTTCAGAAATCGATCGCAAAAGCGACCAGACATCGCGAGATTGCTCGACACTCGCCATTTCGGACAAGCTGATCGACAAAATTGTGAGTTTAATTTATCTTTCTGAGAAAGAATAATTTCCTGAATTGACCTCGGACATATTAACCCCTTGCCATTTTCTTTACGGCTTCAGTCAGTAAAAACGTCTTTATCCCAAAAAAAAACGTTACGGAATAGAAACGAAAATATTTAAATTGTTATAAAATTTTAAATATAAAAATTTTTATCTCGTCTATAAACAAAAACCCAGTGGATATCAATTTTCTTTCACTCCCACACAAACAAATTCGTATGACTATACAGCGTGGGTCACCCAACGTTTGCACCTTAAATGTCATAAGGACAGAGTTAAATATTTTCTCTGGGGTTCGCACGGTAAAAATATTTGTTTTTAAAAGAACTCAATGTCATTTTTTTTCATGGTTCCCTTTAAAAAATGGGGCTGACCTTGATATCCTAAAAAAAAACAACAAAAACAAATGTTTTTATCGCGTGAACCCCATTCCACTTGGTGCTCAAGATATTTGACGTATCTTTAACAACGATATTTGAGGTGTAAACGTTGGGTGACTCACCCCGTATAAAATAAATCGTGGCGCAAGCGGGTTAATAGGTAGCTGGAGCGTAAAGATCATTGAAATACGATTACCGCTGGAATGCTCCGAGCCAAACAATTGCAGCCGCGCAAGGATCGTTCGATCGGTAAACAAGTTTTTCAATGGAATGCGCTTTGCATTCAACGGGCGACATTCTTCGGTCGAAAGTTTCCGAGAACATTATTTCGGATACCGGTATCGCTGTTCTCCCCCACCCTCCTGGCCCCTATTTTCGAGTTTCCTAACCGCGATTCCGAATCGGAAATTCAAATATTTAAAAAGTTTCGAAATACCATCGAGAAAAGTGAAGCCGTGTTTACCGCGGAAAGCTCTTCGAATTTTTATCGACCGATTTGAAAGTCAATGCCTGGCGTGCCCGGTACGCGCTCGGGATCCTTTAAAACGGATTAGAGTTGAGGGCGCATTTTGAAATTTCCGCTCGGAGTCGCCTCGATTACGTGCTAACCGCTATTCCGGCTTTGGTTATCCAGCCGCGCCAGCCTAAACACAGAGTGTCCCGTTCGAACATTCGCTATCGATTACTTCTCAAGATAGAAATCTAGCGATTTTAAACTCATTCTACCCCGCGACATTTCACCACGATCACGCATTTTCTTCTGAGATTTTAAATAATACGGGAGCACGCTTTTCCAGAAGAGCTTCGCGGCCTATAATTTAAGTATGCGGCATTAAAAAGTCCCGTAACTCTTCCGATGCTTGGTCGGTAATTAGAAAACCGCGAGTGATGTTTCAAACTGAAATTTAATTAACCACTCGATCTCGCCGCGGAAAATATAATAAAAATTGCCTGCAATGTGGCAAAGAAGACTTAGCAGTCTCTGACGCAGGTTTTATGCTTTTATTTAAACACAGAAGTGTTATTTTTACCCGATGCATAAAAATCGTCAGTTTTTGGAGGTTAAATTAATCGCCTGTTACACGAGAGACGATAGAGAGACAAACGTACCTACGAGAAATACCTCCGAAAAATATGTTAAATAACCGTAAACGTTAATATTGTTGCGAGGACTTAAATGTCAAGAGAAGTAGTCTTAATTTCTCTAAATTTAATATTTTTCGCCAGCCGAAGGTTGATATAAAAGGAGTAAACAAATTCCAAGCGAATGGTGAGCTTAATTTGAGCGATGGAGTAGGATAGATAGTCTGAGAGGAGGGAAACAACGCGGGTATTCTAATCTACCGGCGACAGAGAGTCGCGCGAAGAAGGACGCAAGCAAGAAGGAAATTGTGATGTTCCGAATGACAATGTTCAGAAATTGCGGCGCGGAACAAAGGGTAAATCGGTAGGGAAAATCGGTGGGAAACCGATGGGAAAGCGGTGGCCGAACGGGGGTCGCGTTATTCAAGCGGACAGAAGGCAAGAAGCATGGAAGTATTGGCAGCTGGTGGGACGGCGGGTGACGAAGTCTGTCGCAATATCCGGTAACGAAAGCCAATAAATAAAGGACGGCTTTGCCGTGGAATTAAAACACATAGATCACGAGGCGACGCGGCGGGTGGATCGTAGGCATCGTTTCCGGTTCTCGTCGCGTCTCTCTGTTCCCCCGGTTTCTCTGTTCCGCTCGTTCGAGAGAACGGCGGCCGCAGGTTCGGGGATGGCTGCGGTCGAACTCGAACCTCGAATTAATCTCGGTCGGGCACTGATTGCGAAATAATTTCGCGATCGGTCTGGCCCGTATTCGCAACGGGCTCGCGAGCGATTCGCGCTGCGCCGGTGGCAACGGCGGCTGCGGCACGGCTTTCGAGCTCGTTACGAATGACGCAAGACGCGAATATAGCTCGGTTATATATGCCTTTAAACGCTCGATACTTCCCCCCGTGGAATCTTGCTACAGGTAAATCTCTTGATTTACGAACGCAATTCGTTGCCGCGAGAATCGACCATTTTCGCGTTTAACGTTGCAGCACGGTGCAGCGCGGTGCATCGCCCGTTCTGGCTCTCTCTCTCTCCCTCTTTCTCTATCTCTCGGGCGGCTACCGCTTCTCTCCGGTGAGCGCAACTATGTTTTCATAATGAATTCGCTGTGGGCCCCCGGAGACTCGGAGAAGCTCCCCGAGAATAATTCTTTCGCGAGATTCACCGAGGAGAATCGACGCTGGTTCCTGCCAGCAGTGCTTCGCGAAGAGATCGAAATTTTGGGGGATGCTTGTTCGTGGGAAATCCGGAGAGAGACGATCGGTATGCTAGTTGCGAGGTGCTGCGAATTGTTAAGCTCTCGATCAAGTAAATTCTACCGCTACTGTGTAATGCGAGACGAATTAAACTGACGGAACACAGATTTTGGCGTCGGTAACGTGTAGTTTATAATACGATTTGTGCATTACTGTGACAAAAAGTGGAAAAATTAGAGTTACACTATCTAATATTATGTAGGGCATAGCTGTAGAATTACTTAGGGCTTCCCCAGGGTTACCTAGAAGTACCCAGACCCAGTTAGAGCTATCTAGGGCTACCTACATTTACGTAGGGCTACCTAGAGTTACCTAGCGGCATCTAGGGTCATTTAGGGCTACCTAGAGTAACCTAGGGCCATCTAGAAGTACCTAGGGCTGCTTACAGTTATCTAGGGCTTCCTATAGTTCCGTAGAGCTACCTTGGACTACCTTGGGCTGTATTATAATATTATTAGCGGTACCATATTATTATAGGCGATGCTTATGGATTACTTTTCAGAATTTGAAGACGGAAAAATATTTTTAAAAAAGTCTAAATCATCAACCATGGTAACATCTGCAAGATCGTACAGACGCACAGAAATCGATGACCGGACTATGGTTCCCGAAGAGTTAAATCGTTTCAGACGAGGAGAATGATCCTCGCAGAGACTACACTCTAGACGGGTAGATAGAGCGCTAGGATCGAGTGCGCGGTTGCTGATCGCGTCCCTCGGCTCAAGAAGCGCGGTGGCGTTCCACGGGGGCGACGTTTCCCGCAGTTATCAAAGGTGTGACGCAGCGGGTCGCAGGTTGTCGCATCGCGGAACGGGTTCTGGGCGTACGGTTGCCAGCCAGAGCGTCGCGTCGCGTCGCGTCGCGTCGGGTAGCGTCGGCGGCGTAGGAGATGTAAATGGTGCGCTTCATTAACGTGAGTTACCGTCGCATCCATTATTCGCGGTAACCGAGCTGACAAGCACGATTCCAGGCCTGTCCAGGGTATTACCGTGGCGCGCTCCTTCCTGGACAGCCAAATTGGGACGACGCGGACCGGCCCGGCTCGGCACGGCCCGACCCGACCCGGTCCCGCCCCGTTGTCGTTCCGGAAAACGTTGATCGCGTAAACGACGCGACGCAATTCCGCTTAATAGCGTTGTTCCCGCGTCCCGTCTCTTAACGAGGACCGATTCGTCGGTTAACCGAGCTCCTCGTGATTAAGACTTTTCTCGCCACCCACCCTCATCCCCTTCGGCCGGAACGTGTTATTTTGGCCCACGGAAAGCAACGTCGGTGCGCCCGCGACCGCCCGAAACGTGACTTTTCTCACCGAAAACCGACGAGCCTTCCCTACAGCCCGCCAAAGAAACTGATGGCTGTCTTGCCCCACCACCATTTTCTTCAAACGGATCTCGTGCGGTTTTCCTCCCTCGGCGTGTTGCTTGACGGGAGGATTGCCCGACGCCGTCCCAACGAATAAGGTCTGTTTCTAATTCGCCTCCGTATCGACTAAAACATTCCAGACGGGTGCTTCGATCCTGGTTTAATTTTGTTACTCCCAAGCCCGCGTAGTGTAATTTGTAAAGCGAACATTCAATAAAAGAAGCGTTTTGCATCGACAAGAGGACTCCCACTCAAGCAGATTATTTCACGATCTCGAGGAACCGAAGGATAAAGTGATTTTTGCTAAGAGAACCGAAGGATTTCTTCGCACGGCGAGCCGGCGCGGGCGTCTTGACTTCATCGCGAGGGTCGTTCGAGAGAGCTGTCCCGGGAAGAGTGACCGAACGAAATGGCGTGGAACGAAGTCGCTGAAATACGACAAGAAATCGCCGACAGGGTAACGCTCGACTTTCCGCTGGACTCGACTTCGCCCCGGGAATCGGGGACAAGAAGACCCTTTCCTTCGGAAACAACCGTGGAACGCGAGCAACGGGTGACCTGCGACCTTTCGAAAACCACGAGCACGGAATGGGTGGACACGGGAACGACCGGCCCACCCCCTTTCATCTCCCAAAAACCCTCGAAAAGAACGGGAGGACGCTGCGGCCGGCTACCCTTTCGAATACTTTGCGCGAACGACGCGCGGCGCCGAGGCATTCCGCAGACCCGTCCCTCGGTCTTGCTGATCTTCGACGTGAGCACGACAGCGGTAAAAGTGTTCTTTTACTACGACTCCATAGTGGAACATAGCGAAACAATCGAAGCAACGAAACTGGTAAGAATTCTCTGTGAACACCGTTTGTTACACGCGCTGACCTAACAGCTTGTAAAGAACATTTTTCAATGTTGCGACGTCTTTTCTCAAAGTAATCTTTTCAAAAATGTATAATCACGATATCGCGAAAAAATAAAAAATGCAAAATTTTCAAAATATCAGACGTGCAAATTGAAATTAACCAAGTCTGTTTATTACCTTCGCGTGCTCCTATAAATGTAAAAGTTAACCGAATAAAGCGATACGTTGGTTCACGATTCGACGGCTCGAACATTTTCCCAAAAGGACCGACTTCAATGGCATCGGAATCGATGCGTCCAGGGTTCGATGCGTTCGCTCGTCGACCGAGGAATACTTTTCGAGACGGTTCGCTCGAAGATTCCTTGACAAATATGGAGGGAACCCTTTTATCGTTCGCGACAAAGGAACCAGGAAAAATTGAAATGGACTCGACGAGGTTGATGCCGGTGGTTTTCCCGAACACTGGCAGCGGCGGCGACTGTTGTTTATTCGCGCGAGACAAAAGCGAATCGCATCGGCGTCAAACGCGACACGAACTTTGCATTATCGATCCCCGGTAACCTGGAAGTCGTGGAAGTCCTCGGAACAGCTCGGAAGAACTCGAAAATATAAGGCTAGGTTAACCAGGGTGCTCGACCGCATTCGACCGGATCCCCAACACGGATCCCTGGATCGGGGAACACATGGAACACACGGAACGACCGGGGATATGTAGGACCTCTAGGTAAACCTGGATAGACCTAGCCCATACGTCACGTGAACGCCCCACCTAACACATAGACGAGGGGTTGCGTGAATCTAGGTAAACCTAACTCATATCTGATCCAAATGCGGCTATTACATAAGGAATACGCCTGTACGAATTTCGATTAGCTCTAACTAAGCTACTGGTAAATTATACAACGGTCAAAGGAGAATCGAGCCTCTGGGGCTGGCCCGATCCAGATTAATTCCAGACAATCCGTCCACGACGTTTCGAACGATCGGATCTCGGATGTTTGTAACAGAATTTCCATTCTTTTTTTTATATTTTCGAAGAGGTTCTAATTAACGAAGAGTGTCTCAAAATGAGCTGACATTTTAAATTGGGTGCCATTCTCTTTTTTTTTGTGGCGAACATACTAATCTTCGACAACTGACATCAGGAAGTGTTGCGGTTTAGTCGTGGAAAATTCACTAGAAAAATGGTGAAAATTTCGCAGAGAAGAAACTGTTGGCGAAACAATGCTTTTGTTGCATACGAAGTTTCATGGTCGTGTCGTCTCGCGCCGCGGCAATGTGAATTGGCGTCGGCGACGCCATTAGTGAATAAAAACGTCAGGTTATTTTGAGTCACTCTTTAAGACTGACATCGCTATGAAGATCGTTGCCGGAACGAACGTTGGCAAGCAGGATTTGTTAAAAAGCCGCGGGACCATAAAAATCCGTAGAAACGGCAGCCATAATAACGGAGGACCGGTTGAATCTTTCTGCTCCAGGAATATATGTATCCGTGAAATCTCGTTGCGCTTAACGACCACCTTCTCCTCTATTTCTACTTGGCGCTTCCGTTCTAATCCCTCCGTCGCGTTGCCTCCTTGGTTCGCCCTGTTTGTCTCGGGTCCATTCCGTTCCGCACGCGAAATTTGTCGCACGTCCAATAAATTCCAGCGTATGTGCATACGGGTTAACCGAGTAATACGATTGCTCGTGGCGAACATTGGCGTCGCTTCCTCTGCTCGTCTTTTTCACCTTCGTTCACCTCGTCTCTCTCTCTCTCTCTCTCTCTCTCTCACTCTCTCTCTCTGTCTCTATCTAGCGCACACATATGGTACCATACATTCTCTCGCACTCGGCTGCCAAACGCCCAGCTCCGAAGCGCAATCTCCTCCACTCGGCGGCCATTTGTCTTTCGTCTGCCGGGCATTTTTTCGCCGAATGAAGATATCGCGGGGGCAGACACAAGCACGTTTGTGGCCGACGGGCTTTTCGCACTCGCGAAGTGCACGAGCCCGAAAGCGATGCTGAGAGGTCCTGGCCTGCTTGACAATCGGAATACAACCGGATGCTTGCGGAACTTTTCCACGAAAATATGAACGCGCGTTCTTTCCGCTGCGGTTCGAAGCCTCCTTTCGTCTCGCAAGATGCGTCGAGGTTGGGCAACTTAATTCTAGGATGAGCCACTTAACTGTGCTGCATGTACTTACTCTATACTTAAAAATACTATTTATGAATTCATAAAATCCTATTGCGTCAAAAAATGTTTCAAACTATTCTCACTGTATTTTAACCGCGTCGATCTTTACTCGCCAATTTTTTAACATGTTCTGCGATAGTTCTTTTGCTCGCAACAATTTTTTTACTAAATCGAGTGATTGTAAATGTCAGTATAATAAGCTTCGGAAAAAAATTGACGCGTTCGGAAGAGAACGTTCCGAGGGTTTCTCGGGGAATAGTTTTACCTTCGGTCGTTGGGGATCCATATTATTACTTCAAAGGCTGGGGATCGTCGGAAATCCACGATTCCGATATTCCGTTTGAAGGCTATTCGAGAGAGAGCTGAATAATTAACAATCGGCGCGATAATCCCGGTTCCCGCATAATTCAGCGTAATCTGTTCGTTCCGCGGCACAATGGCGATCGAGAGGTCTGAAGAAGAAAACGCTGTTAATATTCCTCCGGCCCGCCGCGGGATTATTCGCGATAAACATTCGTCTTTCTGACTGGTAATCTGTCGATTGGGCTCGTTTGAATCCTCGGCCACGGTCTGCGGCTTTTTCTTTAAAGGAACGCGAATTCATTAAGGGAACCGCCGCGCCCCCGCCCGGCCGCGCTGCCCCTGAAACGCCAGGGGAAAAGGGAAAATCGCAAGATTGTTAACCGAAGCCCCGTGGCCCTGCGAAGATCAAAGGGTGTGCAATCTCAATTTTCCACATCTCTTTCAATTACATCCTCCGGGCATTAATCTGCGCGAAGTGGCCCCGGGCCGACCGCCGTAATGAACGCGAGAAGCAAGACGTTACGCGATCGCTTCGGGAGTGCGGGCAAATGCGCCGAACATACATCGTGAAATTTCCAAAAGCTTGTACAGCATCGTGTTAGAATCGTTGCGGTGATGTACGAACAATTGCGGAAGCTCTAAGTTGCGGTAAATTTCATTAAAAAACGATGGCCAGTTTATTGGAAAGATCGCAAAAGAGTGTGAGTCAGCCCCTAACGCGAAGGACGTGTTACGTGTCTAATACAAAAAATGAATTTGTTAGATTGTTATATTGACGAGTATTGACCGAATATAGCATGTATTTTAATATTTCATAATATTTTCGTTTGAATATATCGAAGATCTGTTAATCAATGATAAAAGGAATTGTGGATCGTGCGAGAGGTCGAGGAGCGAGTTTAGAAAGACAGAGAGGGAGAGAGAGAGCGAGTTCATTTTATATAATTTTGTTTTGTTTATTTTCTACAGTATTAAATATTCTTGCTTTTACTTTCGTCTTCGAAAGAAACATGCGCTAAAAATCCTGAAACATGTCATCGCGAAGCACTATTATTTCATATTGTTGGTTCTGTTTCGCTCGAAAATGTTGGTCCCCGTATAAACAATGTTTCTAAGGGCGACGGAATTTTTCCCGTTCAAGATGGCACTTACAGGCACTTTAACGTGGCTTCTTCAGCGGCGAATCTCGTTCCGAAGGTCGACGCCGCGCCGGTTCTCGAGGAGAAAAATCTAACCGGCAGACTCGTCTCGGATATTGCGTTCGCGGATCAGTGGTAGGGGAAAAATTACTTTTAACGTGAAACAAAGTTTACGGATCGAACGAAACGAAGGGTCGCCCCTTTAACCTTAATAAATGTCAGTTAAGCGTGCCGGAGGATACTAGATTGCCTCTAGCCTCTAGCAAGAGCGATCGCTGTTGCGGCTTGGCCTCGACTCGCCCGCCACACACAGACGGCTGGCAATAACGCGAGAGAGGGAGAGAGAGAGAGAGAGAGTTTATCGGATAACCGAGAATATGGAAAAGTCTGAGTGTGGCGATAGTACGCTGATCGGGGAGCAACGAATGCTGATCGACTCGCCGTGGAGTCGACCGTGTCGAAGTTCTCACGGGGGAAGCCTGGTCATCTTCCGGGGTGAGCCGATGGCACGAGAAACAAGTCCGGTTTTGAGAATTTTTTACCGGATCGGAAGAAATGAAAAATCTATTCCTATTACTATAAAGACCTCGAAGCGCTGAACGAAATATTTCGCTGGTTCAATGTTGAAATAATTTATTCGAGGGGTAGCGTCCATCGCGAAATATCGAAAAAAGTTCGTAGAAGACAATCGCGAGGTTCCTCAACGTTATATTGTGCGCACTACGACTTGAAACAGCAACGTGTATAAGAATAATTGGACTAAGTATTAAATCGCCAGACTGTGGACGTCGCGTATATGCGACGGCGGCAGCGAAACTAATAAATTCTCGTTCGAACTGGTTCTCGAGCTAATAAATTTTCGTTCGAACAGACGCGTATCCACTTGGGCATTTCTAATGTTGTCGGCTGTCTCGGTTCGCGTATCAGACTTAGCCGAACCGGTTCGGCGACGCGAAACAAATCGTCGAGCGGGAGCGTCCGGAGACAACGCGGGACAGACACGCGGAGCGTCGCCGTGGCAGAATCGAGGAACGCAAGGTAAATAGAGGCGCAGCAGAAACCGCGCGGTATTCCAGAGAAGTATGGTTCTTGGGAGAAGAATCAAGCATCGCGTCGGCTTTCGCTGCGTTTCGCGGGACGCTTTGCCACGCTTTGCCGCGCTTTGCCGCGCGGGAAATGCGCCGCCGAGGAGCGAAGGTGTCGCGACGTCGCAAGCTTCTTAGCATCGGCGGAGAATAAATCGTGCGGGAAGAAAGAGGAACTCAACGGTTGACGTTGCCGCGAAATAATACGTCTCCGAGCGAGGGGCGACTGCTCGCATAAATAAAAGCCGAGCGTAGCAGAGCAGAGCGGAGCGGAGCGGAGCAGAGCGGAGCCAGTCATGGCAGACGCTTCTCGCTTTGGTTCAGTTTGCAACGCGTCGCGTGGCATCGCCACGATTTATCAACGGCCAAGGAAACGCGCTGCGAGAGTTGCTGTATCTTTCTTTAACCCTCCGCGCAGGAACTATCCACGCCGGCTGGTAATGGAGTCTAAACGACGACTCACGCTGCTACCCTCGCCTCGCGCCAGCCACTCCCCGTGCTCCCGCTGCTCGCCGATTCGCTGTATTTTTCGGCAAATTTATCATCCGCCGTCTCCTACCTCGCGGATTCCTCTCCGTGCTCCCCGTCGACCATAATCGAGCCGAGAATTTCCGTGCCGAGTCCCGTCGGGGGATCCGGCAAATCGAAAACCGAGATATTGCACCGGAGGTGCTGCCCAATGCTCCGAGGACCAGTCAATTTAGACTGCAATCATAGGCTCACGAAAATTGCCGCGCCCTTCCCAAGCTTTTCCTGCATGCAAATCCTAGGCGAGCTGTAAAAGCGTATACCTGAGCCGATCAGACCCGAGGGACTTTTAATTACGCGTTGTGACAAAAAGTTATTTCTACCAATTTTACACGGTATCCGGGAGGACGTCGCTTGGCGTACCGTGGTGAGGTGACAAGCAGGTCAGGACCTGTGTCCCCGCTCTACCGTTCCCCCTCCACGACGCGAGTCCCCGCGCTTCCACCGGTCACGCGACGCGTCTGACTGTCGTGCATGCATCCCGTACCGGCAGAAAGGGAAGGAAACTTTTTCCATCGATTTCCAGGGATCTTCTTGTCATCTCACCACAATACACGGCAACAATTGAGTCCACTAAACTGGATGGGAACGGAAGTACGTAGCATTTTTTAATTAAAGTTTAATGAAAAACTAGGATATTCTTTATTCGATAACATGATAAGTTACGATAAATATGTTATTGTGTAAATCTACAAATAAGTATCGTAATTATTCTTTACATTTTAATTTAAAAACGCTACGAACTTTCATATGTTTAAAATTATAGCCGAATCGATTAAAAAAAATAATTATAATGTGCCAGTTCGAAAAAATATGAGAATTGATCGATCTTTCAGCGTTTGCAGCAGGCTGCCCTAAATCTCTGTCCCTGGACCGAGGTTTAGGGACGATTCGGAGAATTTCGGACCCGAGGCTACCCACCATATTTTTGCGTCGTATCCGCGCCATTTTCCCGAGCACAGCAGAAGCAGCTTCGCCGGTATTTGGCAGTGTAACAGGGTTAAGGACGACGGTGGCTCGGAAAATATTGAATTCTTCAGGCTCTCGTTCGGTTTAGCATCCGGATACAGCTAGCAGCGCTGCTGCCACCGCTGCTTATGCATCGGCACGGACTTCTCGACGGGTTTCGCAGGCCGTTGATACTCGATCCGCCGCTGATGGGGATTAAATATTCATGAGCCGTGTACGCGAGGGTTGCTGGAGATGTTACACGGAGAGCTCGAGAACCCCTTAGGCGATATCGAAAGTTTTATTGCGACGACCGGTTACCCGGTACACTTCTGTGTACCATTCCGGAGGAAATCCGTGGTCCAGCTGCGATAACCTCCCACACGTTCCTCGAACGACCGGCACTCCCTTTCCCATTCGACAATCTCTCCTCCGGTGACAACAGATTCGTTGATTTGTTTTTTTGTTCTCAAATTTACAACACCGGTAACTCGAAACCGGTCACGTGCCTTGTGCGAAACTTTGTTGTTCGCACAGCTTACAGCGGATCTTGTGGTTCTCGTCGGATTTTTGTTTGGTAGGGTGTCGATACGAGAACAGTGCACATTTACGTTCAGTTTCCAACTAATTCGAAGAAGATATCAATTTCGACTTAAGGAGATGTACAGCCTCAGCTGAAATAAAATCGTGTACGTGTCAATAAATTATTAATTTGTAGACTGTGGATAATTCTATATTTTCTCTTTCAATTAAAACATTTAAAAACATGTCAGAACACAGGGTACCAGTCTTTTCAATTTGGTATTTGACGTATGAATTTTTGTGACAAATACATAAAATCTGCAGTCCATTAGTAACTTATCGGTCGCATTGTACGCAGGTGCCGATCGTTTAATTGTACTACCAACTGTAAGCGAAAAGAAATTGGGTCGCGGAGGGTCAATTCGAATAAAATCCCCTAGGCTGTCCGCACGCGCGACCCGCACGTTTTGCAAAGTGTAAGTATCGTCGAAAGGAAACAGGGGCGCGTTCAATGGGGTTGAAACGCTCGGACGAAAGGAACAGCCACCGCCACCGCCGCCGCGCCGGTTCGTTGGCTCGCAGAAGCGAGAGCGATTCGTTTCAGCGATGAAAAATGGATTTCGCACGGCGATCGGAAGCCGTCGGGACAATAGCCGAAAGCGTCGCGCGTCGTCTCGCTTCGCAACGATAATAACCGCGGACAGAACTTGACAGAAGAATAATCCGGCTGCGATAACGAATAGGGCTGCTTTCCGAGTGAGAATTGCCGTTAAAAGCACCGCTCTGTTGCTTTGGCAGATTGATCGAGAGAAAGAGAGAGAGAGAGAGAGAGTGATTTTCGAGAGTGCGTTTTGGAGTGAAATACATTATCAAAATAAATTATCAAACCCTATCGCACGTGGGATTAATTATCGTAGTCGATAGAAAACCCAAATCCCTACATATTTATATTGTATTATATTATATATTTATTATAATAATTCGGGAATTTCTCCTCAAGGATTTCGGTAATAGCGATGTTAATATGAAAAGTGATAAACTTGTTTAAATGCGAAGCTCTTGAAGAGTTAAAGCGACATTGTGGACCATTGTGCGACGCGCGACGTTGGAGCATTTATGGTCGCGGCTCTGATAAGTCGGAGACCGTGATGATGAATCGCCTTTTCATCTTTAGCGACACGCTGCGCCACGCTTTAGAAGTTTTTCATTTTCCTCCCGAGGCAGTTTGCTTTTTTGTTTGACAGTCCGCGTATGTTCTCTGCGTATAGAAACGCGGCGTACCCTGCGTAGAGTTTCTACGGTTTAGATGGCAGAGCAATTACCAACAGATTTTAGTAACCGCATCGGCAAACACGTGGTCGCGTGGCTGCTGCACGTGCATTGGCCAAACGCAACGGCGAGCTTCAGCAAATTCACCGGATTTCACCCTTTGACGCAATGTCGACAAACGCGCGGCCTCTCCAAAAATCTTAAATAATATTAAAAAGCCGCCACCTTTTTATAGATTACTTTTATCGTGGTAGCAAACACATTTGACGATCTTATTTTATTAGTCGATCGAGTGAACATTGTTCTATACGATTTCTATGGGGCGAAACATAGTGCACAGTTTAAAAAGTATATTTAAAATTAAAAATTAAAATGTTGCAAATTAATTAAAAGTTATTTTAACAACGAGGAATGTCCTACCGAGCGATGTAGTGAATTTTCTCATAATTTTCGAGTTTCAAAATCAATTTTTTTTAAATTCCGAAATTGCTGTGCTTATATTAAAATGATCGAATGTGTGTTTAATAGAAATTAAAATGTGTCGTATCCAACACAGATCGGACCACTCGAATTGTTATAAAAGGGTTCTATCCAGGAAATGATTCCGGCTAACTCTTAATTCCTTTCTCATTTCGAGGGCAGACGTTCGAGTCTCTAGGAGAGCACGTTCGGCGGAAAGGTCTCGCGTTAAAGGATCCGAACGATTCGAAGCAGTCTCATTTTTCTCGAGCGGCATGACGTACTCTTCCCGCGTGGACCGAATAAACCATCGATTAGCGTAAAACGTTTCCCACCGTGAACGGCTGCAGGGGACTCGAAACGTTTCAATTTCCTTCGAAAAGTGTCCGGTACATAAAACCAGAATGTTTCACCGGCGACTTCGTTCCACCTTTACCTTTACCGTCGTCAAGTGTTCTCTCCTTTGAGACTTTTTCTGTTATATGAGGTGGACGTAAGACGAAAATAAAAAGAAAAATGAAGAAGAAGTAGAAGAAAGGCCAGCGGACTTTCTTCTGAGAAGGTGAGTCGATGCCGCGGAATTTATACCTTCCGGAATTGAGTCTTTTCGAGGAACGAATTAGGCGAACCTGCTCGAGGCTCGGCTACTAAATAAACGTGCACGTGCAGAACGAAGTACTTGTTTAGGGACCTAGCAATAGTATATGTATGTATATCGATATGTATATCGTTGCTTTCTTTATACATAGAATCGACTCCGGACGAGTTATTTTGCGACTAGGGCTCATCCTATTTTCCACGGTGCTGGGATCATCCTCCATTTTCTTCGTGCGCATCCCCCTCGGCCGTCCCCGATGGATATTTGTTGCTTTTATGTAGCGTCTTAATCGAACGCATGGCCGCTACATCTATTCTCGAAATTGATTCTTCCGGTAGAACGTTCCCCGTGACCCGGCCAGAGAGATTTATTCCATCTTTACCGCTCACTTTGTTTCGAAGGGTCTTCTCATATCGCGTTTCGGCGTGATCGCCTCGATCCTTCGTTGTTCGATCACCGTTCACCGGTTTCACGAGCCGAGGCCCTTGTCCACCGTGAAGCGATTCGATAGATTGATTCCGAAACGTACCGGAAGTACTTTTTTTTTCTCTGAATTATCCTATTATGTTTAGTAGGTTGAAAATAATATAATTGTATGTTCAAATTTGTCTGATATTTTTGATATTTTAATAATAAATGCATAACATCCGCAGTCTAGGTATCATGCAATGATCGGTTTAGAGGCAATAACGGGTCGATTCGTTCGACAGAGAATTTGTCGCTGCCACCGCGCGGCGGTAGCCTTTGCGCGCGGGTCAGTGCAAAAAGGGAGTGCGAATAACGCCGGCCGAATTGTCTTTTATGGGATTCCGCAATATTCACCGTAGAGTTCACGAGAGTTTATTTCTTCAGCGCATATTTCCAATATTCCCAGCAAATCGAAATGCTGGCCTGTCGTCGGGAATATTGTTTGCGCATACCGCTGGTTTCAGCGAACAGAAGTCGCCGTACGTATTCGCGGTGCAAGGAGAACGATGCTGGCTCTATGCGAACAAACAACAGGACGTATGAAAAATCATTTTTTCCTCGAACTACGTTGTCGAGAGGATCGAGTTCCAAAATTCGCTAACCCTTTGCCGTACGATTTTTTCAAGGTCATTGTACCTCGACTTCGAGCTTTCGAAGGATACGCAGCCTTCTGTTTAATCGCTCGTGCTAACCGCGAAGACGCGAAGACGAGAATCTTGTGCCGTTGCTCGTAAAAAATAGGAGCGCTTGTTCCTCTTTCATTTTTCCCACAGGTGTATCGTATGCGCGGGGGAAACGTTGGTCGATAACCGCACGGTGTACGCGGAAGCGCGCGTGTCCAACGAACAATTTCAATCTCGATTTTCTCCGAACCCGTAGCCGCCTATGGGAAAATCATGTTCCACATTTTCGTCTTATATCTTCGCCTGGATTATCGAGCATTCATCGATTTTACCGCGAGTACACCGGGTGCCTGCGCCGCTACCGGGAAGTAATTCTCTGCGAGCCCGTGACAGAAATTAATATTGCCGAACCCCTGTGTCCCTGTAATAAACATCGTCCCGAAAGACGATGCGCAAATCGACGGCAGAATTTTCATTGGCGTAACGCAACGAGAACGAGAAACCGACGCTAAAACCGCAGAATTATTACTGCGTCAACCTGATCGTGCAATCGAGAAATCGCTCACATGCTTGCGAGCGTTCCGTCCGCGATCGTTCGGGATTCCGGAAGATTTCCCGTAAGGCTGCGTGCGGGAACTACGCCCGCTAATAAATTAGAGGACCCAACGGGGGGCGGGCTCGTCTGAGATTCACGCGTCCGAGAAGGCGCAGCTGTTCGCGGCGGTTTCGACGGGTTCGAAAATATCCTCCGTTCCCCGTTATTGAATTACGATCGATTAATGAAGCCGCGGCGCGGGGGGAGGGGCTTATTTATCCAACGGGGCCGCGACCGTTCGTGAAATCGATTTCCCTGGCCCGGGGGGAGACTACGCGAGCCTCTGACGTGCAAACGGCCTCTTCCTCTTCACCGAGCGTCTTGCGCGTTGTATAATGCACCTGGCAGTCGCCTCCTCGTGCTTTGCGTCCTCGCGTCTTTCGCTATCTGCGCCGATACGCGCGTATTAACGCAATAACCGCGGGAATTACGGGCCAGCGGATGGGAGTCGGGCCATTGCCTCGCAGAAAACGCTCCGACGCTCGCGGAAACCTGTCGTTTAATCGGCTGATCCCGGTTAACGGCCGCGAGATTCAGCGGCCACGGTAGACGACGCGACGTCGCGACGCGCGATCCTCGCCGAAATTCAATTTCCCTGGTGCACGGGCTGCCTCGCCCGATCGTAAACGGTTACGATGAACGTCTCCTTAATTGCGAATGCGCGAAAAATATTCTAATCGTCGTTGTACCACGACTTCGAATCACCTTCGCGTGAACTTCGAACTCGAAAGCGAAGGTCAAACTGTACTGTTGTTTTTTTTTAGTCACAACTCAGCATTCGGAAAGTTCATTTTATAAAATATTCTTATGCATTTTATTTATTTTATTGCCTTAAACCGTATGAGATTTATATAGCATGTACAATACAAATTATACGATATATAATTATGTTACTATATGACTTAAGATATTTCAGCTTCTGTTGTCCACAATTGTCTCGAGAATTTTTATTTTGCCTGTACAGGTGAAAGAAACAGTGGTGGCGAGCGCGTTGAACGTGTCTCGTGATTTTCCTCGACAGCGGTTCGTGATTATAGGCCCCGCCGGCTGCGGAAGCAAAACTTTCCAGTGGAATCTGTCGCGCGAAGGAGCTCGACGGATCGTTGGTACTCCGGGCAGACGACGTTCTCGCGATTATCCGCCGGCCGTAAAACTTTTACCGAATCGTCCGCTCATTACGGTTGCTCGACGGATACGCGCGGAAAAATATATGAAAGCATAAGGAAAGAGAGAGAGAGAGAGAGAGAGAGAGAGAGAGAGAGAGAGAGAGAGAGATGATTTTAGTAGGCGAGCGACGCGATTTGACGCGGTCCTGTTCCACGGGCGAGTGTCAATAAAAGGAAGCCAAGGTCCCTAAGGTGACCGAAGAAGGCTGCTGGAACTGCAGTTTCGACTATAGGTACACGATGACCGTATAAATCACGTCCATGCGCGAGATGAAGCTCGGCAAGGCACGACTGACCGCCCCGTTTTCTGATTTACGAGCCGAACTTCGTCCTCGGTCTTATCTTCCTAGATATTTTCGCCTGCGAAAAACCTTCCGCGCCGCTCGTATAACCCACGATAGCGTAGCCCACGAATTTATAGTCCCCGATTAACATTTTAACGATCTATCGTTCTGCTCGCGTTTCGTCGCGTCGGAATGGCCACTCTTGTCGTGTCCGTTCTCGCTGATTTTCACTCGGCGACCGACAAAACGAGCATAAGTTTCTACGCGCAACTTTCTCTGCAAGGGGAACGTGCACCTCAATGTATTTCTTTAGACATTGGATGGATTTTTATAACGTAACAGGGTGTATAAAAATTATACACTTCATGACTTGAGTCTGACCTTTTTTTCAAGGTAAACGCATTTTTTATCGCATCGTAAAGAATTCTTTATCGCAAGTATTCATCGGAGGGAAGAAAAGTCTCGAAGGAACGACGGGTTTCGTCAAGCGTTTAAAACTAATTTCTTCCATATGTCTACAGGCTGGTCGATTTTTTAAACAAATCTCCACCAATCCAGAGGTATAGAATCCCTCCACGGTATCCGTGACATATAATTATTATACACCCTGTGCAACAGTCACGTTTATTGCTTGCGAATGAACTCGGCTGAATATTTTTATTAATAAAACCGAAGGAAGCGGCCTCGATTTTCACGACACACGATCGTAATGGAATTGGTCGATTATACGCCGCGGGGCACTTAAGTGTAAGTGGTAAAGCAAATTACTTGGCGGTGCCATCAGGGTCCGTCTTCCTGCAACACCGCTCGAATATTATTATGTTAATCACTTTTGCTAGACCTTTCAACCCCGCAAACATTGTTGCCCGTGTCACCGGGGCTCGCTGAAATTCCCGCGACAGTCGATCGCTGTCGGTGCGCATTCTACGTCGCGTCGCATCGCAGTTACAGTTCGATGCAAGTTTTATTTTCGAACTCTCCGTCGCTTCGGTGTATTTTTTTGAATGGACACGCGGCGAGAAACGAACGCGTTTTTACGTTATGCTACATCGCGCTCTGTGTGGATCAGAAAAATAACGGAAAAAAAAATCCACCGTCCGACATCAACCGCACGCGACCGTCGCGGTTTTCCGTGCCGCTTCGTAAATTAATTTTCGCGGTACATGCGAGTCCCGTTCTCGTATAAAATATTCCGTACGAAATGCAATCGGTCGATCTCGAAATTATTGGCCGGGATTCGTCGATTATTGGACGTGATCTCGAAATTTGTTTGCAAACCAAAATAATTTTACCGTAAACTGCAAGCTTTACTTCGCGCTGCTGAAAGTTAATAGATTTCTTGATTTTTAACATCTATTCATTTGTCTCGGACCTACCAATAGTCCCTCCGATATTCTGTATTTCTACTGTTACGAGCCGAGGACTGGCGGATGAGGCGTGACCGAGGTTTGTCCGTCTGGAGGCGATAGGCAGATGTCGTTGACTTGCCAATGCTTGTTTCACCGAAGGGTTGCCACTAGATAAGATGTTGTGAACCCGCCAAGTGTATTTCAAACGGGTTGCCACTAGATAGGGAAAGGGTTTCGCGAACGCGCCAAGTGTTTCACAACCGGGTTGCTAGATAGGAGAATCGTGAACTGGCCGATGTCTATTTCACCATCGGGCGTCACAGAATAGGCGAGGGCAAGGTATTCGGAAGGTCAGCGACTCAGAGTCGCCACTAAAACTTTGCTGTACCATTATTGAAAATATTGTTTACATTATTAAATAAAATAGTGTACACCGTTGAATAATTATCGTCAGGCGTGACAAGAAGATGGAGCATGAACGAGGAAGAGTAGTTCCAGAAACCCGGGGAGCTGCATTGAACGTTAGGTTTGGTTTTCCGTTTCGTCGATGCTATTTTCGAATTTTGATGCTTAGAATTCGTCATCGTCCGCAACCGCATCTCGGATCGGTCTCTCGGCGAGGCCGCTGCGATTTACACGAGCAAGATTGCTCGTTCCTCGAGCCGAAAGGGCAGCAATAAATGTACCGATAGCGTCCGATCGACGCTGTAATGTTTTCGGGCGCGGCAAAGCCCGTAGTAGAATTTCATCGTCCGACAATGGCCCGATAGTCCAGGACGAGTAAGCATCAACCGGAAACACTCGGACAAAGTGCACGATGCGATGCCCGCGCCCGGCCGACCAACGATCGCGTGCGTGCGGTTTTCTAAGTGGTCGCTCGGATGACAATAATCATTCGCTATAAATTTGATGGTTCTCCGGGCCGAGGATAAAACGAACGCGACACCTTTGTCGCGGCAATTCCGTTCGGGCACCTCCCTCCCCCTCGCGCAGTCGTCGCAATCGTGAAAACGTGCGGCGAAAACCGATTCGCGTTTCCGCCTAGCGAAACACAGAAAACCAATCGGCGACTTTTTCCTTTAACGTGGCGCCAGACCGACCAATCATATTTCTTTTTTTTTTCTTCTGCTCGTTTTGCTCATCCGATCGCTGTTATTCCGTTTCAGTTTGAGAAACCGCTCTCGAACCGTGCGCGGTTGCAAAACAAGAAGCGCCGAGGCGAGTCAAACGAGCTTGTTCTGCGAGCGAATTTCGAGAAAATTCTTCGCTCGACTACCAACTATTATCTCGTATCCGGTGATTCACTCGTAATTAGACTGCGGATTTCATTGCGGAATTAGGCGTGTGGAATTTCGGACGGTGAATGGGCGAAAAAGGAGACAGAAATAGATTTCTGTTTCTGTCAGACGCGTTACAATTTGTCTTATAATTTTCACCAACGACGTACACAAAATTAATTAATTGTTCTCTGCGCGATATACAAAATTGTGAATAAAACGTTACAACCACGAAGGCTGCTGCTAAAAGCTTCTAAAATCACACGCTTGTCTAGAGTTGATAAGAGCAGAACCGGTATTCGCAACGAGCCATGGGACATCCGGTTGTCCGTCTCGACGCGCTCGTCATTAAAATAACCCTAACGCGCTCAGCGACGTCGTGGCCGGAGCTAATGCAATCCCGCTAATGCGCCGCGTTAATCCTGTTCCGACGAAAATGTTTCGCGTTACTAAAATCGCAACCTAATGCTGCTAATTAATTGCCATTAATCGGGAAACTCTGGCTACCCGAGTCGCTCGTCCGAATTTATACGATCATTTTTCTCTCTCTCTCTCTCTCTCTCTCTCTCTCTCTCTTTATGTTATCGGACGAGACGTATCGACGCGTTCCGAGATATTCGGTGTTTCGGACGGGGGACTAATAATTCTCGAAACGCGCGATCCGCTTGTTTTCGAGCGAGGAGAATACACGGGTAGCCTTCGCTTTTTTTTGTCCGAGACACCGTTTAAGTAGAGCTAATGATCGAACGGGGGAAAAACTGACCGGGTAAACATAATTTCACCGAGGCAAAGAGGCCCGGCGAGAAAAACGGCAGTAATCGATGCTTCATGGTACAACGCTCTCCCATTTGTATTCAAGCAATAACGAGAAAAACCCGCGGGTTTTTGCCGGGCTACTCGTTATCGTTCCCGCGGAATTTTCGTTTTATGCAACGCGCCGCGCCACGGCCGCGTATAGGAACATCAATCTTTCGCCGACTGTAAGGATTGTTTCGAGGGAAGCTGCGCAACCCGGCGGAATTGACCGCGAACGAGAGTGGCCGTTTCCTATCGAAACAAACCGACTGTAGCATCCACGCAAAAATATTACGAACGCTCGTTTTTCCCCTTTGGTTGCAATCGAATATTTCACATTTGCGGATGTTATTTTTTCCCGGAGTATTCGCTTTAATTTTCAAAGATCAAGGTCACTCGAAGGTCATGCCATCATACATAATTGTATAATTGTATAATTATTACACCAAGAGAGATATGTCGTGGAATATTTTTCAAACAAACGAAGAAGAAGACGAAGAGAAGTTGAATCGAAGTGACCGAAAAATTTCACGTTTAAGCGTGAATTTCAGATGCACCGTGCGCGATCGAAACAATTTTAATAGTACGCATTGTGCTCCGGACAGATAGAGCTCGTCTCCCGTGTCTTTTCACTGGACTCCGCGACCCCGAGTTAATCGCATCTTCGGAAACGACATTACGTAATTCCGAAACGAAACGAAACGAAACGAGGCGGCATTCGCGACACGAATACACGAGTCTCGTCCCACCCACATCGCATCGAACGAGCCCACGGGCGAGAGCTGTGCGCTCCATTAAACGAACTCTCGCGACTCTGCGAGGGGAGAATCTCGGTTACACGCACACATTCTGGAATCCGGGGGAAACGCGTCCGCCCGACAATGTTGTGTCGAGGATTCGCGAGTTGGCATCCCGCAATGATTTTTCCAAGCGCCGCGCCGCGAGCGAGTCCACCGACGACGACGACCACGACCACGACCACGACCACACGACCACGAGTTTCGAGTTAACGATAAACGAGCGTTTGGTGCCGCCCGGTCTCGACATTTGCGCGAACTTTTGAATACCCTTGAGGAGGAAAATCCGCGCATTATTCGTTCCAGTTTAGCCGAGTGTGTACGCCGGCTACACCAACTGAGAGAACACGGGAAACCCGGAGCCGGGAGCAAGCGCGGGGAATAACAGAGCGGGAAAGTGGGAATTCCAGGGAGTAATAAAGTGAGAAAGCGAACGAGCGAGCGAGTCAGAGAGAGAGCGATATTGTATACCGACGTCATTCGATACTGCGCTGGTGTGCGAGTCCAAAGGATCGCTAAATTTTCCTTAAAAAAATCGTCCATCTTCCAAGTGTCGCCACTTCGTGAGAAAACGTTGTACAATATTTCTTCTCGTCTCATCTCAAAGAATCCACCGCGTCAAAAATCCATTCTTCGATCTCCTCGACGAAGCGAACAGGCTTCCGGCAATTTTACAAACTCGGACGCTAAGAAATTTTATTCGCGAATGGGACTAACGTGAATTCGAATTTTCTTTTTTTCGCGAAGTTATTGAACTTTGAACGAAAAGTGTGTCGTTACGTCTGACAATTTTCGTAACAATGTTACGCACGAGTACATAGAAACTAGAGAGAGAGCATAGAAAAGAGGACAGGGGAAAAGACCAGTGACAGAGAGGAGAGAGCTCGCGGGTTGTGCAGTCCGGGTTCGAGTACGGGTCGGGTCGGGTCGGGCCGTGCACAAACTCGAATGTAGGCGAGTCAGCAACACGGCTGTCTCGGGAGACTCCGCAATGGACAATATCCACCGACAGCCTCTATTGACCGAGCTGCTGAAACTCTACAAGACCGGAATATTCGTCCGAGTCCGAGTCTCGCAGTTTCTCACGCGCCTTCACATTCCTCCGTCGCGTCGTCTAGCTACCCTGGCTGCCGCCGCCCAAATAAACCGCCGACTGATAACGCGACCGACTGGCTCGTTCCTGCCGCTTCTTTCCCTCGATCTAACGGATCTTGTTCGATATTCGAGTATGATGTATCCTTGGGAGCTCCAGATTTGGCACGGTCAGCGACTGTTCCGAAATATCGTCGACTTGTTTCCCTTACTGGTCACATTGACCGTCGAGTGGCGAATATGCAGTAAAGGATTGCCCCGAAATTCTGTTTTTGATTCGCGCAATTTCGGACACGGGACTGCCTTGTCTATATTTTTTTAGGAACCTTTTTTACATAATATATAACCATTTTTTCGGAATAGTGGACTGTCTTTTCTTAAAATAATATTACTGTTCGCAAGGAACGCCTCGAAAAGCTGTTCATTCACTGCCAGTAAAATTTCGAGCGTTTTACTCTGGGTGCCATGATTTTATTTTAAAAGATTTTATTTAAAATGGATTCATAGTTAAAAAAAAACACTAACAGTTATCTCGTGGTTGGCTGTGAATGTGTAAACTACGATTACGATATAAAGGTTTTAAAGAGGACATCTCGCAAATGTAACAGCTTCATCCCCTTCAGGTTAAACGTAGCCTCACCCGGAGAGACGCTTTTTAACGGTGTACAGTTACGTTCAACTTAATCCTTCGCTGCAAAAAGATACAGCAGGAGGCAGAGCGTGCAAACTGCGATCTTCCGGCGAAGTAGAATTTATTCCACTTGAACGCTTTTCCGAAACAATTCGAAAAGTTTCTCACAAAGATTTCGAGACACGGTTGATTTCGATTTTTTTGTCCTGAATTAGTAGAGAAATTTTTTGGGAAATGATGTATGTACGATTCTTGAAATTCGGCAGATTCCACACAGATTTTCAAAGTTAAAAAACGTTTCTATCGCAGTCTCTCCATTTTCCCATATTCAGGAATGTTTTGAGCTTTGATTTAAAAACAAAATCATCGCTCTATCTCATTTCTATCGAAAGTTCTTCGATTTTTACAGAGAATTCATCGGTTTAGCCTACTGCGCGGCGTCTAGAGGCGACAACGACGACGCATCGGGAAATTTCTGCACTGTTTCGAGCGCCGATGTCCCGGGGTTATATGCCCCGTCGTACAAGGAAAGGAGCTTATCTCGACAGGCGGCGGGGCGCCTCTCTTGTGCTTAACATATAAAATGGTATCAATTTTTCAACTCCGTCGCGTGATAACGTCTGAATTACGAGCGCCGCGGCCGCTTGGAACGGCCGTTTGATTACGGGTTCTACCATTGCATATTTTTCGAAGTAGCCATCGGACGCGCAACGCTGTCGCATAGCCGGCGAAGTCTCGTGGCGAAATCTGCGCTTTCTCTTTCGAGAATGTCAACGAAAACCGTCCTCACCGTTGTCGCGAGTGATCTCGATCGAGTGTGGAGGAACGCTCGACGAAACGAATATTTTCAGCGCTGTACGCGTGGGCGGAAACACGGAGAACAGAGGACGAGGAGCGATAGAGGAGCCACTGGCAAACCGGAAAGACGGTCCCGCAAATATTTGCGCGGACAGAATGTTACGTCGCGTTCGCGCGGAACGACGATTATAAGTAATCGCCTCGGCGACGTTAGAAAGTTACGACTTTAATCCGGTACCCGGCGACGTACCGTGTTTGCGTACGTAATTGTTGCGCATCGCGAGTTCGAGGACAGTAATTTACCTAAATACACAGCGGTCGGCCAAATATTTACACGGCACCGTCTCCCCGGGAAGTAGCGGCCCGCTCCTTCGTGGCCGAGAACCAAAGAATCGACCACGCCGAGCACCGAATCGCCAAGAAGAGACACGTCCCGTCTATCCCTTCCTCCTCCGGATTAAATCGAGAGCGATCCGCGCGTTTCCATACCGAATAATTCAATGTGTTAATTGTATTAGTTGCAAGGAGCTACGTACACGTTCGTTTGCTTTCCACGTGATTCGAGCGAGAACAACGCGACGGTGATTTTTTCCGTCTCGAAAGAAAACAGGAATTTATTTTCCGGGCGGATCGAATTTTCTTGCGGAAAATACAAAGCAGAGAAATATTTACCGGGCCTCGTTTCGCGCAACTTCTCCCTCGGGAGAATAATGGTCGCCGAGACGAAAGTTCGGCCGCGGTTCCGTTTACACAAGATGCCGCGATAAGTTCAATAAGAACGTTCGTTAGAGTTTTATTGGAACGCGACGGTGCGACGGCGGGGCGTTATTCTATTTTTCGGCGAGAAATTTTCGTTTTCTCGCTGTCCGAGAGAGAAGAGAGAGGATCGAGACAGCCGTTATTGGAAGCTCGAGAAGCCCGAAAGCCATCGAAGCCCGACAAACTCTCGAAAATATTAACCTCCGGTCTTCTCGCTCTCTCTCTCTCTCGCGATCTTTCTCTCCGTCTTTCTCGCTCCTTCGTCTTTTGTTTATGAATTCACATTGTCCGCGTTCCACGGTAACCGTTTATCGACGTTGCGTCCGACCCGTCTTGCGCCGAGCACGCGAATAACTCTGGCCCACTTCCACGTGAAATTCATTTTAATTGCTCGTTAATTAGTTCCCGGCGAAACTATGCGCCGCGCCCCGCCGCGATGAGCTTGCGATTCGATCGCGGGGAACCGGGACACCGGTTACGATCGCGTTTCTTCGGCTCGCCGTAGACAGTTCCAACAAAATAGCGGGCGAAGTTGAATCGAACGGAAAGTTCGTCTCGTTTTGCGATTAGCAATTACCGGACTGCGGACTTTTGTGCGTTCACGAAGATATCGCCCCGATGAAATATGGAACGGAGATTCGCAAAGTCCGAGAGTATCGATGATCACTGAAGCATCGAATCAAGTTTTATTTTCACGATCGAAGCAAAACACTTTTAACAGTAAAAATATCGAAAGCGTAAATATTTAAATTACCGTCTCAGTTAGATTTTCCCTTCGCTTCTCTCATTTCTCAGGAATATTTTAATGCGAATAGCGTGTAATCGATTTCATCTCCGCGACGTGTATACTCGTGGTACACAGCTTGTTATTAGCGCAGACAATTTTAATTTTAAAATCCAGAAATTCTAATTACACGGTCAGACTAATTCTGAGAGATTTAATACGTTTAATGCTTCGCAACGCTCGTTGCACGTTCATTTACATAAACTTCCGACGACGGCGGCCATCGACGCATTCCCCGAGAAGCGTCTTTGAACCGTAGAATTAAAAGCTGCAGCGACGCGACGCGGTGTGCGCGATCCCTTAACGGTTCAAAGGTAACAGCTTAAAATTCCGTCGGAGCTGGACGAACAAAAGAGACGTAAAAAGAGAATCGCGAGAAGTGTACGTCGAGGGAGCGGCCGATAGAGAGGGTGGAAGAATCGAAGATTTCAGGGACTCGTAAAGTTAAGGGGTGGATAGGGTGTATCGTCGTAGCCGATTAAATGATCGACTCTCGGTTCTCTTTGGTATCGGAAGCTGCTCGACAAAAGTTTCCTCGGCCGTTCAATTCGGGCCAATCCCGACGGAAGGCGACGAGTCAAAGGAAACTCGGATGGATCGGGGTCGAAATTAAGTTCCGTACCCGATTGACGTTCGGCCCGAACGAGCGGCCCGGGTGCTCGACTTTATCGACGAACCAATTATATTCCTCCTTATGCTCCTCTCATTTTTCTCTTTTCTCTTCTCCCCGCGGCGCGGCGGCGTAGGGAGGATGCGAGTTACCTCTCTCCGGTATCCTTTCGGTTCCCTTCGGCATCCTTCGTCACCGTTCGATCCCCTTCGATTCCTCTTCGCCTCCCTTCGGTCAGCCCTCGCAGCCGGAAATAATAGCACTCTCGTTTCTCCTCGATTTTCGTGACCGGGTTGTTCGCCGGCATTGATTTTGGATAATGTCCAATCTGTTTGTTATTTATGGGGGACGAGGTAGCTCTGCTCTTCCCCTTTCGCTGCCGCGCTTTCGCCGTTTCGCTTCGACCGGCCACCCCCGTCACGCCCCCGGAAACCGATTTTCCGTCCTTCTCGAACACCATCCCCGTAACGTTCGCAAAAATCAAGCGAAAAAGAGAAACTAGTCGTTTAACGCTAAACCTACCACTGCCGGTCAAACGACCGGTTTTATATTTTTCATTTCAAAATTAGTGAAATCATACAGTCACTTGCATAGAAATAAATAGAGCCTTGTTATTTTTCTAAGCTAAAATATTTTAATCGCATTCAGTGCTCGGTTGGTTTAGTGTTAACAATTTTATAATAGCAGTTGCTTAATGGAATCTCTGATCTCGTTGCTACCGAGCCGATACGAACGCGTTCCTATTTGTCACGCATGTTACGTTTCTACATTATCGACGATAACAACAGCAACGTACGAGGGAACATATTCGAGCGAACCGATTCTCGACGAAACTGATGCGACAGTTTTTGGGGAAAATGTTGGACAGAATTCTTTTTTTTTGTCGGTCGCGTCGTTCCCATCGAAGGGATGAAAATGGCCCTTAAAGTTAGGTGTCAAAAACACGGTTTTCCGGGACATCTCGGAAAACAGAGGGTACGGGACAGTAGGAGTATTTTGCGCGTACGTACCGGGTGTCGAGAAATGATCGTGCAGCGAGGTCAAATCGTTTTACGATCGTGTCCCGGTCTACCGATCGAGAGGAGCGAACTTCTCACGGGAATCGTGGCTAAAGGACGAACCGTTCCCTCGGAGATTCACGTTGGAGTTCAAATGACGCGCGAACTTACTTGATCGAGAATTTCATTACGGCATAACGAAACGAACGAAACCGAGGAAATTGAAATCGGTACGAACCGTCGGTGTAGCGGCTTGTCGGGCAACATAGAAATCCGCACGTTTTCCGCGTCGTGCTACGGGAAATTACGCGTGCAGAGGGGCGAGCAAAAAAACAAAAAAAAAACAAATCGGCGAGCGAACGAGAGAAAACGAGCATCGAATCCGACCGGAAAGGAAAAACGCGTGTTAGTTCGAAGTTCGAAGTTTGCCGGTGGCATTAATTTGCATATAAACCATATTTTAGCGCGGCTACAGGCGCCGCGCGTCGTTCGGTATTGTTTTAATACGGGAGGTGGCATCCGGACCGGCAGGCCGCATAACGAAACCCGCTCGCGTACAAAACAGATGGCCGTCGATGCTTGACCCGGCCCGATCCGGCCTCCTGTTCCGGCTCGATGCAACGACAACTGCGATCACGACCAAGGAGATGGATTTAATCACTTTATTTAGAAAATTAAAATTGACAATTCAAGATTTACGGTGTACATATATTACTTCTTCAATCGCGCAGGTCTCACGAGTGATCGGCGCGGAATGAAAATCGTTTTCTTAAGCCCGACTTAACTAGTGCGAGTGCGCTAAGAGGTTAATTAGTTTCAATAGTTAACCCTTCGTTTGCAACCTTATTTTTATCGACACCGTCCGCATACTGGGTGGTCTACGTGGACGACTGATTTGCTTACTGTTCCAGGCTCTCAAAAAATCTACCAAAATTCTGGAAAACGTTTAGCGATATCGAAAATCGTGATGATCGAATATTTTTTGCAATTTCCGCCACGAGTAATGGACCGCACCACCGAACGTTTGCATACTAGCACAAACGAGGTATAAGAATAGACCAATCACCATATGGGGTTTCGCGTCTCGCACAATAACAACTGGTTTTCTTACGCCCTCTACGCTGACAACCGCGTATTTAGGTAAATTGAATAAAGTCTCTAACTAAG
Source organism: Lasioglossum leucozonium (assembly GCA_028454225.1). NCBI lineage: Eukaryota > Metazoa > Arthropoda > Insecta > Hymenoptera > Halictidae > Lasioglossum > Lasioglossum leucozonium. The sequence goes on from CM052208.1 coordinate 10,859,972, forward strand.
CGCAATAAAACAGAAAGGTAAAAGTACCTGAATGCTATTGAGTTTGATGAAAGGTACCCCAATAAAACAAAAAACCAGTACTGGGATAAATGTATCGATGACCGCGGGTGACTTTTACTGCGGTATTTTTTTCCCAATGAGATTAAAATACTAAAAGTTCTATAATGCAAGCTCCACAATATTAGTTTTAGTCGATACGGTAGGATGTGACACGGAATGATACGGGGCTCTAGAGCCCCGGGAACATGAGACAGAAAAAATACATTGGGTGATTGGTCTACTCTTATACCTCGTCTGTGATACTAGTGGTTAGGTATGGATCCGAGTGGCTCCGCCGTGCCCGAGAAATCCAGTTCGTCGCGCGTGTTTATCATAAAGACAAAAATCGTGGATTTTTGGCGGAGAAAACGGGCTTCGCGCTGCGCGGCACGTCGACTCTGAAAGGAACGGAGCGACCACGTACACCGCGCTGGGAAATCAATTTTCGGGAACAACGAAATGTCCGCCCTTTTCAGGCGTGCCGCGTCATGCTGCTGCTGCTGCTGCTTGTGGTGGTTGGTGCGCTGCAGCTGTAGCTGCATCGACGTATCGCAGAAAACCCGGCCACGCCGCGACATCGCGTTTCACGAAACCTACAAATATCCGCGAGCCCTTTGTAATTACCGGTCAGACACCCGTATCGGTCACCGGCAAAAATTTTGCGAACACCACCGCGGGTTTTTTTCAACGTCGTGTATCTTTTCGAGTCGCAAGTTTGCCATTTTGCATTTTTTACGTCGCGCGTCGTCGCTTCATCGTTAGGAGCGCAACATTTTATTGTTTTTCTCTTAGCGACCACGGAATTTCTTTATTGGGATTTTCTGGGCTTTTCCATTCCGGTCACGTTACACACTTTCCAAACCCTTTTCGCGGAGTAGATATTTTGTTCACGGCCGGACAAATTGAGTTGCAGGAGAAATTCTGTTCTTTTTTTGCTTTCGGTGATGGTACACCTGCCCTGATAATAAATTTTCGACGAAAGATGTTAAGTCCTATTGGTACACCAATACATATTTGCGGGAATGAAAATTTTCAATTGCAACGACAACAAGAATTTCTTTAAATTCTTTCATTAAATTCAGTTTTGTAATAAATTGCGTAGACCCGCGATAACATATGCAATTTGAATAGAATAGAAAATAACTTTTAAAAATATACACATTTTGAAATTGTACTACTCGAAAAGATCGCGAATTTATGCCATTATGCGACGAGCGGATAAAATAGAAACCGGTGGGGACATCGGAGGAACCTAAATGGTCGTATAATTTTTATCAAAATAATTTAAAGGAAAACTACATTTGCATTTATCTGCTGTCACCTGCGATCATGTTGGACAGTTTTTATTCCGCATAAAAGTTCGCAGTCTACAAATAAAATCGAAATTTGCTAGCGGAACGTACCTTTTTCTTTTGCCGCGCGACGCAAACGGGTTAACGCAAACCGATATCGGTAATTGCGATCGATTGGCCGGGAATCCGGATGATGCATCGCGGCTGGGCCAAATAAATCGAAACGCAAAAACGACGGGGATTCGTGACCCGGAATACTAAGTTCGCGGTGTTCTCTCTCTCCCTCCCTCTCTCTCTCTCTCTCGAGGTGACGGGGAAATTGCTCGATCCCGGCGCACAATTTACTTCGACGCGGAATCGCGCGTAAACTATTTTTCGGCGGAATGATCGATGCCGCGAGAACGGTCGTGATTTCACCTCACGTCCCGAACTTCCCTGCCTGTTGGCAGCGAACATTTTTAAGACATGCCCTAACTTACGTCGAAACTTCTCCTCTCGTCCTCTCCTTTTCATTCCGTGCTCGTTCCCCCTTTTACAAGCGGGAACAACCTTGCCGTTCCAATTCTTCGAATCCCGGGATCCCGAAGCCGGTGTCTACGACGTAATTAATGGACACGCGGGCTCACGTTCCGACGAAAAATCTACCACGAAGAATCGTTATCATCGTTCGACTAAAATCAGCTGCCCGACATGCCACACCAAGTTGGATCCAGAAATTCGTTGAATACACTCTCGAGTGATTGTACAATCCGCATAAAATGATCGCACGACAATAAATATCCGTTTAGAAGCCTCTAGTTTCAACGATCTCGATCGTTCCAGCCTAATTGAGCGGCGGGTGTTTTTATTGGCAGGGATCCCGAAGGAAAACAAAGTTGAGCGGTAAATAGGTGGGCGAGATTCCATCTAAATGCCGGAGGTTTCGCTGTAATCTCTCAATTGCGTGCATCCAGCGAATTCCGAAATAAACAAGCGCAGAGCGCGGCGCGGCGCGCGGCAGTCTTGACGATGAAGAGATAGAATAGAAGAGGAGGAGGAGGAGGATGAGGAGGAGGTATAGCGCGAAACAGTAATCAATTTCGCAGCGTATCAAGGAGCCGGGGCGCGGAAAATGCGGTTGCGGCCGACCCAGCGCAAATGGATTGAACCGAGAATCTGGAAAGAGCCGGTAATTACGCGTCGTAACCCAGGCCAGGCAGCGCCGAGCCGCGCTGCGAACATTTAACAATCCCATCCTCCCTCGAATAGAGATTGACCGATGGCCCTTCGCCGCTCGATAATTACGGGAATTAAGATGCGATCGATTAACGAGAACGCAATTTTCTGGGGAAGGACGCGGGACTTCTCATCTCGGCCATACCGCGCCGATGAACGCGATGCTCGTCCGACGCTCAAAGCCCGGAGCCAGCTCTCGACGCCAATAAATCGATCGAGTCCTCCCTTTCGAGGACTCGTTATCGCGTTTTCTCGTGAACGAGCGATCTTAAGGAGCCTCCGTGGCTCGTACAAGTATTTTTACACGACTGCAGAATATTTAAATTATAGGGTATGCCGGGGCGAATCGCATCGAAACGAGAAATAGTTGAAATTTGTTGGGTTATCGTGGCAAAATATCGAAAAAAAGGGAGCCCTAAATTATATTTCGCGGGGGTGCCGAAAATTTGTAGTTCCGGCACTGTTTCCCCAACTACCAGTGCTCCGGTTTCATTCTCTTACACACCGCAGGAGTGTTGGCGGGTGAAGGAGCAGGCGAAACAGTGGTAAAGAAAATTATAAAGAAATTAGAAGAATGAATGACGCTGTTATTTTCGACTTCCTAAAATCGTTAAAAGAGAATACACATTTTCGTTTCTTGCAATCGACTTGCACTATTTTTATCTTGCGCGAAGATCCGCAGTCCACCAGCTGGTAGAAATCGATCCGGTACAAATCGAATAAACACGCGTACTCGAAGTATCGTCGAGAAATCGAATAATTCTCGCTCGAGCGCGATCGGCTTTCAAGGGAGGACCTTTGATGAGAATGAATGAACGAACGAACGAACGAACGAGCGAACCACTCGGAAAGACCGTAGGTTCAAAGGCGGAGAAACCCAGCCCCGAGAAAAATTTATAATTTCGAGACCGACCGATGTGGTTAAATGCCACCGGCCGCGGCCGGGGAAAAAGTTTCTAATAATCCGACGACTTTGCCGCCAGCCGCGGGATGAATGGTTAAAAGCGATTGCTAATCCCCACGGGGGCGCGCGAATATGAAACTATAAGGTTCGAATAATCCACGAAAACCCGCCTAGACGTAATACTTCCAATTCCGTGGCGAATTATTCAAATGTTTCGTTGTGCATTCACTTTTCCCAAGATAAAACCGTAATTCGTGTAATCGTTAATGTTTAATCGGCTGCAAGGTACTTTAACGGAGCCAGGTTTTTGCGGGTGGAACAGAGTTTTAAATTCTTCCAATTCTAGTTTTTCTATTTTTTCTTCCTGTCAAATTACAAGGAACAATGTTGAGTTACAGATTTGGAAAAATTAAAAGAAACTAATCAGTTTTTGATCGACCGAGGAAAAATTTTGTAAAATTTAACTAGCGATCACCACTAGACGAGATACCAATTAAAAAATTGAATTTTTCAAATGAGAAATGTTGCATTTTGGGAAGCGTGCGTTAGGCGTCGCTCGATTTTTGACATTTTTTTTTAGACGGTCGTAGCGGTAAAAAAAAAGAAGACCGGGACCTCGGGGTTTCCCGTTTAATTATCTAAAGCTGCTCTTCATGGCCATTTAATTTAAAGTTTCGAACGGTCCGGCAAAGGACATGATTAAAGCTCCGGGAGGGTTTTGCTCTCGATGAGATCTCTCGTTCGCTCCGGTTCGGGTCCCGGCCCGAGCCCGTGCTCGGCCCGACCCCCGAAACGTTTCCGCCGGAATTACCCGGGGTCTTGCGCGTTAAAAAATTACGCAGCCTCGTTTTTTTGCGAGGGCGGTCGAATATCTGCCGAAAGTTCGAGGACACTCGTGGCGGAGCACGCGGATTGTTGGACGACTCGGTTCGATTGGGCTCGTTATTCAGCGCGACTGAAACTTCCGGTGAGGGCCGGACCCGCGGTTGCGCCAATATCTACCTAATTACTTTCTTTTCTAATGAACGCGTCCCTTTGATCCCTCCTACCCTCGAAACGCGCTCGACGAAACTCGCGAACGCGTCGGACTCAAACTGCGGTGGCCGGTACAAATCGTTTCCCGGCAAGTATAACATCAAGCATAAATAATTTATATAATAAACCGTGTCGATCGGTGTATTAAAAAATAGGTAATTATTTAGAATTTTGAAAGTTGTTCATACCGATGACCTCGATGACAACATATTTCAAGGTCACAAAAATCGGTGAGAAGGTATAAATAATTACCAAAAAATTACCAAAAAATACATGGTCCCGTTAAAAAAGAAATTGAACATCACCTTCGCGTGCTCTCTACCCGTCCAGCTACAGATAAAAAAACCATTAACACAGAATTACGCGGTACTCGAAATATAACCATTGTTCGGAACAATTTCCCGATAATGATCGTTCCGGAAGATACTCGAGAGTTTCGCTTCGAACGGGACACCCTGTATACGAGTGCCAGCTCGCCGCTACTGTATTTCTACGTACATGCATATACATATACATGTACAAGATCGATGCGTTCGCGTGATCCCCGATCGTTCCCCGATCGTCGTGCCTCCGCCCCTCGAATAAATAATATCCGGCGTTGCTCGCGCCTTTCACGTCTCGCAATTGACTTTCAAATTAAAGAACGGCCGGGCCGGCTCGCGACACTCGTCGATATTCGAAGGCAATTAAAGCTCCGCGCTTTTTGCCAGGCCGTTTTCCGTTTTCCGCGTATAGCTTTCTTCTACGCTCGGCGTTACTTATCCGCCGATCAGCAGCTTAGCGTACAAGAGACACAGAGAGACAGAGAGAGAGAGAGAGAGAGAGAGAGAGAGGGAGCTTCAAAGCAGCCTTTGCTAATTCAGTTCGCGAGAAGCTACGACTAGAGTATCCGATTCCGCGTCGAACAAAAGCGTAACAGTCCTCCAGCTGGGCGCGCGGCGCGGCTCGGCGCGGCGTCTTCTGCATTTCCATCGAAGCATCCTCGATTGAATGCGCGACGATGCTCTTCGTCTCGTTCCTCGTCGCAATCGTTGTCCGTTCCGAGTTTCCGGTCTGTCTCTGCCCCTCCATGATGTTCCAGCGGGCTTCGCTTCGCTTCGGTTCAAGGGTTCGTTTCAGGCACCCATAGGTACACCCGCGCGATCTTGAGAAATCGCCGCGACGCGACGTTCGTCCCGCGAAAGGCTTCGACCGGAGTGTAGTCGCTCTCTCGGTGGAGTGCGCGGCCTAATTGCTCGTTGAATTAATTGAAAGCCGGGACCATTACCTTTTTGACGCGTAATCTCGAACCGACGGACGGATATACTCTCGAGAGCGACGTCTTGCCGGGGAAAAGAATGACAAGGCGAACGCTCCGGCTCGTCGAACACCGGAATATCCGAGAGGGTATTATGCGCGGTACACAATGCATAATCCCGAGCCGCCAGCGCCGCGCCGCGCCGCGCCGTTTACCAACGGAGAGACGACTGCGAGCGTCGAAGATGCAAAGGAACCGATCGATCCGAGGATCGATGCGAGATCGGCGAGAAATTCGACGTACCCCCCGCCCTGTAATATCGGGTCAACGGTGAAGGTTTCGAACAGGATCTATACCGGGTCCACTAGTTTGTAAATGTTAACCTGTTTACGAAATATTTCGTCATACCCTGGCTACTACTTCAATGGGCATGACGACATTTCTCGTCAAAGACGAGATTTATGCAAAATATTTTATAGGATTATTACTGTTTTAAATTGCACCTACGAATTTTTGCCATAAATGCATAAAATCGCTGTGGAGAAAAAAGTCACCGTTGTGAAACGGATTGAACAAAAGTTTATTAGGTTAACAGGTTAAATATCTCGATAAAGAAGAAAATAATCTCTAGACCGCGGTTCTTTATGCGAAATAAACATGTTTAAAATCGATTGTAACTAATAGAAGTTAAATAATTTAATCGCTTCGATTGACCAAAAATACTATAACAGCATTCGTGAATTCTTCGAGGAGAAAGAGTTACCCCTTCTCTGCCAGCACCGGACTAATCGCGTGACAGAGACGAGACGCGTCACGTGACCGGGCCACGGCGCAAACGTGGGGAGTAATCGTCGTAGAAGGGGAAGGTAGAGCGGGGACACGAGTCTCAATCTGGCGACTCTGAGTATTGCACCTTGGGATCTAGATTATTCTACTCTGCAGGAATATAAAAATTACATCGTAATCATTAGATATTGTGCGATACGAAGCTCTTGATACGAATCAGTATACGTACGTAAGTTGGCGCGAAGAAACCACTCGGGAAATAGCATTAATTAACAGAGACCGGCCAGATCGGTTTTCGTTCGTTCGGGCATTAAACCGAAATTGTGCGAGACGTGGCCGCCGACGCGGCAGATTCCCGCCGTTAATTATCAACCGGTAATTCTTCGAGCATTCTATATAGAATGTGGGATTCCACCAGCAGCCAGAGAAAGAGAGAGAGAGAGAGGCGGGGTGGGAAGTAGTCGATTTGCATGTTAATCGCGGCGTCGCATCGATTGTCGAACCGTCTATACGGAATGCCGATAATTAACGACGCGTTTTCAACAATTTTTCCATCGGTCCGCGTCGAGTTGTGTCGCGTCGAGTCGAGTCGATGAACCGAAGCCCGCTTCGAACGTGGGATAAAATCGAAGAGTCGCGCGCGCGCGCGCGGATCCGTTAGTTACACCGATGACGGAGATGATTAACGATATAATTACCTTTCCGCGTCGCGTACCACACACCCGTCACACCGGCCGGTATTAATTTTCAAGTGGCCGAAACTACATCGTTAGCCTCGCTCGATAGCACCATGATGAATCGAATTTTTCACCACCTCCTTCCCCTCCACTCCTGTGGACTCGGGTTATTCTCCTATGCTTCCCATTAAAAAAAAAGCAAACACAAAAATAACCTGACGGGATCGGATCAACTTTTCGACCCCCTGTCAGAATCGAACACTCGCGCGATATTACTCCTAGAAAATGACTATCCCATCGATTATAAATATCAAAGCCTCGGCCGCTGCTCGGAAAATTCGGACATCGCACCGTCTATTCCCAACGAGCGCATCGATACAACGATATTCTATTTTCAACGGATTACGCGTCGCGAACTATTTTTCCACGTGGTTTCCATCATTGCATCGTTACGCTTCTTTTTTATTTTATTATAATCACGCTCACGTCACACTTCGTTTTTGTTTTATTATAACGAACCTTGACATTTCAAGATTTTTATTACATTACACTCGCACACTCTCGTTTCTATCGTAGACATTTAATTAGAATCGACCCGCGACATTTAAGCGACGCTCCTTCTCAGTATCGAGTTTCTTGTCGCTCGTCTTTTGAATCGTATTCGACCGATTATTTTAAAAGCGGTGCAAGCCTGGCAATGTTTCTACTAATTTATCAATATATAATTTTAGTATATAAATTTCATTTAGGCAAATTTGACTAAAATAATATAATTTCTCGAACTGTAAATGGATTTACACCACTTTCATCATCAATTGCTACGCAATTTCTTTTATTGGCCAATTTTAAATTGTACAAAGCATTGACATTCTTTATAACATTAAATATCAATTAGTTATAAATAAAAAGTTTACACTAAATTAAGCACAAATTAGGTGACATCTCATTAATTTTTTTTTTCAAATGACCACTTTCAAAATAAACGGTCCAATATAAATCTCGAATCGTTTCGCCTTTATCGGCATGACATTTACGGTTCGACGCAATAGCTGACGAGAGTTATTTCAGGTTCTCGTTGCCTCAGCCTGGCCGGAAGTTGGAAGTTTCGCCCATAGTTGGCAGGATCGGTGGAAATGAGCTTAATTAGAGAACGCGGACAAATAGATGGAAATTATTGGCGCTTCGATTTCTGGTGTAATCAAATAATTACGACGGTAGCACTCGCTCCGAGCCCAGCCGCCCTCCCCACACCCTCGCGGAGCATCGTTATCGCCTCTTCAGAGAACTCCCCGCTCGCAAAGCAGCTCCCCGAGGATTCAATCACCGTCTCCGGAGCGTTGAAAGGTCCTGTCAGTTTCCGATTTAGCATAACATTCGCCTCCTGATTAGACTGTATTTATCGTCCCGCGCCGCGCCGTCTCGTGCATTACAGCCGAATTGTTTCACGACCGTGGAATATCGAACGAGGATCGCGATCGGTTTCGTGTGTGCTGCGTCGACAGAGTTCTAGCCGAACTTCAGCGAACAAGCAGAGTAGACTGTTGCGGTTCTTCTCTTCGATTACGTGCGATATTTAGTCACTATTCTTACCAATTGTTCAGATGTCGGTGAGATCCAATCTTTAGCTGACCGTTTGTTGTCTTGAGCTCTTCAATTTTTATCTCAGTATAGATAGAAAACATCGTAATTTCTATGATCGTAAAATGATAAATGTAAAACCGTAAAATATATAAAAAATGAAGTTCCCGGAAGAAGGGTCCAACGGTCCGGTTGCACTGAAGTGAAGATGGTGAAAGGGGGAACGAGATATGGAAGACCCGACCGATATATTTTTCGACAGGTGTCATACCGGGTAACAAGAAGCGCAGAGAAGTTTGAACCGCGGACAGTCGAAACGGGCAGAGCGGGCGCGTCTGTCGACGGAAGAGAAGAACGATGACCATCGGACCAAAGACAACGGTACAGAATAAGCCGGGGGGAAACGTTCGTTTCATTTGGCCGGGCGCATAACAAATGGAAGTTGGAGAATCGGAATATCTCGGTTGCGCCGGTCTCGGTTCTCTCGCGAACGACGACTACGACGACGACGACTACGACGACGACGACGACGACGACCAAGTCCGTTTCTATCCGCCGCGATTTCCAACTATTCGCAGAAATTCACCGTCAGCGTGTTGGCGCAGCTCTCCCGGGGAATACTAATCAAGTTTTCAGGTGATTCGTAATGGGAAGGCTGCCGCTGGTGTACGGGAATTAATTCCAACTCCAATTAATATCTACGGCATACCGCGGCGAACAATTCCGAGATTCCGATATGACGAGCATCTGCTTTGTTTGCCCGGCGCGCCGATCCCGTAGTGTATCGACTGACCACTTCTTTCGCGTTCATTCTTTTCCCCACGAAATCACGCGCAATTTACCACGGGAAACCGGAAACCGCTTCGCCCCGGCGGCGCTCCGGTGCGGAATTTTCGGAAAGAGATGTCCCCGATTTTTGAGATTCGAAGCTCGAGCGCTCTCACCGTCACGCTCGGCGAACCTTGCAAATTTTCCCGGTCTCGCGTTTGATTTGACGCTCTCGAATGGACGTATCGACCGGAATTTTTTAATAGTTATTTTCGAGCACGGGATCGCCGACCGTTCTCCGTTTCGCATCTCCTTTCGATTAATCGTATCTTTAAAAATACAACAACTCGTAATCTGTTAATATGACCCCTGCGAAGTTGAAAATTTTTGTTCCCCTGAGCGAAAGTTCAGTCGATCGTTCGCCATCAGCCGACGACAATTAAGAAAATCACCGCGTGCCCGTACTTTTTGAACGAGCCTGTATTTCCGCTCTCCTCTCGCTGTCTCGAACCGTGCAGCATTCCCCGGGATCGTTACATCCGATTAATCTCGAAATCTCGCGAAAGAACCAGCTCGGCCTCTCGTCCATTTCATCCAGGCTCTTCAAGGAAAGGAGAATCCCGAGAAAAAGCTGGCAGGGGTCAGGGCTTGAATAGAACGTTTTCCAAATGGAGTTCTGTTCTTCGTGCAACTGCTGCATGAATTTTCTTAGTTGCGCGAGAGTCTCGCGCGAAAATGGCGCACTCTCCATTATGGTTGATCGTTCGCGCGAGCCGAAGTGGATCAAAGGTGTGCCGCGGAAGCTCCCAATCGTCAAATGGATTTCGCTATTTATACCGGCGCGACGCGGCCGGTTATGCTCCCCTCCTCCACCTCGTCCTCCTCTTCTCCACCTCGAAACCCCATTCTTATTTCCGTGAAACACTCCGATAGAACCGTGTCGGCCCCTCCGATTCTCGATAATGCTTCCTAACGATCGATTTTATTCTTTCTCGCGGACGGGCGAATAACTTTCGGACTGCTCGAGCAAGCAAAGGGTTCATTTGATTATATCCGAACGCTCCGCGTGATTCCGAGAGCGCCGGGACAAAAGACAAGCTTGATTCCCATGATGCCGCGCCGGCGGCAGGGGAAGTCGGGTCTTCTGCCAGAAATGGGGTCTTTATGCAAATTATTGGTTTCGCGCGCATTGTTTTAAGGAAACCCGGCCGCGGGAAGCATTTGTTTCGTTGACTAAACGTTTCTTTGTTATACAAAATAATGTATTAAGTGTACGAGCTGATTATTACAGGTTGATTCTATCTCGGAACCTCATTCATTATCGCGGAACACAGTTCTGCTTGATTTTCCTTCATCTGTGGGAAATAAAAAATTTCTTTTCGTAATTAGACAGCCGATTTGATGGATTTATGACAAATATTAGTAGGCGTAATTTAAACATTATTTGAACATTATTTTCAACCTATTAAACATATTAAAAAAGAAAATAAATTTTTATTTCACTCCAGTTTGTTACAATTTAGGTAGAAAAACTTTTATTTTGCATAAAGATTCGCTGTGTATTAATAATAATTTTGTAGGGATGACATTTTTTATTCTTTAGTCACGAATCGATAACATCCACTACTGATTAAATCCTGCTCGGAACAATTTTTAAATTAACAAAAGTGATTCGAAAAATTCTGAAAATTTTTATTGCACGAACGTTGCCAAAATTCTTCGTTCAAAAAATCAGACCTGGAGGGATTATAATTATTCCATAGAATCCTGTTTCTTTTAAGAAAATTGTCGAATAATGGGGTCGATAAAATGAAGAAAATGGACGAATTTCCCGTTGAATTGTATAAAAATCGTGGAGAGTTGCGTCGGCTTGGTAAACCGTTTCTAGCGTTTTAGTTTATTGTCCCGCGGCCCACGAGCTGGACCGACAGTATTGAATTCTCGATACGGTTTCTCTGCGTCCCATTAGAGTAATTTCTACGTAACAGAGTGCCAGGACTTCCTTTCGCATCGGTTGCGAGCCGTGTTTCAATTTTATTCGAAATTACCAATTAACCCTTCCGGCGCTGCAGACCAGTTTTATCGCTTGTATAGCCTTCATGCGAATCGAGCTGTTAATAGCTCCGTTATACGATCTCAAATTTACCGAGGGATTTATTCGATTGATTTATTTACTTACGTATTGCAGTACGAGTCTGATTTTTGAAATGTCCGATTTTTAACAATAACGCTAAACAAACTTATAAATAAACTTATGGACCGAAGTAAGCATCGTTGTAATTAACATATTCTGTCGCTGAATTTAATTCCAAACAATGCAATTCAATTTTCAAAATTTTATTCAATTAATAATCCAAAAAATTCAATTCAATTTTCAAACTTTCAGTTTTGGTCGCACGCGTTCTTCATTTACAAGGCAGACATCTCCGTTTTGCGGTCTTCTTTGCCATCGAGGAATAGTGTGTTAACACTAAACCTGCCGACCATCAAAGCATTAAATTTATTTAACCACCACTGGTCCAATTACAAAACTTCTTTATTCTTCATTATTTTTTATGGGAGTTTGACCAACTTATTTCTGGCATTTTACAGCAGTCACATCGGAACCGCATAGAAGAAAGTGAAAATGCCGCCGGTGGTCCGGTGCTGGTGCGTCCTAGTGTGCGCCGACCTTAATGGTATTTCTCGATCGAAACGCTTGGCAACATTTGCATCCCAAAAGTGGGACATTTCACGCGCAACAGCCTGACATGTATATCGCCGACAATCTTCCGTGTCCGAGTCGAAAATTCCCGTTTCGCCGAGCAGGTGCCGTCAACGTCGGGTTGTTTCGAAACGAAATTATGGTTATCGTTGGCGCGGAACGTCGGAGCCGCGTCGGCAGACCGGATAAAAGGAAGCACACCGCGCCAACAGGTCTCCGCTGCCACGCTACTCGCGTTCCGAGCTCCTCGGACCGAAGACAATAAAAAAATGAGCTCTCCGGGCGAAGCGTTCGGGATTCGAATTGTGTTCCCGGCGTGGATGTTCGAGAGCGGTCGATGCACGGTCCCCGTGGGAGAAAGACGTGGCGCGAGCGGCGCGGCGCGTAACAACCGTCCTAACTTCTCGCTCATCGCGTATTCCAGTCAGCAGTTTCGGAAGAGCGAGTAACGTCCAATCCGGAGTCGAAACTGGGTCAACATTTGCTCGCCAATCTGAGAAAAGAACGAAATACGTCCGCAAGAACCGTACCGACCCGACCCGACCCGATTCGACCGCCCTTGCGATGTCGAACGGGACTCGGCCAGCACTCCTTGGCTGTCGATCTGGGTATCCGGGACATCGATATTTTCGATCCGTTCCGGGAATCGAGATCATCTCCCGCCCCTTACGAATCGCCTCGTCCAGCCTTCGATGCGGTGACCAGCCTCGTTATTGTTTTCTCCGATGCGAATACACGCGGCTCTGGAGCCTCTTAGAAGTTTCTGACTAGCAGGGATAATTTTTTGAACTTTTCAAAACTTGCAAGCTCATCTTCTTAACCGGTTAACCGCCTTTCTCTATTGCTGTTCTTTTCGGTCACCTTTTAAAAAATGAATTGTTAACGTTTTATCAAATAAAAACCTTCCTCGTCTCTCGTAAAATTTATAATTTGCCCCGCGTCCGACGTGTACACTCGCTCATCGCTTGATTCGAATTCCGCGCTCCGTGCGGAAATCCAAATTCCACGGTTGAAATATGTTTCTCGTCCGCGGCAAACAACGTCGAATCGACGGCGGAGGGCTTTCTCGATGGCGTACCGCGCGATACTCTTCGCGATGCTTCACCTGTGCGCGATGGAAAGGCGTTGCTCGGCGCAGGACGAGGAATCGCAGGCGGCCGACGGCAGGACGGACTCGGCGAGAGAAGAGACGGACAGAATGGAGGAGGATCTGGACGTGACGGTGCCGATGACGGAACAGGTTATGGATCCCAACGTGAAAATAACGATCGTGCCGGACGTGGACGAGACCGGGGACGACTGGGACGCGAGCTGGGACGCGAACAGGGTTATCCGGGACGTCGCGTACTACATCCGGGCGCACAAATTCCAGGACTTCGATCGGCGTTATTACAGGAGGCTCGAGGACTCGCCGAGCAGACTTTACGAGGAGTTCCCGAGACGGCCTTTAAGATCTTTGCATTGGGAAGTACGCAGGTATTGCTTTCCCGTCCGAGACCGATCGCGATCCCCTCCCCTCTCCTCTCCACTCCTCCTCCACTCTCCCCGATTCCTGAACGCTTTGTAGACCGAACGCTCGATTATTCCATAACCGAGCCGAACCTATGCAGTATGCACTCCGCGCTATGCGCCCGGCAACGTGCAACCTGCACCGTCGCCCGTCGCGCTTCAGAATTCGCCGGGTTTCGTCAACGTACCGACAATAACGGCGGCCTTTATTACCATGAAAAAGCGGGACTTGTTACCCATTCAACGGCTCACGGTTCGCTCTTTAATTAGTTTCCTTTTGTGCGGAGAACTTGTTTATTTTAACTTCTACCACCCCGGACCCGGCTCGATTCTACCCCGAACAACGACCAATTCCAAGCGGATATCGCTGTACGGTGGCGCCGTTTCTTGAAAAGATGGAGTACCGATTTCCTATGTGTACCGGATGGATCGCCTAACCATTTTCGTTATCGATGGATCAATCGATCAGCAGTCTTTTCGCCAGAGTTTTTACCATTTTTCAGACGACAGCTGTTTTTTTTCCTTTTTCTTTTAAAGTTTAGGTCGCATCAATATCTTGGTTATTAGCGACTATATTTATTTTTATTATACAGTTTATGCGAAACAGAAGAGGGCAAAAATTTACTTCTTTCAATTATTACGCAGAAATTGATAGCCTTGATATATAATATTAATATATATCTTTTTAATTTTGAAATTGTTCCGTATCCATTTTTCCGCAGTTGAGTAACGAACAAACAATTATCTTCAGTCGAGTAATGAATAAACAACTAATGAGGGTCGGTACTCGTTGTTCGAGAAATGGCGCGATTCCGGTGATTTTCCGGTTTTCGGGCTTAACGCGATAAGGTTACGTTTCATAATTCAACAGCGTAAATTGAGCCCCTGCCCGATTTGATCGATCATCGATATATTCCGAAAGACATGAATTATTACGGCCGACTACGGATAAAATAAGAACAGCCTCGTGTGTGTCTAACATTTTTCACTTAAAATTGGATTGAAACCTCGATCGGGCACGGGACGCTTATATCTTCTTCTAGAGGCAGCCGGGATGTGTTACCGGTGACGGATGTTCTAGTCGACGCGCGACGGCGCGCGACTCTAAAATTTAAAAATCGAGATCGCGATAGAGTGAAGCAAGCACGCATCGAGAGGATCTGAAAGATTAATTTTTAGATCCCATCACGCGAAGAGTCTTCGATTTGCACGAGCTCAAATTGAATCCATTAGAATTTTAAAATAATTGCGAATACAAGAATTATAGAAGCGGGGAATCGTAAAACTGGTTTTTTTGTAACTTTCTGCGAGAAAGCTCGAAGAACACGCTTCGCGATAGATTGATTGCCATTTCAAAAGTAATTAGTATCGCTCGCTCGAGAATTTCGAGAGACGAGAATTAAGAAGAAGATCTTTAAAATTGATTTTCCTGCAGTTTCACGTCGCTTGTAGTGTTCAGGATCGGAAATAAAAGCTGAAAGAACGCGCTGTACGACGGAGGAATCGTAATTTGAAAATAAACACGATTTCATGCCGAAAATTTGAGAATCTCGAACGACTCGAATTGATTCGCGAAATTAACTTGCCGACGACGCGACGTTTTATAATTAAAGTTGGAAGAGTGCGCTTCATGCCGGATTCATTGCAATTTAAAAATACGTACGGCTCCGCGCTTAGAGTAAAAAAATTTTGATGGATTGGCCCCGGGTAAATAGAACACAAACGGGACCGATGGCTAAATTTAATTTTTCGATGGCTTTCAGCGGAGTCTTTTTAATTATCCGAAGCGCAGAATAAAGCTAAAAGTACACACTTCGGGGTAGATATTGGTTGCAATTTGGGAATAAAAATAATCTCGTACCACGGAAGTGAAAATTGCGATCGATCGCATCGGGAACCGACAATAAACAAGGGTTAATGGGTTTTATCGAGTTGACTTTTTGGGTGGCTTTCGACGTGGTTCATCAAATTCTCGGAAACGCAAGTTCGAGCTGGAAAATTGAACAATTAATTGCCTCGTGGAAAAAACACTGCATTAAAAGATCTCGCATAATTGATTTTTCAAGGTCTTCCGGCGGTGATTCTTTCCCCAGAGCGCGCTAATTAACGCTAGAAGAACGCTCTTCGCGATACGTCGATTGCAATGGAAAAATAAAACGCGATCTCGATTTATCAATATCTTCTCGAGAAGAGTTTTCGTCGATCGGCGAGTGCTCATCGCGGTAATTGAAAAATAATGACAGCCCCGCGTCGCGATGCCTAAATGATCGATTACAGATACTGCGAGGCGAGTTTCGTCGAGTGTCTGAAGTACCTCGAAAGAAACGTTAAGCTAGCTGGCCTGAGGCGGGAGGACGACACCGTCACGATCCTGAAAGAGCAGAATTGGAACCTCGCGGACAATAGTAAGCAGGTCCTGGCCGCTCAAAAGGACTGTCAGGCCGCTCAGAAGCGTGACAGACTAACCGCGGCTCCCTTTCAAGGTCCGATAGGCAAGTGCCCGTATCCCCCAGCGGGATTCTTTAATCAAGGACCACCGAGTTAACGATCAATACCCCGGCAACGGCCGCTTTCACAGCTTTTCGATCTGTCCTCCATGCTCCCCACCTTCGGGACATTCTTACGCGTTCTTTCATTCGTTTCGTTCAATTCCCGAAGGAGAAGCATCGCTAATCGCTGTAAAAATAGAAGAAGAAATCAGGCAAGGGTTTAGACCAGAGGTGGGGAACGTGCGGCACTTCGTACAAGCTATCTTGTACTAATTAACATTTAATTATAGAGATTACGACAATTCGAAGATTAATAGAATGCTTAAACAAATAAAAATACCAACGGTGAAATATAACAAAAATTATAGCGGCCTCCTTCCCCACTGCCTAATTTAAATGCGGCCTCTAATGGCAAAAAGGTGCCTAACCTCTAGTTTAAACAATTCCACGATCGTTTCGCCGGCTGTTTCAGAACGGTTCCAATGGCGGACGACCGCGAGCTACTACATGTGCTGGTACACGATGTTAGGCGTGCCGGAGCTGAGCATTTTCGGCGAGGCCTGCGACAATCATGCGAACTGCGAGATCGACGGCGGGAACGGCGATCCGCGGGCCGACGACACCAAACCGTATGCCTGCGCGCTTTATAGTTTCTGCCCCGATCACTGCTGTCCCGCGAGACACATCAGCCACATGTCGGATTGCTATCGCTCGCCGCGAAACCCCTGCCACGATGGGAACACGGCATGTGCGTAGAAATCAACTACCGCCTGCCTGCCTCTCTGTCTTTGTCTCTCTCTCTCTCTCTCTCTCTCTCTCTCTCTCTCTCGCTCTCTCTTCGTCTACCGTCCTAAGAGGATTGCTTCCGTTTTCCGAGCCAAACACCTCGGCTAATTTCGTTCCGGAATATTGCGTTTCATCGGCCATGAAACACGCTGTTATCGCGGCGTCTGCTATTCCTCGCCGCGATATTTATCAATTATGCGCTCCGCTTAACGACCCGCCGCGCCTGTTAACGTCCACGAGCTTTCCCTCTCCGCGGTTGCAAATTTCTTTGCTTGTTCCGACGTTTCTCACGGTCCCCTCCGACGCCTAACGACAAATCCAATAGACCGTGTTGCGTACCCACCGAACAAACAGCCTGATTCGTCGCTGGATTTCAGGGAAATTCTTGTTCCGAATCGGTGCTAGATTCTCGCTAATTTTCAATTCAATTTACAGTCATTTCAAAACTAGATTAACGTTAAATTTTAATTATTCATTCGAATTTTTGATAGATTCCGTTATAGAGTGTGAGTCATCTAACGTTTCCACCTCAAACATCTTTGCTGTTCTCAATGATACGTCGAAGGACAAGATGAGTGGTCCACAGGATGCCATAAAAATATTTATCTTTGAAATTTCTTTGTTTTTTAAATCCCAGACATGATCACAAACGAGGTATAAGAATAGACCAATCACCATATGGGGTTCGTGTCTCGCACAATAACAACTGGTTTTCTTACGCCCTCTACACTGACAACCGCGTATTTAGGTAAATTGAATAAAGTCTCTAACTAAGCGCAATAAAAAAGAAAGTTTATTAGAAAAGTTAGAAAGTTTTAGAAACAAATATTTTGATGGCATCGTGCGAGCCCCATTCCACTTTGTTCTTAAGAATAAAAATATTTCAGGTACAAACGTTAGGTGACTGTATACGAATCGTCGGCGTGACTCCGAATCTTGAGGGCCGCGTGCGTCGATAAATGAATATTCACAAGATTTTGCTCGTTCGCAGCCAGCAAGGAGTGCACCCTGAATCGCCGGGACAACCAGGACCTGCTCAGTCTGGTGGGGAATCAGATAAACGTGAGCTGCGACTGTCGCGAAAAGGGCTACGAATGGTCGTCCAGGTACGGGATCTGCGTGGACGTGAACGAATGCGCTCGGAGCACGCACGATTGCGCCCCGCAGGACGGTGAGACGTGCATCAACATGCCCGGCAGCTACAAGTGCGTCTGCAAGTTCGGCTACGTCTACGAGCCGGGACAGAGCGCGTGCACCGTCAGCTCCGAGCTGAGGGACGCTCTAACTGTGCCCGAGGCCGTGGAAAACGACACGGAAACCAAGAGCATCATCGAGACGATCGTCGACCAGGTTACGAGGTCGACCGGTAATTGCCTCGAGATCGATTCCAGCCTGCTTTGTGTAATTGCATTGTTCGGTTCGTGCCGGACGGTCAATCGTTTTATTCGGTGTTGGCTCGGATTTGTTTACAATTGTTTCACCGTGATCGGATCGATTACACCGTGCTATTAATGATGCGGTTTGTTTTTCGCTCGCGCGAAACAGTAAACAGGCTTGTTTCATCGTCGGCGTTATACGGAAGTGGAAATCGCCGATTCACGCTGAGAACGTTCGTGGCCATTACTTACGTACGATGGAAATATAATATAAGGCTGATCGTTAGATCGTCACTGTCGCGGACACGATAGAATGCGATACAGTGCGATGCTGTGACCACAGTCTGCTTTTAAAGACAATGAATCGTCTAATTTTTCTTTCTCTCTGCTTCCGCACAGTAAATTACGCGATTTCCTTCTGCTTCTGAACACTGTATGTATATCGTAGAATTTCCTTCGGTTTCCAGGTTTTGTAAAATCTCTTACTTCCTCGGATTAATATAGAGTTAATTATTAGGTATTAGTGTTGTACAGTGATCAAGATATCAAGTCCGTTTGCAAAGACAATAAATTGTCCAACTGTCTATTTATCGAAAACATGAGATCATAATAAATATTTTTGACTCGAAGAGCAAAGATGCACCAAGTATCGTCGCGAACTTTTCCCAACTGCGGGCCATTGAACGAATATCACAAGACCGTTGAAACTATTCTTCCGGGCGAGCCTTATGTTACGTTAATTTCGGCGAACTGCCACGCGGAGAGAATTTGTGCATGATACAATTCAAATTTTAATCTTGCGCGTAACAGCGCGATTCCGTGTGTTCCGTACGCTATCGCGAATGGCCCATCTCGACGGTTATTTGCGCCGGTATGGGAGGAACCGCGATCTCCTATGGCTTTCGGTATTTAGCGTAATAGGCACGGATAGAAACGGTTAACGTTTAGCGCCTCCTCGTTTCTAGACATTCCGCGAGTCTCGTTCTTGAATGGCGGCTTAAAACTGCCTCGAAAAACGGCGAACGGAATACCTGATTATTATGATTTCGGATGGCCCGCTTTGCAGATTGCATTTGCTCCTAATGTTTCAATCGATAAAATCACAAACCGAATTGCCCAAACGCAATTTCATTAATTTCTTGCTGACGAATATACTCGTCCAACCACAGCCAAGTGACTCCTTGATCACGAATATACTCGTCGAAACAAAAACAATTGTTATATCTTGATAACGTATTCGTCGAAAACACGAACGATACATATATCGATGACGAGTATACTCGTGACGCGTAGCAATATTAACGTCAACAGTTCTGCGAAGGCTGAATGATAACGTTACTGACAGTACAGCTTAGTTACCAATGGTTAAACGATAGCATACACAACGAACCTGACGCGAATCCTGAACGGTAAACGAGTTTAAAAAGGAAAATCGATTTGGGCGAGGGATGGTTTCCCTCGAGAGAGAGCGAGAGAGAGAGAGAGAGAGAGAGGAAGGAAGAGGGTGTCCCGGCAATTCCGAGTCCAGCGATATTAGGAAAGCGTTCAAATTCTAAGAGCGAACCACTCTCGAATGGCATCTGCACCACCTTTCCGGACCACTAATGGCTCGGAAAGGGTCGATCTTTCAGCGACGGACTCTTATATCGCGTTTCGTCCATTCAGAATCAAGTCCACGCTCTGGAAAAGGATAGCGAGCGCTGTCGCGTGATAAAATGATTTAACCGTGGACATTGCTAAACAGAGAAAGAGCCAGACAGAGAGAAACGAGAACGCTTTAAGGAATTAGGCAGGTGATGCGTAGGCGAGGTCTAAAGACGGTCGTTACTTTTGTACCATCGCCATTAGCCCTCTCTGTCAAAGGGAGACAAGCCGAGGGGAGGGGCGGACGACGTGAAAGCGAGCCGTTCATTTTCCGCGTAAACCGTTTCGAACCGATTCGAGAGCAATTTTCCCTCTCGTGTCTTTCAGCAATTCGGGACCGCTCGATCTCTGCTCCGACTTCGAGCCGACTAAAAGCAGTGTTGATTTTTTCGGGAAACGACCCGACGAAGATCTCTCCTTAAGAGATTTAATCCGGAGTATGTCCTCTCGACTCGCTTCCTCCGTGTTCCAGTCTCCAAGTTACATCGCTGCTCGTCCTGGCCGCCGCGCCGCGCCGGTCTCTTTGGAGTCGGCCAAATTCTCTTTCGAAACGCTGACTATTCTGTCGAGGAGCGACCTATTTACGAGTAGACTTGACCGAGACGTGCTACGGCGAGCTATTCTTCCGATCTAGCTTCTGCAAAAGTTGTTTCTATTCGACGGATTCAAAAGTTTTTAGAGATCGCGTTATTCGCAAGAATAAATATTCAATGAAAATAAAGACGTCGCAGGACGGCAGAACATTCTCGAATTTTAATGCAACGAATAACGAGGAGTAACTGCAATTTAAAGATAAATTAAAAATTAATCCGAGACTGTCGACGCAATTGTTTTTTCACCAGTTAAGCGCGGAATTTAGTTTTAAAAATCTCCCACGGTGCGCCGAATTAATAACAAGCAATGACGAGTATACACGTCGAATGCAGGACAGACCTAGTATAAATTATATAATAACGAGGAAGGTTTACATTTTTATTTGATAAAATATTAACAATTCACAATTTTAAAAGAAAATTATTGTAAAAGGAACGAGATTCCAAAGCGGCCTCTTGGAGCAGGTACAGACATTTGTTAATTTGCATAAAAATTCCACTATCTAATAACGAAGTATAACTATTTCAGCGAAAAGAACAGGGTGTCGGTTGAGGTTCCGATAACGGAGAGTCGACTGTATTCGTTTACCCGTAGCTCTCCCGGTTCCGTGATGGCGACCGATTAGAGAATCTTGGCCCTGTACGACCCGGAAAAAGGCAGTATTTCAGACGAAACGATTAGGCGTTTCCTGTTTTCTTTTACGAGCCGAGTAGACGCGACGCGACGCGACGCTGCGCGGCGTCCACGCGTTACGGCACGCGATCGTTCGAGCTGGAAGCAACGATCTCACTTTCGATTCGACCCGTAGCGAGTTGCATAATCGAGCCCAACGACGCGACGCGGCTTACGCGAATTGCGTTGGCGTTTGTTCGTCGGATTGCGAATTGGATGCGGATTCTCGCGCGAGCTTTCCGTCACCATATTATTTTACGGAAATCAGAACGTGGAAAGTGTTCTTCGTCTCACCAACCAAAAACTTTGGACTGTTGCAAACGGATTTGTTATTGCTTTTCGGGGACCGTGACGTTCCTGCGTGCAGAATTACTGCGCGAGGCAGCCTGTGTGCCAACGTGTTTACGACTATGAGACTTTCGTTTCTTGTACGGTATTCTTGAATGTTGAACGATTAGGTTTTTACGCCAGTAAATCATTTTGGTATGCGCATCGAGTGAATCGCTAGAAACTGCTGCCTGAAATGATTCGTTGTTCGTTGATTTTATCGGAACATGTGTTAAGTGAAATTGAGGATTTCGATTTTTTCATGTGTTACATTTTTCTTGGGACATCAAGGTGAACTCGACGGTCTGTAATAGTCACCCTATACAATAATAGATCCAAGAAGTATTTCAACGCTAAATACCCGATTCCCGAAAAATTGCCAATATTTAAACGGCAATAATTTCGTAAAAAATAACCACACGATCATAAAATTTGACTCATTTCAAAGCTGAAAGCCTCTACTTTCAAAATCCATCGTTTACTTTATTCCAGGATCTTTTTTCATGAAGTAACCAGCGAGAAACTGAAGACGCGTTTCTTATTGAAAATGGTACACGTTCAACCGTCTGTGAAGACTTTGAAAATTTTTTTTTGTGACTGAAACCAACATAGTCTTCGAGATTGAAGCTTCCTCTTTACAACGACACCTTAAAAATTGATGTACGATTGTTTTTCACTGTTTTATGCAACAAAAATGAGGAACAAGTTCGGTCGTGTATAGCCCCCGTGGTGTAACTTATACTAGTGTAAAGTTGATGGAACAGCTCTCATTCGAAGCTCGATAACACGGCTAAAAAAAATCGTACATCAATTTTTAAGGTGTCGTTGTAAAGAGGAAGCTTCTATCTCGAAATCTACGTTGGTTTCAGTCACAAGAAAAATTGTGTTCGAGCACATTTTTTGAAATTCCGAAAAAAATGACCTTGGTATTTGTAGAACTTTCAGATCAGACTTTCGACAGGCTCTAGATTTCGGATCTTTCACGAATTCGAGTTGGCAGGTCGAATTTTCCGGATGCGTTCGCAAGTGCGGGGATAAGTAACTGCGATCGAAATGAGAAATAGTGTCCGCGCACGCATTTGTTCAGCTTATTTATCATTTTTGTCGAGCCGGCATCGTTGACCGGGCGAAATGAGATGCCCTCGTTTAGAGCCGCAATTACGGGCTGCAACGAATCGCAGCTGAAAATTTAGCGCTCGACCGTCCCGTAAATCAGATATTTTGCTTTCGCGACCGAGTCAATGATACGTCGTTTCGTTCGGTTACGATATTTTCTCCGTTATATCGTTTTCATGGTAATGTCGCGTCGCCCGTCGCATCGGCGCGCTTATTAATTTACGGTAATTAACTCGCGCGGCCCGGTGCATTGTCCGGCCGGCCAGTTGTTCGCGATCTCTCCGCCGGAATCCTGAAAAATTCATCGATTCGCCAATTTTTTCCTTACTGTCGCAGCGAATGCGATCAGAGAGTCGATGCACATTTTTTGGACAGAATTTCATATCTTGAAAACTATAGTTCGTATAAAAAAAATGTTGCACATAAAAGTTAGGAAGGAAGATTCTACACGAAAAGATATAAAAGTTTTAAAGGTAATATAATATACTTTCTGCTCGAACAATTAGCGACCTCATTAAAAAACTTGAAAACTGTGCAATGACGTGGAATCGTATGGGTTTCATTTAACAGAAATTCAGAATGAATAGAACGAATTTCATTCGACAGAAATCAATCGAGACGCGAAGCAACGTTCGGTCCGGTAAAAAAAATTGGAATTTGTTGGACAGTCGATCTTGGGTCCGATCGCGTGAAATCGCGGGTGTTAATTAGCCTGGATCGCCGGATGATTTTCTATTTAACCGGGTTAAATAACGGGGCCGTTTAACCCGCAGAAGGTTTTCTAATCTCGTTCGGCCCTTGTCCGAACACGCCGGGCGTTCTATTAAGTAGCGATCGATATCGACTCCGCCGCGGCCCCATCAGAATTGCAAATCCTAAAACCGCTTACGGTAATTGCGACAGCGATCCGGGAGTCCTCCGCTCTGTAACGAATATCGTCCTATTCATAATCGGCGACGCGTGCACTACGGAATTATTTAACAGCGGCAAGGGTCGGTGATTTTAGAACAGAGCCGCCCGGGAATCTGTTTAGCAAATAGACCGACTCGTATGTTTCCTTGTAGAAAGTCCGTGGCGAATATTTATACGCAACGCGCCTGAGTTATCGTATTAAGCGTTACGATCAACAGTTTTGTTTGCCGGGAACCTGTCCCAGGACTTCTAAATGGCTGTGCTGCGTCCAAAGGATCACGATCATTTTTCTCTCAGTAGCAATTTCAAGTGGAAGTCTCGTTTCAACGTCGACAAGCAGAATTGTTCGTATTAAATAGGCTATCTCGGTGTAATTTCTGATCGAACCCATCGCCGACATCATCAAATTTGTACCTTCTATTTTTATGTTGCAAAACAAATGAAACGATAATAACACGAGCTAGTAACTGCAACGGTGATAATAAAAAGACGTATATTTGCGAATCGATATTGTTCAGTGACAAATGAATGCAAATACGGTAAAGCCCCGATCTAAGAAAACGGGAACTCCACGATCTAGGAAAAACGAATGTCCCCTCCGCTGCGGGGAATTTCGTAGATTCTATTTGACCGCGCGCGGGACTTTAAAAACAAAGAGAAAAAGACACCGGTACAGAAACAGGAGTATCGAAGTTTGCGAAAACAAACCCGGATTGGTCGACAGGGAAAAAAAGGAGAAGTGAACGAAACGTACGATTGGAGGTACAGCGGTGATAGGAGGCAAACATTGGTGTGGATCGAGCTTATCGACGACGTCGGTTGATAAGCGCCGTCCGTCAGAGCGTCGCGACGTCTTTCGGTCCGGCGGTCGCGCGGCTCCTTCCAAATTGGGGCGATTCTGGGAATTCCGCATTCGCAAACAAACAACGTGGAACAGCCGCGTCGCAGTTGCCGCGAGGATAGAGCCGCGGCGAACAAGTACATTCTGCTACGCGGCGGAACACGCGCGCCCCGAAAAATGCACATATTCATAGATGGAAATAAAGCCGGCGTTCGCATATAGACGGGAACGTTACAGAGGAATCGCGTCGGCCAGCCGGACGCGCGAAAAATTCGTGCGATCGTTCCAGTTCGAATTACTCGACGCTAGTCACGATGTTGTGCACTATTTTATGGCGTTGCTGGCTTGGAAAAGATACGATCGACTTGACGACAATTATAAATATTTCTGGATAAACTTCCGAAAAGCCCATACCTCCGATTTTTTTTATACAACATAAAATGTGTATTTTGACGAGACTTATAACTTTTATCTGAAGCGCTCGTTTTTGTCAACAGTCTACTGGTTCGGTATAAAAGGATTCGAATTCGCTAGGATAAATTCGGGATCTCACCGGAGGGTCCACAGAAGCAGTAATAAATAGTAACATTTGTTTGTATTTAATATGTTTATTGAAAAGTAATATACATGTAGGATTCAAAAAGTAGAGACAGGCTTAAGGAAAAACATAATATATTAACACTGTACCTGTTTTCATTTGAAATTTACAATGCGAGCACTTTTATTTAAAACAAAAACGTCCTACGGGCGATGTCTCGAGTGATGGAACCTCTTAAAAAGATCTATTGGTTTCACAAGTGTTTGTGCAAGGGAGAAGGGTCGGTGAAAAGCGTAGTGCTCGCCACTGACCCGACACCGCGTTCCCCAGCCGCAGACACCGGAAGATACCTTTACGGCAAAGGGCGAAGACAGTTTAGGGTTCGTTTCGGGTACGGAAAATCGGTCGAGCTGGGAGTTCGATGAGCTTCCACTTGCTCGGCTGCCGTTTCTAGTGCTCCCCAGTTCCTCGCTGGGTTGTATAGCGGTCCGTAACGCGCGACGACGGCCGACGAGAACCACTTTTGAGGCAACGTTCCCTCGGCGGTCAGAGAAATCTTGGAAGAAGTAGAGTGGTCGCAGATGATGCTCGGTTTCCGAATTTCCGTTTCTCTTAACGGAAGTATCCGGTGGGAGAAGACCATTTTTAAGAAAAACTTCGCCGCTCCAACCCGCGTCAGGAACGCTGCTGAAATGATTCTTGAAAGAAAACATTAAAATTTTTTGGTTGGAGTGAATTAAATTTTTGGGTGATATGTAACTTGGGGGACCTATTTTATTACCACTAAAACTTCGCTAATTCTGTTAATTTCTTCGAGAAAACCGTAGATATCAAAATTTCGAGGCAAGAGGTTCACTAAAATACGCTATTTAACCCAGACCTAACGCCATTCTGTGTTTACACTAAATCAGTGTTAAAGCCACTCAGAAAAAATATTAGATATTGAATATTAGCGCATATAACTTTTGAACCGGTGAGCCTCTCGCCTCGAAATTTCGATATCTACGGTTTTCTCGAGGAAATGAACAGAATCAGTGAAGTTTTAGTGGAAAAATAGAGGTCCCCCAAGTTACAGAGCAGCCAAATTTTTCCTTTAGAAACCGATAGAGCTGCGAATACGAGATGATAATGCAGTTGGCGGAGAGGTTTCTAGAGGCGTTTGGGAGCGCATAAGCGCGTAACGCTCGACATTGAAGCGTCCGATATTGCCGTGGTTAGCACGGTCCCGCGCAGACTCCGTGCTGCTGGCAATCTTGGAGAGCGTGCCGGTGCTCTCATTTACATGAAGATGTTCCGAACGTCTTCGGGATGTCTGTGCGCCATTAAGGACCGTCCGCTCCTGGTCTGCGACGCACCGAGTTCAACAGGGATCGCGCGAGAGCGGGGGACGTCTCCAGCCACGAGATCTAATTAACCCTTTTAAGCGCTGTACCTCATTTCGAAAGACCTGCTTAATTATTTTAAACCATACTCTCGACAAAAATGGAACGCCTGTTCCAAACATCGATATGAATCCTGACAAAACGACAAACGTTTCGTAAATTTCTCGTAAATAGCGAAATGTGTTTACTGCACGACGAATGATCGTTAAAAAATTGCCAACTTTTCGTGGGGAATTTAGTCCACACGAACCTCGAGAGGGTTAATGACTGAAAAATTAAAAGAATAAAATTTATGTTACAAGTAGACAGCGGATCTTTACGCAACATAAAAATTCGAGTGAATAGAAATTAATTTTTTCTCTTAATATTTTGAATTACACCTACTCATTTTTTTTTCATAAATGCATAAAATCCCCTGTCAAGTCTCAAGTCGCGAGGAAGAACAGTAAGAGCCAAGAATCCAATGGAACCGGTGGGCATCGCAAAATTTGAAAGAATAAAATTAATTATTACTTAGTTCCTAATTTTCCCTCGTGCTTTTCACGGGTTGAACGTTGCGTTTCAATTATTTAATAAAACGCTGCGTTCCTGTTAAAATAGTTCTTAATCAAGAATAACGATTTCTCGAGGAAATGGCCCTCGCATTAGGGAGCCCTCGAGTGTCCGGATACTTTGGTCGGCGGACGTGTATTCGAGGATCGGATCGGATGCGAAACGAGTCCGGGAACGTACCGGCGGAAGTGGTCTCCTGTCGCGAAAAAGCAGCCCGAAATTTCGTTATTAGTTCGGGATTTTTAGAGGAGAATTCGCCGGGATTCTCGAGTAGGTTGACCAACGTAAGCTTGGCTACGGGTCGAGTCGAGACCCGGGTTCTTTCTGGATAGCTCGCGAGAGGCCATCGATGCAGCAAATTGGCAGACAGATTACCGGCCAGCGGAACTTTGCCCTCCGCGGTCCGGCCTGAATAGTCACTTTAATTCACTCTCGTCGGGAATCAGTTACTTTGATTCGGCCTCGTCGAAACTTGGCCTTTTTACCGAAAGTGGATCGGAGCCTGTTGAACCAACGCGGCGCGGCGCGGCCCGTGTTCCCGGTTTCTCAGCGGCGAAACTTTCCTCGCGATTTTGCAACACGCGGCTGCATAGCGATCTGATCGCGTTGCCTAAGTGCGTTAGGCTCTGTCCACAGTATTTCGTATGACATTAGACATGTTTGTATGCTGCGAGTACGTATTCATGTAATTCGATGCTGCGAGGCACCGTAGTCGGCAGGTAAAATTTTATATTGGCTCGTAACCTCAGGGCATTTTCATAGGACGTCAAGAAACAGGAGCCGAAGAGAGGCGACCCCCAGTCGCCACTAAAAATTGCTGTACCATTATTCAAAATATTGTTTACATTATTAAATATGTTGGTATCTAATCAATCAATTAACCATCAAAATGTGTAATTTTCGTGTTAAAATAGGTCCGAGTGCAAAGGGTTAATACTTTTATCGTTTCGAGTTCCATCTACTCGTGTTTGCCATTCACTCATCTACTCATTTTTGCATTAAATGTGCAAACTCTGCTGTCCAGGGATCAATTTATTAAAGTCACACGAACATTTTTCTAGCAGGTGATGAATATTGCTGCCTGTTGTCTGCGAATATAAAAATTAGGTCCAGCTATACTCTTATCTAAAAATTGAATATCGTTTGCAATAGTTCGCTCGCCCAGTGAATGTCTTCTAGCGAACGTGTTAACTTCATCTGTTTTTACAGCAACCGATTCCAGAGCGACCTCCCACCGTTGCTTCGCGGTCTAGACTTTTTACTTGCGAAACGACCGTGCGCAAAGAGCGAGATGCGCCAGTAAATATGGACAGAACTTTAGGTGCAACGTTAGACATTAGTAACGGTAGGTGCAGCAGCGGCGAGCCGGCGGTTGCAGCCTGTGCACTTTCTTTTCTCGCGGATCAGTCGATCGGCATGACTCTGTGCGAGTGGTACGCGAATCGGGAGCTCCTCGTCACAGGAGCTACCAGCAATGTTGGCAGAGCCTTGATAGAGAAGCTACTCCGATCTTTTCCCAACACGAAGATCTACGTTGTCGTCAGATCAAGGAATGGGTTAAGTAAAGACGACAGGATCAAGCAGATCTTCTTGACTTCTAGGTATGAAGCTCCGCAGTTTAATCAGCTGTAGCATACTCACCCTTAACCCTCGAGTGGCGACTCGCCGCTAAAAATTGCTGCACCATTATTCAAAATTAAATAAATCGGTATCTAATCAATTGCTAAACATTTCAGTATTTTATGAGATATATCGATTTCACATTCATAAAATGAAGAAAAATAATATGTAGACTGGAGTTATTCTAGGTTGAAAGAAACGTTTAATTTTCAAGTTAAAATAGCTCCGAGAGGTTAACACTTTCACTGTCACTGTAGGCATTTGACACAAAACTTTTTTCCTAGCCCCTATGGCATTCGACGGGTTACCGATACTAATCAAACTGGTAATATCATGCATAGACTGATACTGACCGACGGATTTGATGCATCCTGACGAGTAGAACGACTACATTGGGAATTCCTCGATCGCCGCGAGAAAGTTAAATTAATGGCTCTGCAAACAATGTCTCGGAAAATATGTTTGAACAATTCTAAACATCGCGAATTGTACAATCGTGAAGAAGGTACTCCGAGGATTACAAGAAGTTGGAAATGCTTGTGATCTCGGCTTGACAAAATTCACGAGGCGAACTTCTATTTGTTTTCTGTCTTCGTGTTCTCGGAAAACGTTTATTATGCATGAATATCCGCGTTTCTAATTAAGCAGAATGCAAAACTGAGAGGTTAGAGTAGGTATCAGCGTTCGAGTGTTTTTGCACGGAACGCAATTGTCAGCGACCACATCGCAGGATAAAGCGACCGACTGTCCGACCGGCCTATGGATAATTTGCCTCCCAGGAAGCGAGGGTAATTATTTGCCGGGGGTATCGTGCACGGAAATACAGCTGTCGAGACAGAGAAAGAGAGTCGGAGAGGGGGGAGAAGATGAAGGAGGCAGAGATTTACTCGTACCCGAAGAAACGTAATTAATTTTCACGGAATTTTTTGCCGGCCGTTTTATTTCCGGATCACTCGACCGCGCGGAATCGCGGAATCGCGACGTTGCCCTCGCAGCTGACATTTAACGCGACAATCCGGAACCGTTGTTCCTGACTGCAGGGATAAGTGGACTGTAAATTTCCATGGAAAATAAAAATTTTCCTCGATCAACTGCCACGGATAGAAAAATCCAGCAGAATATGTTCGTCTTCTCTTCAAAAATTGTATATCGATATTGTTAAATTCTTTTAATTTATCGACTATTCGAAATGTCGTCTACGTATCACTGATTGGATTGTTCGAAATTTGGTTTGCTCGAGGGAAAATGAAGCAACTTCATAATTTCAATAATAGTAAAATGAAAAATATAAAACCGGTCATTCGATCGCCAGTGGTAGATTTAAAGTCAAAGATCCCGTGCTCGTAGAATTTCTGTTTGTTTATTAGCAAAAGAAATTGAGTTGTATGACGTTACTCGAACAAAATTACTTTCCGATCGACCTAATAATCGCTTCGATTGCCAGGTGGATCTAGCGTTAATTTGAAATGTATATTGCAGTCGAAACGGGCAAAACCGTGTTACTCCGTTCCGGTAGATTTCGAGCGGTACGCGTCGGAGGACGGTTAATTTTATCCGTTTTTGATTGCATATCTGGAACGACTAAATAAATTGACACGGATCCCGGCGCGGCGCGGTGCACTGGCAGCCACTGAATCACTAATGAAAAGCTAATCTGCGCGCGCCGCGTCTAATGAACCCATGATTAGAATGGAATGCCGTGCCATCTAACGAATGGCTGATTAAAGTCGCCCGCAATATCTAACGAATATGCATCGCTCCGTGCAGCCGCCGACTGATTACAACGATAGGATGCACTGTATACCTTGCAACCGCGCCGGGGAAACGCAAATGAGACGCCGCAAACCTTCGCAAACAATCAATCGAGAAGACGCCGCGCCGCACCGGGAACAATGATCGTCGAATTCGTCTTCTCGAGATTTCAACAACTGTTTCAACAGCTGTATAATAGAAACGAGATCAAATTCATTCGGATTCCCTGCGATTTTTATTATAATTTATGCTCGCATTTATGCTGAACAGTTTTGCAATGCCAATACTCGTGGAAGTACACGTTGATTTATTTCAGCAAAGTCGAGACTACTATTTATTTGAAGCAGGGAAAGTTATTTTCTTAACAAATTATGAAAAAAAAGGTATAAAGAAAAAGTTTGAATATTTGTTCTAATTGTAATCTTTATGAAACATCGTTCTGGAAAAAAAAGATATTTAGAAACTGATATAAATTCGGTAGATAACAAACGAAATTGGATCCTCGAGTTAAATTTATCATTAGTTTTCAAACTTATGGAAAACTGTTTATAGCAATTTTAAATTATTCCAACGTGAGTCCAATTTTCTTTCAATATTATTTGCGGATCTTTATGCATGAAACAAGAGGAGCACAAACGATCGTTCCTTTCCTGAATGATCTGAATGAGTCACTGTTTTATGTTTCATCAATTCGTTAGAAACGCCTAAAAGCCCAATAATTATCATTCGTTTAGTTTCCGTACATTTATCGAGCTCGAGTAAGTAAATCGACGTCACTATTTCCAGCGAATGGATCTTTATTGCTGTAATAATCGTGAGATAAAAGATCAAGAACCGGTTGTCCGATCGACAGTAGCGAGTCGCGTGAATTGCATCGACTATCTCGAAACGAGCCGGCAAAGTTCGCGAAACCGGTCAGGAAATTAGATCTCGTCGCGTCCTGCTTTTTCGTTGCGCAAAGTATGTAACGCGCGAGTCGATTCTTACGTTTCGACGAAAGGTTGCGCGTTTCTACGATATGTATATTGTAAGTGTAGCATTGGTCAAGACCGAAACGTTCCGAGCAGGCTAACGGAAATGGAAATAATTGCGCCGAATACGGGCCAATTAATGTGTGTATGCCAGCGCCGTGTTTTCCTTCCGATTACGGCCGAGAATTACAAACACGGCCACCGTTTGCATTAATTAACCGGACAAACACGCCAGTTTTCCATGCACTCGGCCATGGCTTTCTGATCGTTCGCAGCGTCGAATTTCGATGCCTCTATTATTACATGTGACGCGCTGTAAAGCGACCGCCAAAATTAATCTGCTGGTCGCCGCCGGTGTCATAACAAAGCGAGCCGATTTTTACGCCCGATCGAATTCCGGCCCGTTTATGCGAATATCCTGCCGTCGCGCGAGCTCCTGCTAAACTATCGCGCAGTCGCGGTGTTCGTACACGGATGATACAACGAGAATCTCGAAAATCAATTTTTATGGCAATCTATGGACAGCGATCTTGCCATTCGAGGCTGTTTTAGCTAAAAAAATTCAAACGTTCGGTAATTCAATCGTTTCGTAATGTGAGAATTATTTTTAACGACTACAATAATTTTTCATATTTTGTTATTTTGAATGTCAGCTCTTATTCA
Source organism: Lasioglossum leucozonium (assembly GCA_028454225.1). Taxonomy (NCBI): domain Eukaryota; kingdom Metazoa; phylum Arthropoda; class Insecta; order Hymenoptera; family Halictidae; genus Lasioglossum; species Lasioglossum leucozonium. The sequence goes on from CM052208.1 coordinate 10,891,951, forward strand.
CTGACCTAATTCAGCGAGGCGTTCACGGAACGTTCATAATGAATAGACCGCGGATTTTATGAAAAAAATGGATAAGTGCAATTTAAAATAGTGAAAAGATCACGATAGAGGCGCGAACGTGCATTCTCGACTTAATAAAGTAGAGTAAAAAATGAAATTTTTATTTCGCATAAATATCCTCGATCTGGTAATAAATAAAGGAGTTTTTGTTCGCTCTTCATCGAGTAATTTGGAGACGTTCAGCGTGTCGCATCCGTTCGTTGGTTTTCAGGTTCGAGAGGTTGCGGCAGGTGGACCCGACGGCGATCAACCGGGTGCAGGCGGTGGAGGGTAACCTGTTGTACGACGGTCTTGGGATGAGCAAAGAGGACAGGGGGAAGCTGTGCAAAGTGAGCATGGCGTTCCACGCGGCCGGTCCTCACGACGCGATGTTCGAGTTCTGCCAGGAGCTGCCGATGTTGGAATCGTTGGCGGCAATATCGAGCCTGTTCCGGCACAAGGGTCAGATAGGCGAGTCCTTGCAGAACGAACTGGTTCCTGACGGGCCGTTCGCGTTGGTCCGAGTGCCGTTGGTCGGGCCAGCTCTTCGCGAGCCCGCACCCGGCTTCGTGGACGTCTTCAAAGGGCCGACAGCGCTCATGGTCGGCGCGGGCCTCGCCCTGGGCGAGTCTAGCTTCCAAGCGGAAATCATTCCGATCGACCTGACGGTCAACACCCTCATCGCCGTTGCTTGGGAACGGGCCACCGCGTAAGTACTCCCATTTCCATCTCTCTCTCTCTCTCTCACTCTATCTCGTGCCTCTCCCTTCACCGTGATTCTCTATTCCACTATCTTCCCGTGCCCTATAACTTGACCAAAGCGATGCGATCCGGGCTAAACTCTGCCACGGATCGCAAACAGTCATGGATCCGTACCAGCGACCGACGGGATTATTGCGTGCATCGGGATAGGCAAATTTTGATCGCGGATCCGTCGGAGCTGTATCCCAGATGCACGCAGACCTTCGAGTAAACTCGCGGATGACAGAGTGCCGCGGGTTATTGAGATAATGTTGGTAGCGCGAGGATAGGTGAACGAGCGGAGGTAGAAGGGTAGAAATTTTGAACCTGGCGAATGTACAGTGACTCTTGAAATTCTTTGAACGATTGGCTGGTTTGGGTTCGGTAGAAGTAGTTAAATGTGATCGTAACTTATTCGAGATATTTAGATTCTTTCTTTGTCTGCTTTGATGAGCGCGTGTTTCAAGCCTTTAAGCTTCGACAGGGACGAGTCGTGTTGTATTATCAAAAGTGGCAACGATGGTATATTAATAAATGATGTATTCGTGAATATTGCAACGAGTCGTTGGAATTGTAAATGCATTATTATTATTAATGTATTCCTAGAAACGGAAATTATTCATGATCTAATGTTTACCTCCAAGGTAATAGGAAAGCTATGATTACGTTGCTAAACATTTATGGCAGAAAGCGTCGGAGAAGGGGTAGGTAGAGTGGGGACACGAGTATATTTATGTCATAATTATAATTACCTTGAAAGAAATTATTTATCCCATCGATATAAACGAGTAAATAAATATTCACGAATGGAAATTCCAAGCCATGAATCTTGGCACACTATGCGATCGCAGAAAACATATTTGAATCCCTGCTTTCAACACTGTTCATTCGAAACACACACGGCTCTGTTCGAGCAAAATTATGAAATCTGCGAACCGCATATACAGACGGTTAAGAAAGTTTTATTAATGTTCCCGATATAGTAATACGGCGAATTTCTAAATGCAACCGTTAACCAAGAAATTTAACGAAGTCGGGGAAGAAATATTACCAGCTCGACGTAACTCTCTCTCTCTTCCTAGGTATAGTTGCCCGACAAATATAGCAATAAACCGAGGCGAGGGAAAGTAAGGCAGCAACAGCGTGTTACGGATTAGAAAAGAGACATTACGTAAAGCGGACGGTTTCGCGGCGGCCGTAAGGATCGGTTAAAACTAAATAAACGGCGATACGAATGCGACGTAAAACGATTAAGAGGACGCGCCCGCGTCCGCCCGGCCGCTTTTATGCGAACGCTATAAAACGCCGCGAGCACGGTTTACGGTAAACGAACGCGGTTCCGTTTCACGAGAGCATTCAAATTTCTTTTGAACGCAGCCACGCCGCTCCGCGCCGCGGCAGAATCTAACTGTTTCGGCGCACGTGTTTCCGGCATTCGGCCGCGTCATTTCCTTCTGCCAGCATTTATCCAAACTTCTTTGCCCCTAATCATTTCATGAAACGGAGATGGAAAATTCAAATTTTTATTTTGTGATTCGTGATCGGACTTTGGATTTTCATGAAAACTAACAATTTTGTAACGGTTGGATCGTGGATCTTTATGCGAAATAAAAATGATCTGCATTTATTGTGGGTAGCAGGAATAAAATGAACATTGATTTCATCCCTTAATGAGTTTGTCACGTTAAAAACAACATTACGATATTCTTGAATTTTTCTAATCTTGCACTGTCTTATCATCTGTCTTAAAAGTCTACAATTATATGTAGAATAATACACAATCCGGAAGGAAAATATTTATACACAAACACGAAATTCTACCTTCCGGTTAGGCACAGCGTAACACCGCAGGGCAGCCATGAAACTGCGGCGGAATTAATATCGTTCTCAAAATTGCAAGATCTTTCCTTTCGAATGAATCTTGTTTGCGCTGCGGCTTTGAGCGTAGACAATTTTTTAATGAAACGTTTCCTTTGCCTGTTGGGGAATCCCTGCTGCGTTTAAATGCTTGCCAGTTAATAAGATGACGCGGAAAAGGAAATTTAATCAAGGAAACGATTTATTTCCACGGGGAGGGAACGGGGTCCGCCATTGGAAATAATAATGAAAATGCAGATATAGCCGGCTCGCTATTTCGACCAGATGCAAAGTAAAATTCAGACTTTGGCGAAATATTATTGTTCGCCATTCAACTACTAAATCCGGATGGACTTCAATTTTTTTTCAAAACTGTGAAGACAGAAAAATCAAAGAATATTATTACATCAACTTAAAATGATTAGAGAAATGTCGCATGAAGAAGCATGGCCGTGTGGGGACTTGTTTGAATACGCTTTTACAAATCTTCTCGCAGAAAGAACGTGCAAGGTCCGGTGGTGTACAATGCGATTTCGATCGGCTGCACGTGGAAGGAGCTGATTAAGAAAGGTGGCCGAGGCAACCGAAAGTTTACATACCCGACATTCGGGTTCCGTGGAATGACATCTTCGGCGATCTTCTACTGGATTCTGGTGATGCTATTCGAGTGGCTGCCGTCCCTGCTTAGCGACACGATTCTCGGCCTCTTCGGAGCCAAGAAAAGGTATAACGAACTGGAAATTTACGATATCCTCGATTTCCCTGAGTCGCCGGTTCCAAAAGGATTCTGTTGACACGCGAGAACGCTTCGCCAAATATTTCACGAAAAGCCTTCACCGCCGACATTTCGGAGGAAGAGCCTGCCTCTTTTCGGGTCATCTTTTTCCAACATTAAATATCGTGCAACATCTGCAAAGTTTCATTCGTCGAATTTCTATAGAAAATAGACTTCTTTGAATTTTTGTTGATCTTTACGAAGCTTTATGGGCTTGCAAGCTTTTGCTTCGAAAACTGCTTCACGGGATTCGGTTGACACTTTTTCTTTATTTCAGTCGCAAAGTCATAATTTTGTTATTCATTGAAAAATTGTAAGAAATATTGAACCTAATAATGTCGCCTCATAATCTATGTCACAGTGAAAATAGTTAATTTGAAAATGATTTTCTGCGGAAAGAAGCGTCGCGAGGTATTTTGGAAAAAAGTTTGATTTCCTAGTGAGCCGCAAGCGGCGAGATTTCAAGTGCGACGAAATCGTAAAAAAGTAAAAGTTATCTCGAACTACGATTTAGCCGAATACCAAAGCAAACAGGTTCGTCCGCGGTATCCGGCTAAACAGCCGTAGTAAGAGGGAGAGTGGCACGGAAGGGAGGCAAAAAGACAAACAGACGAAAGGAAACTCGTTTCCTCCCACCAGGAGGAGGGACGGGAACTTGTGGATTCGTTCTCTGATTGCTTTTAAAAATCGCGAGTTCGGTTCACCGACTGCCGAAACTTCCCGAAAAATCTTGACAGTTCTCTCATCCAAGTACGCGATTCGCCACCAACCCCGCCGTTGCGCGATGCCGTGCCGGACAGAAAACTGGTCCGCTTTTAACTTTAACTTCCCCGCGACCGTCAAACCGGTTGCACACTTCGTCGAGATTCTGGGCATGTGTGCGGGCAAACTTTACGGTGGCGTGCGATTCGGCATTAGGCTTTTCTTCGCGAATTAAGTCTTGCTGCTTGCTGTCAAACTACTGCGAGCACTGCACGCGAACATTTTTTAACCATTCGATTGTGAGAACGTTGTGCATCTTCTGTGATAGAAAAATGTTAGTACTGTTTGATAAGATTTTGACAGACATTGAAAGCACTTTGTGGGAAAATTTGATTTCTTGAAATTCTGAATATTTAAATACATAAATAGTTTAATGTTTCGACATTATTGGAAAATTAAAAAATATTGAATATGTAAATACTTGAATATTTGGAAATTTAATAATTCAGAAATTTGAGCATTTGAAAATTTGAAAGTTAAAAAATTTGAATATTTAAAAATTTGAAAGTTTGAAAATTTGAATATTTAAAAATTTGAAAGTTCAGAAATTTGAATACTCGAAAGTTTGAATAGTTTGCATATTTTTCCCCAGAAAATTTTGGCAAACTCTTCCACCGCGAAATTCGAGGCTCAGAACTCTGAAGTCGAAAATTGAAACTTGAAACCGAATGATAATGAATACCTACACATCGAAACTATAACAGCAAATCAAAGCTGATCTACACTGTACATATCGATTTCTCTGCGGTTCGGCTATTATTTGTTGCATCATAGCAGGGTATATCGGCCGGGAGAAGTTGCGTCGCTCGCTTTTGCGTGCAATTATAGTAATCGATTGGCTAGCGGAACGATATTCATAATTAATTGGCTAGCAGACCATAGTTATGTGTCGCGTGACAGCAGCAGCAACAGCTCGAAACTTTTTTTCTGGGGTTGATCGAACGAATCGATAGAAGCGATTGCCTTCCAAACTTCTCGTGCACTTTACTCGAGCACGGTGCTCGAGAGAGTCTTCCGCGCTCGTCAAAGTTACGTCAACGACGGTCATCGTAACGCAAAGCTGCCTCCTTGTATTGCGTAAAATTCGAGGAGCCGCATGGAAATCGAGCAAACTTTCCATGCGAAATTTAATTGGCCAGTTACTTCTCGAGAACATTAATTTCCAAGCACTTTTTTATTCGAACCGATCGCTCGAACTGTGTTCTGAAAGATATATACAGGTGTTTTATTAATCTCGTCAAACATCACAACTCGAAATTGAAAATTAAAATTACACGTTCTGACTTTAAACGCGAGTATAGATTTATTCGTAAAAAGACTGTATACAAGTAAAGTTCAGAAAGTGAAATAATCTGAAACAGAGAAGGAAGTGGTTCTCGAGGAGCTACCGCGCGCAATAATAAATTGCGAGCAGAACTCCGTCGAGATGGATGGTATCGCGGAGGATTTAGGCATTTATGGTCGCGTCGACGCGACACGACGCGGTAAAAACTGCGACACGCGACGAGGGATCGCGTTGAATCGCGGCAGAAGGGAATAAATAGATGCGGATCGAAGAACAGGGAGCAACAAGGTTGTGCGAGGCGACGGGACTCGACGCGACGGTATAACATGGCCTGCGCGCGCGCGCGCGTGCGTGTGGGTGGTTGAAAGATCAGACGTCCCGAGGTAAAAACCTTTGCTTCTCTCCGCAGGATCCTACGGGAACACGAGAGAGTTCGTAATGCACTTCGATCCCTTGAGTCAATTTCGTCGAGGCCGTGGTCAGCAGAGAGGAATCGCATGTACCTGCTGCAGCAGCGTCTCGCCGAGGAAGACCAAGATGCATTCCCGGTTGCCTCGGAAATCGACATCGAGAGTTACGTTCTCTGCACCGCCGCCGCCGCGAAGAAGTATTGCGTCGACGAGACCAATGTCTGGCTCGTGAAAATCTTTCGACAGCTCTACCTCTTCGCGGCCTTGGCCGTCCTCTCCTACTCGCTCTTCATCTGCTACAAACGCCACTCGTCGTCCGTCAGGGACTACAAACTTTGACGAATTCTCCGTTCTACCATCGACACCACGGACCTAAAGGACGGTACACAGTTCTGCGGCGTTGAAGCGAAAGACCGAAGACGACCTTCGAAATGTCCTTCGGCGTTTCAAGTTCAGCCATCTTGCTAGGCAAACCTATAGCAGCACTGGGTTTGCCTACCAAGGTGGCCGAACGTCAACCGCTGAAGGACGTTTCGAAGGTCGACTTCCGTCTTTCGCTTCAACTTTATTATCTACGTCGTCCCTACTGCACGGCGTAGAACGCTGCGAGATCAAACGTTTCGCGCTTAACAAGTTCGCTACCAGAATCATTGTTCAAAAAATTTATGCAAATATCCCTGCTTTATGAAATACTGAAAGAATTTATCAGAAGATCGCCACGGAATCTCTGAACATTATGCTGTGCGCCCCAGCTAGAAATTAATGTGACTACCTTCTAGGTAATTACGAGATCGTGGACGTCACGTATCCGCGACACTGCTAGCGAACGTGTGAACGCACACCGACAGAAACACGGTCGTAGAAATTTGTAATTTAACTCTAATTTTGGCCTGCGTCGGCAGCGATTCATATATTTTTTAGGGGATCCCGTAGGTTCGTTTACACGTTCGTACAACATTATCCGCGAATTGCGATCGTCGCGAAGTATCCGAGCAGCTGATTACGCGAAATTGTTGCTGACGCGGCAAACAAATGTAACGAGCCGAGGAAACATCAGGAATCGATCGGGTTTTTTTAAGAACATTCACGTAGGTAAACAAGTGGTTATATTTGACATTTGATAATTTTTATTCCCGGGAGAAGAAACGCGTTGAAAAAGCGAGATGAATAATTTGCGATGCTGATTATGGTAATCGTGCCATTACGAGCGCACGATCGCATACGTATCGACGATACGACCGACAACGTTGTTGTCGCGTATCGTTCTACATTATCGTACACTGTAATATACTTGTAATAAAAAAATCGTTCGAAACAACCCAGGTCCGTAGCGACTCTGACAAAGATGCGCAGTTTGTTTGTTACGCAACCCTGTAGAAACGTGTTCGCGGAACGCAGAAGTTCAAGTCGTTGGCCTTTTGGCTCATTCGCCGTGGAGAAAGTCGGGAGTCGCTGGCTGAAAGACCAACGCGACAGAAGGGACAAGAGGAGCACGTTCGAGGCGGAAGGAACGTCAAGATTGCGCAACAGTTATCTTCAGGCTGCCGAAGCATGCGATCTAGCCTGGCGCGAGCGAGAACGATGGGGTCGCGAGCCTGAGTGGTCAATATTTTCTGTCTCGTCGTAAATGTCTGCATGAAATGTGCGGATCGCTTCTTCAAACGTTTTCGTATGTCGTTTACAACGTCCGCCGAAGCGCACGCCGGAGTAATCGTTTTAGCGCAGCGGTTTGCAAACTGGGAGACGCGGACTTAATAAAAAATCATTAAATAATTTTATAGATCTATTAAAAAATTTTTTTTCGGGGAGGCACGATAGCATAAAGGTGGTACTAATAATGAATGTAAACCCGCTTATAATTAAACAAAAAAAAAAAAGAACTGTCGCACGAATCATCCGGAAACTTTGCCGGCACGTTCGCACAGGTTTCAAGAATGCACAGCAATTGTTGCAAGCAATAACGTCCGGTCAATTAAAAGTTATAACAGAGATCTGGATAAAAATTCTACAACGGTTCCGCAGCTTTTCTCCGTTTGTTTTACGGTGGCCCGTTAAATGCTAGGGGAAGTACATTTTCAACTTATCTTTTCACGGGCAATCACCTCCGACGGTTGTAGCGGCACTGTCCCCGGGACAATTAAACGGTAGAGTGGCCAATTAAAGTGACAATTAAGAGCAAAGGTCTTCCGCGTTCGAGTCGAATTCGTCCGTGTAGTGGCAACAACTCCATTTCATGCAACTATGATCGAGGGCGGAAGGGAAGATCTCGGGTAAAAGTCGAAGGGCGCTTTTGTGTATGCACGGTCGATGAAAAAGAGAGAGATCCGTTCGAATTCGGGAAACGTCGTTCCAGCGAATCCGAGTCGATAAAAAAAAAAGAAGCTCCCTCTCCGGACGCGACTTAACTCGCTAAAACGCGAAGTAATTTCCCGGGAAGGAAGTTCGGCTCTTGTAAAAAGAAGACGTCGTTCGCGAACGGAAGTACGATCTTTGTTCTTTCCCGTCTGTTCGCGGGCACGAATAGTAACCGTACAACCGGAAGTGTGATTCAAAGATCGAAAATTCTCTGTCCCGATTGTTCGGCTCGCGGAGTCAAGGGAATAATTAATTAGGGCCAGCCGGGCAGCCTCGTCGCGCAGAAACGTCCTCGCAGTGGCTGCGCGGCGAGCGCCCGCCGTCTCTCGTTCGTTTCCTCGGTGAAAACGAACTTTTCTAAAATAACAATTTTCTAGCCTGCTGGCCCGGAACACGGGGGCTTTAATGCTTCCGGTTCGGTATTCGTCGAGAAGGAGCGGCCCTCGCGACATTTCGAAACGGCGGAACCGCGTTATTAAGGACTCGGGAACGGTTCGCCGTAACGAGCGGGCGGATGTTTACGGGAGACGTAAAATTGCTGAAGAATCTCTGGCCCGCGTTCCTCGTTCCTCGTCGAGGAGGAAGCATTTCCGTCTCGGCGTTCGTGGAAGCGGAGGACGAGCGCGCGCGCGGCTTGTTTTAATTTCAAGTGTCCATCCGTGTCGGCGCGAGTGGCCGGGGCCAGTTTAATCTCCGTTTACGACGACGCCCGGTTGGTTTTAATGTTATTCATCGTTTTTAGTCCCCGGTCGACGGAGGGCGAGTTCGAAATTCTGTTTTCCCGGCGCGGCCCGACCCGACCCGGCTCGGCCCGAGGGAGTCGACCGATAAAGCAAGCCGCCCGATACACGCTCGTAAAACTCCAGTCCGCGGACGTAAATTGCCGTCGTAATTTGCGCCGCTGCCAGACAGAAGCCCGGAGACAACGCTACGCTTCTACGGAGAGGGCTCCGGTTATTCGAAACATTTCCGGACACCTTGCGATCCGATCGCCGCGTTACGATCCAGTCGACGGACTCGCGATCCTGACGACCGTCGCGACGCACTGTTCCGATGCTTACCACGCAGTACCATTTTCATTACGGACAACTCGTTCTGCGAGAAAGTAAAGTTCGAATATTCGACGAACGAGCGCGCTCTCGAGTAGCAACCGCCCGACGCGTCTGTTCGTGGCCTACCGATTCTACTTCTTATAGGCGCGCGAACTCGACGGATATTTCAAATCAATTTTCTCGAAAACAGTCGCGTAATGTCTGACGAATCCACCGGCATTTCATCGAACGTGTAAATATGGCTGCAGCCAGGGCGAAGCGTGTTGCAAATATTCGTGAGAATCGCGCAACGCGACTATCCACGGGGGCAGCATGGTATTCCGGTGAAAGTTTTCCCGAAGAGCATCTACTCGCGTTCGCGCGCCGAGCCAAGGAACACATATCTCTCGCATGTTTCCCCGTTTACGTAACGCGGCTGCACCGTGCCGCGTTTATCGAGCTCGCCGATCCACCGGCGCGGCGAGCAAAAATACCGAACGAGAACACCCAGCCTCGTAACTTTGTAAATGACTGCAGGCAGGGTCCTTCGGACGGGAATATCGACGGTTTCGCGAAACCTCTCCAAATTTCCGTGAACTTCACCCGTCTTACGAGATTAACCTTTTTAGCACCGCTCTCGCCGAGGTGCATCGATTAGACGCGAAATCGGACGCAATTTCCCACGTGACTCTCCGCCGGTCCCTTTCACCGGTGCTCTCGCGATGCGAGACCTTGCGAATTCGTGGAGATACTGGAAAATTCATTGGACTCGGATTAATCCATAAATTATACGTGTATGAATCACCGGTAGGTACTCGTTTTAAGATTCGATTATCGAATATTTTTTCAGTTTATTAAGTTACGAAATTCGATAATCGTATAATTTGTGATAATATTTTTTACATAAACCTTACCTGGTTTAAAGCAATAACTAAAGAATAATAACACTACCAAGTGACATCTTTCGCGTTGGAAGAACGTAACGCCGATGACAGACTGAATCAGCAATGACCTAATCGCAATGAGGTAAACTCGGGAGAAACGTTCAAGTTCCGAGCGACTCTATCAAAACAAACAACGATCCCACGGAGATTCGGGGGCAATAAATCGCGTGGCTGATGGAAAATCTGTCGCGAGTAAACAGAACGCGCGTGTAGTTTCAGAACGTCCGCGATAAAAGGTACGCGTGTTTTGAAATATGCCCAAGCAGAATGGAACGATTATAAAGCTCGGAAAAATGATAAGGAGCCGCTAATCTGCTATGCTAATCGCCAGGGCGGCTACCGCGCCTGAGAAAGTAAAAAGCGCCTTCGCAATTTACATCGCAAATTTGAAAATCTCGCTGGCGTTTCGCCTTGTAGTCGTGGGAACGTTGAATATTAACCGATTAACGTGTAAGGAGAAAAAGACCGATTACTTCGACAAAATGCGAGTGAAAATAACAATGTAAACGGTTTAATTGCCTAATAATAGAAACGACGATCTTTTGGGTAAATTAATTAGCCGGATAATTTATTTTACGATTGTTCAAATTAGAATTGTTAAAAGAAACACTATACTAAACATAGCAAAGTTCTAGATAAGCTCAATCATCCTATTTTTATAACAGAAACAGGTAATCTTGCCGAATCCTGTTGTTCGAAATCATTTAATTAGTCATTATCATTATCTCTCCGGTCAAGCATTGGTTTGATCGTAATTTCTCGCCGTCTTTATATTTCACGTCGAGCCGTCGGTGGTACACAAGAAACGATCGCGCTTCGAGAGTTTTTGTGTACCGCCAACCGAATCAGCTGCTCGACCGACAACGGTCGACGAGGTGAACGCTCGAGTTTGTAAACCTCGCTGCGACGATGGTGCGTTCACCTCGATAATATTGTCGTGCGAGCTATCGTCTCCTGTTTTCCTTTTGCCAATGCGTTGCCCAAATCCTTTGTCTCCCGTGCAGCACCAATTACCAGGTCGTTGCCCCAACGAACGTTGGTGCTGTCTATTCCTTTTCGATTTCAAAGTCCCTACTCCTTCTTCCTTCCAAAACCGATAGCTCACCTCGCATAAATAGGGCTGCCCGGCTCAGCTCGGGGCTTTTTGCTAGTCTCGCTTGCGCTTCTCGCTAGTCGCAACCGTTAATATCTCGACTATACATCTCGTGCGCTTCGCGTGGTATTTTCGAATCTCTTCCGACTCGTGTACTTCGCGACTAGGCTCGTACTATCGTGTGCTTCACGATCCTACGCCTTTTTTCTATCCTTATACATTTTTCTATTGTTCATTATTGTATTTTTCCTCAGTTTTGAATAAACTGTTGTTATCGTTATCTCTGTCTACCCTTCTTCCGTTCTTACATCAAACCTTCTATCCCTCGTTCCTTCATTTTTCGCTAGAGTTTACACACCTGTATTCCCGAGGTGCGTACGAGGGTTTCCAGGACGCCGTCAGCCGTAGCCCAAATTGCTTCTGGCGCGAGACGTTCTCGGCAAGGATCGAGTGGCAAAGGTTGCTCCCGTCGGTTAATAATAACACAGACGGGATGGTAAACGGTGTGCATTAATCGCGGAAGACGACAGTCGTTAATATTCTCGTCAAGGTAACGAAGAAACAATAGCACGGGCTGTTCCGCCTGGGCCGGTTCTCCTCTCTCGTCGAAAAGTTGGTTACATCGCGTGACTGCGCGGCGCGGCGCGGCAGCGTGGTAGCCGCGGATCCAAGTTATGCTTTTAAAATCCTGTTACCGGTTGCGAGCGCGAAATTTAACAAAGAAACTTACGGATTAGTTCGGCGAGATATAATTGGAGGTGCTGGCTGGAACTGTGCCTCCGTAATAATAATTGGGGAACGTCTGTGCCGAGCAACTTCGTTTCGCGAGAGCCGACTGGCTCGTTGCCTGCCGACCTACAAGGCTGCGGTTACACTTCGATCGGTCGCGACACGTATTTTCGGCTGCTACGTGAAATCCCGCCGATATCAACATTTTTAACAATAATGTCCGTACACGATCGAACCCTGTTCCTCGATTTTTGTTTGCAAAGCAGCTGGAAAAACTTCAACTTTCAGGGAATCGTTGTGAAATGTTCATGGTAGATTCGGTCACGAGGAAAATTCTTCAAACTTTCCATAAACATTTTGATTCGGACCACTTCTCCGTCGTGTCCCCACTCTACGACGCTTCTCCCCACGCTTCCGCCCGGTTACGCGACCCTTCGTCGTGCACTGGCAGAGAAAGGGCAGCTTCTTCTTCTTCTTCGTCTAGAGATACGGTTGATTTGTACGCGCCTTCGGTAACAATCGATCGCCACAGCCGTCCCAGCCCAGAAACGGTGAAACGAAAAGGACAGATTAAAAGACAGGAGTGCAACCGGGAGAGGGAAGAAACCGAGGAGACGGCATGAAAGAGACGTGGGTGAAAGTACGTATTCAATTTCATTGCAATGGGAATGAATGAGATGTATATATTTACGTATACGAATTGCCTCTTCGGGAAAGTGGCTTACGTTGGCTCGGCCCGGCACGACGGAACGCGCCACGTTCCGGCAAAGGAACATCAAAGGGGCTTCTGTAAATCCATTCAGCCCGCTTTATTTCCACAGAAATATTTTAGCAAACGTTAAGTATGCACGTCCATTTCTTGAATCACGCCCGACATATCCACCGTCGAAAACCGTTGACTTATGCTAGTTTATTGATTTTTCAAATCTTAAATTTTCATGACGAATCATCAAGTAATCCTGCGCCGAGTATAATTAGCGCGGTGATTCACTTTTTACACAAATTGATAATTTCACATTCCGGAAGACGCGGCGTTCAAAGCGTTAACGGACCGTCTCTTTCATCGACGACTATGGAACCAACGAAGAGGCGACGCGACGCGATTACAACACATTTCCGATCGGCGCGAGACAATTTTGTCGCGGCGTGCTTGCCAAGCCGATTTTCACCAGCTCCACAGAGGCGTGTATCTCCCCCGGAAGCGAACTTCGATATAAGCTGGCTGCCGTTCGTCGTACGTTCCCAGCTTTTTATTTGTTTACGAAGATTGAATCCTTCGACACACTTTGCCGCGACAGGAATTTCGCGTTCTCCCTCGACGCGTCCGCGTTCTCTTGTCACGCGCGAATTCACTTTCGCGGGAATGCTGTTCGCTGACAAAGTTCGCGGCACACAGTGGGACCAGGAGACCCTGGAAGTTGGCGAAAACTGTGTTAGCGTTATTTATGGGCTCGAGGTAATAATATAGCAGTTAATACTTCAGAAATCAAAATGATGTTTCGTTTCTGTCGAAAAAAATTGTTTTTCGACATTTTACGTACAGAAAACACTGTTCAATTTTTGTTCCAAAAATTTTTTCGGATTGCGAGATCGTCGGATTGCGAGACTCACCCTAGATATTTGTACAGTCGGTGCGAATTGCGAAATGATTTTGAATACATTTAATGTTACGCCGATAAAACTACTAACAGAGAGAGGAAATAAAGAAAGTACAATTTTATTTAATTTCCGCGTCCCAGAATCCACTCGGAGGTCCATTATGTACACATTTTATGGCGAATCTGCGTTTCTTGCGGGAAAGAATGAGAGAGCTATGACGCGTATTCGGATTTATTCCGGAGAATCGCGGCTTCCATCGCGCGCGCAGACTCGGTCGGGAACGCGTATACATATTTTCATCGCTCTCTAATTAACGTCCGTAAATATGCTTATCCTGCCACGCACTTGCTTTGCGATCTCAAACGCGAACGTACGCAACAACGGTCAGGGATTCAAAGCTCGGTTTCGTCGAGCTAAAATAAAAAACGTGTTTCTCCGCGGTGCGCGATTTTGCTATTTTATGCGTCGATTTTCCGCAGGATCCATTGCACGTATGTAAAATGCAGGGAAGCCTGTTAACGAAGTTTAATGCTTTTCTTAATCTACCGTAAAGCATTTACACGCTTACAACATATAGTAGAGTACAGGCCAGCATAGATAGAAATTAGTAGGAAACTACAACTACGTGCAACTGACTCGCCCAGCACAGACTATGTTCTCTGCAAAGTATAATACGCTGGGGAAGGTGTTTCCAGAATCCGATATCTTTCTGGATAAATCCGTAAGAAGATCGAGACTTAAGAAGTTCAAGGGGGTTAAATACAGTTATCGGCTGGCAAGAGAGGCGTGTTCCTAAGTGAACCGTGCATTTGAATGCAAAGAGAAGCGTTCTTGGTAGCGAGACCTCGATACAGGCTCCGGGGAGTCCCCGAGTGTCTGCTGAATTTATCGGCGACGCGATTGTTCTCCCGATTCGTTCCGAATCCGTTTTCTTGCTCGGTAGAAAAGGGGAACGATTACCGAACACCGAACGGCGGGGCACAGCCGAATTGGTTGGCTGTTCCGTTGTAATTGGTAGATTAATCGTGTCTCGGTGACGATTCTATTTCGCCGGGGAGGAACGTAGGAGGGAACAAAGTGGCTCGGCGTGTCGGGGGGATCGCGTGGAACGAAGATCGCGAATAATAGAGACACGTAGCTTTTCTTCCATGCAATTAATAGCGGCACTCTACGGCGGGCGGGCGGGGCAAGCGATGGTAGGCAATGGCAGCAGCAGTTGCGATTCTAGTGGTAGTAACGGCGACAGAGCAGCCCGTCCAAAGCGGGCTGGATTGTTCTCGGGCCGAGATACCGAAACAAAACGAGCCAGCCAATGGAAAAGGCTTGTCGGCGAGACAGCGACAAAAAGGCCGTGTTCTTGCTCAAGGAGACCGCCTCGACTCTTGGCAATCCTGATCTACAGGACTTCTCCATTGCGATTCCGAACGGTCGGCGAATAACAGGGCCCCGTGCTCGCCCGGTCTCTGATCCTCCGAGCGTGGCTCCCGTGCCCGGAGCGTGTAATCCACAAAGGTAAACGGACGCCGACGGCCGACAAACCTTGATCCAAAGCGAATCGACGATAAACGCGTCTGGCTACTCTGTAGACTCTGGAAAATTTAGCATAACCCGAATATACAGAGGAGCGTATATTATTTTGATGTACTCCCGCGTACACCGTGACGAGTCACTTCGGGTCACTCGGACGACCACTCGAGTTCATTCTGAGTGTGCATCCGAGTATTCAGGTACTCCGGTGCTGGCGAATCGATGAATTGAAAAAGGGAATTTTGTTATTTTCGGGGGTGTTCGGATAGGCGACCTGTATGTACATCTCGAGTCTTCCGGCCCAGGAAAATTCGTTTAGAAACGCGTGTACCGTATCTTCTCCGCGAATCTCGTGTTTTTCGCATCGCGAAGAAGAACGGCGTTATCGTGCGATAGGAGCGGGGCAGAACGCGACGGGTTCCTTAAGAACGGGGACGTCTACGCCGCCGCGCAACGCCGTGTAATCTCGCCGATTAATCTAAGGGATTAATAGCGTGGATCTTATCGGAAGTAACATCAAAGAGCCCGTTAATGTGTTCACCGTGGTACTCTTGTTCCTGTTTGGCTCACGGTTCGCGAAATCGCCCCGAGATCACCGATACGTTCGCCGAGTCCCGAGATCCCAAGGCAGAAGAGAGTGAGAGAGAGAAAGAGAGAGAGTGAGAGGCGGAGAATATCGTGATTTCGTTTAATTAACCTCCGCCGCGCCGCCGTCTGTGAAGGATGCTGCAAGAGAGAATATTGCCGGTTCTAATGCGCGTTACGATACTCCGCGCGAATTAGCCGGTGGAAATGAGACGCGCAAACACTCGGTCGTAGCCGGGAACGCGGCTTTGACGGGGCCCCATGAAATTACAGTCACCCCCGTTCAGCGGAACGCGAGTGGTGTCTACTCCCGCCGAAAAATACTTTAAACGCGCCCGTTCTCCCCTCCATTCGTTTGTGTCATTATGCAGCGGAGCATTTATCAACGACGTACATTAAATCGTGTTCTGGCTCCGTGGATCGTGGAATTATTTTAAATTTAAATTTGTTATTCGACTCATTAGTCACTTGTGGCATTAATGCGCTGCAATTAATACTGATCATTTTATAATATATTCCATAATATTTCATTTAAATTTGGTTACATGAGCGTGTACGATCAACGCGCTACGCTCTCTCTTTCTCTCTGTCGCTTAACCACTCTATTAAAAAAAAATTACATAAAAAAATAGCGCCCGTACGCGATCACTGTTCCTGCGCGGACCCGGCGAAAGGACTTAGATCGCGACTCTACCGTATTCTGGAATTGCATCGTGCGGTTTAATTGGAAGTGAAGCGAACTTTCGGGACGATATAATGTTTCGTTCGTGAATAAGCAGTCGTTTGATTAATACGTACGCAGCGTTTTCGTTCGATTACTATTCAGAACGAGGTGAGCAGGCGAAAGATTCCCCCGCGCCTCTCATTTTACGTGACCTCCGCGGCGTATGTATAGCATAGCATCCCCGGGAAACGAAGATGGACATAATGAAGAAATGCGGCGGAAAAAGGAAGGAGCAAGAAAACAGAACATGATCCCCCGTGCGGAAGGGGAAGAAGACAAAGCGGACGAAAAGGGCGCATGAATACGAATGGGGTGGCCGACGCGACGCGATGCGACGAGACACTACGCGACGGGACGCAACGAAAAACCAATGGGGCTTTTGCGGCAGCGCGCACGCCTTGCTTTTGCTACCGTGTCGTCGATCGGCACGCTTTTGCTCCCATATTTTTCCAGCTTGCTAACTTCCACCCTACGGCTAGCAGATTTAACGATTCCTGAAGATGCAAAAGTACTTGGAGATCCCACAGTTTGAATAATTTTATTAATTTACGAATCTTGTAATATAATAACATATATGTATAACAATTTGTAATATTTGTCCTTAATCTGTTTAACCTTTTCGCAAATAACGGGATACCCAGTTCTGTAACCGTTTAACTGCTGGTGTGGTGTATAAATCACATACTAAACAATATGTTAATTATTGATTTGTATAAACAACATGTTGATTTCTGATAATATCAAATAGCGGCTGGGGCTGATTGTATACCATTAAAATATGAATAAAATAAATGCCTTCGTGTTCTTGAATGATTTTATAGATTAACTCACATTTGATGAATAAAAAATATGCAACTATAAAATAGAACGTCATTGAATATCGTGGAAATTTTGGTTACTGACACAAGGGATAATAGAATTTCGTCTCTTCCAAGACGACTAACTCTGGAGAGAAGATATTCCTCATTTCGTGTAGGTACATACTCCGGCATGTTTGGTCTGTCGCCATCCTTGTTACCATTTATCTAGTATTTTACTGGCAGTATGTTTCCTGACGTCCTCTCAAAGTACAACACAAGTTCCTAAACTTCTTCTTCTACACAATTTACCTAAACTTGTGTCTCTATCGTTGGAACTCACCGTGTTACGTTCCAGTCTCTCGGATTACGTGTTTCTTTATGCTCTTATTATTTGTGTCTTAGTGAACGCTGAACCTACCGAGCTCTAAAAGTGGCTAGCATGTGTTTCCTTATAACAATGACATCATAGAATTTATCGTATAGACTTTCTGTGATTTTTATTATAGCGTGTGTATTAAAATGTGCATTTCCAGTATCATTATAATTTCAATAATTGTAAAATAAAAGAATCAGAAACCGATGGTAGGTTTAAATGAAACTGGATTTAGAGTCTCTCAGCTTCTCTTGCCACGAAATTGATGTAAAAACGCTCGCTTCGAAGTACGTGCGAATCTCTGAAATGATATTTATTTCTTTACGATCTTGTCGTTTATTCCTTCAACGGATCTCCGTACGCTCGATCACGACGGAAAATATCGGAGAAATGCGTGTATCGCGTGTCTGGACGTTCGTTCAGCGGACTCATTGACAGTCGCGTTGCATCTCGAGGTTTATGACACGTCGATTGCTATTGGCCGGGAGCCAGCAGCCCAGATGCGCACGTGTTTGCCGAAAGCTCGCAGTAATGAATGAACTTCCAGTGGCCTGACTCCAACGTTAATTAGACGACAGCTTTGAATGCCGCTGATACCGATACTTTCGTCAAAATTATTGCGAAAAACGTTTATATAATATTTACACACGCTCCGGACGGACGTTCAACGGCGAAATGAAGTTTTCTTCGTGAATGACGCAGGCTGGAATTATTAGAAAACTGCTCTCCCTTTGAAAGGATTTCGCATAGCAATGATGGAACCACGCTCCGCGCAACGCGAAGGGGGACCCAGAATTTTTGCATGTTATCTAGTAATTTTACTGAAATTATCCATAATTTAAATTGAAATCCTTTCTAAAGAGCATTAAAAAATTTCAATCCCATAAAATTATAGAAAGAAAAAGGGGGCACAAAATTATATTTTGCGGGAGGGGACGAAAGTTTATAATTTCAGTAAAGTTATTCCCAATTTAAATTGAATTAAAAGTACAGTAAGAAAAAAATATACTTTTTCCAATTCTGCTTTCTAAAAAGCATTAAAAAATCTCAATTCTATAAAAATATCGAAAGAAAAAAGGGTGCCCAAAATTTGTAGTTTCATCCAGTGCAACAGAGCATGAAGTTGCGACGTAAGGGCTGTTCGGACAAAAATAATCGAAGATAGACGCGGATTCGCGTGGGTAGCAGATGATTCGTCGGAGAACGTCGTGGACGTGGTTACGGTCCGTGGGCAAGGTGGTCGCGATGAGAAAGCGGACCGGCGGGACAGGCATTGTCGCGAGGGGAACAAGAGAGGGGCGACGTGCATGCGAAGGCACTAAACCGGCTGAAGGTTCAAACGAATGACAGGGTAATGCAACCACCACTCTCGACTGAAGGAGCGGGAGGGTGGCGCATAACTTATAGTTGGCATTGTGAAAGACCCTCGGGCAAAGTTACGCGAATCCGAGTAGAGGGTGGTGTGTATGTAGGCACCAGGCACTAGACGCTAGGCTGCAGACTCCTCGAGCGGAGCTAAGCATCGTTCCCCATTGGGTCCGGGTGCAGGCGTCAGTTAATTTACACCCTTCTTGCGTTAAGCTTTTTTTGCCCGCCTTCCCCGCTTCATCTTCCTGCGTCGAGAACATTAGCGAGTCCCGTCGGAATCCTGATCGAGCATCGGAACGATCAAAACGATCTTGATGAAAATTGATATCGGCGCTAGGTTCGATAAAAAAATACAGTGAAAACATATAGTTAAAAATACAGTTTGCAAAATTTACCAATTTACGTTTCGATCTACGTTAAGATCATCCTCAGAATCAAGTAATTGCGTCAGTGAAGAACGGCGGGGGGGGGGGGGGTTATATTTTGTACTACTGTCTGATATTTTTATCCAACCGATAGTCATTTAACTTTGTCATAACTTCGTACAATTTCGTCACAAGGCACCGTAAAAAAACCGCGATATTTTTCTGCTTGCTCCGGAGATAATAAGCGATACGAACGGTTCTTACGAGCGTCTTGTTACGTGGTCGAGCACTGTCCCACTTCTCTTCACCTCCGGGTGAACAGTTTGCCTCGCAACGCAACGTCTCGCACGATAACACCGGGATTATCGTTCGGACGATTAGGGACGGACCCGTGTTCGCGCTCGTTTTACAGTTACGCGGAAAGTTTGCGGACGCTAAACGGTAACGGGGCACTCGCCGCGGTTGCCGACAACCCTACGAGGAGATTCAACCGTCGGACGATCCTCTCCCGCCTTCGATAAGACGTCTCATCGAGCGCTGGGTCGTGTCCATCGCTGCGCTGGAGAAATAGCGGTTTTACAACGTGGTAATGTAACAGACTTATCGATCTTCGCGAAGTTTATGCGAGCTGACGGTTCTGGGAAAAATATTTGTGCCGCGTTCAATATCTATCGATAAAACAATATCGTCAGAGTTGAAAATTGTATCTTGTACGTGCACTTCTTAACCCATTTGCATCGTAAAGAAATATGAAAAGAAGGTCTTTATCGCCATTTCTATTTTTTAGCTGACGAATAATGTTTTACCTTTAAAATCTACTGTTCCGCACCTATTCAGGCTACATTCAATATTTCCCAAATATATCGAACAATTTTTCGAAAGAAATTGAAAGCGCGTACCCGGTTATTGTTACAACATAATTATGTTTTCTTCCAAAGCGGTTATCGCGTTATTCCCGCGAAATTTCCGGAAAACTCGGTTTCACGTCGTCGACGAGCACACGCGAAACGCGAGCATGTACACACACATTCGCACACACACGCCGGTTGAGCGGCTTAGAACCACGGGGCGTAAAGTTTCGGTTGCGTCTGGAGCCGTGCCCTACCGAAAATATTTGGCGGCGTCGAGTCGTTAATTATACCCGCGTAATCAAAGTTTATTTAATTGTATTAATTATGCAACAAACGTAACGAAATGCAGGTGTGCGGGTCACATAGTCGGGAGTCGCGTCGGAGATTATCCGAAATCTGAGCAGCAGTGGCTGGCAGCAGGCAGCACGCCCAACCGCTACTTCGCAAGTTGAACACCGTAGCCGAGTTCTGTTTATTCGGCCAAGATCGTCTGCCTAACGCTGAGCACACCCGAACTCGCAGTCGCGGTGTAAGAAAGTTTAGCGAACCGAGCGAATTATTACCCGTGGCGACGCTAGGTTTCGTCGGGAGCTTCGAGATTCGCACCGAGAGCGTTCCGGGTCCGTTGCGCTTCGCGAAAAACCGCCGGAGTCTTTAAAAGTACGCCGGAAAAAAGGAATTTTTGAATTTTCAGAATTTTCAGAATTTCGGCAGACGAAAGGTATCTTTTTTCCGAATGCCCTTCCCTCGAGGAACTCTTGCAATTTTACGTAAAAGACGTAACATTCGTATTTGTTAGACTTCGTTTAAAATCTTCATCACGAGTCTGACTCGTTAAAATACGGCAAGGGGTTAAATTGACGAGGTTCGAGGAGCACCGACTTACCTATACAGAAAAGTGTTATCGAATTTGAGGGGGCGCAAGTCACGTGAGCGAAGGTAACTTCGCGGTCATATTTTCATCAGTATTTTGTATCCGTATAAATACCGAAGTGCGGACCGTGGCAGACACCCGGTATACCGTTGTAACCCTATTCTAGCGAGCAAACTTCCTGTAACAGAGACTGTTTTCGTCGATGGATCGACAGGGTTGCGAGAACAGGCTCGTTAGGCGGAAACGAATTTATTCGCGGGTCCTTCGAGGACCAGAAAGGGTAGGGCACGCACGCGCCGCGCCGCTCCGCGCCGGGGATAACCGCGTTACGAAGGAAGTTAGCATGCTCGCGGCGCCGCGCGGTAGAAACTTCGTACATGCGGCGGACATCGTGGAATCACGAGTTACACTCGGCAACTACGAGCACCGCGAGGCGAATAATTATTATTATTGTCTGCCGCATTATCCTTACGGGTCGTCGAGAAGCTGGCTAACGTAACCCAGCTTGTAACGGCCGTTCCCTCCGTTCCCTGCGCTCCGGTCGCGTCGCCTGCGTTGAATACGTTTGCCTACAGTGCCTTTCTCTCTCGCTCTCTCTCTCTCTCTCTCTCTCTCTCTCTCTCTCTCTCTCTCTCTCTCTCTCTCTCTCTCTCTCTCTCTCTCTCTCTGTCTCTCTGTCTCTCTGCGCGTTGCTACGGTAAGCTGCTTCGCTAATGGAGTCGCCTTCTCCCGGATCACGCGGACGTATTTAAATGTCTCCTTTACTCGTGCAATTAGATGCGCTTTTTATACCCCCGTCGAGGAACCCGGCAACGGAGAAACGACCTCGCTGACGCGCACGGCTGGCTGCGAATCCCTCAGAATAGCGATCGTCCAATTTTTGTCTTCCAACCTCGTTCATCGGCCCTGGTCTCGCAAGCCGACTAGCAACGCCGATTTTCCGCGTTAACGGAAATATCCAGTCTTTCTCGCTGAGAACAAGCATTTTCAGCACACAGCATTTCCCAAAAATTTTCCTGATCGCCGAACGCCTGGCCGAACACGTTCTTCTCTTTTTTGTTCTCGAATTATTGCCACGACCTGTCGTTTCGACATTTGCATTGTTCTTATACTGATCCGAGATCTAGTCCTCAGCCCTTATTTCGGCTTTAACAATTATACATTAGGTTTACAGTGTGTATGCAATTACAGTCTTAATCACCGCTAGACTTGAAAAATAATTGATTAAATTCACAGGCTGTAATATTTGGTTTTACAAAGAATATTTTTTATTTTCTCTAATTTTTGCAGCCCCCTAAAACGAAAAAGAAGTCGAGAAGCGTGAATCGTTATGCACGAACGATTGAAGAATGCGAAAAATAACATTGCCACGTTGGGAACACGGAGAACGACGCGTTCGCGCCGAAAGATTTCGCGAAACGCGAAGGTAGGAGAATCACCGGCAGTTATTTCCGCGGAAACCGCGGAACACGTCGAAGCGTTCCTTTTAACTGCGGTGAATTCGATCGAATCTCTAGGCAACAACGTTCTAACCGGGGAAATGACGGTTTCTTCTTTGTTTGGTATCGAGCCGAAGTCGGTCGCAGCGCGCGAGAGAGATGATGGGAAGAAAATGTATTCTCTTATTCCGATGCTCTCGGCGAAGTACGCGATTTTACACCTTCCAGCAGCGCGATATGCGAAAGAAATGAAACGCGCGCTCGTGTAGAGGACGTATCGACGCGTCCGGAAGTTTGCCGCTTCGATGGTCGCGCGAACCGTGCCGCAGGGAAATAAGAACGCGCGAAAAAAATATCACGCGAATGTTTACAGTCGCACCGTGCGACTATTTGCTCGCGAACGTTCGGTCGTGCCCGATGCGAATGCGCTCGCTGCTCGTTAATCGCCGGTCGATCCAGAGATCGCTTTGATCCGAGCTGGTCGTTTCAACGTTGCGCTTCGGAGATCATTAAAAAACTGGGCGACCTCTTCTGAAAATATACAGGGTGTCCCAGTTTCCACGATTCAAGCGCTTGCGATAATCTGACGAAAAAATATTTTAAACAAAGCTCGATCGGTCTTCGATTGGCTATGCATGGCGATGGAAAAAGGTTCGAGAAACTGTTCTCGACAATTTTCAAGGTCACCGCCTTCATTTTTAAATGGCACTCCGTATTTTTCACTTAACGGTACTGTAGGACCTGTTTCGGGCCAGGGCTTAACGAAGGGAACAAGAAAAGCTCGGAGAAGGGAGCAGACGGAAGACGCGGGTATTAATTCAACCGAAGGGTGGAAGGGCTGCGAAGAGGACGGAGGAGGGTAGGCTCGTATTTCTATGTGTGTTTGCCCAACTCCGCGAGCGTCTCGTTACGCGCTGCGAGGCGCTTGGGTTCGCGCTTTTCGCGCTTGTGTACACACTTACAAGGCCAGTGTTTATGTATCATTTATGCGGTGCACCGGCCGTGGAAAAGCCGTCTTTTCCGCGCGGAGACGCGAGCAGAGTGCGCGTGTCCCCTTCAGATAACGTTTGAATTATCAACTAAACCTCCCCCGTGACAGCCGTCTCGGAAATCCTGCCAGATATCGATGTCCCCTCGCTCTTCCTCCGTTTCTGCCGAAAAATATCGATTTTCTGCAGTTTCTCTCGAACGAAATATTTGTCTAGCTACGAATTTTTGCGTTTATAAACAAATGTAGGTGAAATTTTTAAATATAGATTATCCGTAACTTTTATCATAATGTGTGCTTGGATACAAAAATGTGTATAAACATTTTCATTCGGTCATCATTATAGTTTCAATAATTATAAAATAAAAAACCAAAAATCGGTTATTCAATGTTCAAATGCGAATATTATTAAAAAATGAAATTTCGGTCACTGGCACAAAGGGCTAATAATGTGAGCAATATTTTGGACAAAGGTGTAATTTTGCCGTTCGACTGCAAAGGGTTAGACGATTCGGAGAAAATCGATTCTAGCCACGATAAAAGAAATTTCCCTGGCAGGAGAGGATTCTCTTCTGCCTGTGCCCGAGCTTTATTCCCTCGAATAGCTGGCCGGCCGCCCGCTGCGTGTTCCTCGATTACGCGGAAATCGATGTGTCGCCCGGAGAAAACAGAAACCGGATAAGACGTCGTTGCTCCAGAACGAATTATGAATCGAGAAAGCCGGCGACCCGCCGAGGAAATTGAGCTGCAACGCGAGCTCTCGGGCCCATCGATCGAAACGTCGTTTCTCGATTCCGCTTCCGCGGAAATCTCGTGCTACCGCGAGCTCTCCGGATCCACGGGCTCTCGAAGTCCCTTTGTCGGGTATCCTCGTGTCGGTTATTTGTGCTGTTAGTCGTTTATTCTGTTCGGTTCACTCCACACGCGTGCAATAATAGAACCGCACGATCTAAGAAGCAGCACGGACCAGGGATTTTCTTAGATCGAACTTTTACTGTACACGAATCCGTTACGATACGACATTCGTCCGCGAAGTGTTAACACTAAAGCTACCGCTAAATATTATTTATTTAGATTTTCTGCAATTTTTATCCGAATACCTGCTTGGATCATTTCGATAAATGTAAAATGAAAAATATAAAAACGGTCATTTGACCGGCAATGTTTAGTGTTAATTATAAGGAACTGTAATTATTAACAGTAGTATTAAAAATAACTGTTAATAAATTGTTAAACTGTTTCCGGGGGTTAACGCATACAGTTCGCGGTCGACGATGATCGGTGGATGGAAGAGGAAAGTGAAAACGGAAAGCTCGCGGAGGTTGAAGCCCCGGACCCGAAAGCAGGTGTGCAGCGATAAGCGGTTCACGGCTGGTTAGGAGATAATTCACAGCAATCGTAAGCTCGTTACGGCCGAAACGATGTCCGCGGGACACCGATTTTCCAGCAAACACAACGGCCACCTCTAACGAATTGTTTGCCGTGGAGCAGCGGGATCCAAGAGCCGCCGCGCAGGTCTTCTTCCTTCTTGTTTGCCCCGAGTCCTCCGCGCGTCCTCAAACCTCGCATTAGTCAAAGTTCCATGCGCCTGTGATGAAACTGTTCTCCTTGCCGACGCTTAAATCTTCGAAACTGTTTGTGGAACATTGTGGGCGTGAATTTTCTCGCGCGCTTACGTATGAAAACAAATAAACAAGCTGCACTCGACGCATCGATGTACAGGGTGAACCAGGAATCGTGATCAGCTTAGATTATTCTGCTGTTTGTGGTTCAATCGGAAATTTTTATCAGCTTATGGTGCGAGGAGAGCTTTGTTTCTTTTGTTAGCTTTATTACCTTTTTCTCTCACTCCCCAGAATTTTGACAAGTGTCGATCGGATCGTAGGAACCCGACGCAAAAATTTCGAACTTTGAGAGTTTAAAAATTTGAAAATTTGAGAGTTTAAAAATTTGAAAATTTGAAAACTTGAAATTTGAAAATTTGAAAATTTGAAAATTTGAAAACTTGAAATTTGAAAATTTGAAAACTTGAAATTTAAAAATTTTTTCTCAGCACTTGTTGCAATCCTGGGGGGCGAGACTGAGAAAATTTTTTGGTCGAAAAATAAGATCCGCCCTAATGTATACGTACGCAAAGGAACAGCTAGAGTCTGGAACGAGTCGTCGCGCGTACTTCGTAAATTGAATTCCGCCGAGCCCTTGAAGATGACGCAACGGCGTGCATCCCGTCGCAGGAATTGCACGCGTGCATATCCATTATTTCGATAAGAATTATTCGGGCCGGTATCGTGTCCCGTGCGTGGCGCTCATAAAACGAGATTCCGGCGGCGGCCCGTTGCATTATGCAGCGAAACTTGCCTGGCTCCAGGTGGATAGTTACAGTCGTCGTGTTATCTTTATGTCTCATCTTGCGGGATATATTTCCTACACGATGTCTTTGTACCTTATGAATTGTTACCGTCTTCCCTGTATCGAGCGCATAATTTCCCTCCCAGATAGTTCTCCGTTATTGCCCTAATTGTATCCCCGAGTGGCTAGTTCTCTTTTCTATTGTTCCGTTAGTTGGCGTCGCGCGGCGGCAAGTTTCGCCGAAATCCTGGTGGAAAGATAAAAAAATTCATTTTCGCAAATATATTTTACAGTATTGTTGAATTCAAATTCGAACAAAATTCATTTCGTAACGTCACAAAAGTCATTATCATCTCATCGTAAGAATGCGTGACAATTGCGCCGTAGAACTTGAGACCAGAGACCCTCTATTTCCTGGTTCCCTGAATTCCAGCAATACGGACGTCCGATCTCGCTTCGGGCCCCGAAAAGCGCATAACGCGGCCCCGGCAGCGATATGGTCGTTCAATTTCCGCGGTGCTCGGTGGACAAAGGGCGTAGAATAAAAACTAAACAATTTCTCGGTGGCTTTAATGCGAGATGCTCGTAAACCGAGCGCAACGGAATGCGGTCGAGAGCCGGGGCAACGTGTCGAATGCGGATCGCCGCAGCTAGTTAGGAAAATTGGAATAGAACGAACGCGGAATACCGGCAACTATCGGACTCGAGAACCGAGAGGGGCGGGGGTGGGGTGGGGGTCACTGTTCCGCGGAATTTCGATAATTAAAGTCGAAATAATGGAACTGTCGGCACATCGGGAATAATCGATCGGATCCTGAGCAAATATGTGGAGAGGCATCCGGTCAAATTAATTCGATTAAACGGTCAATTAACGAGGGATAATTCGGATCGATCGAGTCGCCGATCATTCGAGCGTCTTTCGTTCGATCGCGACGCAAAATCAAATTGTTGGAACAAATTGAAGACCGGACTGCGAATCTCGTCAATTTGTTCAAAAAAGATGAGAATTTCGGACACTGAAGATTTTGTGCAATTTTTATTTCATATGTGCTTGCGATTTCTATGTGCTTGCAATTTCTGCGTAAGCAACATCATTATCGCAATAATTCCAAAATACAAAATCGGTCATTTGACCGGCAGTGGTGGGTTCACTCTCCGGACAGTTTTTATCGTGCAATTTTTATCTGCAGAGTCTCTCCGTTTTCGAATATTCGAGCCACCTTTAAACAAAATCCCAGAGCACGGCGGCAAATATTTGGTTTTTCTCCGGATCTTCTCTGTTCGGCGTTACTGTATATCGTTTCTGGATGCGACGCGACACATTCCTCAAACATGCGGCCATGTTTTCGCAACCGGGAACAGCGATATTCCGGCCGCGTGTCCCGGCGTCCCTATTTTTGCGAAACCCGCTGGGAAAACGATATACATAGATTCGTTTCCCGAGGACGTGTGGTCACGCGCATGGAGTTCTCATTTAAACATCGGAGAGAGAGCATGTGTTCGAAAAGGTAATCGTTAACTCGTCGGCTGGCTGGTTCACGGTTGGCCAACGCGGATCCGAATTGACACGCACCCGGGCTTCGTTACACCTAATTTAACGGACATAAACACCCAAGGAACGCGGCTACGTTGTTCCGAAAACTGCAGTCGCTACCGTAATCGTTCTCCACGGGGAGCGATTGAATAAAAATTTACTGGAAACGATTGTTAATCCAACGACGAAATGCTGGACGCGTGACAGTGGACATGGCTCGATCAAACTTGAACATTTCATGCATTATGATTCGACTTCCGGCAGGAGAAGATCACCGGAAAATCATGATGTTCAAAAAATTGTTTAAATCTTCTTTCAGTATCAAACAAATATTTTTATACGAAAAATTGAACAGCCGAATGGGGAAAAAATATTGTGGAATTTATATAAAAGGTATAACTTATTCGCTAGAACGTGATGCCTTTGAAAATATTGAGGAGTTAAATATTTTTATGGATTTTTTGAAAAATGTCAACAGTTGAAAGAGGACCACAGCGAAAAATACAGGCGTGTTTTAGGATCTTCGTTTATATAATAAAGAGAAATGTTTTGAATTGCGAAAAAATTTTTTATATGGAGAATTAAAGACCCGTCTATCGAAAAAATGATGGAATTCGTGTCCGCGTATTTTGAATGCTTCGCTTGTTTTCGGTAACAGGGATATCTTGATATTTCTGCAATTATAATTCTCGAGTGAAAACATATTTACACAATAGTGCTTCGCGCCGCGTAAAAATGTAAATTAACACGCGGAGAACTTTAAATGCTGTAAAATTCTGTATTGTTGCTAAGTTAAATAAGAAAGGTTCGGGTTATTTCAAACCTGCGAAAAAATTGTTAGGTATGTATGGTCATAAAACGACTGAGCAAATTACGAGGAAAATTATAATATTGCACGTACCGTGGCTTTAGAAACAAAATTCGCGAATATTGTTGAATTCAGCAACGGACCTGCTAGAATGCCCACTCGACGTTCCTCCGATGAAGAGATTTCCGTTCCTCTGTTCCCCGTAGCGGCGTATCATTGTCCAACGAGCATCGTCCGCCATTTTTTCGCGGAAGAGGTCGACGTCGCGGCGTGCCTTGAATTTTGATAGGCCGATGGCCCGTCCGCCGAATGAACCTCGTTAAAGACTTAAACTTAATAATGCAAGGTGGTATAGAGACGGGGGAACGCAAATTGCGTCGATTTCCCGAGGACGACGATTTCTCACTGGATTCGTTCGCGAAAACGCTCGTCTGCCGCGGAACTTTCGACGCGGATAGCGGCCGCGTTAAATTATTAAAAATGTAGGCGACGCGGGGGAGGTGGGATTCTTGGGCAGTTTGTCCCATTTCCGAAAGTTGGTAATTAAAGGGACGCGAGCGGAACCGGCGACTCCTCGATTTCCATCGAGATCAGGAAATAATCTACTAATAGGATCATAGATTTCGCGACAGTGCAACGGTGTCGTGGATAAATCATCGAGTTAGCCGCGTTTAAAACCGTGTTCCCGTTCCCGCCGAAATTGCTTCGGCAATTGAACGTTACATTTGTTCGTGGCCTAGTTTCCGAACGCGGGTTTTCGAAACATTTCCTCGTTTTCTTCCCCTCCCGCCACGCTTCACAGTTTATTTGCCACTTTTTAAACATCGAAGATCAACGGTTGAGGATTTCTCAATAAGCAAAGCAATTCCATTCGCGAATAAATAAATTTTTGGTACCCTGTTTCGACACATATCTCAGGAAGGGTCAAGGTTCACAAACGGAAACGTCCGCGTGTGTAACAACGGCAAACAAATGTCCAAGCAAACAAAGTAAACGTCGCGCCCCGGAGCGGAAGAACTCGCGTTCTCCGTGTCACCGGCCCCGAAATCTCCAATTTCATCGGAGCCCGATTTTTTACCGGTAGTTCCGTGTCAATGGAGCCATTACTCTCCGTGTTAATTAGCGTTTAATTATCGCTCGTCGGTAGTCATTGTGTCGACGGGGTACGCGCGCACCGATAGATAACCGAACATCTGTCGCGAACGGCGCAAACGTATCACACCGCTTAAACGAGCGCCGGGGGTTATCGGGGGATGAAATTATCGATATTTACGGAGCCGGGTCCGGCTCGTTTTGTTTTTCGGTAATTGACGCCGGATCGCCCAATTTATCGTCGATTTATCGTCGGACGATCGGGGTGGACTCTGCGACACGGCGATTTTAGGTTTGCGGAATTTTTGTAAATATCGATCCTCCGGTTCGCAAAATTAGGAAAACAATTCGCAGTCGTAATAAATTTTAGCGTATATATACGCTCAATTTTCCTGGTCGCTATCGTCGAAGCTCAACTTTGTTGAAAAAAAATTTAAAAATAAAAAAAAAATTGGTGATAAACACCTTTTTATATTTCTCGAGCTTCAGGGCCCCTCACGGGGTATACCCCGCTGTAGTAGGGATAGTTTTGGGACAATTATAGGCCATACACTTGGGATATTTATCGATAAAACACTGTCGCTACCGACTTGCAGTTTGCCACAAAGAGTTTTCCTTGGGGTTCCAGTTGAACGGTACGGAGAAAGATCGGCGTGGCTTGGAGTCGCATCCGACCACCTTATCCGGCTATAACGTTGCTAAATCCGTAAGTTTAATCGCGCACTACCGTATACGTGACTTTCTGGTCCGGATCCGGTCAGAGGGTGGAAAACCAAATAGGAGAACGGCAGGTAGACCGGCGAGGCGCGGCGCGGCTTGTCCTTCGTTACCGTTAATCTGTCGCGGAGAAGCGTAAAACGGAGCGTTCTCGTTAAAATACGTTCAATCCGTAGCCGAGGCAGCCAGCCAGCGAGACGGGCGAAATTAATTTCCGCTCGGAGGTGAAACAGGCGCCGTCGTTTAATTCGTCCCCCAGTATCAATGCTGCTATTAACGCTTCATCGGCGCGGCCATTTTATCCGTGTCCATTCCTGTCCGTTCCTAACGCCCCGTTTTTTCCTCGTGCGCGTGATCGTTCTTAACGGGAACTCGTTCCGCGTCGTTATTCCAACGATCTAACCTGTGACAAAAGTGATTTTTTAAAAAGTAACAGTTTCATCTCACTCGTTTTTCTCGAAATTTTCCTAAAATTTTCGTAGTTTTCAATCGACATCACTCTCCGCCATTTTAATAGGACAGATGATCCAGGACACCCTGTATAAAGCAGATCGTGCTTGAAGTATGCCCGACAGAAAGTTGGAGAATTTAAGAAAAGCAGCGTGGAACTCCGTACTATCTTAAATATCTCTCGCATGAGCAATGTTGATAAAGACATTTCCCGAGTGCTCGAGATGTTTCCGCTATTTCGCCGAAGGCATGACGCATTACGTCTACCAACGGATACGCATCTCGGAGCGGGCACGGTGTAAGTAATTGATGGGTGAATTTCTCGCGATCCCCCGGACAGTCGTGACTCGCCAGCTCGAAATTAAAAGTTCGAAATAATGGTCGGCACTCCTGCAAGAAAGCGCAACGAAGTTACTTTCTTGCCGGTGTCCACGTAGTCGGGCGAAATCTGTTCGCCGTTAGAATTAACGGGAGTCTCATCTTTCACTGTTCGTTTGCTTTTCAAAGTGGCGTTTAGAAGAAGTTAGCTCTGAACGGCGTTCTCCCTCTCTCTCTCTTTCTCTTCCCTAAACTGACTCCTGAGAAGTTGCTTCATTTATAACTGGAGCAAGTTAAACAGCCTGTGTAATACGGTTCACGCTGTAATCCATTAGCCGTAACATTTTCTTCGCGAATATTCCTGAGATACTTAAAGCGACGCGCTGACAAATATTTCTATTATCCTTTCGCTACCCCCCACACCCTCCCTTTGCGCGAGCCTACAAACAAGAGCGTAGAAACGAGATCCCCACCCCGCAAAGATTAATGGACCCGTTGGAAATATATGCCGATCGGGGATAATCCGTTGAACATATACATAAATTGTTAACGCGTTCCACGCGTTACTTCTCCTTTATCCGCGCATTGTTTATCGCTGAAAAATCTGCCGATCCTCCCACAAAACTGCGTCCACCCCGAGTTAACCTGTTAACTGTTGGCAAATAATTTGCTGGACGTTGCACACCCTTTTGTAATCGATTCCCGTGTGCACGATATGTTTATTTCGCTTCGGAATCGCTTTGTTTAATTTATCCCACTTTATCCGCGACATTATTACGTCGATTCGTCGTTCGATTTTCTAACGAATAAATCGTTTTCAGTTTATCAGTTACTAGATCGGATTAGACTTGGCGTATTAGCACTGGATCGCCGGTGTCACGTTTCAGCGCTTCACCGTGTAATCGATAGTTAGAACGATACGTATTACGACAGGGTAACCAATAAGGGAGCGTTAATCAGATGCAAAAGTACCAAGTTCGATGAATTTTAATACAGTAATTAAACTTTAGCGTTCGGTGTCTATGTCTACGTGTACACGCGTCGAGGGCTGCCTTCTGCTCCATGGAAGTTCTTGCGCGCGAGGGTTAGCACCGCGCCGCCGGTGTAATAGCAAACGCGATAATCGACTCGACATTCCGCCATTTACGTCGGCCCGCGTCGTCCCGCGTTCCAGATATTACCGAATTATCGCGAATTAGCCGTGAGTCACCGTACGCTCGAATCTTCGATCAAAGTTAACGATCGTTCGAATCGTTCTAAACGGAAGTCGTTGTTGGAAGTTCGCGTAACTTCGGTGTAAATTCTCTGAAACGAAAATTGTTCGTTCTGCGATCGACGAACGAAGAATCGGCTATCCCAGCCCGGCCGCCCTAGCAGCGCGATGGACAAAAATCTAAAAATCATTAGTACGCCATAGGTATTTTTTTTAATTTTTCCCCCAAATTCCTATCCAACTAGATTCTACCTCATCGCTCGCGCCGTCCTTTTCCGCGGTCGACCAGGATACACGGAAATAGCAGAACTACGCGATCTAAGAAACAGCACGGTTTTTCTTAGATCGAGGCTTCGCTGTACCTTCGCGAAAGTTAATTTCTGCAACGGTGATGGGTTTCTGGGAAAAATTGCTAAAAATCAGCTGCACGAGAATCCGTTTAACGCATTAGAAACGCAGCCGCCGCCGCCGCGAGATTAATTAGTTTTCGGAGATTGCGGTCTCGGAGCTCGGGTTTCCGTGCGCGGATTCTTTTCCAGCGGAAGGCGAAAGATGCACGAAGAATGCCGGAGGGATGAGAGTAAGCTTGAAAAGATAACGAAATGGAGCGAATGGGGCATGAATTTACGGAAGCGTCTATCCGAGCAGAAACGAGAAGAAGATGAAATCGGATGCATCCAGCCGCGCGTCCGTTAGCCCCGCTATATGCATAACATCCCTCTCTCTCTCTCGCTCGCACGAGAACCACTGGATGCACGCGCGTCTATGAACATGTACGTGTGTGTATATTCGCCGGTAGCTTGTCGCCTACAAGGTAGACTTTCAGCTATTCGAATGAAAATGTAATTAAGTAGCGTTCCGTTCGCGTCTCGTCGCGAAACGAGATACGTTTGCCTCGCTGCGATTCGACGCGTTCCCGGTAGCATTTTATAATACGATATATGTGTATGTAACAGTTCAAACCTCGGCACGTTCCGAACGGAATGAAAAATAACAGTTTCCAATCATGAATTTCAATGAATTAATACGGGAAGTTTATCTCGCAGGGAATTCAGATAAATCGTGTTAAAGCGATTTCGCGATGAAATACAGAATTTTTCGTAAGAGGTTTCACGAGATTAGTTTTCCGTGCTTTTAATTATTTCCGTGCCCGCGGAAGATATTAATCGATCGGCTCGCGGTCCAGGAATATGTGTGAAATAGAACTGCTACCGTAATTGGTCATTCTTCGTCTGAAAGAACTGTCTCTCTTATTAGAAAGAATTTCAAGAATAATTCAAATTATCTATAAAGAGCGACACGAGCATTCCGCATTTCATGAACAAAATTCGGAAGAGGCAAAATGTATTATATGTATCGATATGTATCGAGGTCTGAAAGTGATCGGTAGATATGGCGAGTAACGAGCCCAGCACGATTAATTAACTAGCTGCCGTGTAATATCGAGTCACATACTTGCGATGGACGTTTCAAACAGACTCTACTAATTACGTCGATATAAAATTCTGTTGCCGATTATGAATATTCATCGAACGCAGTAAATGCGGGGTTACAATATAATAAATGTTCTTTGTCTTTCGGTTAATGTTGAACAGCCATCGCGTTCGTACGACAACGGTGAAATTCGATGCGCAACGACGACACCGTTAATTTCAACCATAATTCCTGGAAATAGCCCTTGAAATCTAAATCTTACGGGTGACGAGTGTACTCGTCAAACACAGCTAACCGGTTAAAACAGTGTAACCTGTGCGTTTAAAAATAAAAAACGTAGAGAAAAAGAGAAAATTGCGGTATACCCTTATTCTGCATAGATTTCTTGATCCGTGTACTTTGGTTGTGTGTTATTTCGAATGGTGTGATAAATCTCTTATGAGATTTTCTCGATAGAAAACAGAATGTGAAACCAAGATGGCGCGTCGATTCGCCCCCCGCAACAGCCGAAAGGGAAACGTTTACGTAAAGGAGTTCTCGAAGAGCCGGCGTTCTTTCTTGCCGGGTACGATATCCAAAAGTTACGCAATCGAAGTTTACCCTGTTACCAGGGTGGCCGCCGCGGAAATCCATTAAGAGTTTACCGTTCTGTACACTCCGCGCCCGCTAACAAAGGGACGGCTATTTTCTTGGTCGCGTTCGTGCCACATTTTTTTTCCCTTGAAATTCTCACTTTAACCGAAAGGCTGGCTGGCTGGCTGGCTGGCTGCCTGCTACAGAAGAAATCTCCCCAAGTACTTACCTACTAGCTGCGGAAACGAGTTCTTTCCGATTAACTTCGCTCAACCGATTCGGCTATTCACATCCAGCTATTGCCGCGCATTTCCACCATTTTGCACGGTGACGGTGCACGTATTAACAGGGCACTGTCTGAGACCGAGATTGCTCTCAGAAACGATTACGCTGTCCAGTGATCTTAACGTCGGAGCATTGCGTATAATAGAAAATCAATGTAATCGTCATTTTTAACGAAAAGCTCAACACTATACCCGTCGAACCTTAAATGTACAGGGTGTAAAGAAATTAACCTTGACCTTGAATCTTAAGGTCAAAAGGTGAACAATTTTTTTGCGACTCACGGTTCCTTTTGCATTTTTGACAAAAAAAAAACGTTGTTCACCTTTTGGCCTTAAAACCTTAATTCTCTAATCTTAAGACCTCTCGTCTATTCCAATCCTTTCGGGCGTTTATGGTTCTATGTTTATACAACACGCAGCGCGGAAAGAATAAACGAGACGGCGCAATGGAAGTGCGACGATCGCCAAGAGCTAGGAGGCATCGTCAAGCCGTAAATTCTGTTTGGCCATTAATCGGTTACACGCGGCCGGGGTGCGTCTCGCCGTGAACGTTGCAACAGGGACAAACAAAGTCGCCGGTGTACCGCTATACATGTACATACGTATAATGCTACGGGAAATTTCCCAGTAATTTACAGGCACTCGCAAGGCAGCCCCATTAATAACCTCGCAGGCGGCCGGCCGCGGCCGGGCCGAACGCCCGTAATTTCAGATTCGGTGTCTAAGGCGGGCACGGTAAATATTTGAACGCGCACCAAAGCGGCTGGATGCGACGCGACTGCTACTGCGAGACTCGACTCGACTCGACTTCTCAGAAGCAGAAATCGAAACTGGCGAACCGAAGCCGACCGCATCCGGCCGCGAATATACTCTGTTCCCCGTTAGCGACGCGAAAATACTCGTGCATCTTGAACGAGCACCCCTTCCTGGCACGGTCCGACTGCCGGAGTAGAAGACCCTCTCTCTCTCTCTCTCTCTCTCTCTCGTTCTTCACATTAAGAGTATCTCCTTTTCGCGTGCGCCGTTTGCACGGCAGAACTCTCGCAGCGCCACTTAAGTGTTACGATACACGATTTCCCGGAGCGTTCCGTGCTCAACGCGCGGCTATATCTGCCGTTGCCGAGCGAATGCACAACCGTTCGGCCACCGTGCTCGGCTGCATTTTCCGCAAGAATCTGGCCAAAATTCGTCATCTCGTGCGGACGAGCTTCATCGACGCTGCTGCTCTCGCGCCTTTGAGGTCGCCGGATCCGAGTGGCTCATTAAAGGTGCAACATTCCGAAGGATTCCAACCCTCCGCGAGCCACCCCGACCCGTTTACGTCCCGAGCAAAATTTCACTCTTCGCTCGTTCTCCCTTGATATCGTTTATTTCGCCCCGTTAGAACGCTTCCCATTTTCTTTTTTGTTACAATAGATATTAATGTCTGCCACAGCGATAGAAAGGTTCGATGTAATTCGATAGTTGAATTTTCGCCAGCTATTCGGGAAAATACATCCGGACGAATTTAATCGAGTCTCGTAAAATCTGGTCCCTCGAAACCTGGCCCGTTCCGACCCGACGAGAGGACTGCTCTGTACAGGAACTGGAGGGAGCACACTTTTCGGGGTTCCCGTAATTAATCTTGCACGTATTGCTTTACGCGACGAGCTAATTGCTTATTAACTCGACTGGAGTCTGCCGTTCCATCGACTGGCACTGTTATCGGTTTTTAAGCCTCGTCTGTTTCTCGCGTTAATTACCAGTCTCGAATAGATTGTTCTCTGTCGATAGTTTTTACCACTTCATCTTGCGCATAGTAACAATTATGTTATTATATTAGCATACCTTGTGTACCATGATTTTTTGTGCAGGTTCCTCCGTTGTTATTTTATATATATTCTTTTTTCTATTATGTTAACATTTGTGTAAAAGGACTTCGGTCCGTTTATAATAAAATGATAATGATAATGATGGACGAATCACCAGACTCTGGATCATTATGCAAGATAAAAAGAAGTCAATTGAAAAATCATATGAAAAAAAAGTGAAAAATAATACAACAATATTGTTCAATTTTCATTTTAGCCAGAAACGCACAAAATCCGCAGTCCTCGGTGTGAAATTTCGAGGCACACGATCTGAAATACCGACATTGCTAAAAAACAGTGGTTCCCTCGCGCCCTCTGCCCAAATAGAACAGTAAGCTAGGGAACTATATAAGACCGCAGCACAGATAATTAGTTCTAATTTTGCGCTAAATGCAAGTAACGCGGGGTGCGATCTATCGCGTTTAATTTGAGCCTTCGAGCGCTCGAAAAGTCCTGCGGTAATGGATTCTGAGGTAACGGCCTCGAACAATTTCTCAATGAATTTTTTTCCCGACGGACGGATTCTATCGATTTTTCAACGCGAGTTCGAAGCAATGTATGGACATTCTTAAATTCTCGTAATCTCTTCGCTGTTTCCAATTTTACACGGCTACTTGCCAAGGCTACTACATAAAATAATTAATGAAAAATAACAATTTCAAAAGTCCAACAACAAGTGACGGAAAAATAAATCGACCGACTGGTCTAATCTTATACCGAATTGTTCGGAGTTTCTCCGAGCGGTTCCATCGGAAGGAAATATTTCACAAAGTTCAAGCGACGCCTTTGACGGAGCAAAAGTCACTGTTTACAAGTTCCTGAGTTCTTTGCGACGCGATCCCACGGCGAGAGGATGTCCGAGATGGCCGCAGATTTATGCGCTCGACCATCCTCGACCTTCCTATGTAAATACCTAGCCATCTTGTTTACGCGGAGTCAAGGACCGTATTCACGGTATCGGACGGATATCGTGCACCTTATGCAAGATAGCGTTCTCCCTATGGAAGATCGTTCGGCTCGAATCAAGTCTCCGCATTCGTTGAAACAATGCGCTTACGTCGTCGCTCATACTCTCATACCCTCTACCAAAAACACAACCTTGGCTTATCTTCGCGACGGATGATTTATTCCGCACCCGACGACCACGCGGGACGACTTCTGCCAATATTTTCACAGAAAATATCTATGTCGTTTTTTATCTTTGACCTGTCATTCGCCTTGGACAATTTCGATTATTTTCAGCAAACGGATCGTAACAGAAGATTTACGAGTCTTTCAACGTGGTAACTTCTGCGTCTCGAATCGATCGAAAAGTGAATTTTTTTCTCGGAAAACGAAAGATAACTGTTTCCTCCGTTTCTCGAGCACAGCCGAGCTCTTATCCAGCATCGATCGAGCATCGCTTGTAGTTCGTTCGCTCGCGATAAATCACAGGATCGACTGCTGGAGCCGGTCGCTTCCATTTTCTATGAAAGAGCAAACGAATCGTCAAAGCAAAGCCGGTTTTTCTCGGTGAGACTCGAGACCCTTAGATCTATTTACGCCAGGGCTCGGATAGATCCCATCTAATTCCATTGGAGCGGCGCGGCGCGGCGCGCGACGTTGCAGAGATCGAACGGACTCGATGTATCATGCTTCTCTTTCGCAAAGAAAGCTAGCTCCCCTATCCGGAGCCAAAAATCTTCTGTCCGGGTATTTTGCTTCGAGTAGAGAGCGTCGCCGCGATGCAATATCCACGATACAGAGAAAGTCGCGGGCCATTTATTGCGATCTCTCGCTCGCGAAACACATTCCGATGCTCTCCGTTCTTCTGCTGGTTTTCGGATCCGTCGCTCTTTTGTTTCTTTGACCAGCGCTGGCCGGCGATCCTACGCGGAAATACCGCGACATTCGGTGCAGGTAATTTATTTAGCGTAGCAAAAACTACGGTCGAGATTTATCGCTGATTTTGCTACTCTTGTCTCCTTGAAAAATCCTTTATTACACCACTTTTCATTATTAGTCAGAAAGTAGTAGTCATTCTTTCCTGCCAAGTAATTGGATTCCTTCTTGCCACTTTAACTTTTCAAATTAATTGGCCAATCTAACCGTCTTCTTTCAGTTTAATTACTTCAATATATTAAATAAAGAGTGTATTTAACACGACTGCGATACGTATTATTATTAGTGCGAAAGTATGCTCAAAGTTGTGCGTTCTCATTTTCGAAATCGATTTTCTAGAGAACTACACATTTCGTATTAAATTCGCGAAGATCTATTGGCACGAAACAAGTTAATTTTTCATAATTTCTGCAAGTATCTCGAACATAAGCGAACGCATTTTGTCTTTTGTTCTAACTGGACATTTTGTAGGTATGTAAAAGAAACGTTGGAACGCTAAGTTCTGATTCGATATTGCAAGGCAACGGTTTAATATGATCCTAAGAATCGACGACTGGAAGTTTAACGCGGAAAGTGTTTGCTCGAGCAGGTATTTTCGGCGAAGGTATTCGGCCGGGCGCAGCGCGGCGAGCCTTCTAAAAGGTTCTTACCGTAACACGTATTCGAAGTTGGTTCTTGCAAAATTTTCCCAGACGAAGTGGGTGAAACTAGTTTCGCGCCTGTCTGCTGGATTGTTCCACTGATTCTGTTTTGAACTTTGCCCTGACTTTCCGACGCTCGAAACTCGCCCCTTATAACGTATGTTTTCGCCTCGTATATTAAACGGCCTCGCGGAACGGTCCATCAAAAGTCGAACGAGAACTGACTGCCGGGAATTGGACGGAAAATTACAAAAACACCGACGTTCCATCCGGCCAAAAACTATCCCGACGATTTTTATCGAAAAGTATCTCTCAACTCAATGACTAGTGTGCGGATCTTCGTACGTCTGCATACATATTATGAATCATTTATCCTACATCATATATCGTTGATTTAATAAAATTCCGGAAACGCGTTCAGAATTTCCGTCGGGCAGCTTTCCGATGAGAAGCTCGAAAAGAAATCGCGTTCGTGGCGGTGCGCGCAGGATCGAAACTGATCGGCCAATTGGCTGGTCGCAATCAGTGGCCACGAGGTTATGTCACTGGTAATTGGCGTCCGATGGAGCGGAACGTACAGGTGCGCCGAGACGTCCGACGAATATCCCCTTCAATCACGACGAGGGCTGAAATTACGAAAGGCAAGCTTGATTGTCGAGGGTGGGGAGGAGGTAGAGAGGAAGCCCGCTCCGGGACTAATTGCAGAGTGTACATAATTAATTAGTAGGCCGAGCCGATGGTAAGACGACGGCGAGCGTCGCGTAGCGGTGGCGTCTTCGATCGAACGGAGATACGGCGGACGATGATGCCAGGAGTCGCGTGCTGCAATCTAGACGGCAAGACGGTGGTCCGTTTCTAACGAGCGTGTTCGGCCGACTATCGCGCGAAGATATTGATACAACGGCAAACATAATGCGGCCTGGAGTACCGCCAGATACGGGTCAACGGTTATTGCTCGTAATAACGTCGTAAATCTGGCAGATGGACGCGAAACCGACCGGCAGCATCCGCCATCGTGTCCCGCAAGACGCACTGCCATTCCACACGCGATTCCGTCCGTGGAAAATTATTTTTACACGCAACTCTATTTACGCTCGTTTTCTTGCTCGCGTTTGCGCATATCGCGTACCTTCTTTTTCTTCGAGATCGTAATTCTAGCGGTCGATTCACCGGGATAACGCTGCCGTTCGAACAAGTTGCCGAACGATGGAACGCGGTGTCGAGCAAATAAAGTTTAGGTTCTGAAACGGCCGATAAAAATCTCGTAGAGAATTGTCGGAATTAAAAACGCGATGGTTAACAAGCCTGCGATCAAAGTCACATAATGGCGTGACATGCCGCATGGTATTTTTCAAATTATAACGAACCAGGGTGCTGATATGGTCTATCGATTATTAAATCTTCTCGCGATCCTGTCGTTGCATTAACGCCATTATAATCCACGAGTTCTGTTAATGGTGTTATTGTTATTTTTCATATTTTTCTCTTATATTATTTCCAGCCCATTAAAATTACATATTCGAAAAAGATGTGGATGTTTATGTAGATTCCGTACCTTGTAATTAATGCAGACAATTTTTATTTCATATGAAATTCTCATTGTTCGTTATGTTCTCCGAAATTGTACGATTTGCACGCATTTCTAATCGATAAATTATTCATTTGCGTGGAAAAAATCGTTTTCGGCGAGGCGAGACTACGCTATGCGAAGGCGACGCGCGTCGTCCAGCATTCAAGAGCAAAACTCCGTGCATCGCAGTTCCACCTCGGAATCGTTTTCGAGCGGAATCTCGGCGCGCGGGTCACTCCGCGTCATCGGATCTCCAATGAACCAATAATTTCGCTAATGACGCTCGATCAGAAGCTGTTTGTCCTACACCTGCGTCCGATTACAGGCGAATCTAGAATCGCGTGCGCAACGACTGATCGTGAACGCGCGTTCTCTCCTATTTCCCGGCCGTTAATCAAAGACCTTCCGAATTGCCGAATTTCCGAATTTCCGTATTTCCTTCGGCGGCGAGGCGCGGCGCCGCGCCAGCACGAAACCTCGACGAGACGAGCCCCGATTATGCGACTTCCGAGTCGTTCCCCGACGCTCGCCGGAACAAATTTCGTTCGGTTCGACGTTCAATTAAATCGATCGATCCCCCGTCTACTTACCGGGACCGCCTAGTGCCCCACTTCAAGACTGCGATCCGATCGGACACGGACACACCATGACTCTTGTAACTGGACTGCGGATCTTTAGGCAACATAATCATTTTCTCTGTCGATTGCAGGAAATGGAATACAAATGAAAATTTCTTCTTCTCTTCTTCTCTTCCTCTC
The DNA here is from genome assembly GCA_028454225.1 of Lasioglossum leucozonium. Lineage (NCBI taxonomy): Eukaryota > Metazoa > Arthropoda > Insecta > Hymenoptera > Halictidae > Lasioglossum > Lasioglossum leucozonium. The sequence continues at coordinate 10,932,937 of CM052208.1, forward strand.
TTTCATAACTAAAAAATTCATATCTCTTATCAACTATCCTCAACATATTTTTTAAGATAATTTTCAATGCAACAATTCAATTTAATCACCAGAGATTGCACGATTTTAACACTCTGGGTCAAACCGAACCCAGGCTTCGCCGAAGAATTAAGATACAAGAAAACCTGTATAGTGACGAACATTAATGACGTCTCTTCTCCAAGCTGACCATGAGAAATTTTCTAGTTGACAAATGACGAGCCCCGATCCTAATAAATCAAATTTAGGATTCGCACAAAGATCCGCAGTTTATTTGCCACATAAACAACTATGAACAAACGAGACTCGTACATGAGAAGCGCAGAAAATTTGCGCGTGGTACGTCTCGAACGCATAAAAGAACCTGGACAGCGGGACGTAAAAATGATTCTCCCGGCGAAGTTGTACGGCGATCGATGAATCGATCGAATCAATGAAGGATAAAGCGGAAAAAAGCGGCCGGAGACGGCGACAATGAAATCGAGGGTGGCCGGTGCGTTATTGCGTGATGGGTTACGATTTAGTGGACGGTGCTTTGTCCGATGAAAAACCAGCATGTTCTTCGGTAAGCGGGTCCCCGTATGGGAAACGAGGGTAAAATCGATGCTCGGTCGTTAGCGGGATTTATAAGAATCGTTGAAAATTTTTCTCATCCGTGCCGGTTTCTTATTCAAGGTTCGAGGTTCGAGGTTCGGGCATCGCGCACGACCACTACTCTCAGGAGTCGTACACCGGCGTTATTCGGAGCAACCTCGTTCTTTTCCGCGCCAGTGAAAAATTAAAGGTCCCGGCTTCGTTTTTTTTCCACGGAGCATTTATCAAGCCCACGGAACCGGAGAAACTGCGCGCCCTGCAAAACGTAATCTTGAGCAATTCAAAGGTTACCGACGACTTTCCCGACTGGTTTCTGCAGTTCCACCGTTTTCGAGACGCCGTTACACCTCTCGCCTTCCTCCTCCATCTCTCTCTCTCTCTCTCTCTCGCTTTCTCTCACTACGTTTTACCCACTGATCTTTCGCTTATCATCTCTTTCAGAGGCCAGGTCTAATTTCTAACGTCCGATGTTATTGCTCGGCCCGTGTCCCCGTTTTCTACAGTTTCTTCTCGAAAGTTTTCTCTGGTTCTTCTGCTTCGGTTGGATCGATCAGCTTTTCGCGTCGGTGTCGCGGATTTTGCTTTAGGATCCACGAATAAGAATTGCAACTTAAAAATGTAATTTAAAAATATTTTGTCCGACTAACAAAATTTTTTTCTTTTTTTTTATTAATGCAATTTGAATCTCAAGAAAGAGATTATTTTGCAGAGACTAAAAAATTAATTATCCGTTAAAATGTTCTTGAGTATTGAAAGTATCGATTCGATGCGATAAATAGTTAAGGAGATAAAAAATTTGTTAATACACTATACTTTTGCGAAAGGAAGGGATTTTCGCTAAAACCGCAAAACTCGGAAGATCAACGTTTTCCAGTTAATAAAAAAGTATTATACGAGCCACGTATTCCAGATAAAAATAGAAAAGCCTCGATTCGATGCGGCAGGCAGCTTCCAAAATGAAAATTCATACATCCTGCCTTTATACGAACTAGTTAAAAAACTTTCGCGATTCCAACGTGAATAATTTATAAACAAATTGAAAACCAACAAAAAGAAATATTATTCGGCAGGCCGGACATTCCAGATCAAAATAAAATGGAATCAACTCGATCCGACAGGCAGCTTCCAAAATAAAAATTCATGAACTCGTGCATCCTGCCTTTATATACAAACTAGCTAAAAAAAAAAAACAAAATGGAAAATTCTAACTTGAATAATTTGTAAACGAATTGGAAACCAACAACGTATTATTGTTTTTCGGGCGCTATAAACCGGGCTCCCCCCTTAATTTTGTACAAAATTCGCATAAGAGAACAGCTCTGTTCGCGTCATCGAGCCTTCGAGGCGTCCGGCAGAGCAAAATCAATCGATAGATCAGCTTCCCTGCGGAAGATAGTGATCCCGCTTAAAACCGTAGCAAATCGCTGATCCCAGTTTCATTTATCGACGCTCGAAGCGTCTGATGTTCGCCGTTGGAACTCCGTTATCAGCTGCGCGGAATTAATCTACTTGAAACTAAAATCGGTTCGTTTTAATTAAATAACTTTATTCCCGGAGGGAGACGGCGCGGCGGCGGCTGCTGTTGGGTAGCTTGCAACAGAATTTCGCGAGATCCGTAAACATTGCCAGCCTTCCTTAACATAATTCAACGGGCAGAAGTTATGTAGCGCCTACACCCTAATAATCATTGTTTCGAGTTAGTTTCCCGCAACTTTTCCCGGAGCATTTTTCCCGGGGCCGTGAACGCCGAGCATCTGGAAATGAGAAGAGAAGAAACCGGCGTTCTCCCCCTAAAACCTATCCATCCGACGCACACTCGTTCAGGAGCCCGCTTTCCTTGGCCGAAATTCAATTTTTCGACTTTCAAATTTCAAGAAAAATTTCTTATATTAACATACATTTCTTACATCCTAATATTCTAACTGGTATCAAAACGAATCCAACAATATATCAGGGGGGCCGAAAAGTAATAAAAATATTTTTTTTACTTGCGAAAAACACTTATTTATTAAATAAATCTCAAATACTAATCAACAAAGTAATTTCCATCATTTTCTAACACTTTTTGCCAGCGTAAAGGCAGTTGTTTGATTCCCTTTTTAAAAACGTCCTTCGACGCAACTGTGAATCAGCTCATCGGAGAAATTTTCATTACTTTTCGGTCCCTCTATTACAGTAATATAACAGTAAACCTCGAAATAACGCTACAACAGTTCTGGCCAAGAAAAGCGGGCACCAGGACCACTGTGCACCTGGTTTCCTTAATCGTTCGCGCAAAACAGCCGCGTGATTATTCGAAATGCCGAAAACGGCTACAAGCGAAAGTCGTTCGACCAGCCGGAAGCGAGAAAAAAAAACGCCGACCTCCTGTCCGTCGAACGCGATCAATTCGTTCAGATCGTCTGGCCAGAAACTTTGATGATCAATAATTCGCGAGCCATTTCAACCGAACAATGACGCGTTGAAATCGGCGAAATTTCTCAGGACAAACGACAAGTCCAGAACACCGCGTCGCGCCTCGCCTCGCCGGCGTGCCGGAAGAAACTCGATGACTATAATTCTATGCGATCGGACGCGGAATGGTTCCGACAGAGCGGCGGACCCGGCACGGAATTTCTCAGCGAGGGAAAAGAAACCGTTATTCAACAAGCTCGATTTCTTTTTGCCGGGGGTGCTCTCGGTGCTCTGGCTCCCTCTCTCTCTCTCTCTCTCTCTCTCTCTTTCTGTCTCTTGTTGGGGACGTCCGCTGTAAGACACCGAGTGTATTTGCCGGTATATATTCGGGCAATTTGTCACCGGCGCGGCAGCAGGTGTCGGGCTTCTTCCACCGAGACGTCAGAAGCTCGGCGTTGCTTGTCGGTTGGTGGTTCTCGGTTGTCGGCGGGCAGCCGCCACTCCTGCGTTTCGTCCTGCTATTTCGGTACCGGATAAGGGTGCGGTTGCTCCGGGCACGATTTTTGATCCTGCGGACGAATTTACCGCGCTTCGATGCGAGAATTCGAGCGACAACCACTTCGCACGCGTACCAGCTCATTCCCGATTTGTCTAAAATGTTCCTCCGCCAGGCAACGCGGTTTTCCTCGTGACAGCCGCTGATTATGTTCGTCGGGAGTCCCGAGGGGTTCTCGGGAGGGTCTTCGGGTCCCAAGCTAGAGACTATCGCGTGCAAAAATTTTACGGGCGATCGCGTGTCCATCCTACACGCTCCCTCTCTTTCTCTCTCCTGTCCAACTTTCCAGCAACTCGGCTGTCCGCGAAAACACTAAGTGTAATGACTGTGTGTATGGTACGTGCCAGCCGTACGTTGCACCCGCTGGACGGGATAGATTGATTTCAGCGGAGAGGACACGCCCGGTTCTTGCTCAACGAACACTGTTCGTTTTTTTTTAAACCCCTGGCGACCCTTCGTTGTCCGATGCACTTCGTTTTCTAAGGAATTGCGAAACCATTTTGTCTAATTCTGATGGATCTTCGAACACGATCGATCGTGGAGTTTGCGGTTTTAACGCTGTACCTACCGAGCACTACACGCAAACGCTACACAAAAAAAACTTAATTCTCTTTTCACACGACTTATTTTGATTTAATAAATTTCAAATAAATCGTAAGGCAAGGGTTAATATATATTTAATAATAATATATTATAGCGAGTGAGAATCGAAATAGATTCGATCGAAAGGATGATTGGCAGAGACGGCGCAGCGGTGTGAGAATCGTGCAAAGTGACACGTCGACGGTGATTAAAATGTAATAGTCGATTCGATTACGGGTTCCGTTCCCGTTATTTGGCTAATCAGCATCGAGCTATGATCGTGCTTTAGGCCAGCCTGATAAACTGTAATCGACCGTTCTAGGACACAGAGCAATTCCGGATTGACAGTTACGTTTCACTCGTCCGGGGGAGCGCGATCGGATCGCATTTGCACCCTCGATCAGCCCCTCCGCGGGCCAGTATTTCATTTCAATTGTTTCGCCGGAGCATTTCGCGGAATGGAAACTCCGTCCGGATAAATCGCGGCCGGCTTTTTGTTAACGATATTTTTGTCGGAAACGCCTCCGCCTGCCGCGATAACATTGCAATTTAGGGCCGGAAAGTTTTTCCATTATTCCTTGTCGGCGAACGCGTGTACGCTCCCTCTCTCTCTCTCTCTCTCTCTCTCTCTCTCTCTCTCTCTCTCTCTTACGGTTCTGCAACTTGCGAGAGTTTATCGGGAGGTTCGCTATAATTAACAATTACGATCACGCTCCGGCAAAGGTTGATTGAAAATCACTCCAAGTTTTCGAAGCGCTTAAACGGGTAGACGGATAAATTAGCATACACTACGCGGGAAAACTCGGATTGCTGCGCAGGGTTCTTGTAAACTGTATGCTACGAAGATCCAGAGTTATGTCTATTTACCAAGAGGCGAGCGCACGGTGGGCCACCGTAACGGTAACGAGATTTTGTAACGACTTTTATTAACCCCGTCGGATCTGGATCTTCACCGGAACTCTCGTATTTTTCGCTCGATCGCAATATTGGGTTATTAAGTTCAATTTCGCCGCGGGAGAACCGTGGTTGCGGATGCTCCATCGAATCCGAGGTTGCGCCGCGAAAATACGGAAACTACCCATTTATTTGCTCGATACGGAATTGAACTTGGTAATGCAAAAACCGGAAATCCATCCAACTATTTGCTCGCTAGATTCACTATTGAAATCAACTATTTAAGTCGGTGCTACAGAAACAACAAACTCATCCAGCTGCTTATTAGCAGACTGCGGGTTTTATGACAAAATTGGGTATGTGCATTTTAAAACAGAGTAATAATTAAAAAAATTTAGGTATACCAACATATTATTTTCAACTCCTTAGAATAATCAGAAAAAGAACGGTAGATTTTTGTCAATCACGTGCATACAATACCGAACATAGTTATACATAGTTTCGCTTCTTTTTCGGTTCGTTTGTTGTAGGTAGAACTATGGTTGTTTCCTCATCCCAGAATTTCGCGAAAATCCGCGAGAAATAAAATTGAAAGAGCTCGGAGAAGCGCTTGTTGTGCAACGTCTACGGCGATCTCGAGCGATAAAACTGTTAATGCCGTATTTTCATACTGGGAGAGAGAGAGAGAGAGAGAGAGAGAGAGAGTTCTGCGCGGGAACAATTGTCGCGATTGTGCTTAACAACTGCAAAAACGTCTGCTTTGTTTCCAGGAATCTACAATCGCGTCTGTAGTAAAAATCTTCCGACCGAGAGACTTTAGCAGACTTTGGAGGGAAGCTTGACCCACAGAAAGTGAGAGAGCATTCTGTCAACGTTCTTTCGCGGAGGCATTCTTCGTTACCCGAATAGCATCCGATATAAAAGTAAAGAGTTGCTCGTCACGTCATTTCAAGTCTCATCGTCGCACAGTGCGACGGGTCGTCTGTTTAGCTGGACAACATTCGAAACATACAAATTTCGTAAAATACATACCTTAAAATTTGTGAGAACAAACACACAATTATCTACTAAATAGAAAGGAAAGGAAGAGGACTCTGCATAACGCGTGCTTCAGTTTCGCGTAGATTTCAACTGGAACGCGATACATACATATTCGTTCGAGAGGAAGGGAGGGAACCAGAGGGAAAGAGACGGTAGTCGGCAAGAAAACACTGGCTGAGTCTCCTCGCGTTCCGTCGCGCATTTCCCTCTTTCTTTATTTTTTTTCTTCGCGTTTGCCAGCTGCTGCGCCGCGCCGTGCGCCAGCTGAAAAATTCAGTTTTCACGTGTCCCCGTTCCTCGGCTGCGTCGAACCTGACAGCGTGACAGCGCGTCGCCTTTTTGTTTCGCCGGCGCGGCGTTGCGTTGGTTGCACACGCGAGCGTCACGCAGCCGATATATCGACGAACCTAAATGGGATTCTGCCGGAAAGTATCGTAGAAGGAGGAAAGAACGCGAGCCGACGCGAGCCGACGCGACGCGACGCGCCACGCTATTTCGATCGAACGTTCCAGCTCGTAGCAGCCCGTGGCCCGTGGGTGCGTCGATACGATATAATACCATTTCCACGACTCCTTCGCCAGCTACGAACATCGTGTTTTTATTCATCGCGGGCATTCGAGAACGCCCGGAAATACGCTTCGATCCGATCTACTCTCTGGCTTTTACGCTATTGCCCCACACGCCGAGCCGCGCCGCATCGCGCAGCGCCGCCCAGCGAAATCGGAACGCTGACCGACTTACGGACTCTTAAAAAAATCACATCGTGACGAACGATCGAGACCGTGCTCCCTGCAATTTAACTTTCTTCTTAATGTCGCGCGAAACGATCCTTTCGCGACGAGATACAATCCCGTTGTTTGCTGATGCGATAGCAAAATTAGAAAATCTCGATGTTGCTGGATGGAATTGCAGGCCAACGATTCCCGGGACTCAGCATGCAACTGCAACAATAGCGATTATAATTTTTTTTTAATGAAATTGCAAAGAGTACAATTCCATGGAATTCCGTGGAATTGATATGCTATACTTCCAGGGTTCGTGATGGGTTTCTATGTAAATGCGCGCAATTCTGTACTCCCTGGTGCGTAACCAGCGATGCTAACGTTCCACGATGGAATTGCATATCCATCCGAATGCCGATTCGATAGCGTATACAATATCCGAAATTTTAATCGTCGTTGAATCACCGCGTCTAGTCGTCGTCAGTCGTCAAATAGCTTCTGCAGTTTAAAAGCTGACGAAAACCGTGTGTTCGAAAAAAGCGTGACGTTCGTGAATTGTGTTCGACGCGCGCAAACTCCGATGGATTTTTATTGACAGGGGATTCAAATGTACACGTACAGGACAATATTTGTGAATTCGATTACGCGAAATGTTCGTGTAACAAATGCTAGCCGAACGTTCGCCGGACATTCGGCGTTTGTTTATAAAATGGTGCGAGCCGCGACGAATAATTTACCGCGCACGGACTGCTGGTCGTTCGGGCTTGATTTTTGTCGATGCGGAGCACTCGTCCGTTTGGTCTAATATTTTCACGCGAAACAAAACGCTGAGCGTATCATAATATTTCGTTTGGCTTTTGTCGGCGGATAGCGATGGTTCCTATTGGGCTGATATTTAAACTTATCAAACTTTAAATGTTATTATCATAAATCAATGTAAATTCAATGAAATTTTAAATACAAATTATTACAAAAATTACCTTGGGGATGACAGCATAATATCTTTGGAAAAATCATATTTATAAAGATCTTCGTGACCTCGATGTTGAAGTAAGATCAATTTTAAATGCAGAAGTTTAAAAATTAAGTCTCTTCGACTTGTAGAATCTTGCATGATTCGAGTTCGGATCGGTGTAAGTCAGATCGGTATCTATCTTTAAAAAAATGTAATATTTTTGTACGGAAGGTTTTAATTTTTAATTTTGAATATTTAAATCGCCCAATGGTACGATGGTTCCCTCGGAGGAAGTCGAGTGTCGGGCATTCTCGGCAGGCGCGCCTCGTGGAAACGGTTAATTTAGCAGCGGCGCGCGAGCTCTCACGTGTTCGACCAGAGTCAGGATTTCGGTGATAAATCAGCGGAACCGCGATTTGTATCGTGTTCAAAAAGCAGAAACGTGGACTCGGCCGGAAACCAGATAAAAAGCTAACAGGGATCGAGGAGTTCGCCTCGGTTTTTCCTCCCGTCGCTCTCCAGACAGATTGAAACTGCGGATTTATCTTTCTAGCATGGCGCTGGCGTTCTCGCGATCGCAAATCGTCACCGCTTACCGCATTATCTCGCGTTGTCGTTTGCTCGTACGAACGAGCGCGGGATTCCCAGCGTCGTCGTTCCACGCTGACGCAAATTTCACGACAGTTTAACAACGTCGCTTTCGCGGTCCACGAGCTCCATTCGTACACAATAATACATTTCGCGAAAATAATTTCCGGGCAAACGGGTTTATCAATCCTTAATAACGCGCTCCAATAATTTTCGCACACAGGTGGTACTTTTTGGAGTATAAAAAGCTTACATTCCAACAATATTTCAATCTTGTTTCGTACATCAGACGAAAACGAAACGAACTTTTGGAACTACCTAATAGCAAAGCGCCTTCGTTTGAACTTTGCAGATATTTGTTTAGAACTTCGAACGAAATTACATCGATGCCGGATCCTGATTTCGGAGGGGCACGCGTTTGCGCGCTGTAAACGGACAAAGTCCTCTCGCGAAGATGAAAGAACGCTGCCGAAGCAGCGGGATCGTTAGAACTCGCAACTGGGCCATGAAACCGACGATACTGCTGCGAACAATCCGAAGGAAAAGCAGGGGGACAAATAAACGAAGTAAACGAGCGCCGCGCGGCTTGATCGTTTCTCCGTACCGACGCGGCGTGGCGCAATTTAAAGCGGAACCGATCCGCGGATTGCTCGCAGCCAGCAAACTCTTGTCTTCTCTGCAAAAATCTTGTCTCGCGACAACCGTCGTTGTCGACGAACGCGTCGAGCGTCTGCTCGCCGACAAGGTCGTTGATCGATAGCGTCCGGACGGGAAACAAGTCCATCGAACGCTGTGACGCGCGCTGCATTTACGTTCACACATAACATTCTCTCGTTTCCGTCGAACGGTTCAATTTTCTTTGGGAAAATTTACATGTTATCCGATATCTCGAGGCAGCTCGAGCATGCCCCTCGGTGGAATGGGTAGGCGACGAGCTTAGATCGTGAACATAAAGTCGCGCTTAGATCAAGCCATTACTGTATTTAGCGGATAATTTAGACGCAGAACCGATCGGGCCAGATTTGATGTGGAATGTCAAGAAACGATGCGAAAGGCGACAGAGATTCCCAACGCAGCGGTGGCCAGCAAGCACGAGAGACGCAGTGCCGGCCACAGATCAAACAACAATGAGTGGATAAATAGAGTAGCTGGAGCGTGGCTCCGACGCGACGCGACGCGACGCGTTCGATAACGTCAGGATCGACTGTCACACGGCGGAATTGATGACGGAGGAGAGCCGGTAGCTCCGGATTCCGGATGCTCGAATATAGATAACCCGATAACGCGAGCCGCGAGTTCCAACCGAGGAGAGCTTAAGAATTCGCGGGAGCTTCGAGTCGAGTGGCTCCGATCCTCGTTCGGCTATGAATTATGGACCAAACACGCCTCGGAAAACGTATCCTCGGGCTATGCAAAATGTTTGCGCCCATTTCTCCTCGCTGTCTGCGCTCCGCGCGACACAGCCGCGAGACACTACATAAAATCATGCGAAACCCTGCCGCGAAAAAGAAATCGACCTTATACAACAGCTTTCTACAAACATTCTTCTCTTATCTTTATTAGACGCGTATATTTATTGTATATTTCGACGACACGCGTCCGTTTGCAAACGATCAACGAACCACGGAACGTTCAGTCGAATTCTCTCTTCTAATAGAAATTAAAGTATCTCCCAAACTCACGGTTTTACGGTAAAAATTTAAATTTAACTTAAAAATTTTTAATTCGGTTCTATTAAATTCAAAATAGCTATTGACCACAAATTATCCCCCCCCCCCCCTCGATCCTCGCATTCAACTTTTGTTTGCAACCGCTTCAGAGACATTTAAACTATTTACTTCAGAGGTGTTCAAAATATTTTTGAACGTATATATTATATAAGTATATTTTTATACTTGCCGGCGCACTTTAAAACTTTGGACGCGCATGAATATTCGCTAATGGCGGAATTGCTATCGATTTCGAGCCTACGAGACGGACGGGTCACGCTAACGAGACGCTTTGAGATCGCCGCGCTGGAGGAAATTACGATTTATTGGCCGCGTCGCGTAAAACATTTTCAGCGAGCTTGGCCGGCTTAATCGGTTTTAAATCAGCCCTGTCAAAAAGTTTCCAGGCAGAAATGAAACGCGGAAGATTGTCGTTACCGATGTTATCGCGAGCGGCCGCGGGGACACGCCACGCCGCCGGTTTATGGGCCGCGATAAATTCAGTCCGCGAGGGATTTTTTGAAAAATGCACCAACTCTCGTTTTTTTCCGTGGCACTTGATATTTTTCCACCGGCCGGCACAGAAAATATTTACGTATTGTCCGTAGCGACGAATTTATTGGATTGATTTCGAAAGGCGGGACGCATTGTGCGCGCCACGCTCGAACGACAGGCTACCGCTGGCGCTGGCCACTCCGCGAGAGCGCACGACCGCTTGTTCCTGGATAACAGGCTCGGACGTTGAAAGCGACTCGCGACACGGTCATTACCATCGCCGTTTTCAACCTTCTGTCAACCGGGAACGCTTTTAATTAACCCGGATTCCGGTCTAACGAGGTGCTACGTTCCGCCGCAATTCCAAGGTTCACCATGGAATTGCTACGCGCCGCGGTTTTTCCAGTATGCGCGGCGGAATTGCGAGCAACTACGCTTTCCCAATTCACGATGGGACTGCGCTCTGTTGCCGTTTCTCCATGGAAACAACTGCAACATGCGACAATTCCAGGATTCGCGATGAAACTGCAATGGGTTAGCAAACATTTTAAACAGTGAATTTTATGCATTCATAAAAAATTTTGAAAATTTACAAAAAAAAATATTAGAAAAAGTGCAAACGTCTACTAAGAGTAGCAATCAAATCTTGAAGTTAATTGCTTCCGCTAGAAAGATAACATTCTCAGCTAAACGTAGATTCAACAAATGTTTGCACAGGTGTACCGATCACTTTTCGGTGTCGGTAGGTTTAGCGTGAAAGTAATGCGTGTCCGTCGATGAACTGTGGGAATCGAAATCGAGTGGCGTCGGGCGTAGGGAATTCATAAATCCTTGGGAACAGATTGCGTAGCGAACGAATTCGTGATTGTTTATGATGAGCCATTTATTCGGCTAAACCGTTTATCCTGATGGAGGGCCTCGGATCGATTGGCCAACTATAAATTACGATCACGCAAATTCCCTTGTAAACCGGAAGCATTGTGCAGGCGGCGGCGCGGCGCGGCGTGGCTCTCTGCTGTTCCGAGTTGCATCGCGTTGCACCGATGCGGTGCGGTGCGGTGCGGTGTTCCATCGCATCGATGCGGGAGTTGAACGACGCGACGCGACGCGACGCGACGGGCACAAAGTTGAAGCCTCGTTAAGTGTTCGATTCCGATGGACCGATGATACCGGCGCGGCTTAATAAGCTTAACGTTGTTATGCAAATGTTACGCTACACGAGTTCCCAAACAATTTACTATATTACGTAACACGCGAACGACTACCGTAGCAACGCACTTACCGTTTACGCCGCTTCGGATCGTAATAAGGTTAACATACTTCCCGTTCCTGCACCCGTAACCCGCTCTCTCTCTCTCTCTCTCTCTCTCTCTCTTTCTCTCTCGGCGCAGTACGCGCGGACAAACAGCAAGTTCCGACTGTTCCCGAGCGCTAACTAACACACTTTCGAATTCGCCGGTAAACTTGGGACCGTTCAGCCCGTTTTCTGGCGAGTTTTCCCGGCCGCGCGCGCGTTTGTGCTTCCGTCAACCGGCAACGTTTGCAGTTAGTCGGCAACGTCTAAATACACCTGCTGAATTTCAAATATTTTGGGGAAACAAATGGTTTAATCCCCTACCCCCCTACCCCCACGCGACTCACGGCGAAGATCAATTCTCCGCTTTTCGTATTGAAAAGATAAATCGAAAATAGAGAATAAAATTTTTTCATGCGAGACTGTTTTCAAGAAAATCGACTTTGAAAATGCTGGAAATACACGTGCTATTGATAGGGATCGTCCGACGCGTCTGATCATGATCGACCTATTCTACTTTCAGCGTACGCTAGAGCACGCGAACCCGATGGATCTTTAAAGTCCACTTTCTCGAAAATGAAAAAATTTTATTTCATACTTTTCACTTATTTTTTCATGTATGATCACCCCCTTGTACCACCAGTTACCGAAACCCCTGTATATCGACGGATCGAAAGAAGAGGAGGACCGCGTTATAGGAGGGTTTACTCTATATGAAAATATTTTAATGGCCTACATTTATAAATGCAATAGAATTTGTTAATTTGAACTATTTCTGATACACGTAGATACCGTAATAGTTGTTCTAGGTATATCAAAATTGTCCCTACGTTAGTGGCAATAGTCAATGGGTACCTTGTGCTGCGGTTAGTCGTCCGGTGTTCGGGTCAAACAGCTGACGTCCCCGGTGCCAAGTGGGATGGGTGACCTGCCGCAGATTTTTCTCATGAATTAATTCCAAACTAAACTCTACTCTCAGCGGCGTAATGACCATAGTCAGTGGATTATTGGACATCCGAGAGTGTTTAACGTTAATTTACTTTGAACCTCCCTTAACGATAGACAGTATATCTCCAAGGTCTTTAAGAATACAAAGGGTCTCCGTGAAGGGGTGAAATCATCCCTTCCATATCCAATCCCTTCAAGGTTTTATGAGGCTGTCAAAGGGTCATTAAGTCGTCTAAGGGTTATGAAAATGCAAACGACCTACGGGGATACTCTCTCGAAGGTTTTAAAAATGTAAAGGTGCCCACGATTGCATGGATTATAGGGCACTTCATAGAATTTTAATGTCGCTGCAAGCAGTCATTCGCAAGATTGCGAAGGGCTGTAACCTCATAGAAAACATTGTTGGGATAGGACAACAATTTCAAGGATTACGGTGTGGTCGCAAAGAAAGTCGCATGTTCACTGTAGAATTACAAAGGGCTACGACATAACTGTGGAATTGCAAAGGGCGGTCACAATTCCAAGGACTTCGATCCAGAGTCTCCATCGCGACTCCATGGTTTCAATGGGAACGGGAGGGCCCCCGATTCCAAGGTAGTCGTGGGAGTCGAAGAAACGGCGATTCCACGAGAGGGCTATTAAGAAGGACCCGTATTCGCGCAAACGTGCGGGGAATACGAACTGTGAAAAGTATGCCGAGGATTACGGTCTCATAACTTCGACATTTAAAAAAACGTTTCGCGACGGTATCGCTCGTACGCCCGGTCGAATAATTAAACAGATTTTAATCGAGCGTTCACCTCATTAAACGAATAACGGCGCCGCGTGCGACGAGCGAGAAACTCGTTATGCTGCACCCGAATTGGACGAAAGAGAAAAAAACGATTTGGCTTCCATCCGATAAACGGCCGTGGCCTGTTCGAACGCGAAATCCCGCGGCGCGGCGCTGAATTATATGTATACATATAATATTTAGAGATCCAACGGCGGAAGCTAACTCTACATCGTGTTCGGAGTTTGGCCGATGGGTGGGGAGAAGTCGCCGAAAGTCGCAAGTTTCGTTTGGAACAAGCCGCGCGGCTGGTCTCGCTGTGACTCGCGAAGCGAACAGAAGAAAACTGCGGCTGCCTTCTGGCCGCTTTCCTACAGGTTTCCGATTTTCCTAACTTCTCCTTAATTTCCTCGCGGCCCGGCTGACGGGAACAGTCCCGCCCGACTCGGGGAGCGTAGTATCGTTTCAAACTTAATCCTCGAAGTTTCCGCGAGCGAGAGCGAGCGATCGACCGACCGACCGACCCACGACCCGGCCGTTCCCGAGTCGTAAACACGCAGAAAAAAAAGAACGGAGACATAAATTTTATCAAAAACTAAGACCCGCATAACCCGTTTCATTCGTTCGCCCTTATGCCGGTGCTTAAAATTTTCTACGACCGCTATCGATGCAACGTTGTATGGTCGTTGTTGGGCTTTATGGTTTCGGCGCATATTTCTGCGGCTCGATTGTAAATCAATTTGTAACTGTACGAGGCAGTGAAACGTTAATCGTAACCCTATTTCACTGTAGCTTTTAATACGGGGGGCTGTGGAGTTTATTCGTTCATGCTAGAAATTAGTTGACCGAGAGCGCTGAGAAAATTGAAAAATATCTTCTTTCGCCTCTACCAGGCCACGAAGAAAAATAAATTCTATTTTTCCATGAAAATCAACAGTCTACTCATTGCGAGGTGTGCTGTTTAACAGGCGAAGGCAGGGAAGAAAGTTTCTCCGAGCGACGATGTAAAATCGAAACTGAGTCGCGCCGCGACACAGAGATCACAGGGACACGAGTACGCGGAGGGCTCTGCCGAGCAGAGTGGGAGACAGAGAGAGAGAGAGAGAGAGAGAGAGAGAGAGAGAGAGTTCTAAGGTACAGATACTTAAGTGACGGGAACGCGAACGGCAGGAAAGTAGTAGTTCCCGACGACAATTCATTCCGAAGGAAAGCTGCAAGTTCTCGCGCCTCGCGGAGCACGAAGAACGGCGAAACGGAGGCGAGGCAGCGTTGGCGGAAGCTTGGCGCAAGCTTGGCGACAGATGGCGTTTCACCAAGAATTGCTGGGATTTCCACGAGCCGTGATATAATCGGCCGCCTCGACGAGGTCAGGCCGCAGATACGATGCAGCTGCGTTTACACGCTTAAATTGCAACCAGACCCGACCCGACCCGACCCGACTAGACGCGACGAGATAATGCGGGACCACGCGTTCTGCTTCGATTCGTCGATCAAAAATTTCATCGGCAAAACGAAATCACCGGTTTCTTCGTCGTCTACGGAACAGAGAAAATCATTTTCCACCTTTTCCACGTTTCAAGCCTCGTTCGCATCGATTTATGCGAAATAAACGTTGTCGAAGTCGATTACTGGAAACGGAAGCTAGATGAAAGTCTTGAACTTATCGGTGTGCCATCTTTTAATTTTCAAAGAAGCAGAATTCGACGGATTATATTGGTCCAGCACGGCATATTGATCTTTTTACCGCTGCGTCAATTTGACACCGTGGGCAGATTCAGTTGGAGAAATGGTGGGCGGACGAGGATCGAAATAATGGCTTGTTACAAGTTAACTTGGACGATAAATGAGCCGAGAGTGGAAGTTATATCATAATTCTGCTCGGCGCTGTTCTATTACCAGTCTGAAATCAAGGAACAGTCCGAGCGATTGATTAAAGCTGTAGGAAGTGCACCGTAGAAGATTTCGCAGGCTCGGATAAATCGCACAAGACGAATGGGACCGGGAGCGTAGAAAACGGTTGAATCAAGTGTATCGAAGCAAGGAACAGATAAAGGACAAATAAAGCTGGTTCTTACCAAGAAAACGGCGGCTTCTTCATTTTTCCTGGGTCTTGGCAGTCTCTCTCGTTACAGGCGGTCCAGTGGTTTAAGGGTGTAATAAATTAATTGATGT
The DNA here is from genome assembly GCA_028454225.1 of Lasioglossum leucozonium. Taxonomy (NCBI): domain Eukaryota; kingdom Metazoa; phylum Arthropoda; class Insecta; order Hymenoptera; family Halictidae; genus Lasioglossum; species Lasioglossum leucozonium. The sequence continues at coordinate 10,948,671 of CM052208.1, forward strand.
TGTTGCGAGCCGAGAGTGACGCAGGTTTTCGGTGGGCCCTTTGTTCTTAAATCAGCCCTCAGGATTCAAATTTGTGCAATTTGAGGAAACAAAATATTAAAAATGTTATCAGTTCACTACGAGCCATAGGTCCATTGCACCCACAAGTACTTTCGGCAACGCGTTTTCTTCTTGAAAAGCGCGAGCGAGATGGAGACGGATAGCGTGGAGATCGGGGGAAAAAAGCGTCGGTTCGGAGGCGTCCGAGTAAATTGAAAGAAAGGGAAAACGGGTTCAGCGAGTTTCAGGGAGAAACAATCGAAGCCGCTGCAGAAGAGAGAGAGAGAGAGAGAGAGAGATAAAGGCGCGAAAAGAAAGCGTCGAACGAGAGCGAAGTGGTGTAAAGGGGATAAGGGTTGGCGCAACCTTTGCTAGGTTGTTAGACAATTTGCTTTCGGTCGCTTTCGGCCAATAGAGCGCGTCCACGTTTGTCCGTAAGTCGAGACGAGAGACGAGCTAGCTCGGCGACCAGCTGAAACGAGAGAAAAGCAAGCGGACCCGTGTTTGGTCGTGCGAACCTTCCCAGATAGAAGGAGGATCTCGTCCGCGGGGGCGAGCGAGCGAGAGAGGAGCAAGGGGCTCGAAGGAACCGGAGAAAGATAGGTAAAAAGAGGAAAAAGACAGAGAGAGAGAGAGGCGGCTGTCTTTCCCGGTGGCTCCGACCACCGGACAATTCGCTTCGTTTAACCGGACTGACTGCTGGACGATGGCCAAGCGGTATCACACAGACGTTTGCTGCTCTTTTGAACGTCAGTTATGAGTCTTTCAAATTGCATCAAAGCTGTACAATAGCCTCTCTCCCCGTATCTTCCTTCCTCTCTTGCTTCGTCGAACTTCCCCCTCCACCGTCCGTTTGATTTCTACTCTCGCTAAGAAACGAAGCGCCGCGAAGCGGGTTGGGGCAAAGCCTCTCCCGACCACTTCTCTCCGCCGCTTGTCTTCCTTCCGTTTCGTCTTCTTCCTGTCCAGCCCGCTGCTCTTGGATATCGATACTTTTTTTTGTGTCCAGGGCACTCGAGTCGGTGGCCACCGGGAAGGACCAGCGTCTACGATTTCGGAACGAGAACGATAGCCCCGGGCAAACTCCGCGCGCTTTGTTCGCCCACCGGCGAAGGGAAACGCGCGGATAATTGTGCCAGCACGGCATCCGCGAGCAGACGTTTCTGTATATATCAAGACGTTCCGCTTCCCGGACGTCGCGCGTCCCCCGCCTCGCGCTCCGAAACTTTCTGGCAAGAAATCTGGAACACCCTCTGTCCGCCGACGCTTCGTTCCGCTTCGCTGTGCCGATGGAGTCGACTTTATCGCCAGCCCGTATTTACCGTTTGTTTGGAAAGTCTATTTCGCGCGGGATCGGTAGTTTCGAACAGCGGATGGATTAAAAACGTTTAACAATGAACAAGTAAATTCGCTTCCTTAAAATTAAACAGAGCAATTTTTATATTGCCTAATATTTCGGCCGAGGCTAACCCTCGTCCAAACCGATCCGGCGTCTTGGATAATTATTGCTCGTTAGAGGACCGGTCGTTTTTCTGGTTCTCTTCTCGTCGCGCGTCCTGAAATAAAAAGGGGCGGGTTTCCTCGATTTCCGAACTCTCCGGCCAGCAGGAAGCAGTTAGAGCGCCGCGCGATGGCGTATCAGAGCTTCCTGCACGGAAGTAATTTTCGAAGCCCCTCTCTCTTCGATTACTTCGAGCCGAGCCGACTCGAGCCGACGCGAGCCGAGCCGATAGACCAAATTTACTTTCGTCCGTGAAATTTATAGCGGGCGTTACGCCGCGATCACCCATCTTACACGGTATAGTCGTTCTACGGTGAGATGATTTCGCCACGTCTAAGTTACAAACAAATTCGACATTTTTAACACGATCGCATTCATTTGATCTCCGGTACAACATGGGAGGAGTTTATGAATTTCTGACGAAAACGAATAGGCGTGATTTAACATTGTTGAAACATTAGAAAAATTTGAAAATACCGTTGTATCATTTTTTTAGCCTACCAAGCATGCGAAGAACGAAAATAAATTTCTTTTGCGCTCCGGTTCGTTGGAATTCAAGTAGAAAATTTGTATTTCGCATAATCTCGTAAAAACATTTAAACTGGATAAGTTAGTATTGCACCGGCGAAACCAACACGAACGATCAGCGCGGAGTAGGTGGTCTTATCGACAGGCCCCTGGGTGGATGCACGAGCATCTTTCCGGCATCCGGGCGTTTTAGTGTCGAGGTTTAAAAATTTGATAAGCATTTTAAGGAAGCCGTGCTCCAATTTCGCAACAGATTTGGACCGTCAAAGGCGTTCCGGATGCACGGGCTTCGTAAAAGAACCATAGCCCGTGGAAAATTTAATGCCACGCGGGCGGAGATGCCTGCTCCCTCTCTCGTCTACACGTACTAGAACACTATAGGTACACCGACCTTTTTACTCACGGTATCGGTCCACTTGAAAATTCGTGTACCATTACACCGATCCCGTTTCAGAGCTGCCGATATTTCACCGTTGAACAGGGCCACTCTCGGTGCTCGCCGCGCGTTTCCGACAGCTTCATAAAGTCTTGGAACGCCAAGTATTTTTTCATTCTTCCCGGTTTCACGGCTTATCCGATTAGCTGAACCTTCGAGGCGGACGGACCATCAAACTCGACCCTAAATTGCCGAGTGCGGATCATTGGGTACAGCTAGTTCAATTCCCCTTGAACCTCGTGAACTTTGTTCAACCTTTGACACTGTTGTCAGGTCTTTCGCGAACGTAGATCTTTATGCAACATGGGACTTTTGTACATAAACATTTTTAATGTTCAATCTTTAACTCGTTGAGGTTCAAGACTCGAGGTTTACTGTACGAGATTAGAGACACAAGGTTCAATTGTATGAAGCTCAAGGCTCGAGGTTCAATTGTACGAGGTTTAGGGCTCAAGGTTCAACTGTTCGACGTCCAATATTTAAGGTGCAGCTGTCCCAGGTTCAATATTCAAAGCCGAAAGTTCACCTGTTCCGGGAACTAATCGGGAGAGGTCGCGAAGAATAATCCAGACACACGTTCCGAATAAGGAGTAAATATCGAGCCTCGAGGGCGTTGGTTCGGCCAGCTCGGTGTTGCTTTCGGATTCCTTATTTTCTCGTTCCGGGTTGGCAACGTGCCGCATAAAAATGAAAATGAAAATGAAAGATGGGAGTCACGTGAGAAAAGGGGTTGGGGAGAGAAAGAGACAGAGAGAGAGAGAGAGAGAAAGAGAGATGCGGGATAAGAGAGAAAGAGGTAAAAGTCAGAAGAGAAATGACGGTATCCGGGGGAGCAGACAGGAAAGCAGCTCGTTTTCTTTGCGAATGGATTAGGTCACTATTGTCCAGGTGCTCGAAGATAATTCTATGCATACCGTGTCGCGATCCGGCAGTCGCAGACGCAGAATAAATCCCCGGCCACTCTAAATGCTAATGAGCCTCGGCTGAGCGATAGTTTTGCATGATTTTCGGAGTAAACCGATGAAACGAACGGTAACCGCGGCTCGTTAGGGCCCACTTTCCTTCACGGTTCCTTGCTCTTCTCAACGATCCGGCTATAATATTCTCGGCACAGGATAATAAACAACTCTTCGGTACACTTCGATCGCTCGTTCTTTCAATTTTACTCGTACGCACCGGACCCTCACGTTCGTTGAAATTCACTCGCTCCGAGACCATTTTATTTACTCTTTCATATCTTACGTGTTCCGTTCCTTCCAATTCTGATTTTCAACATCGTAATCATTCTGCTCTTAATTCTTGCTATATACTTGTAAACTATATTAAGCTTAATGTCGGTAGCCCATCTCCTTTTTTACACAATTTTAAAACAGAGATGTAAAAATCCTACATGAAAAAGGGGTGGTCGATGCAAAATTAAAAAATGCAGATAACCTTGAGATCCCAACTTTAAAAATCAATTAAAAATATTTGAGATGCAAAGCCTGTTAACAGCTTCCTGTCGAGCAAGTCGTATCGCTATAACGAACGAACGGACCGACGTATAGTCGATGTGCCCTCAAGGACGTCGAAGGTCAAAGTTGGAAAATCATGTGCGCGTCGAAACGCAAAAGGCGATCGCGAAACTGCAGCGGCTGGCGCGAAAGTGATTGGCAACGGTGCGGCGGGAACGAGATCGATTGGATGATAAGAAGGTAGAAAGACGAGGAGGAGGAGGAGGTGGAGGCTAATCGAGGAGCCGGGAAGCGGGGAAATTATCGGATGACTAGGGAGATGAGATTGGTTCTTATGGATTCGGGAACATCTGCGACTCCGCAGCCATAGAGCGATTCTATCCGACGACGCGACCTGTGCCACCAGCGAGGCTAAACTGCGAGCAGGTATCTCAGCACCTGTGAAATTTTACGGCGCGGCGGTCCGAACTCTCGGATAGTCGAGTCACGGACACGGGCAGGTCGTGTCCCTTTCTTAGATAAGAGCGTTAACAGGCTGCCGAGTTGTGATCCTCGATCGTGGCAAGTTGCTGGCTCGGCCGAGCCAACGGTAGTTAGTCTCGCGAACGCTGGCTGCTAATTTCCCACGTCAGACGCCGCGACGCGACGCCTCGCTACGCTCCCGAACGCTTCGCGCCGACGAAACTTTCCACCTTTCCGACGACGACCCACCACCTGCCAATGCGCTTAATTATTGTCGCGCGAGGTTCGCAAACTGTCCTAAACCGAACGCCGCTCGGCATCTTCGACGAATCGGACGAGCTGCGGAACCGCTTTTATTCAAATCGTATCTGTTCGTGTTTTACCGATTGTTAGACAAGCTGTGACAAGCGTGGTCTTGTCTCCCGTGGCTTCGTCGTTGGACCGTTGGAGATGTGGGAAAATGGTGGCCGCGAGGTTCACCTTGAGCATAATTTTCAGGATCAAATCGTTTTTCCAGCGCATCGTTTGGTACTCGTCGCGGGGAACGAAAGTCTCGACGGAACCATCGGTCGGAAATCGATCATTCTTTTCGAAAACGACTTTAGAGTTTCGTAAACGCATGTAAATCGCACGACAATTACGCTCGTATATCCTCGAAACTACCAGAAAAAGATTCTACAACGTAAATAAACTGAAGCGTTTCGTTCGGTATGAACACCGACGAAATTCGTCGCGAAGCGTCCATCGATCGATCGGACATCCACGGATCGATTCAGCCGGCAGAAAGGCGATCCTTCGTATCTGCTAATGCGTAAAAATGCCGGAAATATTGTTTGCTGGTAACACGAGAGTCGGCCAGGGATCGAACGCCTTTCAAGACGCCGCCAAATGGACTTCCGATAGGTCGACGTCGCGCAAGCTTCGAGTCGAAGTGTACACTCGAGTCGGACACTGTTCTCTGCTGGCAATTAACGCGTTTACGTTAAAAACAAAATCGATCGTTCTCCATTTGACGGGGCATCTTTGTATTTAATTTGCCTCAGAATTTCCATCTCGACGCTTATCAATTTTCCGAGGCTTCGTAATTAAATTCTGTCAAACAAGAACCGTTCGAATAAAACGCAACCACCGCTATAATATTCTATTCACTGCGATTTCAATTGCAAATTGAATTTATGGAGAAAAATTAATTCAATTTAAAAGGTATTTGTTAAATGTTTCGCTCTTCGTCACATTTTCAGTGAATTTCATTCATCGCCATTATTTTATCGCTACGTAAGGAAAATCCAAAGCCGTAACGTAAACGGATTTATTAATAAATTTCGGCACAAGGTTAACGATGCGTGTTTATCGCGGTCACCTTTCAATCTTCCTTCTTTTGTAATCCATTGGCGATCGAAATTTTACAATTCTTCTGTTATTTCTGACTTTCTATTATTATAAATTTATACATATAACATTCGAACTTCAACACTACAACAATAATAAATTTTCCGTCAGCTTCTCGGCAAAAAGGAAACCCTTGACTCGGTATTTCCCCTCCCCCGCCGATTCCTTTAACAATAAAACCCATGGAACGTCGGGATCGTTAAATCCGGCATTATTGCATTCGTGTTATTAACATTATCGCTCCGAATATTCGCCGGGGCGATGATACACGTTTAACCGAAATGTGCAAACATTGTTGCCGCGCGTTGCCTTTGACGAATTCTCCGAGCGATGTTCGTATGAATTAATAGTTGCTTGACAAATTTGAAAGCGTTACGTTCGAACAATACCGGGGAACAGCTGCGCGAAATAAAGGGACCGGAGCGGGGCCGAAGCGTCGCGTCGCGTCGCCGTGAATTATAGGCCGAATAATTTCGCCGGGTTTTTAGGGAACCGAGTGTAATTTGGTGACGTCGGCCGTTGAACTCCGGTAATGGCGGCATTCGATGGGATATTTCATAAATGCGGCCCGAAAGAGTACACGTTTCTCGCGGTTATCGATCATTGCCGCATTCAGAGATTACCTGCCCGGCCTCGATTTTCATTCGCAGACCACGGGACACCGTAAGAATCCCGTCGATAATCGCAAAAGTAGCGTCCACTTCTACGCTGAACCGTATTAACAAATAGTTTTTCCAATTTTTGAGAAATTTCTAATTTTTTAAACGAGTGTCTGCAATTTAGACGAGTTTAAATACGCTGTCATTGACGATGTCAAAATACCTAACCCAGACCCGACCGAAATTCGACGCTTTCAACATTATAATTCATTTATAAATCCGGATAGATAATTCCGTCTCCAATTTTCCAGAAGCGTGACACTGAAAGTATTACAATCTATTTACCGTTCTAAGTTTCACCTGTGAATTTCTCATATAAATTTCGGGAACGCGTCGTTTCTTTCGATTCGCCGAAGAAAAAACGAAGAAGGAATCAATTTTTTCGAAGCCATTACACGAAAATCCCTTAAAGCTTACTAGCCCCGGTTTAGCTGACATATCGAGCGATAAAAAACAAGAACGATCGTAACGTGGTATCGGGAAGAGCCGGGTCGAGACGGTTGTTCGTCTTAAATAAAAAGAAGAAAGCGGGAGGAAAGTTTTCGGTAACGATATCTGTTGGACACGTGCGGATGCGACGTAACGTGGCTTCGCGGAAAAGTCCTCTCCTCCCAGCCACGTTTTATCGCTTTCGATAGGAACGGTGTTGTGCCACGGAACAACCTGGCCGTTCGGTAGACACTTGTCGACTGTCCCGGCAGAATCGGATGGTCCCGATATCGTAGCCGCTATCGCAGCCACTTTGAGGAAGATCGCGGAAGCCGCAAGCTCGATGTCGCGCGGTATTACACGAGGTAATGCTCGATCCGCATTGTCGCCAGCCGCCATTGTTATCGTTCGGCCGCGTTTTCCCGGCGTAACATGCCGCGCACACCGCCAGACATGCGCCGCCATCGTGATTTCAGTAACGCGTTCCCTCGTAAATTTTATTGCACTTTCACTTTTGTCCAAATACAAACCGTTCCGCTTACGTACCGAGGGGATGCAGGTTTTATGTTTGTTACGCGTGAGATGTCCGAACACACTGTATATTTATCTCACTAGAGCATACACTACACGCGACGGATTACAATATTAGGACTTAGTCAACGGTTACGAATACGACAACCACCACTAACGCGGAACAGATTATATCTTCTTTGCCTGGGTTAAAATGTCCCGAAAATAGTGGAGGTGAAGGCTACCCGAAAATAGTGGGGGTGAAAACGACCTTGGTCGTGCGAGAACGGTCATCGGGCATATCCGTATACCTAAGATAGCCGAACTCGTCGACGGTATCTTGTCGTTTGATCGTCGGTTCCTCGCGCGCTCGCTATCGCGCTTAATTAAATATATTACGTTTATTAACCGTGCCGATCCCGGTCACCGATACAGCACGGTGAAAATTAATTTTCGAGAGCTGTCGCACCGATAAATCCCGGGTGGAGACGAGGCCAAGCGAAATTCCAACAAATCGCATTAAAAGCGAATTGTTAACTCCGTGGAAAGAATCCCACCCCCGTGAAATATGCAATAATTTTCTGAGCTCCGGGGGACGGAGTTAGGGGATCAAAGGAGCACAATGAACGTCATTTTCGCGGAAGACAGGTGCCCGCGAAGGGCAGCGGTTGGTAGAATTCCCTGTGAAATGTATGCGAGAAGAGACAGGCGTGCAGGAACGGGCCCCATGAAATATCTTTCGCCGGTTAAACGAGGTCATCGCAAAGTAATGAGCCCCGTTTTAAGGAATTATTAAAGAGATAGCCTACTTTCGGCGCACGTAGAACGGAACGCGCGAGAGGAATTATTATGACATTCAACTACCGCAGGGCCGGGCCGGGTCGGGCCCCCGCGTTCCGTTATAAATACAAGAACACCGCGCCACGGCCGCGGCTAATAAAGTCATATCTTTTCGTCGGGCGGCGATATTAAGAGCCGGAGAGATAACATTAACTTAATAAACTCCCGGCTAATACGGCAGAAGCTTTTAACCAATTTATTTATACTCGGAAGTTCCTCCCGGCAGAAAGTTCTTCGGGCCTATAACACGGCTTACGACAACCTCGGTAAATCAGCAGAGAAAAGGATCTAATAGACTTTAGCCCTTAACGGCGATGGAGATCTTTTAGCGACTAGCCCTTGCTCTCGAACCTACGCTGCCGCGGAGGGGGAACGATGCTCTTGGAGCAGGTTCGCAAGCGCCGTCGGACGTTGCTGCTTCTAAAATCATTAACGCGACGAAATTGCAAGAACACGGTGATTTCTCGAGTTCTAGGGCCGAATTTGCATGCAGAGGCTTATTCGAGGCAAATTAATTTTAATATATAGGGTGGCTTAAAATTCTCTCACGATTTTGGGGCTCCTCTGACGAACTGTCGATCGATTTTCAATGCTCTGAAAATTGCGTCTCGCTAAGGGCGTGTTCCGATCGTCGCGAATGTGGTCGCACGTCCACACAGCCCTAGATCCACCGTATACGTACACGAGGTTGCAAGGATCCACAAATCATTTCTCGACCGTGCGAAGTTGAGACTTCTTAGTAGTCGCAATCGCTGGATAAACGTTCAATTTAGCGCGCGAGTGTCCCAAAGTGGCCTAGCGTTGCGTTTTCGAGGCGTAAATTGCATTATTCGACAGCATGTAGTCGTCGTAGATGCATGAAAATGTATTACTCGGCAGCTCCGACAGCGGCAGCACCGTAGCGCCGCCATATTGCTTTTCGCGAATCCGCTACGTCCCGTCGAACAATGCAATTTCCGCCTCGAAAATGCAAAAGTAGACCTAATCTTTTATCTAGCGATTTGAGGCCTCGTGGATCCTTGCATGGATCCTCGAGCTTTTTCAAGTAGCACCGTTTCTGATGAAGCATTATTGTAGTTTTCGACATATTCGGAAATTGATTGCGCGAATTGTTCATTTACAATATTGACGTCTCTCGTTAAATTTTCCGTTTTTTTTCCACAGCATCAACTGCGTCCATTTGCTATCGCAATTTTTTTTACCAAACTTCGCATAACGCTACTATTTATTCATGTTCCCGCTCGTATGAAAAGATTACACGCGACGTTGATGGACATTGGAAATAAAATTCTTCTAAAAGCGTCACCTGTTACAATGAATTCTTTCCGATATTTCCAGTAACGACTAAAAAGTAATTACAAAAATAAAAACATTCGCTATATATTGTTAGTACCGAACAATCTACCGAACGGGCGTCCTAAACATGTAGATGAATTCTCCCATCGCGGACATTCGAGCATCGAATAAAAGGATAAACGCGCGATAAACGTATCTCTCTGTTGCGGCGAACGATAAACAAGTTGTAATCATCGCGGCCGTAAAACAGCTCGTAGGGCAAAGGGTTAAAGCAGTTTCTTCGCGGTCGTAGCAACGAAGCGACGATAAAAATTCTCTGACAACCGGGTCCGTAAAAAAATTCGCAAAACAACTGCATCCGTAAAAAAAAAGAATTTCGCGTCAACGTTTCACGTGTCTGGACGACGGGAGATGATCGGCGCGGTTGTTATCACGGCAGTTGGCATTCGAAATCTTGGTCAGTGGGATCGTGTACCGTATATCGAGCGCAGCCACGGTTGCACGGGCGTATGGGTACGGGGAACGCGTGATAGCAACAAGCAGCAATCGCGTTATCGAATTTAACAGGCAACGGATACGATGTCGCTTATAATGGTCGAACCGTCGATCATCGCAATAATAATACAACCGCTATCGACTGCCGTTAGCGGGACTGCCGTCGCGCGGCGTACAGCCCCGACAGTACCACTGGCGACTTGCTAGTAGTAAAACAGCCGGCAGCGCTGCCAGCAGCATTCCAATACTATTTTATTTGAACGGGAATTACCAGCGTGTATCGTTAATCGTTACTCGGTTATACTTTTGTTCCGGTCGTTCGATATTTTTTTTACAATTATTTGCAGAACTCGCTGTTCGTACTGGTCGGCGAAGTTATACAAATTTTAATGATTAATTTTTTTTTTCGCCAACTTACGTCAATACAATCGGCTATCTAGGTTTCAATTTCCCTTCGACGCTTCTTTAATACTTTCACTGACTAATTGCAAAATTATTTAAATTTCGGTTTCTCGAGAAAAAAGAGAAATTATTATTTTGACAAAGATATTAAATTTCCAGTTGAAAGACAACTACAAGACACTATCGTTTCAAGTGTAGAAAATTATGAAGCAACTCGTACAATTCGACGGACGTTGACCCTTATACAGGGTGTTTCAGGATGATCGGTACAAGTAGATTCGAGGTGTTGCGATTTGCAAAAAGGGGGGGAAAAACGACGAGTAACATTCTCTCTCAGTTGACGCTTCGTTTTCGAGAGCACGACGATTCGGCTTGCTCGTCCGATACTACTTCTCGCGACTGCTAGGACATGCTAGGAGAAGCGTCAACTGGAAAAAAATGGTTATTCGTTTCTCTTCACTTACTTCCGTGTATCACCTCGCGACCACTTGTACCGATCCTCCTGGAACGCCCTGTATGTACGTTTCGATGCGCCGACGGTCGTGTTTTCCCGTCACGGAATGGAATCTCGAACGAACCTCGGTGAACAAAGTCGAACTTCTTTTCTTGTTTGCCGGAACACAAAAAACTGTAATCGAATTTCATCATTGGGCTTTCGGATCGGTTGAAGTAACTATGGTTGAACACTGGTTGGCAGAGCTACTGGCGAGGGCGGCGGTGTACCTCGGCGCTGTAGCGCCGCGTGGCATTCACGGTGCGGGTGACGTCGGTGCAAGAGTCAGGGGCTGATATCTGGCTAAGCGCGGGCGCAGTTGGATCGCGGTCTCCACCACGGCAGCATTTCTCTCACCGGTCTCTCTTAACGCTCCCTCTTGACGCTGCTCTCCGTTTTCATCCCCCTTGTCCACCTTATTCGCCACCTTCGACCCCCTCCCCCTCTACTAACCCTGCCCCCTCTTGTCCCTCCCCTCCTTCTTAATTTTTCACTCTAAGCTCTTCCTCTCTTCTCTTAATCTTCGCTCTGATCTTGTTTATCCTCTCTCCCCCCTCTTCTGCTCCCTCATCGTTTACTCTCTCTCTCTCTCTCTCTCTCTCTCTCTCTGTCCACTCTTTTTTCCCTCTGCTTTTAATCTTCTGGTCCTTGTTTACGTATTTTCGGTCGCATCCCTCTCTTTCACCCCACGTTCTCGTCGATCTCTCTAAATTTTCTCTCACTCCTCCCTCTAACCTTTTACTTCCCTCTATTCTTAATATTCCAGAACTTGTTTCCGCATTTTCGTTCGTATCCTCCTTCACCCTACGTTCCCGCCCTTCTCCCTAGCCCTTCTCTCTAAATTTTCGTTGTCATTCTACTCCCTCACCCTTCCCTCAATCCATCCCTCTCTCTCTCTCTCTCTCTCTCTCTCTGACGCGCTAGCCTCTCCCTCCCACTCTCCCGGTGTAATTCCATCCCCCTCCGTCCGGCTCTCTGGCACTCGCTCTGTCTCAGTCTCGGCGAGTCCAGTCTCCTCCGAGGTTCACCGGCGGTGGTGCATCGGAGCGGCGTACATGCGTGGTGCGTGCGTGTGTACCCGCGTATGAGGAACGAGTGCCGCGAGATGGGAACCGGAAACAGCCGGCCGGTCGCGCGAGTTGAACGCGCTCGTCGATGAGTGTCGTCGCGCCGATCGCGCACCGCTGCTACACGCCGGATGCGACCGCATCCGTGTCACGTGGAACGCTCGACGCGCTCTCGCGATACGTCCCGATACGCCGCGTGGTCGTCCAACGGTAACCGCGATCTCCCGTCGTACTCTCGCGACTGAACTCGAACGATGAGGTGACCGTATGATCCGGACTCGGCCCGAAAACGTTCGCTCGCCGTTTTCTCTGGATTTCCCCGGTGCTGCGTCGCGATACCCTGTGGCTGGAGCGATCGGACTCGGCCTCGAATCGTCCTGTCGTCTCGTTCGGCTGATCCTACAGGTGACTTCACACGTTCGAACTTCTGTGCGAGAGCTCTGCTCTTTGGAAGCTTGTTAAATTAAGGTTTCAGGTTAAGGTTTCCGAATTTACTTAAATCGAAGAGAGTTCGTCGTAGTTTGTGCTCCTGAGAACCAGACCAGTTTCATTTTGTACAAAGATCCGCCTTACCTAACCTGATGTTTGTCAATAAGTTATTCTCAGTCGATCTGTCAAACGAATGTGGATCAATAGGATTAAATCGCAAATAGCTTATGAACACTGATTAGTCTCTGCGTTTGATGAATTCGTCACAAAAGTTTAACAACGTTCCGAATTCCTCTCTAATTTAATTATCGTCGCGCAGGTTTCAGGCTTTGTTTTAGCTTTCGTGCGCGCGCGTATGTGTGCGTGTGCGTGTGTGTGTAAATTGCCTGCAATTAGACTTTTTCGAGCAGGCACGATCAGTGAATTTAACACTAAAATTGATATAATTATTATGAAGTTGTCTGTTGCTTCGCAGTTCTCGCATTCAACGCAGCCGCAGAGAGATTTTTCAGTTTGTTCGAATTGTAAAGATTATTTAATGTGAAAGATAAAAATCGGGAAGAATCTGAACGAATTCGGTGATTGCCCGGTTAATAAACGTTGTCCGAATAGACGAGAGCCGCGCGGCTGTCAACGAATCTCGGAGAAACTAGCATAATCGAAGTTGAGTCCCTCGAGATGAGTTCGGCCGAGCCCCGAGTCGTTAAAAAGTTGCAGGGGTGGATGAACTCGTTGAAAAAAAAGAAGCTTACCGCGCATGCACACGGCTAACCAGGTTGCCGAACGAACGTTTGTTCCAATTTTGCCGAGTAATATTTTTATCCCCTGCCCGTCGACGCGAGTATCGGGACAAAGGGGCGAAGTGGATCTCTCGACAATTTTTTCGGAAATGTTTGCTTAACCCACGTGCAAACCCCCGATGAAAATTTGCCTGATTTCTGTTTCTGAATATTGCAGCATGTTTGAGTTGCAGTTCGACCTGCACGCTGATTCGTGTATTTGTTTCGCGTGGAGCTGTTGTTGTTGTTGTTGTTGTTGTTGTTGTTGTTTGAAATAGCGAATTTCAAGTTTTGCGCGGAGATTCGGATTCACAGTTCTGAGGTTAACAGGTAATTGAGACAGATAAGCTGTTGCTTTTGTTTGTTTAAATTATTCGGTTTTGTGCAAGCGATAACAAAGCTTCGTTGTCCGAATACCGAAAGCCGGTGAGAGAATTGCCGGACATTCCGGCGGTTGGGCAAAATTTCTTTTATAAACCGTAACGCCAAAGAACAATTCGCTAATTCGCGTCCTAAACAATCTTAACCGGCGTTCATTATGCTCCACAATAACCGGGCTCCGGTTAATTACGCTAGCCTGCCGCGGCGAACTTTTTAAATGTTCCTCGACTAATTCCTCTTCGAACTTCCCCCGATCCTTCGCGAATATCTCGCGCCTTAATTTACGACGTTCTTCCGCGAACTTCCCGCGACTCCTTTGCGTAAACGTAGCCTTAATTTACGGTGTACTTCTTTATTCTTCTACCTACCAAGCACTAAAAGCGATTAAAATGTTTTAGCTTGTAAAAATGACGTTTATTTAGATTTTGTGCAATTTTTATTACCATGTAAGTAACTTCATAATTTCAATAATTGCAAAATGAAAAATATAAAACCGATCGTTCGACCGTAGTAAGTGCAGTGTTAAATTGGAATTTAAATCCGTAGACTATATTAATTTGAAGCTATGCAATTTCGTCATGAAATCCACGGTCTAATAATACCTGTATCCAGGATAGACGCTTTTATCTAACGAGTACGAGTCAAACGAAATATTTCTCCTTATAAAATTAAAAAAGAAAAAAAAGTAACATCGCGTGCCGTCGATTAGACGTCACTTTGTTTAATAAAATCAATAACAGTTCCGATGCGTGCGGTCGACGATGTGTCTCTATCGCAAGAACGCGTATCCTATACGCAGCGGAGTTTTAATTTGCACCGCATCGGCGACCAATCCAATTCATCTCGCTGCGGACCGGATAGAGAGAACTCTTGTTGGAATACTTTATTTTCGAATCGAGATTAAATTCGTGCGCGAAAGCTATCTTCGATCCTTTTAACCTCTCTCGACCAATAACCTTTTGAACCGTAATTGCTCCAGCAAAGAGCATGCCGCGTTTAATGTAAAAATTGCGTGAAACAGTCAATCTGTTATATAATCCTAAAATTATATTGCAATTATTTCATTTCAGACGTGCCTCATATTATTGCAATGTAGTGCAGTGAGTATAGTCACATAAATTAACTCGTTTAAAAATGCACGCAAAAATCCCTGAAAATCAGTTATTATAATAAAAATCGTAAAGTTTGACGATAATGGTTAGGAGCAATTTAAAACAGCGGACAGATTCGACATTGTCGCGATTAGACTGCGGATCTTTATGCAAAATAAAAAATTGTCCAAGTCGATTGCAAGAAATATGAGCTGCACAAACATTTCGTCTCTTAATAATTTTATTAAACCACAAGCAAATCATCGGATATTTTCACTGCTTTGCGTTTCACCAGAGAAATGAGAAAAAATTAATACTTACTTAGATCTGGTGATATCACTGCATACAAATTCGATTTTCCCTAAAAATCAACACTCATCCGATTACTTCTTCGACATTCTGAAAAAAAAAATTACGTTTGAAAATTCCACAAACACGAATCACGCGTTGAGGTAGTCGACTATGAACAGTACAAGTCTGAATCGTAGTCGGCCTTTCCATCGATCTCTATCACTGCTCGCAGCGAGCAGCATCGTCCGCACCTGGGGCGCGTTCTTCGCGACATCGGTTGTCTCTCGAGGACGTCTTCATCGCCGCGTCTCTGCAGCATTGACAAAGCTCGAAGAAAGCTGGGATAAACGCTGCGACGGTTCCGGCCTTTGGGTGGTGGGATGCGTTTACCCCCGAAACGGGGTGAACGTTTTTCGGCGCGAGACGAGTTTAGGCGAGAACAGACGAGACGGTGCGACGCGACGCGACACGACACGGGAATGCATGGTACAGTGCACGGTACCATGCCGCGTGCAATTCCGCCGGCTGCGTAGAAATTCGAGCAATATTGAGAGAAATCCACCGGAAAGCACGGGAACACGTGGCTTCGACGCGGACGCAATAGAGGAGCTTTTATTGGTGACAGTGAGTCAACAACGGTGCTCGACACGAGCCGCTCCCTCGACAACGGTACGTTTCTCGTCTCTCGTTTCTCGTTTCTCGCGACGCGATGGAAACGCGCGGAATAGAAAGGAGCGTGCCTAGTATGCCCAGTGCCTAGTACACCTAGTGCCTAGTACATGTACACCTAGAGTGCTCGATGTACCTAGTGCCTATCGTCTAGCGACTGCCTCCCCCTAGTCACTATGCCTATAGTTCGTTGATCCCGAACCGTGACGAAGCATCTCGAAACTCGCGTCCTCCTCCCCCGCTTCAGTTGTTTATTTACGCGGAGATGTCCGACGGAATTGCAGATAATTTCACAGAATTGAAGAGTTTCTAAGGAAAACATATATTTTTTTGTTGCCGTTGAAAACATTTCTGGAAACGTTTCTAATGAACGAAACGAACTGTAAATCTGTGTGGATCAATGGGATCGAGGAAAACATTTTTTTTTTTCATTACTACGCAACTTTTGATGAACACGTTCATTAATTCGTTTCCATGCCGATTCCGATGGAATTTAATAAATTAACTTTGCCTGGAATTGTTTCGCGTGCAGAGTTTCAACAATTTGACAAATATTGCCATATCGTTTTACAGCGATCCTTTCGCCTGGTAGGTGTTAAAAAATGGTGGAGATCGATGATATTTGAACGCGATAATTGACAGGATAATTTGTGTTTTAGTTTGTTACACAATGTATTTTCAAGTTTGTTCGCGACACTACCGCTTCAGACAAGCAGTAAAAATATTCATAATGTTATTTATAATAATTTACCTTGCTGAATCGCATTAAACACAGCGAGTAAATATAATTACGGTTGATAAACTGTACGGGATACGTTTCGGTTGCCACTTCAAAGGGGGCGAAAAATTTCTGTGGATTCGCCGGAAGCCCGCGCTCGCTACGGCATATTTACGGTAAACAAATAAACCCAGCGAACAAATAATTGCAATTGCCATAAGGAGACGCTGGCGGGAGCGTGGCGGGCGTCGTTTTGCACGGTCGTGCAAGCGAAATATTGTCGAAAGCCAGCCACGGAGCAGTTATTTTAGAATTTGCCGGGGCGCGATCCGACCCGGCGAGTTTGCACAACCCGTTCAGCCATTAAACTCGTTCGAAATTAATTGAAAATAAACGAGTATAAATCGAAACTAATAACGAACGTTTGCATAAGATGCATCGCGTCGATTACATCAATATGTTGAATAATAATATTTGTAAAACAATTTGCGAGGACGGGTATTCGACGCGATGCGACTACCAGCGAGGAAGAGAGAGAGTGAGAGCGAGAGAGAGAGAGGGAGGAGAGGAGCGCCGATTGCACGGCGCGTTTATAATTTCGATTATCTGCCGGCGAATGGGGAATTTATTAACGATCGGCCATCGCTTGCCGGGCAACAATCAGCCTGTTGTCCGTATGCATCGCGGATTTCGTACGAAACTCGCCAGCCAACCAAATTGAAATCAAACGATGCGTATAGCTTTGTCAAAAAGTCGCGATTTTATACGCTCGCCAGTGCTGTTTAGCTTCATCTCCAGCGCTGATCCGCGAAATAACGATTATCGAGGAATAATTAGACTGCGGATTTTATCCGTTCGCCATCAAAACGGCCGGCTCGAATGCGCGCGACAGTGAAAATATTTAACCTATTAGCCGCGGCAGCTCGATTTTCAAAGCAGGTTTTCGAATAGTTTTTAACTATATTATCGATCACGCCAGACTGTATACATTTATCATACGATTAGCTGCTATATCAAATAGTGGAGAGATCGAAAGAATTTCGGAACATATGTTATATTCCATTTTCCAAGAGGATTGAATGCAAAATAAAAATTATTAGCACCAATTACAACCGATCATGTAGAACTTTCTTTTTTAACGAGAAATACATTGACAGTCTTAAATTCTTGTAATCTTGTTTCTACTAAAATCTTCATACAAATCGCTCATCAATTCTCCTGAATGCACTCAATTGCATAACCTTTATCCCCTTACCGTATCATTTTCTTTACGGTTACAGTGATTGAAACGTCTTCATCCTCAAAAATGTCGCGGAAAAGAAAAGAATACATATATTTTTTGTATTGCTACATTGATTTTAATGCTGAAACATTTATTACAAACAAATCAAATTTTATTTCATCTAAAACGAAAGGCGTAACATTTGTATTTGTTAGACTTTGTTTACAATCTTCATCAGGCGTCTGACTCGTTAAAATACGGCAAGAAATTATTGTTAATATAAAAGTGGATAGCCTCGTTATAAAGTGTGGAATACTCCAAACAATTTTCTCCAAGAAATCAATTTTCGAGCTCGCTCTCGAGCTCTCCAGCAGTTCAGATTAGTCATTGATATGCACTATGCTTCCCAGCTGTTGTGCTGTGTCTAACGAATGCACATGCATAGTCTACCGCTATCAATATGCATAGGGTGTCGTCTCAAGTTAAAGAAGCTGGAAATCGTTCCGAGCTGCTTCAACTTCGACTCGATCCACGGCTACTCGTTACGAGACAAGGATTCTTGAGCCGATTAATTAAGTACCGGTATAATTACCATCATTACGGTGTAACAACGAAGATACAGGTTTACATTAAGCGTGACCGACAAAGTCAATCCGAGGAATCGCTATCATTTGTTCGACAAGGTTTAACCCTTTAGTTACGAACAGGACTTATAAGTTCTGTTAGTTCTCTCACGGTACTGTATTAATTTAAACGCTTTGAGACCCATTGGAACTTCGAAGTCCACTTCTATGAAGTTATTTCCCTTTGAAAGCTTGCTAGAGACAAGCATATAAGATCGTGTAAGGCCAAGAAGGATACCTAGAGAATTGAAAATCGTCCATACTATAAATTCAGTAAATAAAGGGTTAAGTAGTAATTGCTGATAAACAATGGATATATCCGTGGCCTGTTGATTATTGTTACGGGGTTACCAGTGGTATCGAATATTAGTTGTTCGCGCGTTAATTAACGCGTCGGCGGATCTGTAACAAGTTTTATTTTGTCTAAAGAACAATATAAACATAAAAACAGTAGAAAACGGTGATTTCACTGGTATTCTGAGCGCGAAGAAAATTTCAGGAACGTCGCAAGCGATTTAAGAATGCAAGACGTTCGCCGGGGAAGTCGTTAGAAATGCAAAGCGACGCATTTAGATGCTCCCGGTGGACGAAGTGGTTCGCGGACGACGCAGTTAGCGCCGTTGCGTAAGACGAAACAGCGCAGCGCGGTGGTGAAGCGCGGTGATGCGAGATTACCCTTGACGCGCGCTCGTGCCCGTCGAGATCGATTCAGTGTGCGAAGCAGAACTTCTGTTTGTTGTCCGCAGAAAAGACGCATCGCTTTGCACTCGGGCTGGCACGACTTGCGAAACTGGTGAACGCGAAATGAACCGGAAACGATGGACCGTGAAGCCGCTGCGAATAGATTTACGGTGCGGTGCCAGCGGGACCGGATGCTGCACGACGGCCAGGATCATCTGCATCTTCTTCCTCGCGATACTGATGCACGGTACGTCCATTCGCTATTCTATTAGCCGTAGAAACTAGACCGAGGCGTCGTTTACATACTGTACAGACGCTACTCCTCGATCCCTTGCTATTCAAACACGAAGGGTAGTAAGTGTGAGAAACATCGATATAATTCGATGGTGAAACTAATTACTTTTTCATGAAACCTCCGGCGGCATATTTGTGACATTTTGCTTAAAATGATAACCAACACGACGCATTTTGGATCGTATTTACTCGTTCGATCCGCCATTGCGTGAATCTAGATTATTCGAACCTGTGTTAAATCGCGTGTTAAATTAAAACGAACGTATCATCGAGTCTCTCTTTACCAACGATATCTCCCGAATCGCATTTGGCAACCGGCTCCCGAAAATTTCGAAGCTGTCCGAATAGGCGACGCTCTTGCAGGATAAGCGTCGATAGCATGATTCATGGGTATCGGTTTGTAACAGAGCTAGTAACTCGGTGTAACAAACGAGTGCACTAGGATCTGTCAGCAAGGCGACGAGAGAAATGGAGATCCCGAGAACTGGAAGCGGAAAGGGGAGATGGGAAGAGGGGGGGGATGGGAAACACTATTCGCAAAAATCAGCGAATCGTTTAATCCGCTGGCCGGGTACATATGCGCGAGAGCCGGTTCAATTACTTTTTTGTCATCGATTCCTGGAGGCACAGAGGCTTGTTTATCGGGTCTGTTGACGCGTGCGATTTATTCGAACGGTGAAAACCGGGCCCCCGTTAATTAGAATCCCTGTGCCGTGCGGTCAACTATCGGCGCGCAACTATTGACAAGCTACTCTCATTACAGTAAGTCTCCATTAACGCGTTAATTCTTGCAAAAGTAATTGTCCGGACGTATCGATTCGTTAATTGGAATTCTCGGCCGGCCGGCGCGCGATGTCCGTCTGACGGAAATATGGCTAATCGGGCTACGATCGCGCGTTAATTAATAGATTTCGTTAATGGAACCAGGCCTGCCGACTTTCGCGAAAATCAATTTGCTTCGAGATCCGATACAGGATCGATCGATTCTCGTTCCCCATTCGACCAACTCTTTAATAACGGAAAATCTGTGCGCCAATGTCGGAAAGTATTTGGACACAAAAGTCGATTCACACCGATCCCATATACAATGCTGTTACATATTAACGCTGAACCTACCAGGGTCGAATGATTTTGTATTTTACACTCATTGAAATCATAAAAATTCGTTTATGAAAAGTAATGGAGTCGGTAATTGGTCCCCGCTTTTCGCTAATAACTCCTCCAGAAAGCCGAGGAGAACATTTTCGCAGAGGGAAAAGTTTCTGCAAATCACTTGCGGAATCGCTCCTGTCAAGGTAGCGCAACATGTTCAGGACACTCCTTCGCGAAGTGTTAAAATATTTCCTAAACGTTTAGAACAACGCTCCATCGTCGCTGTGAAAAAAAAAGAAAACATTTTTATTCCGTCAATTGTTTCGTTTTCTCTTTTTTTCAGCAAGTCCGAGATAAAACCGAACGCGGCGACTCGATCTCATTGTCGGAATCGGGCCGAGTCGAATATTCGCGGGGCATAAATATCCGCGGACGGACAAGCCCGCGTTCTTTTTTACGACGCGGAGAAAATACGCATAGATCAAGGCGACAAATAACACCGACCCCTACAATATCCAAGCCGGCCGATATATCAATGCGCGATTTACGACGTTGTTACGTCACCGGGACGGTGCGCGCGGCGGCGGCGGCGGCCTTTTTTCCCGCGGACAGAGCAAACAGAGAAAATCGGTAAATTTATAACCGGATCAGCCGGCCGAGAGTCGATCGCGGATAATGCTCGGAGCTTTACGCTTTCGGAAATAAGAAATAAGAAGCTTGCGAGAATCCATCGACCGCGGTTTGCCTGTCGTTCGTTCATTGATTCCTGAAATCGAAAATTCCACAGCGTTTGTCCTCTCGCTTAACACGTTGGCTGCTCTTCATTTTAGGTAAACAGAAATTTTTGCCTCTCTCCTATGCAATCCTGTAGTTTTGAGTGAGAAAATGCCAATAATCCAAGTTTCAAACCGCGGAGGTCAGTGGTTCGAAAGTAACGAGCGTTGAGCGATTTTCAGTAGTCTTCGAGAAGTCTCAACTTTGCATGATCGAGAAATGTTTTGAGGCCTCGTGGATCCCTGCAACCTCGTGTAGGTATACAGTGGATCTAGATGTGGATCCTAGTGGATCAGAACACACCTTCAATTGGTCCAGCTGATAATTTTGGCGATCGGTACACGGGATTTTTGAGGGGGGGGGGGGGGGGAAGAGGCTGAGAAGTAAAATCGAGGTCCGGATTTCGTGTCCCAGCGAGCTCGACGCAGCGGAAGCAGCTCCTTCGCGAGTATTCCCGCCGCGACAACGATCTGGACGGAGAGCAATCGCAGTCAGCACTTTGCGAGGTTAAGGTAATTGGCTGGGCTGAAAGAGAAACGCGGATATATAGAGGTTTTTTTCGCGGCGAGGAAAAAGACCCCTCTCGTCGCGTCTCGTCTCGTCCGGTCTCGTCCGGTCTCGTCTCTGCTCGCCTAGTTTCGAGAACAGTAGCTCTTTGGAAGGTTCGCTGATGCTATTTCGTCTAATTAAATCGGAGCCCCTTTGAGGGTCTTAAGCATGGCGTTTCCAGTCCTATCTCGAGTCGTTTGCCGCTCCGTTATGCAGCCCGTGCCTTAACGTTTCTTTGAGTACAGGAGTTCAACGCGCCGGCCGCCATTTTTCGTGCCCTCGGCTGCCTCCTCTCTCTCTCTCGATCGTTATACTTTACGCGCCCTCGCGAACGCTCGACTCATCGTCTACCGGCGATTAGTACCGCGGTGAACGCAACGAAAAACGAATCGTGGGTTAGGTTTCAAGCAACCACTGCAAAGTGGAACCTTTAAATCTGTGATGGATTCGTACAGAAAAAATTTGTTTATGTTTTACAATCGATTCAATTCTGGTGGTTCGGAACCCACCGTAATAAAAAGTAGGTCCCGCTGAAATTAGGCCACAGTGATAGTGGAAGAGGGGTAGCCCTACCTGTATTATATCGGAGTAAGGATCCGAGGATCCGAGGATCGAGACTTCACTGTCTTGAGACGAAAATAGCGCGTAAAGGCGAATAAATGCAATCCCATGGATAATAGGGATTGATCTACAGTGGCCAATGGTAAAAACGTCCCGGGACGAGTAATCCCGGGAGATACGAAAAAGTAACGTTCCGTCGATCATCCTCCCCGAGCGTTGTTCTCAAGGATCGATTCCTAAACGTACATTTGACCGGGCTCACGGATCGTCAATTCGAGCAGAATTCGGAGCGCTATCGGATGACTGGCGAAACGCAATCAACCGGAAATTTATAGATAACCTCGAGTGTTACAATCGAGCAACCAGAGAGAATCGGGGCGAGCAGAGAGAGAGAGAGAGAGAGAGAGCGGAGAAACTACAGAGTCGCTCTCTTTCTCGTTTCGATGAAACGAACTATCGAGCAGAAAAATAAGCGCGGAGAAGCTTGGCGAGCTCGTCTTTCCATTATCGCGGGTAAAGCTGTCCCCTTTCGCGGCTGAAATCGTATCGAGTCGACAGACACACACACACACAGAAAGAAAAAGAAAGAAAGAGAGAGAGAGATAGAGCTTTTTCATCGAGCTAAAGTCCCGGAAGTGCTCGAAACCGTTTAGAGTTTACCGACGTCGCCGTTCTATTTCAATCGCGCGATCTAATTATTTCACAGGTGGAAAGGAGCGCGAGGGACCTTCTTGGATGATTGATCTCGCCTCTCGGCGAGCATTCTCTTCGCGACTCTACGGGGAAATGTCCCGCAAGTGGGTCATTTGCCTGCCGGGGAGTCGCGACTAACCCGGTATATTCAATTACCGCGAGGCCGCCAATTAATTAGCCGCCTTGGAGGATAATCTGTCTTCGTCCGCATCCGCACGAGCGCGGACCCTCTTCTCGCGGATCGGCGCTACAAAAATGCGAAGATCCCCGATTATTCTTCCCGTTGCATCGTTATCGTGCACGATCTGGCGTGAAGTTAAAAATTGTCCGCGTCTACCTTTCGACACGGGAGCCAAGCTCCTCTGCCGGTGACCTTGAATAACCTTGAGTCACCTCGGTCGTCGAACTCCGAACGAAATTGACTGTTTAGAGGTGTTCGCGAAATGGTGGTCCAATTAAAAGAAGGGGACGCTTTTTATTTTTGTCAGCTAATTATTATTTTAATAGTAACGATTATTATACGCGAAAAATATTTTTGTGGGTTCGTGAGTTTGTGAGTTCGCGTATCTTTGGTGACGACAACGACATTTCAATCCGCAGTCTTGATCTCGCGAGATATCGAGCCTCCAGCTGGGATCGATTGCGATATTTGCAAAAAATTAGTCGGCGTTACGATGGACAATGGTCGGCGCGAATTACACGAGCGTAAAAAAAAAAACTTTTGGGCGAGGACGGTCCCGTAAAGATTTTAATTAATGCCACGGTGAAATACGTTTACAGAGTGGAGAGGACAATGCCGAGATTATGCTCCCATAAAGAAGGATTCGCGAAAGAAGTTCCGTCTAATTATTCGGGCTAATAAACGTTTAATTAAACTGCCCACCGAGAGAGCATACCTTTTATGCTGTTCCCCTTGAAATATGTACTCGTTCTCGGATGGGGCGAGGGGCGGAGGGAGGGAGGTGGTAGCGGCAGTAACCGGTGCCTCGTTGACGATGAAAGGCGGATGAAACGTCTTGCGAAAACTATTCGCCAGGGCTTGGCCTAATGCCGGGCGTCGCTCGTTAATCGATTCGACGCGAATAATCGCGCGAATCGCGGCCGATATTAAATAAGTTCGTCGATGGGAAACGCTGGGAGCAAGGGGGGAGCCCGTCGTTATCGGTTATCAATACTTATCTGCTATCTGGCGTGGCTGCCGCTGCTGTTGGATCCGCCGAATATCAACGCAATGTCTCGCGGTTTCGTTGTTATTTCGGGGGGGGATGCGCCTCGTTAGGTTCACTCGAGAAGTTCGCGATCGACGGAGGCACGCGAGACGACTATAGCGAATACCTACGTATTTATAACATTAAAACTACCGAACATCGAAAGCGATTAAAACGTTTCAGCTTATGAGAATGACAATGTTCATTTATTTAGATTTTAATAAACTTTTATCGAATCAATTTCTGTCGAACTTTTTGTCAACTCCAAAGACTCCGTTTAGAAATAATTACGCGTCGCGTATATTATTAATAATAAGTTTATTGAACGTTTAACAATCACGTCGGGAAGTCCGTAAATCCCAATCGGCAGCTCGAAGAAACACGATTGGACTTTAAGGAGTTACTGCAAATGGATTTGAAAATGCTCTCCCCGGGAAAAATTTATGAACTTTTGAGGGCTGGCAGGCCACCGTATACGCGATAGATGCGTTTCGGATTGTAGAAAAATTCGAGATCGTGTCGAAAAATCGGGCGAATCCCAGTCGATGTTGCTCGGAGAAAGATGACTCGGTTTCGAGTAGCTGCTCGGAACCGATGTTAAAATATTTTCTCGCGGGGATTTATAAACTTTTGTGGTTTTACGCGAGAGCCGGAAGATCACGCTTTACGATGCATACGTTCAGGTTACGTAGGAAAAATCGAGACCGTGCCGAGAGATCGATAAATCCTGATCGGTGGGGCTCGGGCAAAATTGAAATATCTTTTCCGGAAGAATTTCTGAACTATCGCGGGGGTTGTACGAAAGCTGAGAACTCGTGTTATACGATCAACGTATTTAGGATTGCGGGCGAACTCGAATTCGTATCGAGACATCAATGCATTTCGGTCGATTGCTATGAGAAACATGTGATTGACGTATACGGAGCTACCTCAAACCGATTTTCAAATTTCCCCGGGAAAATTCGCAAACATCTGCGGGCTCGTACGAAAGCTGTCACGAAAATCTCGTAGGAAAACAATTTAAATTATGTAAAAAAAAGCTCGATAAATGTCAATCACTGTCTCGAGAACAAATAATTCGATTGTTCGTATCAACAATAAATTGAAGTAAACACCATCGTCGGACGCGTGTTAGAAAATCTCTATTGTTAACGAGCTGTTATCGAACTCGGACCGGGGAGAAATAAAAATCGGTAACGTTCTCGAGTTCGTCGGGCTGGAGCGATCCTTTGAAAAAAATGCGTGATTTCCTGTGGAATCGGCTCGTCGCGTTCGCTCTTCGGGATCCATTCGTTGTAGCCACGGTGCCTCGCAAAAAGCTCGAATTAATCTATCGTAACGGCGCTATCGACTGGGCAGCACGAGCCCGGAAATCCTCGGATCGATCCATCATCGACTGCTTCGGCCACGCGGGAAGAAATGAATCATTACTTTAACGGATTATCGGTTAGCATTCCGCAGCGCAAAAAGACGAAACTCGGCCATCTCCCCCTCTCTCGCTCTCTCCCTCTACATCTCGAGTTTCTTCTCCTCTCTCGACGAATCTTTATCGGATCGGAAGTTCATTCCGAAGTAGCGCCTTCGCCGAGACGCTTAGGAGCAAGTGGCCTAGGAGAAAGCGTGAAAAGAAACGAAAGTTCCGCGAAAGTCGCGGCAACTTCTCCTCGGAGCACGCTGTTTCGACCGATGGATGAAAATCAGAGAATCGAAGAGAATGTTCGCGGGATCCGACAGATCTTCAACTGTCACGTAATTAATCGCTTACCGCACAGCGTGACATTCAATTCTATCAATATAGAATTTTATATTTTGCATAAACGTCTGCTTTATAATCTGTGAACAGCGGATTTTATGCGTTTGTGACAAAAATTGTGAAAATTTAAAGACACTATTATATCATTTTCAACCTATGAAACGTATTAAGAAGGAAAATAAATTTAATTTTCCATAAAAATCCGCTGTATAGTAGTCTGTTTTGTGACTAGCAAAAATTCATCGATAAAAATTTTCTTTATGGGTACGAAGTTATGGTTTCTGTATATCTACATAGACAACTGAGTTTAACCATCGCTATTGTTCGAGCTTCAAATATTTTTCGACGGTCACGCGACGATATTTCTCGTCGGTATTTGATCGCGAGCGTCACGCGCCGCTTTTTCGACATCGAGGATCACTCCGATCGCGTTAACCCTACGCGGTTTTGCCGATCAACCGGCCGTATTGAATTTCCCGCAGTCCTGCAGACCTTCCGTGTCACGTGTCACAGTCTTTTTTCCACCGAGACCGAAAACCATGCACCGGAAACGTCGACGCAACGCGTTTAAACTTTATTCGTCGAATCAAGTGCCGTGGGACGCGCGTCGGTTCCAACAACTGCAAACTCGGCAAACCGATCGACTCGCAAAACTCGATTCCGTTCGACTCCACGATCTCCCACAAGAGGACGCTGCGAACCATCCTCTTACATTTGCAATCTTTTTGACGCCGGGAAGGTTCGTACGCTGACCCAGCAATCTCGGCAATTTCGCAGAATTCAATTCTTTCGGGAACATTTCCGGCCCTTACCGTGAATTTTACAGAAATGTTTCTTGCGCGGGACGTTCGTATAGACATGTTTCGATTGGAGCATTCCGAGCGGCTGATCTTCGCCCGAGGAAACCAAAAATTTGTGACGTTTCTTCAATGCGATTCTGAAGATTGCGACGAGGAAACGCCGAAAGTCCGAGTTCCAACGTTAGGAATCCGCTGGTTCAGAAGTTACGCGTGTTTGAAGTTCAGCGATTTTTACTGTTTTCGACTGGTAAGGGCGCAGCCATATTGGCACGTAGCCAGCGTCGTCTAGCGGAACCGCCGCATGGCAGCACAAGCACGCGATGATGTCGATAATGTAGAGCAGCTATTTTCCAGCCTGGGAGGCGCTGATTATTGTCAGAGGCGCCAAAATTTTTAATAAAATGTTAATGTTCATACCACAATATCTACACACAAATAAACTTCGTATCGTAACGCAACAGTACAAATTCAATGAAAATTTTCTCATCTTAATAATAGGAGTTTCTAATTCTAAATAAATCTTTATTAATTTTCTCAATTAATTCACAAAAATAGTTTAACCGCTGCTGCTCGCACTAAATCTACCATTATTTAATTTAAATTAGCTTCTACATATTTGAATAAAAATTTTATCAAATTCAATATAGTGAATCGGTTTCTATTACCGATTTGTTTGCGTAAAAATGTTTGACACGATTTCCGGTCCCGTTTGACCAAGATCATAAAGTAAACGGTTCAAACTGGTCGCGATTCGACCGATCGATCGAGTTCGGAGTGCATTATCGCCGGGGAGGGGGGAAAGAAACACTAACCCGGAACCTCATGGTTCCCTAGGTTCGGCAAAGTTGAAGTTTCGCCGGGATTCTTCGAACCGGTTCTTAACCGGGGAGGACAAATATTTGCGTCGGAGGAGAGTCGAATCCGCGGCCATAATAGGGGTGGGTTACTTAAAACTGCTCGTTCCCGTGAAAAGCTTTCGCATCCGCGCTTCTCGCTACGAAGAAATTCTCTCTCTCTCTTTCTCCCACGAAGGAAAAAAACCTTTTATTCCCTTGTTCCTTATTAAAATGGAACCTCGATTTCGCGGAACGAAATGGAAAAAGATGTCCTTTGTTCTCCCGGGTTTCTCCGTCGGTTCCCCGCGAAATTTTTCCGCGGGAATCGGTTAGGATGGCATAGCGAGAGGAAGCAAACGATCGCGTCCAATCTGTTTTTTTCCTGGCTGCGTTATCGGACAGACAGAGACCAGGAACGATACGGACGGGGAACCAGATGCGGAGCGTTGCAGAGGGAGCTTTCGCGGAGGGTCGCGGAGAGACGCTGCATCGCGCAAGAATCGCTACGCCCCGGGTAAAGAGGGAATGCAAATATTTTTCCCCGGTTCTCTTCGTACGCGCGAACCCTGGTAAATCCGCATAAACTGTCTGCGAGCTGAGTTAATATAGCGCCGCGTGTCTGTCTCGCCGACAATGAAATATTCCTCGAGCGAAACGTGTCACTCCTCGGGGAGGAAAGGTGCTTTTCTTCTATCGCCCGAGACGCATCCACATCCGCGTCCGACCCGGCTGAGAACGCGCACAATTTTTACCTGTTCCTCCCGGTCGCGGCTTCCCCGAGTCGGAACGGCCCCGAATAAATATACCCCGCCGAGTGAAATAACGTTTACGTTAACCCGAGATTCTTCCCGGGCCGTATAAACAACGATAGGTTACCCACGTCCGCGATGGGATTCATCCTCGCTCACGGTGTGCCATAGAATATAATCACGAAATTCGTTTAGTTTAAAATGTTTGTAATAGTACAGAGATATTAATAAAGTTGAGAAAAGTATTCCGGGAAGTTGATGCGACGACCGACGCGCTAAGAGCATTGTTTAAACATGTTTGAACGTTTAGAATGTTATAAAAAAATACATCGTTGTACTTGGAAGGCTCTAAAGAATCATCATACGCGAGGAACGTTCGCGTAGCTTTTACGGTTACAGCAGAAGATATTCCCGAAGTTAAAAAGCATTCCAGGAAGTTGGTGTAGTAAAAGTTCTCGTTCTTTTAGAGCGTTAATTTTTAACATGTTTGCATATTTACAATTGTATAAAAAAAAATACACTGTCATATTTGATACAGTCTACAGAAACATTCTGTGCAAGGGACAATTGCTTTCATTCTCTCGACTTTGAAATACAACTTCTTCCAACACTTTTAAATCGAAAATTAAAGATTTCTTCCAACCTAGAATAATTCCATTCTATATTATTTCTCTTCATTTCATGGATACAAAATTGATACAATACTTAAATATTTAGTAATCGCTTAGATACCAATTTATTATCGTAAAGAAAAACGACTTTCTAAATTTTAACAATTTTTTGATTTACCATGAAACGATAAATGATTCGATTCGCCTCGGTCTACCCTATAGAAATTGTTTATTGGCACGCACGGTGCTATCATTCTTCTGTGTGTATCTATTCCCGGTATCGTCGCTCGTCGACAACGAACCACATTATCGACGTCACGCGACGGTAGAAATTTATTAAACAGAGTGCAACGAATCGATCGGGCGATGTTCCCGTCGCAAAAAAGCTCGCGAAACTGAAGGAGTCGAAATATCCTGGGAAAAAGCAGCCTTCGCTAAATCGCGCGACGGATCTCCCTTTCGATTTCGGCAAACTGCGCTCACGATGGAATAGCGTAGCGCGTCTCCCAGATAGAGAGGTGGCAGCGGTTGGAACAGGTCGGAGGACGAGGGGAAATGAAGTTTCCCCTCAGCGAGATGAAAGAAACGAGAAGGGCGACCGCGTCTCTGCGTTTTCCCGAGCGGGCCGCAAAGGAGCCGTTCCTCTCGCGCCGCGTCGCGCCAGGAACGATGCAAAAATGTTGCTCCCTTATCTCGTATTCTCCTTACGAAAATAGACGAGCACGCCTCGCAGAGTGGATGCCGGGATGGAATGTCGTCGGCGATTCGCGGTAATTCGCCCGTCCCCCGTAGCCCCGCGAATTACGAATACATACGTCGCGCGACGCCTAATGGAATTTTCAAAAATCTCTGCGCAAACGCTTCGGGGACCGGACAGACCGGTCCGCTACGTCGTGTTCGCGAATGGAAATTAATTGAACGGGACTACATATCGGACCGTGCGATGCGGGACCGTTGCCCCCGCCGTAACGTCTCTCATTGAAATTGAGCAGTTCAACAATTTCAATTAAATCATTTATAAATCATTTGAAAGCAAATATTTAGAAAATTGTGGCTCGATTAAATTCGAAGATGAATTTAATTTTGCGACAATTTGATATTTGCAAATATTCCAAAGATTCCCATTCCGTCCAATTGTATTCTCATTGGGAACGTGTCAAAAGCGACGGATAAGGTAGAAATTACTCGCGTCCGGCGTTCGAGCAGAATGTGTTCTTCGAGCGTCGCGTCGCGTCGTCGTAATGAAAAGCTACGCGTAAAAGCGCGGAGCTTTGAGAGAAGAGCGCAAAGGTACGAAAGTCGTTGGAAAACGATATCGCCCCGTTTGGCCAA
The DNA here is from genome assembly GCA_028454225.1 of Lasioglossum leucozonium. NCBI lineage: Eukaryota > Metazoa > Arthropoda > Insecta > Hymenoptera > Halictidae > Lasioglossum > Lasioglossum leucozonium. The sequence goes on from CM052208.1 coordinate 10,978,807, forward strand.
AGGCATGTAGATTCGCGACAAATCGCGCGAGTGAAACATATCCTGCGCGCGGAACCAGCCGGAAAGTGGGTCGATAAAACGGATTTCGGTGCGCGGCACACGATTTTCGTTGTTCGGCTTTGTCTTTCATCGGCGACGCGCCGCTGTTGCTGCTGCTGCTTGCAACGCGCTCTCGAAGTAACACGGCCGGTCGTATCGGTCCGACGAATCCGCTCGATCGAATCGCGTTTCACAGAGCAACGCCGCTAATGTCGGCTTTTACGTTGCCCGCGACAATGCGCGACTGTACACGCGTGTAAACGGCCAACTGAGATCCAATATGGCAGCGTTCGAACCTCTTAAACAGCGTATAACTCTTAAATGAAATGACTCCGCGCACTAGGATTTAAAGTTTTATCAGTTTTTCGTCGAATACGATAATATCAGATTCGAAAAAGTTGAAAGTGTTTGGTCCCCCGAGCGAAAGTTCGCAAGGCGCTGTTATCGAGTCTGCTAATAATATCGAATAACAGTTGCGCATCATCTAGATACCGATTCAACGAATCAATTATCGCGGTAAACATCGTGCTCCGGTTTCCCAGCAGCCGGGGGGGAACAAACGGCAATGTAACGCGGCGCAACGGTGCAGTCAGACCATGGTAAAAGCGTAGACCAGACTGGAATCGGTTAGTTGTCGGATCACGGTCCCCGAAGCAAACTGTTCGTTCCGCCGTAAACACGTTTGTCGAAAAGTCGCGCGTATCGTGTGTAGCGTATCGCGGAGCGCGTATCGCGTGTCCCTGCTTCGAGAATATCGCAACATCCAGTTTCGCCGGTGCTCTAACACCGGGGAACTGGAGAACACACCTCGGCTCTATCCTGACGGCGAACAGTGCTGGATATATGTACAGGACGTAATGACACGATGATGGGACGCGTGTAACTGCGTTAGCTCGAAGCATTCGGCGCAAATAGCGGCAGAGCTTACGGGCCGGAGGCTGTTTAATTTCACCGTGTTCCGCCATGGAGCCCGGAAAATGGCGAATTCACGCTCCGCCGCCGCGAGCCCCGTTAATAATTCACGGTGTTTTCCTTTCATAACTTTGTGCTTTGTCGCCCCCGTCCACCTCCCATACCCACCCACGCCTAAGTTCCGAAATTGCCGCGCGTTTTACGCTAGGCGCAGCTCCCCGAAAAATCGTTTATAACATCGATCCGGGATCTCGAAACCGTTCAGACCACAACGTTCAACGTCGTTCGGACAGCCTCGAATATTCATGCGCAGCAATTATTTTCATAAATTTTCTAAGAAGTCGCGTGAAAATGTATTTCTTCTTCCAACATATTCGCAATCAATGTCACACGCGCGCGACGTCCACAGTCTTCCGATTCGCATTTCCCGATACAAGTTCGTCATTGTCACAATTATACGAAAGCTCTGGCCTCAGCGCACGCGCCGAACTTTCCATGACGACTACGCCGACGAGACGCACGTTCAATCCGCGTCCCGGGGTTGCTTATGAATAAACATTAAACGCAATTATAGAGCGGCATATTCGAAGTGCTATAGGTAGATCTCACGGAACTGTTGCTCTCGCGGAACCCTTTGTTTGCTCAACCGTTCGCGACGAACGGCCGGATCTGCGCGAAACTCGCCGAGATTTCAAAGCATGCCGGAAACTGTGCATAGGTTAGCCCTGAATGTCGCGACGCAAAATTCATTCTACGAAACTCTTCCCGACGACACGGAACTTCGACTCGTCTTCGTTTTCGGCGCTTTCGCCCCCGCGTTCGTTTATTTTCTTCGCGAAAGCTTTCATTCGGTCGACTTTCGGTCCAGCATCGGAGGAGGTCTCATTGTTAGGGTACTGGCAATTTTCAAGACGTCACTGTACTCCGTAGATCGTTCGCATAACGCGTGCCCAAATAGAAAAAGTTCAGCGCACGGTTCGATATTTATCGCGTGCGCAAAGGTAGAAAGAAGGCGGGGTTCGGGTAAAACGTGCATTCGACGCGAACGGTGCACGCGCGTGCCTTTAAAAGCTGCAGTACAACCGTCGAACGGTGCGCTACGGTCTGTGGACGTGTTTTGTCGGCACGTCAGCGCCGGTCTGTGTCCGCAATAACATTTGCAAAGCAGCCGGCGATCATAGTTTCCGGCATGGCGGCGTGTTTTTTTTTTTTTTGTTGTTACGTTTTTACATTTTTACCCGAATGCGTCCGGCAAGGGACCGTTACTTTCCACGTTCTGATCTCGCCGCGGCAGTTGCCCGTTTTCCCGACCGGTTCCCATCATCCAGCTTGTGTTATCCCATGGCCCAGACCAGCATCAGCGAAAATTCCGCGGCTCCCGGCGAGTCACTCGTGCGAGGACAAAGTGTTTCGCGCACGAAATCACTCGGGCCACTCGAAAAAAGAACTGGCTCTCCAGAATTTTTTAATTGCGATCCACACAACCATTCTCTCCCTCTCTCTCTCTCTTTGCTGACGACCCTCGGAGCTACGTTTTCGTATTAGAAAAATCCTCGTCTAATTCGTCATCCGTTCTCGCGCTAACCCGTTTTCCAAAACGCGAAATTCCTCGAGCGTTCTCGAAACTCTGCCCCGAACCGAATTTCTATTCGCCAGCTGAAATCCCTTTCGCGCGTATCGCGAACACGCGGCGGTTGATTTTGATCAGCTTTTCTTTTTTTGAACGAATGAAGTACATTATTATTTTGTTTGAAATTGTTTAATTAAAATGAACTTTCTACGGATTCTCGACTGTGAATTGAATAGGTTATTTGAAACATGACGGGCATTTGATTTGGACGAATATCGTACGATTTTCAAATTGAAATTGTACGAATACATGCGTGAAACGGATGAAATAATTAAAACGGAGACCGGATTTTTAACGGGAAATATCAGTGAAAATATTTCCAATTGATAGTTTGATTGCGGTAAACATCTACAGCTTTCTAACTGCGCGTTCGATCAATAATATTCAAATTTGAACAGTGTAATTTCTCATCGCCATTCGTGTTTGCGTACGCGAGATACAGTTACGATGGTTTCGGATTGCTTCGGAGTAAAAAAGTAAAAAGATTTTGTCGTCGGCGGAAACAACGAAATGAAAAGAGCTGGATGAAACGGCTCACCCCGCGACCGAACAATGCAGCAACAAACATGTTGTTGTGCTCGTGTAACTGTTGGGAGCCGGGCGAATCGGATAAGATCTTGGCAAGAATGTGATATACGCCGGCCGACGATGCTTACGCGGGACCATCGAACAGTATAGCCCCGCCGAGAAGAATCGCAGCTTGTTATCCACCAAGTTGGAGCGGATAACGAACGAGTTTTTGCCGCCTCGATAGACGGCGTAACGCGGATCAATGAGATTACGCGGCCAAGATACTATCTCGTACAATAGCCGGCAAAAGTCTTGTTCATTTTTGAAAATGAAACTGCACTGGGAAAAATAGCGTATCCTCGTAAATGCATTATCCGTTTATGTATCGTGAACAAAATTAAATTTTACATCGTTTTCGGATCGAGAAGCAATGTTTTAATAGTCTACCGTTCGGTTCGTTTATTCTGATTAGAATGATTAAATATCAAATCAGAATAATTAAAAGAAATGCATCGCTTACATTTTTACAATTTATTTAATATGCAAACTAAATGTGCGTTTACCTACCGCAGCGAAGCTTTGATCTAAGAAAAACCCTTGGGTCCGTGACGTTTCTTGGATCCTGTAGTTCTGCTATTTCTTCGCGAAGTCCTCTGTACCTTGCAACGCGCGCAGACAATTTTTATTTTCCATGAAAACCGGAGTGCAATGGTGATTCCTCGACCCGAAAAAAGCGTGAATCGTAGCGAACGAATGGCAGAACGGCTTCGATCGATTCCCGGATACGGTAACATCGTGTCGTCCAACGAAACCGTGAAAAATGACAGCACGGCGGCCGTTTCTGCAAACATTTGTTACCGGCTGACAAATGTTTCGCTTGTCCGGGCTACGCTCGCGCGCAGACGTTATTAATTTCGGCTCTGACCTCTGCTCGTGATGCCGACGCGGCCCGGCCCGACTCGGCGCGACGTACAGTAATAATAAACAAATTCCGCTTGTAACCGACGGGAAATACAGAAACCAGAGTACGCTGTGTTGTTCTATCGGCACAGCGAAGTTACTCTTGTCCACCGACGCGACGTTTTCTAGCTCCTACCGAACGATGAAAATATGTTTACGCGTCGCCGTAAATGCCGGGGGATCGCGTTGTCTTCTCGCAAATGGCGGACACCGTGCGTGCCTCCATTCAAATGGCTGCATTATGCGTTTCGTGCGAGCAAAATTTTCATTGTTTCCCACGCATCGTGTACTTACGTCTGCGTATGCACCGTTCGTTTCGTTTATGGGAAATATAAAAGAATAATGACGAAAATGAGTAAATGCAATTTAACGCAGTGGGCAGATTAAAAAAATGTTTAAACATCGATCCGCTAACTTGAGCCAATTAAAATCATTAAAGGAATGAATTTAATTAAACGATATTTATTTATTTCTACTTGTTTCATTTATTTTGCAACAGAGAATCCTACCGAAGAACTTCAACAGAAAATTGGCAAGAAAGAATTCTCAGGAAAGAAGAATTGCATATAAGAGAAGATAGCGTGATTTAATTAAAAAATGAAAATGAAATTATCTTTTTATTATTTTGCAACCAGGGCCGAAAAGCATAATTCGTATTCGGTAAACAGAAAGAGAAGAAACAGCTAGGTCCCTCGCCGAGACACAAGCGAGAGAAGAATCGCGCCGCGTTTTAAGGGAACGTCCGTGTCTTTAATATTCCTGTTGTATCGTCCTGCAGAACGCGCACAGGCGAGATTTTGCTGGATATTTCTGAACTGCATATCGCGTGGACGTGGCGCGCCAGAGAACGAGGAAACGCGCGAAGAAACGGGACGCGTGAAAAAAGACGACACGGTCGGTACACGCTTCAGAAATCTCCATAGTTCCGCGAGGGTGCAACGAGCCTGGCGAAACAAACATTTCCGGCTTGAAATTGTATGTACATGCAGAGTGTACACCCACCTGACGTGTGCACCTCAACTGTTTTGCAGGTCAAACGCGAATATTTTATACGTTAATTGTTGCAAAATATTTTAGAATATTTAAATTTCATCGGGACTCCTGAAGAAGAAGAATTGCAACTAGGTTCACTCGTATCTAAAATTAATGATAAAAATTGAAAAATTTTTCATTTGGTGCAATAAGAAAAAGGCTAATATTCGCCTGCTGAAACCATAAATTTTTTACTTTTTAAAATGTAATCCTACAGATTTTGACGAGAAAATGCCAAAGATCCAAGTTTCAATGTTAGGAACCCATTGGATCGAAAGTTATGCGTGCGCAAAGCGGATTAACTGCTCCGCTCGTTAGACGACGCGCGACGCCCAGTAAATACAAACATGGCGGCGCCCTTGCTTACCGCGTCCCAAAATGACTGATCTTTAAACACTCATAACTTTTGAACCAATGGATTCCTAATCTTTAAAAGTGGATTTTCGAAACTTTATCACCGAAATCTATGGAATTGCATAAAAAATAGTAACAAATTTCTGGTTTCCTCAGGTGAAGTTCAACCAAAAAAGGAATTGCAGACACTGATATGTGTTGTCTTACAAAAATAGCAAGATCGCATTTATTTTCAGCTTGTACCATTTTTGTAACGTGTGACAACTTTGATATAGACTTCGGGACATTTTGGTAAAAAATTGACTTTCCACGCGTTCGAGCTTCGGCTCCAGCTTCGGCTCCGCCGTTCGACGATTTTACGGCTCGGTTTTCTTTTCCCTGATAGCCGAATTGAAAAGTTTTCGCTCTCCTCCTGTTTTCTCTGAGCCGACAATTCGGCGAGCGCGGATTCGATCAATTTGCTCGTCGCGATAATCTCCGATGGAAAAAATAAAAATGATCGGAGCCTGGTCGAAAACGCTCGGCCGGATAATGCGATGGTTCATTCGCGTTCCGGGTGGCAGCGGGGCTTCGATTTGCATGGAAACGAACCGGTAAATACAGACGGATGTTTAGGAGCAATCGATGGCGCTATTAAAAGTAGACGATCTGCAATTTGTCCGGCATAATACCGAAGCGCTGCGGTCTCGATTCGCAAAAACGTAATCTGTACGGTTCGATGGAATGTTCGAGCTGTTCCAATATTCCGTTTCCGAATGTGTATTCATTTCTGATTGCGTCGATTCACCTCCGATTGGCGGAAATTAAATGAAATTATTATTCTGTAGACAGAAAATAAAAGCCAGAAATACAATTCTCCGAGTATTGAGACGTGGCCCCTGCAAATTATAAGCGGAACATAATCCTAAATCATAAACGACGGATCGTTCCGCAAAATAAAAATTGTCTGCATCGGTTGCAGGGATTAGAATCCGTAATAATTTGAATAGACGAAAATTTTTAAATTCCGTTCACCCAATGTTGCTATAAACGCATGAAATCCGCACTCTAATCGCAAATGTTAATCTAACGAGCCGTTGAACGATGAATAAATCCGCGAAATACAACTTCGGAACAACTAAAACACAATTCTTTGCGAAATCCAATTTTTCCGCTGAAATCCCAGGGATTCGGTTCCGCGGCGCCATTACTGACGGTGGCTCGTCCTCGGATGGCGGCTTCCGGTTTCGGCTCGAGCACCGGAAGCGACAGAGTTTTGTCCGTAGCGGTTCGCAACGGTCCTTTAACAGGAAAGTCCGCGGGTATTGCGGACTGAATAAATCATCGGTTCGACGAGCCGTTAAAAAGTCGAAGAAGTTCTTAGTGTCGGGGACGGTCTTCCGGTAAATTGCTGACAACCGCAGACGTGTCTCTGCGATAAGACTCCCGGCGATACATAAGCTTCTTAAGAGCTTTGCCGTTTAATTAAGAAGAAGATGGAGAGAAAACGCGAGCAACTTCCTTCGCCGGTTGGTTGTGCTGGCGATTCTGGTGATCGTAGGCGTCATCGAGAAGTTCACCGGGAATCGTTATCGGGTGGAGCGAGGATCTTCGTGCGAAATAAAACTAAAAACGGCAAAGAGAGACGTCGACTTCTTTCGAACCTTCGCCGCTGAATCGAATATTCCGTAAAATACGTCAACAACGCGTATTAATTGTCGAAGAACACTGCGATCCCGAAGGGAACTACAAAGGGCATCGAAACGAACAGAAATTCGTCGAGGCACGATAAAAAAAACTCTCGAACAAGAGATTCTTTTCGTTTCATCTTAACGGACGATCGGCAAAGTGTTTGCTCTGGCAGAGCACGCCGGTGATCAAAGGAGAGACGCGATCGATCGAGAGGAGATTCTTCTGGAGTTCGAAGGTGTTTTAAGCGGTGCGCGTGTACCCCGCAAAGCGAGTAGTCTATCCCGGTATTTGTCGAGCCCGAGCCCGAGCTGAGCCCGAGCCCCGGATCGGGGAGATATTTGCGGTGTTGCAGTTGCTCGTCAAAGAGAAATTGAAACGCCAACCGTAAACTACATTAGTCGGGTATGAGTCATCAACGGCTCTGTAATACCGCTTCCGCGTTGTTAAATGAACCTAATCCCAGCCGTCAAATATTGAAGATGATGGCTGCGCCTTTCTACTGGATAGCTGGCTGCGCGACACAGCCGGCTAAACCGATGAATTTTGTGTAAAAATCTAAAGAACTTTCGATAGTAACGATTTATAACGATGACTTTTTTTTAAATTAAAGCTGAAACATTGCAGAATATGGGAAAAATAGAAAGATTATGATACAAAGGTTTTTTAAGCAGTAGCAAAATTCCATATTTTTGATCGCCGTCAGTTGGTACCGTGCGATTCCGGCGTCCGCCGTTTGCGAAAATCCGGGCCCATTCGCGCGAACTTTGCCACGCGAGAATTACGTTACATTCCTCGACGGAGAGAGAGAGAGAGGGAGAGAGGGTGAGCCGCGAGCGAGGGTCGCGCTTCTCAAATAATTACGATTTCATTTCGCTCCGGCCACGTTCCAGGATTACAAAAGCCTGCTTAACATTTCCGATTCTACGGTTCTTTGGAAGTTTCCGCAATTATTCGACGGTTCAGACCTTGTCGGAGTCCCGTGTCAAGTAATTCCCATTAATGTCGCGTTCCCTCGAAACGCTTCCGCCGCCGCAAACAATCTTTCAAGATTGTTCTTTAGCCTGATTAGGAGTTTCGCCGCGAGAACACTAATTGCGGGAGGACGTTGAAATTTTCTGTTGTTTTGCAAGCTTGCGCCTCGAAAATTCGGAACGGTATGGTTATCGTGGTCGTTCAATTCGTGTTTGTATGCTCTACAAGGAAATCCGAGAAAAAAATATCAGAAATTTTTGATTTGAGTTAAAATATAACATTGATTTGAGAAAAAATATACCGATGACCTTGCGAAGAGCATCTCTCCACCGTTAAGCGCGGTCTTTGAAGCCAGCCAGTTTCAACGGAGCGTCTGCCGGTACAACAGACGTATTTTTACAGACAATTTAAACAGACGCAAGAGAGGAGAGTAAATTTCGTCGAAGCTTCGGACCAGAAGGCTCGCGCGACAAAAAGAAGCGAAGGACCAACAGTTTTCAAGGGTTGTGGTCGTTTTGCTGGTAGTTCAGAAAAAATGTTTTTGTAAGTCAAGTGAAAATTTAAATTTTGGTCCGGCCCGAGAGATCATTTCGGCCATTGCGCGTGCTGGCGTACGGGATAAATGATCGGAAGAGATTTGCATTCGTTGAAGAGACTTAACGATCCGCGGCTTCCCTTATTTCTTACGGAATCCTATGCGGCGGTGATTCGCGGAACTCTTTGACGCGTCCCAGAATATAAAACTGACCGACAAAAAGCCGCGGGAGGAGTGCAAACGACAGCTTAATTACCGGGACACGGGACGGTATGCAAAAGTAATGCGTTTCCAATTATCTGGTCGGCGCGATGCCGCGCGGACTCTAATTCTTGATCTGCATAAACAAATCGGCCAGCCCGCGCTCTCTCCTCTCTTTTTACCGTCGAAAAACTTTCGATAATTATCCGAGAGCTGGTCTCTCTCTCTCTCTCTCTCTCTCTCTCTCTCTCTCTGTCTCTCTCTCTCCCTCCCTCCACATCAGTTGTAAGAAACAATCGCGAAACTTCTTTCGTTCTGTGATAATTTTCGCAAAATCCCATTTAAATAATAATTTCAGCGCGCACACATTTCCATCGTAAACGCATAAAATCCACTATGTATTCATCGCGTTCGAGCAATTCGATAAACGGCGGCAAGTCGCGGCGGATAATGGCCGCCGGCGTGCGCATAATCGATCGAAATCGAATAACTGCGCGCGCGTTCGAACGATAAATAAAATCGACCGGCTAAAACCAAAATTATTTACGAGAGCGGACTGGTAGAGGTAATAGTTTCTCGAAATTTCTCTGGGAGATCGACGGACGCGATCGTTGAAACGATCGATTTACAGGTAGGACGTTGAACGAAATAAATTCGCCGCTGTTTCAAATTGCGCACGTTTCGCGGCCGCGATCCGAGCAGCTGTTGCGCGCATTTCGCGCCTGTATAATCGGCGCCGGTTTATCTTCCCGCGATAAACGTAATTGTCCCGGTAAATTATGCGAGCGCCCTGTTAACCAAATCGTAATACGCGTACGCACGGCTGGCCAAAACTCTCGCAGTCGCGGAATAAGCCAATTGGGACGCAAGAAACAAGATCGATGCGCGTATAACTGCATCGGGCGCGAAATTGCATCGGCGAATTCCCATTCTAACCATAAGCGCGGGATTCGAACGAGATTCGAACGGGATTCCGATTCTCTCGATCGCTGTGCAGCGCGCCATCAATTTTCACGCCTAATTTCTTCCATTTCAGTTTAGAGTGTTCTTACGCGCGAGAACGTCTTCGAGATAAACATTTAATTTCAGACGATTACGCTGCTAAATTTATCAGACAAACGCCATTTTTCCAACTGCGTTCCACGCGCTGTTTATGCAACAGTTCGTGAAATCAGCTCCGGCTAAAAGGCCGGGAACCGTGCGGCACGCCGCGAGGCTAATTTGCGCGAGTTATCGATCGAACGTTCCCGGATCTTCGCGGAATTGCAGCCGGCCGTTTATCCGACTCATTAGTAAGTTTCCAGTGCCTCCCGGCCGCTTGTTGTTCCAATTTCAATAAACGGATCCAACCCTTTCACCGCGGATAAAGTCGTTTGCCGGGGTTCGACGAGGATCAAAGGGTCCCGGGCCGAGGGGAGAGCGAGTAACGAAGCGCTACGCGCGACAGTCCCGGGGAAGTTTGAATTTCTATCGATAAAGGATTCCCGATGTTTCATTAAAATCTGAAAGCCACCCGGTTAATAAGGTTCCCCGAGCGGCGGGTAACGATTCTCGTTAGCCGTAAACTCGCGGCGCGGGGAACCGTTTAGATTTAAGGAGGGTTAAGTAAGTGGTTATTTATGGGGAATCCGTGAAACTCGTCTCCCGACGACGACGCCGTGCCACGCCATGCGCCATACCGCGCTACGGCACGCCACGCCACGCTACGCCACGGCACGCCACCGCCAGCGTCGCTTTGGTCCACGAAATTTCGTTCCCTTTCCAGGAGGATCAACAGCTGGAAGGACGGCAGCAAAATGCTTGATTGCCGCTATAACTCCAGGCAATTTAGCACACAAGGCAAAGTCCCCAGGCGGCGAAAGGGCCAACAGCAATTTCATGTTAATATCAACCCCTGCCACGGCTGCTCCAACCTTCGCTCGTTACCTCGCGACGCGACGCGAGACACTGTCGCCCATTTCGTTTCATCGAGGGATCGACGATTTTTGAAATTCAAACTTTCTTTTTTTTGTATTCTTTTGTGTCACGTTGTCGTCCGCGTGCAACGACTTCGATGAACTTTGCAAAATTTATTACCAGAATTAGCCGTGAGCAGTGTTGCCATGAGGGGAGGGAGCACGAATTGAGGGGAAAAGTTACCCCACTCTCTGCCAGTACACATGCACGACAGAGACGAAAGAGTTATCTCCTTGTCATCTCGCCACAGTGCGTATCGGTATTATGTATATAAAAAAAAACACCGATGACTTTGATAACTCCGAATCCATCGAGTCCGAAGAGACATTCGGGTGGCCTTAATTAAATGGAGATTTCGAGATTCGATTAACGATTTCGCTCGACTTTTCAGGGATTTGTTATATTCCTCCCGGTGCTCGTTTCGCCGTTAACAGCTCGACTGGCTGTAATCCGGAACAATTGACCGAGCGTGAGGAACACAGTCAATATTCCTAGAAGAGGATCGTTGCGCGATCGTCTATCCATAGTATTCAACGAGCGAGATTTTTTGAACCCGGCCGCGGACGAATGTTCGCAAAAATTGAAATGAGGAGGAAACAGCGGAAACAATACACGCGAGAAAAACACCGGGGATTTTCCCAAATCCGGTGGATAACTGGGAATATCCGATATCCGGGCGGTCGGGGGATCGTTTTTTACCGATCGAATCGGACCGAATCCGAATGCACAGTCGGATACGGTCTGATATCCGACGGAATGACGGGCCAATAACTCGACGGTAATTCAACGTCCGCTTAAGATGCGTCTCGAGCACCGATAACGTAGAAAACTCTTTATGGCTGGTATTAGAACCGAGCGGACCACGTTCGTAAATTCGACGCTGGAATCCTTTAATGGTACCGAATAGAAAGCATCGAGCTGCGTCGAGGACTTCTCGGGAAATTAACACTAATCCGTTGCCTCCTTTACTTTCCAAAGACCGTTGCTGAAACATATTTTACTATATTTCGAACGATACAGCAATATAGTACTAAATATCGTATTTTGACGGATCCGAGTTCATTTCTTTGAAAATTCAGTTCCATCGAATCAAAGTAATTTCTTTTTAACGAAATAACAATTGAAAAGTTAACATTATTGAAATTATTTACTTTAAAATTAAAAATTATATTACTTTAAAATTATTGAAATCATAAAGTTACTTACATCGGTATCCCGGGATGAAAATAGAAACGAATGTTCATGCGGCCTAGCGATTACCGACTTATCCGGCAGCATTCGGGAAAAAAATTGTCGCACGCTACGGCGAGGCAATTAGGGGTTAATTTGTCGTCGGCAGAGCCGTTCGCTCCGGGCGTTTAAGCATCCGCTGACGTCGCGTCGCTGCCGATTCGGCCAGGCTAGGCTGCCGGAAGAAACCGGCGAAATAATTCATCGGATGTTCGCCAGCTCGTGAAGCGTAATGCGGAATAATGTTTTACACCGCGGCCGGTCTTGGCCGTGTGTAGCGGCTCGGCGCGACCCGTGGATGTTGCCTGCAGCCGCCGCAACGATGAAATGAATTTTCCAGTATCAGGGGCTGGCCTGCACTTCATCCGTCATGCACTTTTTGCCGTGGCGCGATGGCAGCTCGCCAATACACCGACACCGCCGCCGCCGTCGCCGCCGCGTTATTATCAGCCGCGGAGAGATGGCGCGTTAACAACGATACATTAAGGAAGGGAACCGTCGCGTTGCCCGAAATTCCCAATTCGGAATTAATTTAGAGCCGCCGCGGGAAACTTTCTTCTTTGCCGGACCACAAATTGCCTCGCTCCTCTCGTTATTGGACTGCGGATGTTGCGCGTTCGCGTGCGGAAGTGCGTCGGTGAAATACCGAGCAACGCAAAGTGTCAGAAGTATTTAAAATTACATTTTTACTCGGCTCGTGTTTCTCACAATTCGTGCAGCCTATGGATGACCTTGAATCACCTTCACAGTAGGTGATCCCGGACTTACGTTCCTCCGCGGATACGATAATGTTCTGTTCAAAAATGTTTTTTTTTTCTGCAAATAGTAAGAGGCAGAGTTAAATTATGAAGAAACAGTGATCAATTGTGATCTTCGCCGTTTACCAGCGACGCAATGAAAATTGAATTAGAACCAGATGGAATCGTAAAAAAATCGTTGTCGACGAGTATCGCGATAATTTTCCATCTCTGGAAAATTAAGGAACGAGAAAGATTTCCGAGAAACGCGTGATAATTTCAAAGAAATGGTGCAATCCGCGGCGATAGTTGTCTCGCGGAAACGTCGACAGGCTTCCCGCGGATGCCGTAAATGGCATTTTCCTTCGGATGCACTTTTTGCGGCTGGGTTGCCGCGTCGAGAAAGGAATCTTCGGATCCGAGGATCCGAAGAGACGAGGCCGCGTTCCATGTGTCGACTTCGATCGTCAACGTCAGCCGTCCCGCCACGTAGGCGTCTATTTCCGCGGAATTTCAGCCGTATTTCCGCTCCCGGGACTTTCGACGTACCCCGTCGATTGCGTTCATCCGAACTTTCGTATTCCCAGTCACACTTCCTACATCTGTCGTTCAATCTTCCCAATCCGTTCCCGTTTTTCCCCCCATGTTGCTTGACAGCCCAATTTGTTCGTGGTCACTGGATTTCGCGAAAATGTATGTACGCGTTAACGCCGAACCTACCAAGCGTTAAAAGTATCTGGAAAATATCGGTTTGGAAAAATTACGACACTTCTCCGCAATTTTCATTATAATAATTCCACAAATAAACTTTTATAATTCCAATAATTGCGAAATATGACGCAGGGGCATCCCAGCGTCGTAAATTTATCGTTGAATACACGCGCATAGACTAAGTAGTATAATCTTCAAATTAATTTAACCCGAGATAATTATCTATCGTGCATTGAATATAATTAAACTGGTTTCAGTTAACAACGAAAATGTTTTACCAGAAAATACGATCCGCCCGAAGAACAATTATCTATACTATATAATTTACACAAGCGATCGACGCGACGCTGAATAATTATCCAGAATTTAATTGAAAAGAATATTTTATGAAGAAGCAGGATACAATGAAATTTATTATCAAGAGGATTATTAACAGACAATGTAAAACATGGGAAAAAGTGGTTTGCCCGGGAGGGGCGCGCAACAGAAGAATAAAATTTCTTTTCGGTTCGAGCGTGTTCACGATCTAATTTGCAAAAATCTAAATTTTCACAAAGACGGTCTCTTAATTACAAAGAGGGAGCGGACCCGTGACAAAATTTCCCGGCGGACTCGCGAATTCCGTTGTAACGGGTCAAAGTCTCCGAATGGAATTTCCCTTTGGCCGTGTAATTTTTCGAGCACGATGTTTGCGCGTCGGATAAACGCTGGAAATAATATTGTAATAAATTCGAGCTCTTTCGTTAACGTTTTTCAACGATGATATAATATGCTCCTCTCTTCCGCGATGTCATTTCAAAGCATAATTGCGGCGCATTCAACATTCTCCGGGCAGAAACGATGGCGGGTCTGTTATTTCAATTTCCGTGAATTTTAATATGTTTGTTATTTAACGTCGCTTTATTGTTTTTATCGATATTCGCGACGCGCCGCGCCGCTCTGCGCTGCTGGGTCGTTTCGTTTCGGAAAAAAAGCTTCGTTCGGGGAGGAAAAAATACGGACGGATATTGTTACAAGGCTTGTGTAATTCAGAGTTTTTGTTAGGTGCCGAGACACTCGCGAGTCTACCGCGTCGCGTTAAAATTCCGGTTACTTTCGCTCGTAACGCGTAAACAAAAAAAAATATATGATTTTACGAGGACAGTAGGAAAAAACTGCGCGAACTCAACTAAAGCGGCCCTCGCTTAACGGCTCTTTTTACAAACATCCTCTATCCGGTGTTTCACTGCGGCCCTATTTACACGCGGCTTTAAGATTACACGCGCGTGTACACCGGCTCGCAGCAAGACTTTGGTCCACGGTGATGGTGATCTGTGTATAAACAGAGACTGGCGAACGAATTCATTTTGTCAACCGGACCAGCCGGACGCGTCGCCGAGAACGCTGAAATATTTACGAATTAATTCTAAAGAATTGCTGCACGCTAGAGAATTTCCATTTTTCCACTGTTATCGTGCAGTGTACACGCAATTTTTCAGGGATTCGTAGCTGGCAACAACAAAATGGCGGCGCGCGACGACGATGCACGAAACGTCCCTTGCCCCCGAAGTTTGTTTCGCTTCGTCGCGGACTGAAAAAAAGGGAACAATGAAAAATCGCATTTTTTTTTAATATGCTGCAGCTAGAACTTTCAATTCGGGATTGAATCTCGGGGGAAAAAACACGATTCGAACGAAACTGCTAAATTGGTAAGAGGAAAAAGTCTTTTTTTTCGATGAATTTCCCGGTCAAACGAGAGAAAATATAGGGAAAATAGATTGCTACAGTTTTTTCCCCCTTGAAAATAGACATAGCAGAAGGAAATCGAGATTCGATCGTCACAACGGATCCCTTGCGAACACGCTGTAATCTTCCCGAGTCGATTCGAACCCAGATATTTTCTTAATCGAAGCAAAATCAACGAATGTCGATAAACACGCATTTTAAGATAAGGAAAATTTGAGTTTTATTTCAATAGCAGGTTCATAATCGAATGTACAGGATGTTTCGCTTAA